>JBBGZY010001258.1:3492500-4092500 GCA_037952925.1 Lithobates clamitans
ACAGTGGCAATGGAGCTTATTTAGACATTTTTAAAATTCTAATACAGTTGGCACTACAACTGCTCGACCATAACCTAGGAGACAGCCCAAAAGAAAGGCAAGCAACAAATATAATGCCAGATTTCAGCAATATTTTTTTTATTGTCAAAAAATTATATATCCTGGCCCATTGCAATGGCCCCCCTACCCATAAAATAATCAACATATTGCTGTCTAACCTGACGGGAACTTTGGGGGGCCAAGCCAGTACGGACAGTATCCAGGCCTGTAAGGTTGGCTTCTATTTGTCCGGCCTCAGGCCCAACTGTGCCTATATAATTGGCAGAATGCTTATTTAAAAAGTTGTGCAGAATGCAGCATGATAAAATTATAAAATTAAGTTTGTATTCCGCCAAATTAATGGCTGTTTGAAACAGGCGGAACCGGCTGGCCAGAATTCCAAACGCATTCTCAACCACTCTTCTAGCTCTGGCCAGCCGGTAATTAAAAACCCTCCTCTCCGGGGTGAGGGTTCTTTGGGGGAATGGCCTCATGAGGTGCTTGCTCAGAGCGAAGGCTTCATCGGCAATGAAGACAAAGGGGAGTCCTTCCACGTTATCCTCATCAGGTGGCAATCCCAGGCCACCACTCTGGAGACGCTGGCAGAACTCCGTCTGGGCAAATACTCCTCCATCCGACATCCGGCCATTCTTCCCCACGTCCACATATAAAAAATCATAGTGTGCCGACACCACCGCCATTAAAACAATACTGTGGAACCCCTTATAATTAAAATAATATGACCCCGAATGGGGTGGTGGCACAATGTGGACATGTTTCCCATCTATAGCCCCTCCACAATTGGGAAAGTCCCAACGGCTGGCAAAATGGGATGCCACAGTCTGCCATTCCTGTGGCGTTGAAGGAAACTGGGGAATCAAACAAGAAAACCAAAATCAATTAATTTGGAAGCTAACATTGCAAGAAAATTAGACAATTAAAAACATTATTCCCCAGCATCAGTATAACATTCAATAATTTAATTCTTCTGGAATAACTAATATGGAAAAAGGCACACTTATCAGATTGCTCACCCCCTCTGATAGAACATTGATTACATTTTAGGGGGTTGTGAAATCCCAAAAAAAAATTACTTTAACAACACGCAGGAATTTAGGGATAACAAAGGCTACAAGACTGCAGTTGTCGCACTCTGCAGGTGCAGTTGCTAACCAGCTTACAGTAAATGAGGTAATGTCAAAAGGCATTCATGTTGCAAAGAGTACACAATCACATGCAAGGGCAATTAATGAAAACACTTTGAGGCTTGCATATGATTTGATGATGGAAATCAGCAGAGCTTCTGCTCATTTACTAAAGCACTGGAACAAATGCACTTGTAGAGTGCACATGCATTTTGCAAAGTGCAACATAGATTTGCTTTAGACAAATCAACACCACAGAACATTCAAGCAAATTTTAACGAGGGTGGGGGTGGGGGGGTTGTGAAATCTAGCTAATTGCTAATTAGCAGCACACTATTTGGAGTGAGTTCAGGTGGGGGGGGGGGGTTGTGAAATCTAGCTAATTGCTAATTAGCAGCACACTATTTGGAGTGAGTTCAGGTGGGGGGGGGGGTTGTGAAATCTAGCTAATTGCTAATTAGCAGCACACTATTTGGAGTGAGTTCAGGTGGGGGGGGGGTTGTGAAATCTAGCTAATTGCTAATTATAAGCACACTAAATACACTCCAACAAAATACATTCAAAATGAGTAGACTAGGTGGATATGTTCCCATCACTTCATGCTGGGAAGGTTATTGAAGGAAACTATACATGCATGACAAAAAATAACAGGAAAAAATCCCAGCATGTGTGAGGATAAAAAGGGGACATTCACACTATATTGCAATGATGGGAAGTAGTGTTTGAAGCAAGAAATACATTACATTATCAAAGATTACATAAAAGAACATGTGATGCTAATAAAATAAAAATAGCTTACCTTAATATAGTCCTTCTGCAGGACCTGTATGATGGCAGAACAGGTCTCTGGGATAATGATCCCCAGAGCCTGGGGGGAGATGCCTGTCGAGAACTTAAGGTCCTGCAGGCTTCTCCCTGTGGCCAAATACCGCAAGGTAGCGACCAGCCTCTGCTCCGGAGTGATGGCTTGCCTCATGCAGGTATCCTGCCTGCTGATATAGGGGGTCAGCAAAGCCACCAAACGATCAAAAACGGGGTCCGTCATCCGGAGAAAGTTCCTGAAATCCTCAGGATTATTCTCACGGATCTCACGGAGCAAAGGCATGTGACAGAACTGGTCACGCTGAAGCAACCAATTCTTGGTCCATGAACTCCTCCTCGCCCTGTTCATGGACTGGTCTTGGGCTGAAGAATAAACTACAGCACCAAGCACATACAATGCACGAGCTCTACGACGAGTATGTACAGGTAACATGGCTTCAAAACGGTCGGCTGGTCAGAACGCACTAAACAGAACGCACTGAAGAACAGCAAGGCCTGTGAAGAACGACCTGAAAATCAGGAACGAGCGGCCAATAAAACAAAGATTTCTCAATGCCAACTGACCAAACGCACTGAAAAGCAGATACAAACCTCACAAGCACAGACTGAACAACAGTTAAAACGAACTGAAAAATACGAGTCTCACAAGCGCGAATCGTCTCTCACCAAACTTCTACTAACACGAGATAAACACGAGATTAGCAGAAGGAGCCCAAAGGGTGTCGTACGGGCTATTGAACTTCCGTTTTATAGTCTCGTCGGACTTGGTGTACGTCACAGCGTACTAAGCTGGCGTACTTTTGTGTGGTCGTGTGTGGGCAAGTCCGTTCGTAAGAAAGTCTGCCCCAAGTCCGCCGAAGGTACGCCGGAAGTATGTCGGACAGGCTGTCCGACTTTTGTAGCTGCAAAGTCCGACCGTGTGTACGCGGCATTAGTCTTGGTGTTCTCACCATAATTCCTCCTCTGCAACTATTCATATATCTGAGTCCTCTGGTTTCTTCTAACCGGTTGTGGAGCATTTATTTATATTAAGTACTGTATATGTGTATGTATTTATATATTTGTGCACTATCTGTTGTCTTATGTTGATTGATATTCATACTCCTACAATTGGTATTTGGTCTAGGGTAGTATTTTGTGGCTATCTGGTAATTTTTCATTTGTTGATATGTTGACCTAGCATACCACTTCTTCTTATTTTATTCTTTTTTCATGGTACCAATTATGGGTGATCCATGCCTGCCTGGTGTTTGCCATGTGCTATGGTGGCCATCTTGTGAATGTTTATTACATACTTGCTTTGTTCCACTTTTTCTGCAATTTGCTATTTTTATGTAGAAGCTATTTTTGATAGTTCGATTTAAGCTGGGATTTAGTATATTTTGCTGTTTTGATGAACTATTGCAATTTGCTCCTTCTGTCATCTTTCTTTGACCTCTACCCTGCATGTATCTTTTAACCCTTGAGCTGTGTGTGAGGTCATCACTAGGTGGTGTTGATGGTGGGTGGAGCTTTTGGTTTATTAGTCTGTTCACTTCCATGTTGTAGTGTCTTGAAAAAGATGGACTGAGCATCATTGAAACGTTTACAAAAAACATATTGTTTTTGGTCTACCTCCTCTACAAGACCCGTGAGCGCCTCTAAACCAATTTTTGAATATATATATATACAATTTTTTTTATATATAATTTCCTGTACAGTTCATATGTTTATGTTGGAATAGTGTACAGTGTACCTACAGTTTACCCTCTGTGAGTTCATACATCTAGAACCAAATACTTTGTTCTACCTGCCAATGAATCAGTATTAGGTATACTGTCAAAGAATGGACTCTTTCAGCCTTTCCTTTTTAAAGACTGTTACAGAGTCAGTATAGCTCAACTTCTAGTACCAGCTAGAGTCATTGTGAGGTATAGCCTTGTTTGTGTGATAAGGTTAGCCAGTAAAGCAGGGCAAGATGGAGGTGGCACATGAATATAAAACTTAAGAAGTATAAATCTGTTCCTGGAGGGCTTCTATATGTGGCAGCCAGAAGGTGGGGATGTGTTTTTCTGTTTATGGTTTCCCTGCAATCTTTGTACGCATTCAAAATTCCAAATCAAGTTCTTCTGATAAGTGTAAACTGAGATGAGGTCATACTGGGGATTTCATGTGCAACTTTTTACTGGTTATAAAATAACAAGCAGCCTGCAACAGCTCATCCATGAATACACTACATAAAATAAAATATGCTTAGTTGGTATGTGTTGCAGAACTTATTACATCAACAGTGTTATTACATTACCCTATCGAGATAGATAGATAGATAGATAGATAGATAGATAGATAGATAGATAGATAGATAGATAGATAGATAGATAGATAGATAGATAGATAGATAGATAGATAGATACCATAGGAGTTCACCTTTCACAAAAAATAATAAATGCACATCTTTTTGCAGGTAAAAGTTGTACATGAATATTTTTTTTTTATTCTGCAGCTTGTAAAGCATTGCACCTGCATTGACTCTTAATCAGCTTTCTGACTGTATGGAAATCTCCGTACGGATACCTCCTATACGGATAGACAGCTACTGAACTGCAGGAAGAATCAGTGAACTATGAGGATGCTCACCAGTGCCCTTGCAGTTCATTAAAAACTACAAGCCATCTAAGGCAGCAACTGACAGTACTTCTAGTTCATTCATTCACAGAAACTGTGAATGAATGACAAGGTTGCGTGGGCAGCTTCACTGTTTTCAAAAAGGGTCAGCAGAAGTTGGGTATATGAGAGCATATTACATGGTACAAGTAACATGCTATTAAAGGTCAACTTATCCTTTACAGTACAATTGTCACCTAAGCCTGTAAATACAAATTGGACACCCAAAGTACTGATCTGTAAGATCTATTTGCAAGTTTAATTCTGTATCGCAAATAATTCATAGGCTTAGTTCTAACAGTCATCTGTGGGGACTGTTTTGAATATCTTTTTTTACTTAAAATATAAAAATCCATATTATGAAAATGCATAGGTCATATTTTTGCTTTCCATAAACTTAAATTATATGTGATGTGCATTTGCTTCTACAATCTAGGTGTACCTGTAAAATGAGCAAAACACAATTCATCAGTTAAACACTGCAGAACAAGTAATACGCACATCAATCAAAGGCTGCAAACTCTATTTCAAATCATATTTATAGCAATTTTTCATCATATATACATTACAGTAATGATCAACATATCAGAGCAGCAAATAAACCAAATGGTGCAGAGAATGGGTATAAAAGATGACCATCTCATATACACAGAACAGTTCTTTAATCACACAGCAAGTCAGCTAAGATAAAGAGTTCCACATCAAATGCTAAGAGGAAAAAAAAATGAAATTGCTGATTTCTATCTAATGAAATGAACCTGCTAATATGCATTTGTAAAAATGCAAGTGCATATATAAAATAATACATTTGTTATGTTTATAGTGACAAAAATAATCTACAGTAGTATCATTATGAAAATAACACACTATGAAGTAGTGAGTGAGTGAGCATGAGTATTTGCAATTTGATCTAGCATATTTCAATATTGTATATTGAATGCTCTTCAAATAAGGGTTTTATGTTGGCATTGGTCACCTTATGACTTTGGATGCCTTTAGAAATGTAAAATTATTTTATAAGTTTATCTTTTGAAGGGCACTTGACCTTTAGTATCCAAGAAGATTCTGGAGAGAATAGGAAGTGCCGTACACAATGTTAGCAAATATTTAGGTGTTATTGTATTTTGTCCGAACTCTAGTTTCTAGTTTCTAGGGAGAAGATCCATCTAGTTCTTTTTACCACAAGTACTGGCATTATTAATATGGTATTATTATTATTATACACAATTTATATTGCACCAACAGTTTACGCAGCGCTTTACAATGTAGAGGGGGGGGGACAGCACAATTACAGTACAGTTTAATACAGAAGAGACAGGAGGGCCCTGCTCATAGAGCTTACATTCTAATGGGAGTGGGTGGTGGTACAAAAGGTAATAGATGCGGGGAATGATTTGATGGGAGTGGCTCGGGGACAGTTGTTAGGTGGGTGTGGGATAGGCTTCCCTGAATCAGTGAGTTTTTTGGGATCTCCACTAGTACTAGTGGAACAGTCTGAGGGATGGTTAGGTGTGGCAAGCTTCCTGTCAGCCATCATCCAAAAATAAGACTGTAGGCACTAACAAACCCTTCCACAACCTAAACTATTAGTGGGCCCTTATACAAAAAGGAACATAGCAGAGAGATAGAGCTTATTTGATTGAGGTAGGGAGGCAGGGTTAAATTAGTACAGGAGACATGGGTTAAAGTGCATCTGTGACCAGACAATGGACAATAAAGTATTTCATTATTAGTAGTAGGTAATACATTAGTAGAGCTTTAGTTTAAGACCTCACTGACCTCTGTAGAGAAGTTCCTCCTCAAAGTTTACTCCTAACAGCTTACAGTACCTGCAGTTTGTTTACATTAGAAGGCTGACAGATTTTTAAGTCCATGTGCCTATGAAAATAAATTGGGAGGAACTTGGATTTTTAGTGCCTCTGTTGTGAATTTTAAGATACATTTCTCTACAGTGCCTGCAGGCACAGAGGTCAGTGAGAAATTGTTTTAACCGGTCCTCCTGCTCTGCTACAGCTCCCCCTTGCATTTTCTGACAATTCCCAGCTGTAACCATGACTGTCTGTAGTTGCTGTGCAATTTTATTAGCTTTTACAGCAGCTGTTGTTAAAAAAATACCTTCTAGCACAGTATTTAGAAGCAATGTTAAAGTTGTTGTAAAGTCACTGTGCCTAAATACTAGAATACCCTCTACTATAGGAAGCTATGTTGCACAGTGTCTTTGTTTTTTGTTTTTTTTAAATATCCAGCGCAACACCTTATTTCAGAATGCCGTTGTGTGACCACATGAAGCCCCACCGCTTTCCGGTCTGAGGACTACAATGGGAGGGGCTGAGTTTCCACTCTGACGTCAGCCAGGAGGAGAAGAGAAGATCGGCTGTAGGTCACGTGACCGCACAGTAGCACTCTAAAATAAGACACTGTGCAACATAGCTTGTTTATATTATTTAGTTCAATAGATTTCTTAGTGTCACATTAAAAAAGCAAATTGAAAAAAAAAGTCTTTATCTCATTTGTAAATAACTTTGCAATGCTTCAGGCTCTTGAAGTATTTCCAGTTAGTGTACTGTGTAACCCTGCACAGTTGCAACTACAGTATAGCTATCTGAAGTCAGTTGCTTGTGTGCTTTTTCTGATCCTATTAATAGCACAGGCAGGCTCTTGAAGTATTTACAGTTAGTGTACTGTGTAACCCTGCACAGTTGCACCTACAGTATAGCTACCTGAAGCCAAGTGCTTGTGTGCTTCTTCTGATCCTATTAATAGCACAGGCAGTCTCTTGAAGTATTCCCAGTTAGTGTACTGTGTAACCCTGCACAGTTGCACCTACAGTAGAGCTACCTGAAGCCAGGTGCTTGTGTGCTTCTTCTGATCCTATTAATAGCACAGGCAGGCTCTTGAAGTATTTCCAGTTAGTGTACTTTGTAACCCTGCACAGTTGCACCTACAGTATAGCTACCTTAAGCCAAGTGTTTGTGTGCTTCTTCTGATCCTATTAATAGCACAGAAAGGCTCTCGAAGTAGTTCCAGTTAGTGTACTGTGTACCCTGCACAGTTGCACCTACAGTATAGCTACCTGAAGCCAGGTACTTGTGTGCTTCTTCTGATCCTATTAATAGCACAGGCAGGCTCTTGAATTATTTACAGTTAGTGTACCGTGTAACCCTGCACAGTTGCACCTACAGTATAGCTACCCAAAGCCAAGTGCTTGTGTGCTACCTCTGATCCTATTAATAGCACAGGCAGGCTCTTGAAGTATTTCCAGTTAGTGCACTGTGTAACCCTGCACAGTTGCACCTACAGTATAGCTACCTGAAGCCAGGTGCTTGTGTGCTTCTTCTGATCCTATTAATAGCACAGGCAGGCTCTTGAAGTATTTCCCATTTGTGTACTGTGTAACCCTGTACAGTTGCACCTACAGTATAGCTACCTGAAGACAAGTGCAGGTGTGCTCATACTAATAATACTACAGGCAGGCAGTTGATTCTGCTAGCTGCAGTATAATCGGTATATATACATCCCAGTTTTGGGCAGCTACATCTCACTGCAGGCCATTAGTATGTCTGGAAGGCCAACAAGGAGAGGCAGACAGTCACAAGCCAATAAAAGGGGCAAGCAGGCTCTGTGTCTAGAGGCAACAGTGCTGGTCGTGGACACGGTGCATCCTCATCAACACGTGGCTGTGGGACACGCTTGGCCTTTTTTTTGGCAGCTGGCCGTGTTGGGCCGCAACATGCAGAAGACTTGGTGATTGATCAAGCCGTCCTCATCCTCCTCATCCTCTCTTACCCCCGGGTCCAGGGTACTATGTCTGGCAAAGCAGCTGCCAACGCGGCCTCTTCCCTCGGCTCAATGGCATCAGTCACTCCTTCCCTAGCCCCACCATGTCCTCCTGAGGAGTCCCCCAAACTGTTTGACCACGGGGTTGTGTACATACTCCAGGAGAATGCCCAGCGTTTTGAAGGCTCCGATGATGGTACTCAGCTAGAGGAAGGCAGTAACATGAGCCCAGACAGAGGGGGTGCACTGAGAGGAATGAAGGTGTAGAATTAGGTGTGTCACAGCCAAGTACTTGCGGAAAATCTGCTATCGGTACACCGACATCAGATTGTACCAGGCAAATTTCCCTGCCCCAGCCGCTGTACCGCAGAAGAAAAGTTCACTCCCAGCCATCCACATGCCCAGCGGTTAAATGCTAGCTTGGCAAAATTGCTAGCACTTCAACTGCTACCTTTTCAGTTGGTAGACTCTGCCCCCTTCCGTGAGTTTGTGAAATGTGCGGTTCCTCAGTGGCAGGTTCCCAAACGCCACTTTTTCTCACAGAAGGCGATTCCGGCTCTCTACCGGCATGTGGAAGGCAATGTTTTGGACTCGCTGGACAGGGCGGTCAGCGGTAAGGTGCATATTACCGCTGACTCGTGGTCCAGCAGGCATGGACAGGGATGTTACCTAAGTTTCACAGTGCATTGGGTTACTCTGCTGGCAGCTGGGAAGGATGCAGGACAAGGTGCAGTAGTATTGGAGGTTGTTCCGCCACCATGCCTCCAAAATGCTACTACTGGTGATTCTGACACACCTCTCTCCTCCACCCCCTCCTCTTCTTCTTCCTCCATGGCCTCTTACTGTGCTTTGTCTTCGGAACCAGTGGTGCTCTGTAGGTGTTCAAGGGGCTATGCAAGTACGCAGGCCAAAAGATGCCATGCGGTGCTTGAGCTGGTGTGCTTGGGGGACAGGAGCCACACTGGGGCAGAGATTCTGTCAGCTCTGCAGGGGCAGGTTCAGAGGTGGTTACGCCACGCCAGCTTAAGCCAGGAATGGTGGTTTGCTCCAATGACACCAACCTCCACTCCGCCCTCCGACAGGTACAACTGACCCATGTGCCCTGTTTGGCTCACATCCTTAACTTGGTGTTGCAGCGGTCCTTGAGCAGGTACCTGGGCTTACAGGATGTCCTGAGGCAGGCCAGGAAAGTCTGTGCGCATTTCTGCCGATCGTATAATGCCAGTGCTCGGCTGGCTGACCTCCAAAAGGAATTTAACCTGCCCAAAAACTGCCTAATCTGTGACATGCCCACCAGGTGGAACTCAACGTTGGCCCATGCTGCAGCGGCTGCACACGCAGCAGAGGGCCATCAATGAGTACCTGTGCGTCTATGGCACCAGGACAGGGTCAGGGGTGCTTGTTTTATTTCCCCACGCCAGTGTGCCATGATCAGGGATGCATGCACTGTCCTGTCACCATTTGAGGAGGCCACGAGGATGGTGAGCAGTGACAGTGCATGCATCGGTGACACTGTCCCCCTTGTCCACCTATTGGAACACACGCTGCGTGGAATAATGGACAGGGCACTTGAGGCAGAACAGAGGGAGGAAGAGGAGGACTTCCTTAGCTCTCAAGGCCCCCTTTATTCAGACAGTGTTCTTGCGTGCCCGCCGATCATACAGGAAGAGGAGGAGGAGGATTGTGTCAGCATGGAGGTGGAGCCTGGCACTCAGCATCAGCAGCAGTCTTTAAGGGATCATTTACAGCCAAGAAACCCATGGACTTGTACATGTCTGGGAGAAGGTGGCTGCGGATCATGGCCTCCTTAGTGACCCAGAGGACTCCGGACCGAATGCCTCAGCAAACCTACGCTGCATGGCCTCCCTGATCCTGCAAAGCCTGCGAAAGGATCCTCGTGTTCGTGGTATCAAGGAGAGGGATCATTACTGGCTGGCAACCCACCTTGATCCACGTTACAAGGGTAAGGTTGCGGACCTTATCTTGCCATTGCAGAGGGAGCAGAGGATGAAACATCCTAGATTGTAAGCTCTAAGGAGCAGGGCCCTCTGATTCCTCCTGTATTGAATTGTATTGTACTTGTACTGTCTGCCCTAATGTTGTAAAGCGCTGCGTAAACTGTCGGCGCTATATAAATCCTGTATAATAATATAAAAATAATAATTATAATTACTGGCTGGCTACCCTCCTTGATCCATATTACAAGGGTAAGGTTGCGAACCTTATCTTGCCGTCGCAGAGGGAGCAGAGGATGAAACATGTTCGAGAGGCCTTGCAGAAAGGTCTGTGCAACGCGTTCCTAGAGACTAGGAGGTTACAAACTCCTGTTCCTGGACAACGTGTTGCTGAGGCTTCGGTTAGTCAAAGAAGGAGCGGCGGAGAAGGTAGCCATCTGACCGATGCGTTCAGATGATTTTTTAGTCCGCAGCCCCAAGGTATGATCGGTTTCAGCAACAATCGTCAGCGTCTGTTTTACATGGTGCAGGAATATCTAGGGACAAGATCTGACTTGACACCTTTCCCACCGAAAGTCCTCTGGGTTACTGGGTCTTGAGTATGGATCACTCGCCAGAGCTTGCACAGTATGCAATTGAGCTACTGGCCTGTCTTGCAACCAGCGTTCTTTCGGAACACACATTCAGTGCTGCTGGAGGCTTTGTAAGCGATCCCAGGGTGCGCCTGTCCACCGACTCAGTCGATCAACTGACCTCTATAAAAATGAATCAGTCTTGGATCAAGACCAGATACCAAGAACCTGATGCTGATGTAACCAAGTATTTTTTTTTGGAATATCAGATTCCTTCAAGACTCCCTATGCTGATGCTGAGTGACTATCCTGTTATGCTGAGTGACTATCCTCTTCCTCCTCAATGATCATGCTGATAGCTTGTAAGAATATTTTGGGCTAAGGCCCAATTTTTCTGCCCCTGTATAACAGGGGCGTGTAATTACAATTTTTGATGCAATACTTTGCAGCAGGGCTCATTCCTGTGCTCCAACTAGAGTATCTGTAAGGGGTTGCAGTGTTGTGGCACCAGCATCAGTGCCCAAGGCCCAATTTATCAGCCCCTGTTTAACAGGGGCATGTAATTACAATTTTTGATGCAATGTTTTGCAGCAGGACTCGTTCCTGCGTTTCAACTAGCGTATCTGTGAGGTGCTGCAGTGTTGTGGCACCAGCTCCAGTGCCTAAGGCCCAATTTTTCAGCCCCTGTTTAACAGGGGCGTATAATTACAATTTTGATGCAATACTTTGCAGCAGGGCTCATTCCTGTGCTCCAACTAGAGTATCTGTGAGGGGTTGCAGTGTTGTGGCACCAGCACCAGTGCCTAAGGCCCAATTGTTCAGCCCCTGTTTAACAGGGGCGTGTAATTACAATTTCTGATGCAATACTTTGCAGCAGGGCTCGTTCCTGCGCTCCAACTAGAGTATCTGTAAGGGGTTGCAGTGTTGTGGCACCAGCACCAGTGCCTAAGGCCGAATTTTTCAACTCCTGTTTAACAGGGTCGTGTAATTACAATTTTTGATGCAATACTTTGCAGCAGGGTTCGTTCCTGCGCTCCAACTAGAGTATCTGTGAGGGGCTGCAGTGTTGTGGCACCAGCACCAGTGCCTTAGGCCCAATTTTTCAGCCCCTGTTTAACAGGGGCGTGTAATTACAATTTTTGATGCAATACTTTGCAGCAGGGCTCGTTCCTGCGCTCCAACTAGAGTACCTGTGAGGGGTTGCAGTGTTGGGGCACCAGTGCCTAAGGCCCAATTTTTCTGCCCCTGTTCAACAGGGACATGTAATTACAATTCTTGATCTAATATTTCACAGCAGGGCCCGTTTCTGCGCCCACCAAAAGTAACTGTGAGGACTTACAGTGTTGTGGCACCAGCACCACCACCACCACCAAAGGCCCAATTTTTCTGCCCCTGTTCAACAGGTGCATGTAATTACAATTCTTGATCTAATATTTCACAGCAGGGCCCGTTCCAGCACCCACCAAGAGTAACTGTGGGGACTTACAGTATTGTGGTGCCAGCACCACCACCACCATTACCAAAGGCCCAATTTTTCTGACCCTGTTCAACAGGGGCATGTAATTACAATTTTTGATCTAATATTTCACAGCAGGGCCCTGTGAGGGCTTACAGTGTTGTGGCAACACCTAAGGCCCCAATTTCTGCAGAGTATATAGGGCAGGCCACTACTTTCAAACATTCAACTTACAAACGACTCCTACTTGCAAACGGAGACAACAGGAAGTGAGATGAAATCTACCCCAGGAAGGGAAATTCTCTCCTGTAAGAGTTAATATGGGAAAAACCTTGCTCCTTTCCACTGATGCTTTATCGCCAATCCTTGTTTCACTAAAAACCCCAAATTTTCAAAAAACATTTGTCATTGGGACAGAAAGTGAGGTGAAATCTTCTGAAGAGGAGCACAGACAGCAAAACAAATGTTACAGGGGTGATAACCCTTCCATATGTTTTCCAAAAATCTTAAAATAGATTTTTTGGCTGGAGCTAAACACTGTAAAAATGTACCAGTTCAAAATTACAAACAGATTCTACTTAACAACAAACCTACAGTCCCTGTCTTGTTTGCACTGCCTGTATACTGCTGTTCAGAGGGCCTGGGGCCCCATGCCTTTCCTTTTTAATTTGGATGCAGTGTTCCCCTTAATATCCATACAAGACCCAAAGGGCCTGGTAATGGACTGAGGGGGGGTACCCATGCCGTTTGTCTCACTGATTTTCATCCATATTTTCGGGACCCGACATTACATTAAAGCCGCAAGCAGTTTTAAATGACTTTTATTCCTTTAAAAATGTCATTTTGTGTAGGGACTGTTCTAAGCACGGGAAACATGCACTACTTTACAGGCAGACACCCCCCAGGTATGATATTTAAAGGAATATTTCACTTTTTTTTCACTTTAAGCATCATTAAAATCAATGCTCCCAAAAAAACGGCCGCTTTTAAAACTTTTTTTGCATTGATACATGTCCCCTGGGGCAGGACCCGGGTCCCCAAACCCTTTTTAGGACAATACCATGCAAATTAGCCTTTAAAATTAGCACTTTTGATTTTGAACGTTCAAGTCCCATAGACTTCAATGGGGTTCCAACGTTCGTGCAAAGCTTCGGTCCGTTCGCAGGTTCTGGTGCGAACCGAACCGGGGGGTGTTCGGCTCATCCCTACTCACAAACAAACTGTCCTTTTTGAAGAAAAAAACATAGGCAAGTATTCTCATATAAAAAAAATCTACATTTATTCTGGCTCATAACAAAATAAAGAGGAAGGCAACGCTGGAGAAACTGCTTGAATTTGCGAAGCCTTTGTACCCCAGGGCACACATCAACTCTTTGTAACTAAAAATTGGTAACCTGAGAAGTCCATATAATAGGGAGCACAATCTGGTCCAGGACTCTCAGAGATCATGAACAGCAGCAGATGACATATATGTCCCCAGGCTGTGGTACTACAACAGCCTGCATCTTCTGTCAGAGCAGACTGAACCCAGGCCATCACTTTCTTGTCTTCCCTGCAGCCTTCCCTCCACGCTTCCCTGCAGCCTTCCTTGGAGGCTGTGGCTCTGGAGGTGGACTTGTGGCAGGAGGAGGAGGAGGAGGATGGGCGAGCGCACATAAGTGCATGTTCTCACTAATTTGGCCCCTCAACCCCTTCCGAAGGCACCGAAAAATAAGATTCTCACACATGCGTTGGCCCTCCTCTTTTTGCTGCAATTTTGCAGCTACATAGCAGCCATAGACCTCTTGAGCATCGGGGGGTGTTTTCAGGGCCGCATTAACCTCCTTAATGAGGTCCAGTGCTGCGTCCTCCACATTACTCCCCTTCCTGGCCCTTTTTTTTGTAAGGTGGAGGGGAGGCACCTAGGATTGGGTGAGGCTACTGGGCCTGGCCACCTCCTGGCTGACACTTACCCCCGCCTCCTCCTGGCTGACACTTAACCCCGCCTCCTCCTGGCTGCCACATTCCAGAACCTTGTCCTGGCTGAGGTCTTCCTATGTATGAAAAAGGGACATAGTTGTAGTTTTTGGTTCATCGATCACACACAATTTTCTGTTCATGACTGTTGCAAATTGAATGTTAATAAATAGAAAAGACTATCATTCTGAGCCCAGCATTTTTCATTCTTGTCCCAATCATTTTTGGCTCCTACTATCTATTGATATGTCAAACACTTTTTGTTCAATCATTCATTTGTTAGCAATAATAACATCTAGTTAACAATAATAATTTTCGAACAATAAATATGTTCAAAAATACTATACCTGGCTCCAGCTGGGCTCCTCAACTTCTTCCAGGGTGGAAGGGCCAGGTTGGTCCTTGGAAGCCTCAGCTGGGGTTGAGGGAAGGGTGGATGGAAGTGTATAAAGTGATTCCCTGGCTTCACTCCGGTCTTCCAGAAACCACATCCTGTTGTAGTACCACAGACTGGGTACATACATATCCTTTGCTGCTGCTCCTGATCTCATTAAAGCCTGAACCTTATTAAGCTCCTTCCTATACGTGCTTCTCAAGCTACCAATTTTCTTATTCACAAGCTCGATGTCTGCGTCAGGGACCTGTGTCTTCGCAAATTGCAGCAGTTTCTCCAGTGATGCCTTCCTAGCTGGTTTATTTCGATAAAAGAGGTTTTTAACCTGCCGCAAATTTCTCATATCCCTGTATCTGTCTATGAACTGGCCCATGAATTCAAGGTCTTTGATTTGTTTCATATTTTCTGCAAGACAAAACACAAGACAAAAACACTAATATCAGGCTAAACTCTCCTAAACTTATCCTAGTATAGGCCTCAATGTCGAATCAGTATGGGCCACTGATGTCCAAAGTTAAAACGTTACCTTCGTGAGAACATTCTGTGCTTTCTCCACTCACAGATCGTACATATGACACATGCGTGTTAGCTTTAATACACTGCGCATGCATGAAACTCCGCCCGCGTTGCCTGCCCCTAACGTTCTTTCTCAAATATTCCCCACCCCTTCTCTTTTGTCGCAGTGGGAGAGGAACATGGCGGAGACACAGCAGGTGCATGATAATAGCAGTAACGAGGAAGAAAGCCCGGAGCCTGAAACGTCCCGATCCCGCAGGAGAGTTAAGGCCTCAAATATGGCCTTTGTAGAGATGGTGGAGATGGTGGACATCTTGAAGAGGGTCGACTATGACGGGAAGTATGGACTGTACCTAAACCCAAATGTGAGAAAGGCCAAGTTTATGACTAAAGTTGTGAAGAGTGTACACAGGAATTTTGGGGTACGACGATCCAAGGAGCAATTGAGGAAATGCTGGTCAGACCTGAAATTGAGGGAGCAGGATCAGTACAGAAGAATCAAGAGAGTGCTTCTAAAAAGTATTTGTCGTGTGTTCCTATTATTATTATTACTTGCATGTTGCTCCATGTGCTTTTCTTTACTGTTGTACAGTTAAAAATGGCTACTTTCATGTTTTCGCGGGCACAGTAATCGGTCACAGTACACATCGTTCGTTTGCCAACTAAATACAATGTTTTTGGCAGATACAGGGTTAACTACATTTGGTCATGCTAATTTGTATTAAAGAAGTTTAGGACATTGTTGTCTAGATGTGTTTGAAACTAGAAAGAATTGCAAACTTGATTCAGTGTAATGTAAGGAGAGGACACTCAACAGCTGTTTACACATCTGGACTCAGGAGCACTAGTGTGAGACACAAGAACAGACTTTTTAGGGTGTCCCACACAGGTATTCCAGTGGATACTTGGGGTGTCTCCATGTGTGAAACTTGTCCAAAAAAGGTAAGTATTCCAGCTTTGGTAAGTGAGAAAATCATGTCTTCAGCTTGGAACTCTGCCAAAACAGACAATTGTACCCCACTTCCAAACAATGTTTCATATTCCTATTTCTGGCCCCAAATATCTGTGTACTAAGTATACCTTTTGTTTCATTCTCATAGGGGGGAAAAGACTCCGGACTTCTGAGAACACCAGGAAACCCCCACCTCTTGAAGAAGGGAAACAGAGGACACCAAAACCTGAGGATGTGGAGGAAGGAGAGGTGGTTGAGATTGTCACCACAACAGGTGAGTGTCTGACACCACAGATTCAGGTAATAGATGTATGCCTGCATATTTAGAATACATGGTGTGTATTTTTTCTTTTAGGTGATGTGCATGTTGTTGAAGAACTACTACTCATTTCACGACTGACAGTGCACAAAGGTTACCAGGACATAATGTTTTGTAGTCAGGATTTAGACCTCATCAAACAAAAACAAATGACATAGAACAAAAACTGAAGAACATGATTGATGTACTAGGAAGAATCTAAAGAACAACAAAATGACACCATTTTCAATTTTTGGGGACCAATTTTTTTCAATTTTTTTTACGCATTTTAAAAGCCAAATTTTGAATATGCACACAGTGTGTCAACATGTGCTATCTGCCAGCAGGAGATATCAATGTACGTGTTTCGTGGGTGCAACCCCTTCCTCGTAACTCAAGTAGGTGAGAGGAAGTGGTTGCGCCCCCAAAACACATCCATTTATCTCCCATGATGGAAGATAGCACATGTTCACGTTAGGCATGGGATCAGGAGGGAAATCCCCAGTTTGACTCCCAATTTGTGTGCATCTTCAAAATTTGGCTTTTACAGGGGGACATCACCCCATCTGATGAGGACAATATCAACATTTTTCACACTATAATATCTGATATTGCCTTCAGTTTTTCAATGTTGAACTTTGTAAGTTCCAGAGTTGTGTATGTTATGTTTTGAAACATGCCTGTTTATGTACTAAAAAAATATTTTCAAGGTAAAACTTAAAAAAAAAAAAAAAAATTTACAACGCACATGTGAATGTGCATGGAGTAAAAGGTTTTATACTCAACAATGTGTGGCTTCTTCTTTTAATGCTCAATACCATTTTTTGTATTAAGTTGGTGTTTACAGTGACAATGGGTGTTATTTAATAATGGAAAAAACACTTAGCACTACAAGTGCACTAGGAGAACCTAGGGGACAGCTCAAAGAAACACAAGCAGTAAATCAAAATCAAGATGTGATCAGATCAATTTTTTTTTTAATATCTAAAATAATTACAAAATAGCAATGGCCCCCCTACCCGTAAAATATTCAACATATTTTTTATGCACTTCATGGGCGCTCAGGGGGGGCAAGCCAGGATGGCCAGTTTCCAGGGCTGTCAGTCTGGCCTCAGGCTCAACTGAGGCAACATAATTTGCAGCATTTCTCTTCAAAAAGTTGTGAAGTATGCAGCATGCTAGAACTATGTGGTTAAGTTTGTACGCCACCATATTTATTGCCGTAAGAAATAGGCGGAACCGGCTGGCCATTATCCCAAAGGCATCCTCCATGACTCTTCTGGCTCTGGCCAGCCGGTAATTAAAAACCGTCTTCTCCGGGGTCAAATTGGAAAAATTCTGTGAGCCACAATGATCTTATGCCTTACTTGTGCTACCTCCAGCTGCATGCGCTAATCACGCTTCATATAACGTGCATAGGATAAATTTACAAGTTATGCGCTGCGCTTGGGTGACCCCAAAAACAAAATGAATAATAACCAACTCTGTGCTTACTAGTGCGATAATATTAAATACAAATAATATGAATAAATAAACAAGGTGTGAAAAAACAAGTGCTTGTTACACCATAAATTAGTGCTTAATAGTGCTTGTTACACCATACATAGTGTCTTAATCAACATAAAAAGTGCTTAGTGCTCAATATAAAGTTTCCTGCTATTTTAAATGAAAAAATTAATAAATAATAAATAATGAAAAAAAGTTCTCTTTGGCACTCTAAATAGTGCGTGCAAATAATGTCCAACAGTGATAATAAAACAATATGTGCAGGTGGTGTTCAGCTGTGACAACAATCAAACATCATGCCGAAGATATCCTGAGTGCTTCACAGCATGCTCCTGTGCTCCTTCGTGACCCCCTTAAGCTAATGTGCTCACCTCAGAGCGTGTGACTCAGCTTCTACCCTGAGTCCAAATATGCTTTGGAGCCACCCCTGGGCTCAGTCTCAGTGTCTGCTGCACTCCTCCAGCTGGAAACAATGTGGCTCCATACATATAAATGAAAAGGAAACTATATAGTGTAATATAGTCAAAATACTTTTATTAAAAGAAAATGCTCCCCACACCGGGGTACTCACATGGCACTGGTACGTCAGTGCACCATACTATAACGGCTTTCTATGCAAAATCACTGGATGTTTGGTGCGGTATGCTGTGCTGGGACAGCGCTGGTGTAAAGTCCATGTCAGCCTCTCCATCCTGGCCCCTCCCCTACACGTCTTCGACACAGGGATCACGTGTCATCATCAAGGGGATATCCAGTGATTTTGCATAGAAAGACGTTATAGTATGGTGCACTGACGCACCAGTGCCACATGGAGCCACATTGTTTCCAGCTGGAGGAGTGCAGCAGACACTGAGACTGAGCCCAGGGGTGGCTCCAAAGCATATTTGGACTCAGGGTAGAAGCTGAGTCACACGCTCTGAGGTGAGCACATTAGCTTAAGAGGGTCACGAAGGAGCACAGGAGCATGCTTTGAAGCACTCAGGATATCTTCGGCATGAAGTTGGATTGTTGTCACAGCTGAACACCACCTGCACATATTGTTTTATTATCACTGTTGGACATTATTTGCACGCACTATTTAGAGTGCCAAAGAGAACTTTTTTTCATTATTTATTATTTATTAATTTTTTCATTTAAAATAGCAGAAAACTTTATATTGAGCACTAAGCATTTTTTATGTTGATTAAGACACTATGTATGGTGTAACAAGCACTAATTTATGGTGTAACAAGCACTTGTTTTTTCACACCTTGTTTATTTATTCAACATTCATATTATTTGTATTTAATATTATCGCACTAGTAAGCACAGAGTTGGTTATTATTCATTTTGTTTTTGGGGTCACCCAAGCGCAGCGCATAACTTGTAAATTTATCCTCTTCTCCGGGGTGAGGGTCCTCTGGGGGAATGGCCTCATCAGGCGATCACCCAGACAAAATGCTTCATCAACGATAAAAACAAATGGGAGTCCTTCCACGTTTTCTTCCGCAGGTGCCAATCCAAAGCCACCACTCTGGAGACGTCGGTAGAACTCGGTCTGGGTAAAGACTCCACTGTCCGACATCTGGCCATTCTTTCCCACGTCCGCATAGAGAAACTTGTATGTCGCTGACACCACTGCCATCAACACAATACTATGAAACCCTTTATAGTTAACATCGTATGACCCCGAGTGGGGTGGTGGGAGGATGTGGACGTGCTTCTCATCGATTGCCCCTCCGCAGTTGGGAAAGTCCCAATGATGAGCAAATTGGGAAGCCACAGTCTGCCATTCCTGTGGCGTTGAAGGAAACTGTGGAGTCAAAAAAGAAAAAATAATTATTAGTACTTTTGCACATAACATTGCAAGCAGATTAGACACAAACATTCTTGGCCAACATCAGTATAACATTTATTTTAAGGAGTATTTGAAGACAAAAATATAAGGTCCACTTATCAGATTCCTCACCCCCTCTGATGTCCCATTGGAAACATTTTAGGGGGGTATAAATGAGTGTTGGACCCTAAAAAAAAAAGCCTCTGGCACTCTGCCTGAATTTAAGGACAACAATAACATTTGGATACATTTTAGGGGGTGTTTAGGGTAAAGCACTACAATGGAGCTGACAAAATACATTGTTAAGTGACTAGGTTAGGTGTATATGGGCCCAGGATAGCATGCTGGGGAGGTTAGTGAAGGCAAATATGCATGAAGGACAAAAAAAGGAGCATTAAAAGCTTACAGAATGCATGAGGACAAAGGGGACATTCACAGCATACTACAATCATGGTAATTAGGGAATGATGAAAGAAATACAATACATTAGCATAGAATAAATACATAGAATATGATGTTAAAGGAGAAAACTTACCCTAATATAGTCCTTCTGCAGGACATGTATGATGGCAGAACAGGTCTCTGGAATTATGAACCCCCAGAGCCTGGGGGGAGATGCCTGTAAAGAACTGGAGGTCCTGTAGACTTTTCCCTGTCGCCAAGTACCGCAACATGGCGACTAGCCTCTGCTCCGGAGTGATGGCTTGCCACATGCAGGTGTCCTGCTTTGTAATATAAGGGGACAGCAAAGCCAACAAATGGTGAAAAAGGGGGTCCCTCATCCAGGGAAAAAGTTCCTGAAATCATCAGGGTTATTCTCCTGGATCTCACGCAGCAAAGGCATATGAGAGAATTGGTCACGCTGGAGCAACCAATTCTTGGTCCATGAACTCCTCCCCACCCTGTTCATGAACTGGGCTTGGGTCAAAGTAAGAACCCCAACACCAAGCCCCCAAACTCTACGATGAGCACGTACCCGCAACATGGCTTCAAAATGGTCAGCTGGTTATAACGAACTAACAGAATGCACTGAAGAACAGAAAGGCCTGTGAAGAGTGAGCTGAAAATCAGAAACGAGCGGACAAGAACGCACTGAAAAACAAATACGAACTGCCTACATGCACTGAAGACCAGATACAAACCCACAAGCACAAACTGAAGAGCAGTAACGGACTGAAAAACACGAAAGCTGAAAAGCACGAAAGCTGAAAAGCACGAATGGTCTCTCACCAAACTTCTACTAACACGAGATAAACACGAGATTAGTAGAAGGAGCCCAAAGGGTGGCGCACTGGGTATTGAACTTCCGTTTTCTAGTCCTGTTGTACGTGTTGTACATCACCTCATTCTTGACGGTCGGAATTTGGTGTGACCATGTGTATGCTAGGCAAGCTTGAGCGGAATTCCATCCAAGTTTTTTCGGACGGAAATTCCGATCGTGTGTACATGGCCTCTGTGATTCTGCGCTTTCCTGGTTTTCCTCCTATCTATCTCAGCACACTTACAGTGTCACATACAATGCCATCTTCTCTGCTCCTCTTCTTCTTTCTGTTGGGGTACCCCAAGGCTCCATCCTTGGGCTCCTCCTATTATCTCTCTTTACCTCTTCCCTGAGCCAGTTGATAACCACACATGGCTTTCAGTATCACTTCTATGCTGATGACACCCAGATCTATCTCTCCACTCTTCAACTCACCCCCTCAATCTTCTCTTGTTTCACAAACTTACTGAGCGACATATCAGTATGGATGCCACACCACTTCCTCAAACTCAATCTTTCTAAAACTGAGCTTGTAATATTTTCTCTTCCCCGATCCCTGCCCCATGACATTACCATTGTGATCAATGGCACAACCATTGGTTCCTCCACACACGCCTAGGTGCTGCATGTAATCCTAGACTCCTCTCCTACAGCCCCACATCCAATCACTGGCTACATCTTGCTACCTTAACCTCCGCAACATTTCCAGAATTTGCCCCTTTCTAACTAATAACAACACAAAACAATATATTCACTCCTAGGTCATTTCCTGCCTTGACTAGTGCAACTCTCTCCTCACTGGCCTACCTTTACAAAGGCTATCCCTTCTTCAGTATATTATGAATGTGGCTGAACTAATACACCCCTGTGACTGCTGCTCCTCTCTTCCAATCCCTTCACTTGCTTCCCCTACCCCACTGTAAAAAAAACCCACCTCCACCTAAGAACTGTATCCGAGTCACCTCCATCAGATCATTCCCTGCAGCTTGTACATTTTGTACCACCTCCCCCTTCTTTTAGATTGTAGGCTCCATGAGCAGGGCCCTCCTATTCCTTCAGTATTGAACTGTATTGTAATTGTACTGTCCATCATTGTAAATCGCTGTATAAACTGTTGGCTTTATAAAATTCCTGAATAAAAATCTGAATAATAACTGTATTACAGTAACAAGTATTAAATACTGACATCTCCAAACTCTGCAAAGTGTTAATATCAGTATAAATGTGTGGTAAACAATATGGGAGCAATGCAAACATCATTGCAAAATATAGAAGACTGAGATTACCTTAGATGTGCACTCTAAACATACTTTTTTATGTTTTTTCTCTGTGAATTTTCATGAACTGCTGCCTGTATGCTTACAATGCTATTAGCTTTACAGAATATATTATTCCGTGGCTTGCTGCAATTGAAGCAGTTATACAGTATACCCGCACATCTAAAAAAAAAGAAAAAAAACCCTGTAAGGCAAAGGCATAATGAGCTAGTATGCACCGCATACTAGCTCATTATGAAATACTTACATTAGATCGAAGCCCCTGTATCGCAGCCAGGTCCACGCAGAGGGAGCTGACATTTTGCCCTCTGCGTCTCTTCCGAGTTCGCGGCTCCGACTCTGTGGGTGGCTGGATCCGCAATGACGTCACTCCCGTGCGTGCACACAGGAGTCTTCTTTCCGGGAAGGTTCGGCAGCGTCTGCCGGACCTTCAGCCGGGCATTCAGAGTGCATGCGCCGCTGACATCTGCGGCTGCATGCAAAGTGAATATCTCTTAAACCGTACAGGTTTAAGAGATATTAATTTAACCTACAGGTAAGCCTTATTATAGACTTACCTGTAGGTAAAAATTACTAATGAGGGTATACAACCATTTTAAGTAGACTCAAAAAAACGTCCTTTGAACTCCCTACCATGCTCCAGACCTCAGCCTTTCATGATTAATTAAAGAAAGGGCCTATGGTTTACTCCCCTACCCATCTTCTTAGAGTGTGAGTGGGAGGGCTACTGTCCAATCTGTACACAGGAAAAAAAATATTAAGCAATACAATGGTCATTTTTTACCAGTTCCGAAGTAAATCGATTAGACCAACAGAGTGAATCATGGCTTCATGGCAAACATCTGATCACTGTGGACTGGCTAGATTCATATTTAATTAAGTTTGGATAAAAAACTTTTCATGTCACTAAATAAGGTAGAGATCTCGGGAGTGAATGATTAAATTTGATGATTTTCATCAAAACAGGCATTTGTGCAAAATAGGTTTTAAAATCTCTCCTGTGTTGTTTTCTAAATTGTTTGGCTCAAATAAAAGTGAGTAAACATGGTTGTGAATCAATCAAGTGTCTGGTTTGTTGTCTTAACTTTCTAATTACATATATTTCCCATGTGTCAGTCTGCTGTTAGTGTTTTGTTGGTGCTACAGCTTATTCAAGGTTTTACTCTGAAAAAATACTAGCTGGTCAAAAACAGAATCTCCAAGGCTGCCCAATTATTCTGTTGTTTATTCTATGTGTGTTATTTCACTGGAGAAATCACAGTTAATAGTGGCATAAAGCTTGTTTCCCTATATTTATTAACCCCTCATGGACTAGTGCAAGGTCAGAGACACAGACTGCTAAGCATTATTTAACAAAATAACACCATAAGAGAAATGTACAGTGATGAGATCAGGAAATTACATACACATGTATCATACACACAGAAAAAAATCAATATTAACAATGAATTGCAAAGGCATTATTTTGTAAGAAAAGATTAGTAGATTGGTAGGCATGACCTCTAGAGCATAGGAGTAACATAATATCACATCACACGTGTAAAAAGCTGGAAAACCCTGAGTTGAAAAGTTTCCCTCCCTGCCATCTCTCTCCCTCCTCCTCTTTCCCATGTTGTCCCCCAGCAGAACCTTTCCTTAACTGCAAGTATAGAGCTTTATTTAGGCTATAACAGTACTTGGTTCTATGTGCATTTAGGTGTGCTCACACTGGTATGCTGTGGTTTGGTCACATCGGTGGTGTACTCGTAGTTTTCCTGCATGTTCCTCCGGTTACAGCCTAGGTCCCATTAGACTTCTACTAGGTTGTACATTTTTGCCACATTTTCTGAAAGTGCACCAAAAGTCCTGCATCCTGCATCTTTGGTGCGCTTTCAGAAAACCCTACAAAAAAATGCAACCTAATAGAAGTCTATGGGACCTCGGCTGTAACTGGGGGTAACATACAGGAAAACTGTGAGTACACAACCACTGCGGCCAAACCACAGCATACCAGTGTGAGCCCAAAGGGTTGTTCACACTTGCAGCAGGCACTGTCACTCCATTGAAAAGTGACCCATGCTCAGGTCACTTTTCAGAGGCACTTGACAGGCAGTGGGGAGGTGATATCTCATTTCCTCACTGCCTGTTTTACCCTCCTAAATGCCAATCCCTCAAGGTAATGGCTTGGTTCACTTCCAACTCCACCTTATTTTCATAACTATCCTTAGGCATTAGATGGGCTATCACCTTATTTCCTGCACATCAAATACCTAAAGAGAGCAACTAAAATAAGGTGGAGTTCAAAGTGAATTTCCACATCTACACAGAGCGCTTTACAGAACATCTACCCTACTACCCATCTACCCTACCCTGCAGGGCACTGTGGCATGCTAGACCGGAGAGAGCCCAATGGGTTGGGGGGGTGACACCATGTTTTGCTGCACCGGGTGACACCAAATCTAGTAACGCCTCTGTGTGTCAGTTGCCTGTTTTCTGCACACTGCAGGATCTGACAGGCTAACTGTGTAAATTGCACTAGGAGAGAAGGTTCCCTCTGTTAGCACAACACACTGATACCACTCTATTCCAGGAAAGTTGACAGGGCATAAATCATAGAAGACTGGCTGTCACTGATGCTCTCCTAGTGTAATTTGAAAATGTATGGACTGTCAGTGTGACAGCCATATGTTTCTCTTCATTCATTAATGGGATTGAAGAACACATTTAGGTTACAGGAATAAAAAAAAAAAAATCTGGTTCTGTTTCACTTTGTTCATTATAACTAAATCACATTGGTTTGACTACTCCCCAACACATTCCACTATTCTGTTAGGTCTTCCATGGTCTTCTATTTTGAGATATACTTTACACCATCAGTTTGGGGGTAGGGGGCATTTTCTGATATTTTTTGGTGAATGTGCTATTTTCCCTCTCCTCCTGTCAGCAGCTACTCAGCAAACTTGCTGGGTTTGTGAAAAAAGATTTACATACTGTACACATGAGCAGCATTTCTGTTACTGTATATGCCCTTTTTGTTTTACAAGCAGGGTCACTTACTGAGTGATTTTGACCACATACAATTACATAACGGTCAATTTGTGCTTCTAATCAGTGGTTTAACAGACTATGCATTATCCTGAGGGAATTGAATGGCTTAAAAGGTTTTCTATTATCCACACACTTTGGCTACCAGAGGATCTTGTCTAGACATTGGTTTTCATTAGGGATGAGCCGAACACCCCCCGATTTGGTTTGCACCAGAACCTGCGAACGGACCGAAAATTTGCACGAACGTTAGAACCCCATTGACGTCTATGGGACTCGAACGTTCGAAATCAAAAGTGCTCATTTTAAAGAATAATTTGCATGGTATTGTCCTAAAAAGGGTTTGGGGACCTGGGTCTTGCCCCAGGGGACATGTATCAATGCCGTTTTTTCGGGAGCAGTGATTTTAATGATGCTTAAAGTAAAAAAAAAAGTGAAATATTCCTTTAAATATCGTACCTGGGGGTGTCTATATGTTTCAAAAGTTTTTATTGAAAAGTATGTAAAACATAACAAAGCCAAAGTACGCGAGTATGCGGACGCAGCCGCCATGCATAGGGTATAGAAGACACAGCATATACAGTCATAGTTGTGCGAAATACTTTTATATCATAGCTGGGGAACTCGCTTGTGTCAATGACAAAAACAATTCTAGTGGATGAACAAGGTGTAGTATTATCAGTCATCAGTCAGGTAAGAGAAGCATAGGTAATTAATTGTCGGGGTTGAGTTCATGGAGGGTTCGTGAAAGTCCAGGACGTGAGGATATCGTCTGAATAGTATGATTGGACAGGAGGGGAGGGGAAGGAAGGAGGATTATGTATATCCAAGAGTAACGAGTATGTTTGTCGGGATGTTGTCTAGGCGAGGTTATGAAACTGGGGTCATGTCAGGAGGAATAATACGCTCGGTTTGGCGGGTAGGAGAGGGGACGTTAGCAAAATGTTTCCTCAAGTACTTCTTATCTCTAACAGTGTTATTAGGAAGCATTCATGTGCCGTACTGTTGAAATTCGTCAGTTGTGGTGAAATGTAACCAGCATGACCATATTGTGCAGAATTTAGATGGCGTATCGTGAGCCTGATGTATCATTTCCTCCATTTCTGCGATTTTTTGTACTCGTTTGAACCAGTCCGTTATAGACGGCGGTGTTGAGGATCGCCATTTTGCTGGGATGCACATCTTAGCAGCATTAATCATATGCATTGCCAAGGATCGTACATAATTTTTAGTCGCTATGGTGGAGTGATGCAGCAAGAATTGTGCAGGTGAGTATTCTACTGTGTAGGTTGTGATTTGTTCGATTAATCTGTGGACCTCTTTCCAAAAAGATTGCAATTTAGGGCACGCCCACCATATGTGTAAAAGGGAGCCAATGTCAGTCTTGCATCTCCAGCAAAGTGGGGGGATGGAGGGGTAAATGTGGTGTAACCTCAGGGGGGTTTTGTACCATCTCGAAAATACTTTAAAAGCATTTTCTTGTGCGTGTACGTTTACCGTGCCTTTGTGCATGCATTTGTATATTTTTTCCCATTCCTGGTCTGATAGATCGAGGGAGAGTTCTTTTTCCCATTTGTGACTGGCCCAATTGAGTTTGGGGCGTTGTTCTGAGAAGAGAAGCGTGTATGTGTAAGAGATCAAGTGTTTTAGGGGTGTAGAACTTTGACAGAGAGCTTCAAAGGGGATGAGTTGTCTTGACCAGTCAGGTTTAGGGTTAGGTTTATCTAGAAAATGTTTAATTTGGATATATGTCCAAAAGAGGAATGTGCCAGAGGTCGTTGTAGCCGCCAGATCGGTGTGGGAAATAATGTGGTTATTTGCAAAGAAGTTTTCAGCACGGATGGTCGTGTGTGGCCAAATGTCTGATAAAAAGGAGGGGGAGGTACCTGGGGTAAAGTCCGGGTTTTGTCTAAGTGGTGTCATTGGTCCGTAAGCGGAGGAGATTTTAGAACTAGTACAGGCATTACAAAATGAGGTCAATGTAGGGTTGATGAGCGGGTGGTTCTTACATGTGGGGGGAATGTGGTTTGGTGCAATCCAGGGGACTTGGGAGAGCGGGATAGGTGATAGAGAGTGTTCCAAGTGGACCCACGCTTTGGTGTTGTGGTGTATGTTCCAGTCAATAATTCTTGTTAAATGGCAGGCTTGTTGATATTTGTGGATGTCAGGGTCAGGGAGACCGATGCCTCCTTTGAGTTTTGGGATGGTAAGTCTGGAATAACTTATTCTGGGGCGTAGTCTGCCCCAGATAAAGTTTGAACAGGTTCTTCGATAAATTGCAAAGAAAGCCGGTGGGAGCCTAATTGGGACTGTTTGCAGCAAGTACAAGTCTGGGTAAGATGTTCATTTTAACTACGGCGGCTCTGCCGAACCAGGTGAAAAGCCCAGTGGACCATTTTTTCAGATCGTTCACAATATTGTGTATAAGAGGGAGATAGTTAGTGGAATATAGATCAGATAGTGAAGAAGGCAATTGGATACCCAAATATGTAATGGAACGATTGTTCCATTTAAATGGAAAGTTAGTTTGGCATTGTGTACATAGGTCAGGGGGCAATGTTATGTTATGGGCGTCAGATTTCGTAAAGTTGATTTTCAGGTTCGTTAAGTAGTGGAAAGTGTGGAAGTCTTTAAGTAAGTTCGGGAGTGTGATGAGAGGTTCAGTAAGAAAGAGGAGAATGTCATCCGCGTACGCGGCTATTTTGTAGGTGTGACTTTTGATATCTATCCCTTTTATGTCAGGCTTTGATCTGAGACGTCTGAGTAGCGGTTCTAAAGTGAGAACAAAGATTATTGGGGAGAGGGGACACCCTTGGCGCGTCCCATTAGAGATCGCAAAGGCATTCGATAGGTGGCCGTTCACTCTTACTTTGGCAGTGGGATTAGCATAAAGGGCGAGTATGTATTGCATCATACGTGGGGGAATGCCCAAGATTCGAAGGGCTTCCGACATGTAGTCCCAGGCCACTCTATCGAATGCCTTCTCTGCGTCAAGGGATAGTAAAAAACCCTGTCGCTGCTGAGTCGTTAGCCAGTGGTGAACGTTGAGCGCCTTTAGCGTGTTGTCTCTCGGTTCTCTGCCTGGTATAAAGCCGACTTGGTCCAAATCTATCCATTGGGGGGAGCAAAGGGAGCAGTCGGTTAGCAAGCATTTTGGCATACCACTTGAGGTCAACGTTCAGCAGCGAGATAGGTCTGTAATTTGTGACTGCGGAGGGGTCCTTACCTGGTTTTGGAATCACTGTTATGTATGCTGCGAGTAGGTCTCGAGGGGGTTCAATAGGTGATGCGAGAGAATTAAAAGCTGTGAGAAAAAAGGGGGTAAGGAAAGTGGCAAATGTTTTGTAGTAGCCTGTAGTCAATCCGTCGGGGCCTGGGCTTTTGCCTGATTTCATTTGTTTCAGCGCTATGTCAGCTTCCTCAGGGGTCAAGGGGTTGTTTAGTTGCTGCACTAAGGAAGTTGCGATTGGAGCAGGGCTGTATTGCTGCAAGAAATCTCTGATAGCTTCTGTGGATGGGCACGTAGGTGGTAAATTATACAATTGCGAATAGTAAGTGACAAATTGTTCGGCTATGTCCGGGGTAGCGGTTACCTTACGGCCTGTGGAATCTGTCAGGGAATGTACTGTTGTGGTCATTTTTTTGGCCTGTAAGGCTCTCGCTAGTAGCCGTCTGGCTTTGTTGCTATATTCATAGAATACGCGTTGGGAGAGAATATATTTACGTTTAATTTGTTTGCCTAATAGTTCTAACAGTTCGTTTCTAGCTTGTAAAAGGGGTTGTAAGGTGTCCAGTACTTGCGATCGTTTATGAGCGTTTTCTAAGGTCTTTATTCTGTCTAAAAGGCCCATAAGGTGTTGTTTTTTTTTCTTTACGACGTTTGGATGCGGCCGCTATTAGGACGCCCCTTATTACGCATTTGTGGGCTTCCCAGGTGATAAGAGGGGAGGTGTCAGTTGGTTTGTTCTCTGCAAAGTACTGTTTAAGGTGTAGTTCGGCCTCCGCCAGTATTGTCGGGTCTGTGAGCAAGGAGGGGTCCAATTTCCAATATTGTGGGCGAGGTTGTATTTCTGGGAATGCAATGGTCATGGAGATAGGATGGTGGTCAGAGAGAACATCGGATCTATGGACGTGTGCTGGAGGATAGTTAGGTCATTTTGTGTTATGAACATGTAATCGATCCTAGAATATTTATTGTGAGCAGCAGGGAAAAATGTGTAGTCTTTGCCGTTGGGGTTTAGGAAGCGCCAAGAATCATGTAAGAACAACAATTGGAGTTGTGATTTGATGGCTTTCAGAACAGCATAGGGGAGGGAGGATGTACCTGTAGAGGTGTCTTGGATTGGGTTTAAGGGGACGTTCAGGTCTCCACCCAGGATTAGAATGCCGTCTTGGAATGTAATGAGAGTACTGGTGATGTCACGGAAGAATTTTGCATGGTGAGAGTTTGGAGCATATATGTTTGCGAACGTGATTTTCCTGCCGAAAAGCACCCCCTTGATGAAGAGGTAACGGCCTTCCACGTCAGTCAGTGTGTCTGAGAGTTGGAAGGGGCAATGTTTCGATATAAGTATTGAGACACCTTTCGATTTGGATGTTTGGGACGTGGCATGAAACGTAGTAGGGTAGTATTGGTTGTGTAGTTTTGGTATCGCATCCATGCGGAAGTGCGTTTCCTGTAGGAATATTATGTCCGCTTTGCTGCGTTGCATAGTAAGAAGTAGTTGGGAGCGTCTCTCTGGAATATTAAGTCCTCTCGCGTTTAGCGAGATGATCTTGATAGGGAGCTTGTCTGTAGTGGTCTTTGTGGGGGCCATTGTAATCGATGTAACCAGAGTCCTTCGGACTGAGTTTATGGTGGTCTCTAGTGTTGTGCTAGAGGTGAGGGCGAGGAGAGCAATAAGTAGAGGTTCTGGAAATTAGGCTTAGGATTTAGAGGAATAGAGTCAGTTGGTGTTGTGAGTCAGGGTGGAGGATCGAGGGGTACAAGTGAGCGGGTATGGGAATGGTTTGGGTAGGTTTCGGCGACAGGTGAGAACCGTCTCACTTGTCCAAGTAGGGTATCTTCCGCAAACGCGGAGTAGCCGAAAAAAATCAGTGGGGTAAAAAGAAGGTCACTAAAATGTTACAGCTAGTGATAGATTTTACCACTGTGTGGGAAGTGGCTTGATGTTCGAAGAGGAGTCTATGTGAGAAGATGAACCGAGAGATGGAGGGCCAGTTCAGGCGTGTGTTCAAGTGCATGTGGGGAGCACAGTGCTGTTTGGGACGTGTGTAGAAATAGGGCTTGGGCCGTATTATTGGTAGTAGGACATGGTTTGGGTCTTGGTCTGTAGATGCACGGGAGCAGTGGAATACAGTTGTGAGTGTCAAGTGTTGTGTAGTCCGTTATCATATTACGGTGGGAAAGGTGTCCAAGTCAGATCTTGCTCCTAGATATTCCTGCACCATGTAAAATAGACGCTGGCGATGGTTGCTGGAACCCATCATACCTTGGGGCTGCGGACTAAAAAATTGTCTGAACGCATCGGTCAGACGGCCACCTTCTCCACCGCTCCCTCTTTGACTGACCGAAGCCTCAGCAACGAGTTGTCCAGAAACAGGAGTTTGGAACCTCCCAGTCTCTGGCAACGTGTTGCACAGACCTTTCTGCAAGGCCTCCCGAAGATGTTTCATCCTCTGCTCCCTCTGCGATGGCAAGATAAGGTCCGCAACCTTACCCTTATAACGTGGATCAAGGTGGGTTGCCAGCCAGTATTGGTCCTTCTCCTTGATACCACGAATACGAGGATCCTTACGCAGGCTTTGCAGGATCAGGGAGGCCATGCAGCGTAGGTTTGCTGAGGCATTCGGTCCGGAGTCCTCTGGGTCACTAAGGACGACATGGTCCGCAGCCACCTCCTTCCAGCCACATACAAGTCCATGTGTTTCTTGGGACTGATCCCTTAAAGACTGCTGCTGATGCTGAGTGCCAGGCTCCACCTCCATACTGACACAATCCTCCTCCTCTTCCTCCTCCACCTCCTCCTCCTCGTCCTCTTCCTGTGTGATCAGCGGGCATGCAGGAACACTGTCTGGATAAAGGGGGCCTTGAGAGCTAAGGAAGTCCTCCTCTTCCTCCCTCTGTTCTGCCTCAAGTGCCCTGTCCATTATTCCACGCAGCATGTGCTCCAACAGGTGGACAAGGGGGACAGTGTCACTGATGCATGCACTGTCACTGCTCACCATCCTCGTGGCCTCCTCAAATGGTGACAGGACAGTGCATGCATCCCCAATCATGGCCCACTGGCGTGGGGAAAAAAACAAGCTCCTCTGACCCTGTCCTGGTGCCATAGTCGCACTGGTACTCATTGATGGCCCTCTGCTGTGTGTGCAGCCGCTGCAGCATGGCCAACGTTGAGTTCCACCTGGTGGGCATGTCACAGATTAGGCGGTTCTTGGGCAGGTTAACTCTTTTTGGAGGTCTGCCAGCCTAGCACTGGCATTATATGACTGGCGGAAATGCACACAGACTTTCCTGGCCTGCCTCAGAACATCCTGTAAGCCCAGGTACCTGCCCAAGAACTGCTGCATCACCAAGTTAAGGACGTAAGCCAAACAGGGCACATGGGTCAGTTGTCCCTGTCGGAGGGCGGAGAGAAGGTTGGTGCCATTGTCGCAAACCACCATTCCTGCCTTAAGTTGGCGTGGCGTCAACCACCTCTGAACCTGCCCCTGCAGAGCTGACAGAACCTCTGCCCCAGTGTGGCTCCTGTCCCCCATGCACACCAGCTCAAGCACCGCATGGCATCTTTTGGTCTGCGTACTTGCGTAGCCCCTTGGACGCCTACGGAGCACCGCTGGTTCCGAGGACAAAGCACAGGAAGAGGCCATGGAGGAAGAAGAAGAGGAGGGGGTGGAGGAGAGAGGTGTGTCACAATCATTAGTAGTGGCATTTTGGAGGCGTGGTGGCAGAACAACCTCCAACACTACTGCACCTTGTCCTGCATCCTTCCCAGCTGCCAGCAGAGTGACCCAATGCACCGTGAAACTTAGGTAACGTCCCTGTCCATGCCTGCTGGACCATGAGTCAGCGGTAATATGCACCTTACCACTAACCACCCTGTCCAGCGAGGCCAAGACATTGCCTTCCACATGCCGGTAGAGAGCCGGAATCGCCTTCCATGAGAAAAAGTGGCGTTTGGGTACCTGCCACTGAGGAACCACACATTCCACAAACTCACAGAAGGGGGCAGAGTCTACTTCTTTCGGCGGTGCAGCAGCTGGGGCAGGGAAATTTGCCTGGTACAATCTGACGTCGGTGTACCAAAAGCAGATTGCCCACAAGTACTTGGCTGTGACACACCTAATTCTAGACCTTCATTCCTCTCAGTGCAGGTCTCAGAGAGGACTGAAGGTATAGTGGGGTTGGAGATCTCAGCTGATGAGGAGCAAGGAGAAGTCTTCTTTGTTCTTTGGAGTGGGTCTTTTAGATATGCTTGCTAACGAACTACATGGCAGGTCAACATATGTCTGGTCAAGCATGTGGTGCCCAAGCGGGAGATGTTTTGGCCACGCGAGATACGCTTGAGACATATGTTACAAATAGCAGTGGTGCGATCTGATGCACTTGTCTCAAAAAAGGCCCACACCAAAGAACTTTTGGAATAACGTGCAGAGACAGCAGCGCCCTGCACATGCAAAGCTTTGCGGTGTGATGCAGTCAGTGTGCTGCCCTTAGGCTGGCCCCTGGAGTGCATCCTGCCTCGTTGGTGATGTGCCTCCTCCTCCTCCTCTCTCCTATCAGGCACCCACGTTGAGTCAGTGACCTCATCATCCCCTCCCTCCTCAGCACTGGAGCAAACCTGGCAGTATGCTGCAGCAGAGGGAGCATGACTGCCAGATTGCTGTCCTTCTTGGGCACCCCCTCTGTCCATGCTCACGTTACTGCCTTCATCTAGCTCAGTATCATCACCAGAGCCTTCTAAACGCTGGGCATCCTTCTGGAGCATATACCCAACACTGTGGTCAAACAGATCGAGGGACTCCTCAGGAGGACATGGTGGGGCTAGGGAAGAGGCCGCGTTGGCAGCTGCTTTGCTAGACAAAGTACCCTGAGCATGGGTGAGGGAGGATGAGGAGGATGAGGACGGCTTGGTCATCCACTCGACCAAGTCTTCCGCATGTTGCAGCTCAACACGGCCAGCTGCCGAAAAAAAGGCCAAGCGTGTCCCATGGCCACGTGCTGATGAGGATGCACTGTCTCCACGACCAGCACCGTTGCCTCTAGACACACAGCCTGCTTGCCCTCTTTTATTGGCTCGTGACTGTCTGCCTCTCCTTGTTGGCCTTCCAGACATACTAATGGCCTGTAGCTGCACTAAGCTGGGATATGTATATATATATATATATATATATATATATATATATATATATATACTGATACTGCAGCTTAGCTGAACACTGTGCAGAGGTCACACTACACTAACGTGTAAATAATTTAGCTGCCTGCAGTATTGATAGGATCAGGAAAACACCACCAACCTTCTACAGGTAGCTTTAGCTGAACAGTGCAGAGGTCGCACTACACTAACGTGTAAATAATTTAGCTGCCTGCAGTATTGATAGGATCAGGAAAACACCACCAACCTTCTACAGGTAGCTTTAGCTGAACAGTGCAGAGGTCGCACTACACTAACGTGTAATTACTTTAGCTGCCTGCGGTAGTGATAGGATCAGGAAAACACCACCAACCTTCTACAGGTAACTTTAGCTGAACACTGTGCAGAGGTTGCACTACACTAATGTGTAAATACCTCCTCCTATGGAAAGGCGATCTTTCCTCATTACATGAATTCATGGCTCATTTGAATTGCAATAGTCGAGGTATTAAATTAACCTATGAAGCCAGTCTCACGTCTATACATTTCCTGGATTTAGAGATTAAGGTTCAAAATAATCGGTTGGAGCTTCGAACATTCTTCAAACCCACTGACCGTAATGGGTATATCCCATTGGACAGTTGCCACCACTCACAGTGGCTAAAATCAGTACCTCGCAGCCAATTTCTTCGGCTGCGACGCAACTGTACCAATGAGGCAGATTACTTCATTCAAGCCCAGACCCTTAAAAACAGTTTAATTGAAAAGGGTTACACATATACAGAGTTGGAGGCAGAAATACAAAGGGTGGGTTCTATAGATAGACGATCCCTGCTGGTTACTAATTCAAGGAAGACCAAAGATGATAAATTTAAGTGGTCGTTCTTTACAACCTATTCTGTACAAGCTAGGCAAATTCAAAAAATTGCCAAAAAACATTGGGGCATTCTTCGGAATGATGCACTTTTAGGCCCAGTACTTCCAGAACATGCCGGAGTCACATTTAGAGGAGCCAGATCCATCCAAGGACAAATTGCCCCTAACATCATAGATCCCCCAAAAAGACCCCTTTTTTTCAGAACTGCAAATGTTTTTTTCCTTGTAGGAAATGCAGAGTCTGTTTTTTTAACACCAATGGGAGACGTAAAACTGATACTTTCCAATCAACAGTCACTCAATGCACTTATTCCATGAAGCACTTTACTACGTGTGCCACAGAATACATAGTGTATCTTCTAACTTGCCCCTGTAAAAAACAGTACGTGGGTCGTACTAAAAGAACCTTTTCAGTTCGAGTAGGAGAACATTTCACTAACATACAAGCAGGCAAAACCAACCACACGGTGCCTAGACATTATTCCACACACCACAATCAGGATCCTACTGGAACCCAATTTCTCATAATTGATAAATTTGTTGCTAACTGGAGGGGCGAATCACGTGTGCGAGGAGTCTCAAGACTCGAAACATATTGGATATTTGAATTACGCACTTATTCGCCCCATGGGTTAAACATAGAATGGGATATTAATTCCTTCATTAACCAAGCCTGATTGTTCTGTACACTGTAAGGGGTTAATATTTATCTTATTGGTCTTTAATACTTTTCTCACGGCAGTCCAGTTCCCTTTTTTTTATCCATAATGTTCTGTTAAGTTTTAGTTGTATTCACTTACATATTCACACTGCACATTTTCATCATCATTTTTTCAGATTATAAGTCCATAGATTTAAATATTACTGGATGGACACACATTTCCATATTATTTTTTTATTTTTATATTTTCACTTTCTCACATTATTATTATTTTTTTAGTCATGTCCCTATGGGATAGTGACCATGTACGAGGGGAAATTTTCTCCTTCTTTCTAGCGCATTTGGGGGTTCAAGCCCCCACACTTAATTTCAGAATTTTATTCAATTCCATCCTCACTTATTTATGCAGTGGGAAGGATGCTATTTTCCCTGTCTGCTACTTTTAAGCTTTGTTTGTTGCACATTTACATTTGCTGACTAAATAGTCTTACACATCATGCACTCACATTTTTATATTGCTACACATCCTAAATTTAACATATCATTTATTATTTTATTACGGCACACATATATATATCTGCACATGTTAGTGGAGGCACATACATTTCTCATCCTTATTGTTCAATATATTATCCATTTACATTTAACATAGAGCAGCTTTTCGGAGCTTGACACCAGGAGATAGAGAGATTTTTCCTTCTTCTGTCTTTCCTGTTGTCCCCGCCGCTATATTCGTCACTTCCGGGCTGTAGTGGATGGAATTACCTTCCCTGCTTACAGTTCGGACGAGTGGGAGATATAAGACTGTTCTATTGGCCATAGGAGAGCATGTGACTTCCTTTGTAGCCACATGACTCTAGGCTTCTAGTGATTGAGACGTGATTCGTCTCTCGAGATCATGTGACTATGTCAGCAGACATGTCACGTGATCATTTCCCTGTGGTTCTTCCTGTTTACTGCACAGATCCAATAAGATGGATCGTGCAGTATGCAATACGATTGGCCATGCTAGGAATGATGCGGTCATGTGACCCACACTTCCTGGCTGTGGTGGATGGAATTACCTTCCCTGCTTACAGTCCGGATGAGTGGGAGATACAAGACTGTTCTATTGGCCATAGGAGAGCATGTGACTTCCTTTGTTGCCACATGACTCTCAGGCTTTTAGTGATTGAGACGTGATTTGTCTCTCGAGATCATGTGACTATGTCAGCAGACATGTCACGTGATCATTTCCCTGTGGTTCTTCCTGTTTACTACACAGATCCAATAAGAAGGATCGTGCAGTATGCAATACGATTGGCCATGCTAGGAATGATGCGGTCATGTGACCCACAGGGGGCTTTCATTAATAACCTGCATGATGTTTCCCGGGATGCCCACATTTACAATCTGGATTTAGGCATTATGTATATGCTTTTATGATAAACGTACTGATGTATTGCAGAACTCTCTGAGTGGGCACAGATGATTTCAGCACTGCGGAAATCATGAACATTTGGGTTGTCTCCCTATCATCTTGATTGTTATTATCTTTATTCTTATTAATTCCCCATTGGTCAAGGGATATGTTCCTTCCCCATTAGTGGGTGGCCTCATTGGACAGTCCCAGGCAGTCAGCTGATTCCTCTTTGGCCTATCAGGAGTTGATTTGTCACATGACTCCATTGCTGGCGTTTGATTGGCCATATGATTGGCATAGTTTTTATATAAATTTGTACAGTGTAGGAGAGGAGTTTGATGCCCCTGTTGAAGTCCATGTGGACGAAACGTGTCAGGTGAGCCTTACTCTTTCCTACACTTGATTTTATTGTTTTACACGTGATCACGTTTTTATATCGTTTGTTGATTATTGGTTATATCCAATAAAATACGTCATTTGATCTGTACTATTGGCGTCCTATCTATCTTTTTGGGAACCATCCATGCTCTGGAGACTTGTTTGTGGCGGAGAATTCCCTCTCGGGCTTCTGAACGGACAGTCGTGACGTGGACCATAGAGGATAGATCCCCCTTGAGATCCGGGATTTCCAGGACCAACCATCGTCCATTAAGGATCTCAGAGCCTGTTTGATTCGGTGTCACCGGCATCCGAATCCACTCCTGCTGGTAAGCGTATTCCATCAATTCACTTCCCATGATCGTACAACTCATGATATACAAGAGAAGATTTCTACATCAGTCCAACATTCATATTTAGCCTATGTTTGGGACTCTCTTGTATCAGATTCATAGCCATACATTGGGACTTTACTATATCCCGTCTAATATTCAATTTTTTGGTATTATGCTTCATATGTTTCAGCTATGTATATATTGGTAATGGTCACCATGTCTGATGTGCATTTTACCATTGGTTATCATTTTTAGCACTGCATTTCACTTTTACTTCTGTTTACAATATTGGTCATATTTTATGTAGCTGCTTTTCACATTGGGTTAGCGCAGTGTTATTTATATTTTCTTTGTGTAAATACTTTAGCTGCCTGCGGTAGTGATAGGATCAGAAAAACACCACCAACCTTCTACAGGTAGCTTTAGTTGTACACTGTGCAGAGGTTGCACTACACTAACGTGTAAATACTTTAGCTGCCTGCGGTAGTGATAGGATCAGGAAAACACCACCAACCTTCTACAGGTAGCTTTAGCTGAACACTGTTCAGAGGATGCACAACACAAACTTGTAGCTTTAGCTGAACACTGTGCAGAGGTCGTACTACACTAACTTGTAGCTTTAGCTGAACCCTGTTCAGAGGGAGCACTACACTAACTTGTAGCTTTAGATGAACACTGTTCAGAGGACGCACTACACTAACTTGTAGCTTTAGCTGAACACTGTGCAGAGGTCGCACTACACTAACTTGTAGTTTTAGCTGAACACTGTTCAGAGCACGCACTACACTAACTTGTAGCTTTAGCTGAGCACTGTGCAGAGGTCGCACTAAAATAACTTGTAGCTTTAGCTGAACACTGTGCAGAAGTCGCACTACACTAACTTGTAGTTTTAGCTGAACACTGTGAGGAGGACGCACTACACTAACTTGTAGCTTTAGCTAAACACTGTGAGGAGGACGCACCACACTAACTTGTAGCTTTAGCTGAACACTGTGCAGAGGTCACACTAAACTAACCTGTAGCTTTAGCTGAACACTGTGAGGATGCACTACACTAACTTGTAGCTTTAACTGAACACTGTGAGGAGGACGCACTACACTAACTTGTAGCTTTAGATGAACACTGTTCAGAGGACGCACTACACTAACTTGTAACTTTAGCTGAACACTGTGCAGAGGTAACACTAAACTAACCTGTAGCTTTAGCTGAACACTGTGCAGAGGTTGTACTAAAATAAGTTGTAGCTTTAGCTGAACACTGTGCAGAGGTTGTACTAAAATAAGTTGTAGCTTTAGCTGAACACTGTGAGAAGGACGCACTACACTAACTTGTAGCTTTAGCTGAACACTGTGAGGAGGATGCACTACACTAACTTGTAGCTTTAGCTGAACACTGTGCAGAGGTCACACTAAACTAACCTGTAGCTTTAGCTGAACACTGTGAGGAGGACGCACTACACTAACTTGTAGCTTTAGCTGAACACTGTGTAGAGGTTACACTAAACTAACTTGTAGCTTTAGCTGAACACTGTGAGGAGGACGCACTACACTAACTGTAAATAGTCTAGCTGCCTGACTGTGGTACTAATAGGATCGAAAGAACACCAACAATTTTCTTCAGGTAGCTGTAAATACTGTAACAAGACAAGCCTGCCTGTCAGTAGGAAGATAACAGGAACTGATCTAGCTAAACTGAATACAGTGTATATATGTGTATATATATATATATATATATATATATATATATATATATGTACACAACACCTGTAATGCATATATTTACACAATGCACTGTAAGTGCAGCTAACTGACTGACTGTCCTGCCTAATCTATCTAACTAAAATGAAATGACACTGTCTCTCTCTCTATCTCTCAGCACGCCGGAACACACTACACAGGACCGCCGTGCAGGCGGCCTTATATAGTGTGGGGCGTGTTCTAAACCCCCTGAGCCATAATTGGCCAAAGCCACCCTGGCTTTGGCCAATTATAGCTCTCTCTACTGACGGAGCTGTGATTGGCCAAGCATGCGGGTCATAGTGCATGCTTGGCCAATCATCAGCCAACAATGCACTGTGATGCCGCAGTGAATTATGGGCGTGACGCGCCACAAGAATTTGGCCCGAACGGCCCATATCGTTCACAATTCGACGAACAGTCGAACAGACAATGTTCGAGTCGAACATGGGTTTGACTTGAACATGAAGCTCATCCCTAGTTTTCATACACTCCTGAATTGTAGGACAGAAGAAAATACTTTAAGGCAAACATAAAACTGCTTACATGGGAGTCGCATGCACGGAGGACTCCAAGATGGCCACTTAAGCCAGGAGCTCCGCTTCACCCCAGGCAATCGGCACACTGCATGACTGCCTGCGACTAACAGGTGAGCAATCGACCACCCCAGCACATAGGGGACACCCCCGGGAGCCGATCCATGCACAAGGGGATGGCCAGAAGAGACCTACAGCCGCAATTCAGCCGAGACCTGGACCCGCTCGGATCCAAGATGGTGGCTGCAACACAGGCAGACATAGACACGGAGGATGAGATGCTCATGCTCACAGCCTTTTGCCCCCCCCCACCGGCAGCACCAGGCCCCACAGTGCGTACTGGCCTCACAGAGGCACCCTCCCCAGCCTCCACAGAATCACTAATAGGACACACAATGGAAGATTTACTATTCTCCCCTATGGGGGGGAAATGAGGCCTACCCAGCTTCTCCTCATCAGCCCCGGCTCCCTCACACAGAGACTCTCATCAATACAGTGGACCTGTACAACAAATTATCTGAGCTGCTGGAAAGGGGCCTGACTGTCACAGCAGCTAGAATTACAGGAGAGATTAAGACTGATTTTCAGAACCTGGGGGACAGAATGGAGGCTATGGAATACAAGCTGGATAATACAGTAGCTATGACCAACCAAAACTCTGACCATATCCAGATCTTACAGGACCAATTGGACACAGCTCTCTCGAGGATCGATGACCTCGAGAACAGGTCGCGCAGATATAACTTTAGAATGAGGGGTCTCCTGGAGACGATTACTGATGTCTCAACAGCAGTTCAGGAGTTTATTAAAGACCTCCTTTCTGGCATCCCCCCACATAAGCTGGAACTAGATCGAGCTCACAGAGCATTGGGCCCCCCATGGAAAGATGGAGCCCCCCAAGGACATAGTGATTAAACTTCTACTCAGTGAAGGAGGAGATAATGAAAAAATCTTGCACGAAAACGTCTCTGCATTGCCAAAACCACCCAGTGCAGATTTTTGTGGACATCTCCCCAGTGACCATACAAAGACAGTGGTCATTGAAACCCCTGCTAAACGTCCTCACACTGGAAGACATCAAATACCGGTGGGCCTTCCTGTTCACGCAAATTCTCCTTCAAATCTAAACCATACTCCTTCTCCAGTCTATTTATTATATTTATATATTTTCCAGTCTTTATTAGGAGGCTGGGTTCCACTTCCTGTGGTTTGGGGATTGTGCTGGATGTAGTTAAACTACCCGAGAACGAGGCTTGGTTAATATCTTGGAGCGCACCGCCATCGTAATTCGACCATACGCGTGACATCATCGCGTTATTCGACGGCCGATCGGAAATGAGGCCTGGGTAACGCCTCTGGAGCGCACTGATTTTGCTATCTGGCCATAGGCGTGATGTCATCACGCCACTGCGCCCAAACGAGGCTTGACACTGAGTGTGGAGCGCAGCGGTGCGGATGCGCTCTCACTCATTGGACAGAGCTATTGAAAGTGAGGCTTGGTTATGGATCTAACCATCCGGACTAAAGCCAATTTATCTAATTATTTATATTATCTTGCTGTTCGGGTCTTACATTTGAATATATGATTTCAGTATCTATTCCCCAGATGTGTGGCTCTAGAAATAATTTTTAATATATGCCCCTCTGACCGGAAATAGGGTCATCCTAATCACTTCCGGTTTTGGACACTTCCAGTGGGGGTCATTCTCTGTCTATAAATAGAGCGGTGGGGTGAGAGGGTTCCACACCCCAGAAGACGACTTTTTTAGTTGAAACATGTCGGGTGGACCCCTCACAACTACCGCTACACGATTTATATGCTATTCTGATCTGCAAAAAATGTGAGTTTGTTTTTTATTGCTATTTTTAAATAAATCCAAGTTTAAACGTTATTATACTATGTGAGTGTTTTCATTCCTCACATGCAACACGAATCTTTCGCTTGGCTTATGGTGGTGCGTTTACTAATGAGGAAGTCGTGCTGATCACTTCCCCCTTTCCCTCGCTTTTGCGGTGATGACATCTGACCAGATAATACATCCAGACCTGTTGGTCACCAAGCGTTTTTGACCTGTTTGGCGTATGCTATTTCAGGCCACTACTTCTGGTAAGCCTCCATATTTTCTGGTGATGGTCCTGGCACTGTTTCCAAACCTCTGTGCACCTCTGGTCTTCTATGGTCCATTCATCTACCAGGCTACCGGGTTTAACTAATTTTTCTGCACGTACAAGAAAACACCTGCATATTATTTTTTATGCACTGTCATCACAGACTTTTTTCTTTGGTGTTATGGACTTTATACCTGATATTGCTTTTGATGTTTATTTCATTTGAACACATATATGTATTATTATTTTGCTCACTAGTCACTGTCACAAGTGTTCACGTGATATTCTCCTTGTTTACATTGTATGATTTGATGTTATTTAACGCTTAGGTTTTCATACTGTACACACTCAATAGCGCCACACTGTGAATTTTTTGTTGTTATTTTTGTCCCTGAGTCTACAGGTGTGTTGGCTGCTTCCTTAGTTTTTTCTTAGCGCAGCGCTGTACCATTCTCTTTTAATATTTTTTTACAAGAAGGGGAGAAGCTGCTCCTAAACCTGAGGCTTATCACGCTTGGCCCACCCCCCCTCCAACCCCCATACTGGGAGCCATCAATTGTCAGACACCGTCCAGGCCTATATCACCATTGTGGAACAAGAACACCTTCAAACATCCTAAGGAAGGCAGACCTCACTGAGCCAAGATGTACCCGAATTGCCTTATTTACCATAATGTATTCGACCAGTTTCCAAGAATTACACTGTCTATACAATCCTTTTTCAAGACACTTGCAAGTTGTTTTACGGTTGTTCCCTTTTCCTTTTTTTCAAAATTCATAACTGTCCTGCCAGATGACCACCAAGTTTTCTACACTTTCTATACCGGATCCCTAAGACCCAGGAAGACATCCTTTACATTCCAATACCCGGAACCAAGCCCTGATCCAGGAGATCAGGAACTGTAGTACCCTACAAGCAACCAGTACTGAAAAGAACTTCACGACACACGTTTACTTCACCATGTTGCCTTATCCCAGACCCTCACCCTTTCCCTCCTCCCTGAACCATAAATGAGACTATCACCCTCCCACCCACCTTAACTACCCCCAGTAACACTTGATCCCCAGCGACCCCTCCTAACCCCCTAACCTCTACTGAATGGATCGGATCTTTTTGTTTATTTCAACATGCAAGTTGCAGTCAGATGTTTATGTTTTTTAAAAATGTACATAGGTTATGGTGTATATTTCAAATAAAAAATGGCCGCCCCCATGGAGACAGTGATTTTAACCAATCCGGATCCCCTGAAGAAGTCATGTGGTGTGATGTAATGCATAGGAAGTGACCGGACCACACGAGAACCGGAAGTGATGTAAGAGGCACCTGTAATACCGTCCAAATTACAGATCTGCTGTTTTTTCACGACTCTATTGTAAGTTTCCACTTGGCTTTTAAATAAATCAATCAGTTTATACATTCTACACTATGGGAGATTCTTCTTTATCCCCTGTACATATCCATTGGGAATGAACGTCCACATGGACTAAGCCAGAGCCACCATCTAATATATAATACCTGGAGAGGACCATCTACCATCACAACATCTTGGAAAGGTCTCCAGCTACACCCATCTCCATTGCTTTTCACTATCCATGGAGGTAACAGTCTAGTGAACACTGAGTGATACACACGAAGAGTGACACATCAGTGATTTTATTGAAGAGCACTTATTGAAGCACTGTCTGCACTTTGTTTTATCATAGACTTTATTTATCTTTATTTCATGAACTATTGCAGCACCACTATTTGTTGCGTCAACAGTGTGATAAAGAGAGATTATACGGATTATTGCTACATTCATCTATATAAATTACATGTGTCTCATTGATATATTGCGTATACATAGGAATTTTATTATTGATATTTATATATTTTTTTTTTTCACTGAAATCATCTTATGTGCACAGATTCATATTTGTATTTTGCACAGCGCCATGAGCATTCATTGGTATTGATTTATTTGAACACAAGCTCATATTTGCACTTTGCAAAAAAAAAAAAAAACGCTAAAGATGCTGTGCAAAGTTGCTGTCGCATTTTTTAGCAATTTTTGCACAGATTACTGCACAGTGCTAAATCATCTACATATTTATAGTATGAGCGTTCATTGGCATTGTTTTATTTGAGCACAAGCTCATATTTGCACCTAGGAATTTTGCACAGCATCTTTAGCGTTTTTTTGCACAGTCGCATTTTTTAGCAATTTTTGCACAGATTATTGCACAGTGCTAAATCATCTATTTTTATAATATTAAGTTGTGTTGATCACTTATTTATTTTATACCAATTTAGTGCACTCATACACTTTAGATCTAGCTGCAATTTATCAGAATACTATATTATACATTCACTTTGATAGCGCAAAGGACCTTACTTACATTTATGGATTCTCCATACCCACCTGATGGGAACTCAACCTCAATTGATGAGGTTGAGATGGCAGATGGTACTAGGGGCAGAGAGAACACTTTTCTCTTCGGCCCATTGGAGCCCCGAGTGGGCTAACCGCTAAACTTTTCTCTTTTGTCTTTCCTTGCCTGTTTTTACCTATTTTCTTTTTCAGCCAGTCTCCATGAGCTCTCCATCTTTACAACATAGACCAAGGTCCACAACTCACACGAGTCGGGATCCCACGTGCAGTCTAGCTGATCATCTGAGGTGAGTGACAGAATATCAGGTAAGATCCCTTCCCCTCTGCTTGATGGCTAACGACTCTAATCCCTCTCCTCCACTGCGTATTGTGTTATAGTACAGTATAATACGCAGGAGATGATTTCCCCGATAAAACAATGGAAAATTTTACAATCTATGCATGCCCCAAAATATGGACGTCGTCCTACTCCAGGAGACACATTTCCCAATGCGGTATAGCCCTTCTTTCCTGCATGCTAAATATCCCACTTTCTTTCTTTCAAATGTGGAAGGGAAATCAAAGAGAGTGGCAATCCTAATATCTACCAACTGCAAATTTACACTTCAGCTAGAACACAAAGACTCAGAGGGCAGATTTATTCTCATAAAAGGCACAATAGATGATCAATTGTACTCTTTTATTTCATACTATACGCCCAATCAGGGAGAGGCGCCATTTTTCCAAGCGATGCTTAAAACGCTAGACCCCATTGTGGGAGGGACTGTGATATATGGGGGCGACTCCAATACTGCCCTGGACCAAGGTCTAGACAAATCCAGACCCCCTGGATCCCAACTTATCAGACCCCCCAAACTGAGCCTAAAAATAGCCAAGCTGATTCACCTGCATGGTTTAGTCGATGCTTGAAGGGAAATTAATTCAACTAGGAGAGATTACACGCACTTTTTGTGCCTGCACCAATCCTATGCTAGGATTGACCACATGTTCATTTCTACTGCCAACATCCCTGCCATAGTTAAATCAGCAATAAGGGACACAGTGTGGTCGGACCACTCTCACCCTAAAAAAGGCTACAATTGCCCTAATCTCCTCCAATGGATACTTAACATATCTATACTCAGTGACCCGGTCAAGGTTTTGGAAATAGAAAAAACCATAAAAGAATATTTCCTTCTCAACAGGGGTGAGGGGTGTCAGCTTAAACTCTATGGGTGGCACCATTTGGGGCAAAATAATTAAAATCTCCTCCAAAATCAAAAGAGAATGAATGTCAGACATAGAAAAAATTGAAAGAATTCAAAAAAATGAAAAGCCTCCATAAACAAAACCCCAAACAGGTGCCCACAGATAAATTGGATGCAGCCCGACTCTCCCTAAATCTGTCTCTCACAGCCAAGGATGAAAAGAGCATCAGATGGAACGGAGCAAAATTTTATCATAACAGAGATAAAATAGGTTCCATGTTAGCAGCCAAACTTACCCCTCAGGCTAGACCATGCTCTCTACCTAAAATACACCTACATACACATACATCTCTGATGGGACATGCACTCTAAATCCTCAAAGCATCATGGACACTTTCCATGCATACTACGAGAAATTATACAGCGGGGGGAATAAAGACAACAAGATCCATTTCAACTCACTCCTGGATTCGTTCCCAATCCCAAAAGTAGAATTGCGACACAAAGAAAAACTGGACATTCCGATATCAGCGGAAGAAATAACCCAGATTATTAAGAACCTCAAACAGGGCTCTGCTCCTGGACTTGACGGCTTTTCCACACCATATTATAAAATGTTTGCAGAGACCCTAGCTCCACACCTAGTGAACTTCTTCAATTCTAAAACTTCAGGGGCCCCGCTAGAGAGACAGCTTAATGCGGCTTTCATCTTCGTTATACCCAAACCAAACAGAGACTCGGGGGAGGTGGGGAACTATAGGCCCATTTCTTTAATCAACAATGACATGAAGATCTTGACCAAGAACCTAGCGGATTGCATGGCATCCTTCATTGGTTTGTACATTCATAAAGACCAGGTGGGATTCATCCCAGGCTGACAAGGTCCAGACCAAATTAGAAGGGCGATAGACATTATCTCAATACTACAATCCAAATGGGCAGGGAAGGGCAGCCAGGAGGGCCTGCTACTTTTGCTTGACCTACAAAAAGCCTTTGATTCAGTCTCTTGGCCCGACCTATTCAACATTTTGCACCGCTGGGGTTTTGGTCACAAATTCATAGGTCTTATGAGGACCCTCTAATCCCAACCTGAAGCACGAGTCTGACTACAGGGATATTACTCTGAGCCTACTAAAATAGCTAGAGGGACAAGACAGGGATGCCCCCTCTCCCCCCTTATATTCACAGTGGCAATAGAAACCCTGGCGATAGCCATTCGTAACCATCCTGATATTCGGCGGGTCGACAGCAGATGCATAAATGCTCCCTGTTTTCAGACAACCTATTACTATTTGTCACATCACCAACAATCTCACTCCCGAACATCTGCAAATTACTGGAAGACTTTACTAAGGCCTCGGAGTTGCAGGTCAACTTCTCTAAGTCCCAAATTCTAAATATAACAAGCCCTCATCAAACTGCTCGTTATCTGGGAGTAGAAATCTTCCCCAAAGTCAAACATCTTTATCAGGTCTTTATCAGGTCTTTATCAGGTTAACTTCCCCCCGCTGTATAATAAGCTCGAACCGGAGCTCAAAGGCTGGGCCCTCTATGAATTGTCCTGGCTTGGAAGGATATACGCGATCAAGATGACGCTCCTTCCCAAATTACTATATCTCTTCAGATCCCTCTCAATTCCCCTGAGGACAGATCACCTATTCCAAGGCAAATTTTTGAAGTTTTTCTGGGGAACCTCGGGCCCCATCTCGTGAAGAAAACTCTATATAGACCAAAAACACAGGGAGGATTGGGGGTTCCTAACTTACTGTGGAACTACCGAGCGGCACGCTTGGCACAACTATCAGTAATCTACACGTGCCTGGAAAAACCTGATTGAGTACATATAGAGCGACAAGCAGTCCCAACCCACACGTTGGACTTTCTTCTATAGTGTCCTCCAAGAGACTGCTCACCAATTATGTTTCTAGTGCTGTCTAACTCGATAGTCCTTTGGGATAGCCTGAAAAACCTCCCCTCCCTAACTTCAGATATTCAACCGTTAGCACATTTTTTTCATAACCCCAAATTTACCCCTGGTATGAACATACAGGCCTTCCACTGGTGTTTGGATAAGGGGTTATACCGCATTGGACATTTTCTAACTCCTAAGGGTCCCCCCTTCCTTTAATGATTGCAAAAAGAAACTGGAAATGCCAGAATCGGAGCAGTATAGATTTCTACAGGTTTCCCATTTCTTAAATTCCCAATGGAAAAACAAATCAGAACCCTCAAGATTAATGACATGTGAACAATGGTGTGGCCAAGCCACAGAGCAGAGGGGGGTATTTTGATTATTTATTGTCTTCCCCCAGACGTCGTCGGGGGGGAAGATGTTGTCTATGAAGACGAAACGCGTCGGGTAGGACCCCACTGTCGCCACTTTTACCACAGCGCTGTTTTTAATGGATTTGCATGTGAGTGTATACCCATTTTAATAAAATTTTCAATTTTATAAGGATTTACACTATTTGGCCCCTTTTTTTTCCCTTTTTTGTCCATCACCACTACCATTCGGTTTTAACATCGTTCCGAGGGATCCAGTCTATGTATCGGTTGTTCCACACTTCTTGACTCGGGCATCTGCTTGGTAGATATAGCAACGTGAGAACCATTTCATCGCTCCTCCAGGTCGTCTTCAGACACTCACCACCTAAGCCTATTTGACCCCTCTTGGCGTATGCCCTGGCGGGTCCATCCAATCTGGTAAGCCTCTTCATTGTTGGTGGTGTTGTGTACATTTTCACTCCAGATGATGTATGAACTTGAAGTGTCTAGCCCCTGAAGATTTTTTCGTCCCATTCCTCAGGAAGCCTCTTCTCTGTCATCTTCATTTTAAACTGTCAGTTTAATGTTCACAACATTGGACTTTTCTACATATTTTTATAGCGCTACACTCATTTTTGTATTTTTATCGTTATTACCTTTGTTGGTTGTGTTAGCTGCTTACTTTGTACTTTGGCAGCGCAGAATTATCTTTGTCTATATCCTTTTCTCAGCAGCTAAATTAAAAATTTCCTGGATAATGGCCCAGGAGAAAATGGTGAGCTCCCTGATTGACTTGGCATCTAGGTTCAATTCTACATGGGACCCCTGGGCGACCTATATAGGTATTCCAGGATAAAAAGGTACATTTCAGAAGATGTGGAGAGCTCATGCAAGATTAGCTGAATTGCTTTCTTTTTTCCTTTTTCTTCTTCTCTTCTCCCCTTTTTTCCCTTGTGAAAATCTCCTTTGTATTCTCTTGTACTGCACTTCACTAATTGAACTTACATACAAGATCAAAGATCAATCTTACAGCAGCATTTCTAATGTAGCTCTATTACCATACAGGTTTTGTTCATTAATTTTCTCTGTTAAGGGCCGTACACATGATCAGACTTTTTGACAACAAACATGCAAATTAGCTGTTTTGGAGCAACATCCGACAATGTGTACGCTCCATCGGACCAACTTTTTCTGTTTTCATCTGACTTTTGTTGGCTGTGCGAACGGACACACTTTCCGGCAACAAAAGTCTGATGGAGCAAAGTCCGATCATGTGTACACAAAAACCATCGGACTTTAGTCCAAAGTACAAACACGTATGCTCGGAAGCAAGGACCAGCACGAAGCGGTGGGTCTTGTAAAACTAGCGTTCGTAATGGAGATAGCACATTCTTGACGTGTCAAATTATGAAATTTCTAAATGCAGTGCACCATTCTCTTCTTCTTTTTAATGACTTAATAATAAATCTGCTTTGCTGGTGATACTGACAGAGTACAGACAAACATATTTTACTTTGGATTTGTGTTCTAGTGATATAAATAAAAAAATGTTGTCTTTTTTTTTGGCCATTTTGTTTATTGTGCATTCACAACATAAATAAAATCACTAAATTATTAGACATATTCTCTGTCATCACAATTAAAAATGATAAATTAGAAACAAAAAGAGCAAATGATACACAGAAAATAAAAAAATATAGCCTATTAAGTCATACTCAATCAAAAAATACAACATGCTAAATTAGTAGCCCCTAAACTCCCTGGGGCTGATTTTGCCACTGACCACCATGCTGCTGAGGTGGTTGGGCTTGCTGGGGTGGGTAGGTTTGCTAAGGTGGGTAGGTTTGCTGAGGTGGGTAGGCTTGTTGTGGAGGAGGTGGAGGTGTGTGGTCCAAATCACACACATGAGATTTACTGGTTAGCTCTTGTTTCCTGGCCTTGCTGAAGAGCTGGATGATTAGACCCTCACATAGCTCCCTTTGATCTGCGTCAAGCTCACGGAGCTTATTAGCAGTAAAACAGCCAAACCCTTCAGCACTATCGGATGCTGTGGTGGTCACAGAAGTAGCCCTAGTTAAGAACTCAGCTGTGGCCTCATCCAGATGTTGGCTCTTCCTGGCCCTTTTTTTGGGAGGACGCAGAGGAGGGATTCTGCACTCAGTTGTCGTCTGGCTGCTGGACCCAGGCTCTTCTTTGCTCCAAAGTCCCTGTGTGTGTAAAACCAACATGATTTTAATTTTTGGACATCAATCACAAACACTTTTCAGGTCATGACTTTTTAATTTGGAATGTGTCCAAATAGTAAAGACTATCATTCTGACTCCAGCATTTCTCATTCTTGTCCTAATCCTTTTTGGCCTCTACTGTCTATTGATATGGAACTCACTTTTTTAAGACAACAAATTACTATGCACTACTACCATCTAAGTAAATCATTTATATTTTTTAGGCAAGCTTTTAAACCATGCTATACCTGGGTCAAGCTGAGCTCCTCCTCCTCTTCATCCTGTGTAGGATCAGGCTCAGTATCGGTGGCCTCAGCTGATGCAGAGGGTAGTGTAGAGAGAGATTTGCGTGGTACAGTTTGATCCGACAAAAAATGGAGGCTGTTGAAATACCACAGTTTGGGAACATAGACATCTTCAGCTGCTGCTCCTGATTTTTTGGAATTGTCAATCTTCTTTCGTTCCCTGTTATACATACTTCTGAGGCCCCCAATTTTGGTCTTTATCAAACTGTAGTTTGCTCTGGGGTACACAGTCTTTGCAAATTCCACCAGTTTATCAAATGCTGCCATCCTCTTGGCTTTATTGCAATAATTTTTTTTTTTTACTTGCCACAGACATGTGAGCTCTCTGTACTGTTCGATAAACTGGCTAAGAAATTCATGTGAATTCAAAGCTGACTTCATCATTTTGGCGACAAGTATCAGATGTCTGCAAAACAGAACACAAGACAAACCATAATGGGTGACGTATAGCTCATAATCTGGTCACAACATAGGCCTTTATTTAAGCAGTAGGGATGGGCTGTATATTCGGGTCGAACATGAGTTTGACTTGAACATTGGCTGTTCGCCCGTTCGCCAAATAGCAAACCGTTTATGTTTTTTTCTGCAAATGCTAAAGCCGTGGAACACCCTATAAAAGTCTAGGGGAGAATTCAAAAGTGATAATTTTAATGGATAATATGCAAGCTAATTGCCATTAGGGATGAGCCAAACAACCCCCTGTTCGGTTTGCACCAGAACATACGAACAGGCAAAAAATTTGTTTGAACACGCAAACACCGTTAAAAATTTATTGGACTCGAACATGAATAATCAAAAGTGCTAATTTTAAAGGCTTATATGCATAATATTGTCATAAAAAGTGTTTGGGGACCCGGGTCCTGCCCCAGGGGACATGTATCAATGCCAAAACATTTTTAAAAAACTGCCTTGTTTTTGGGAGCAGTGATTTTAATAATGCTTAAAGTGAAACAATAAAAGTGTAATATTCCTTTAAATTTCATACCTTGGGGATGTCTATAGTATGCCTGTAAAGGGGCGCATGTTTCCCATGTTTAGAACAGTCTGACAGCAAAATGACATTTCAAAGGAAAAAAAGTCATTTAAAACTACTTGCGGCTATTAATGAATTGCCGGTCCGACAATACACATAAAAGTTCATTGATAAAAATGTCATGGGATTTCCCCACAGGGGAACCCAAACCAAATAAAAAAAAAAAATTGGGAGTGGGGCCCCCCAAAAATCTATACCAGAACCTTATCCGAGCACGCAACCTGGCAGGCCGCAGGAATAGAGGGGGGATGAGAGAGCGCCCCCCCTTCCTGAACCGTACCAGGCCACATGCCCTCAACATTGGGAGGGTGCTTTGGGGTAGCCCCCAAAGTACCTTGTCCCCATGTTGATGAGGACAAGGGCCTCATCTCCACAACCCTTGGCTGGTGGTTATGGGGGTCTGCGGGTGGGGGGGCTTTTTGGAATCTGGAAGCCCCCTTTAACAAGATCCCAGTACCCCCTGTGTGAAATGGTAAGGGGGTACAAAAGTACCCCTACCATTTCTAAAAAAAACTGTCAAAAATGTTAAAAATGACAAGAGACAGTTTTTGACAATTCCTTTATTTAAAGTCTTCTTTTTTCCATCTTCTTTCTTCTTTCTTCTTTCTTCTATGTTCCTTTGTTTTCTTCCTGCATCTTCTTCTTGCTCCGATCCTCTGCTTCTTGCTCCGGTGTTCTCGTCCGGCATCTTCCTCCGTGGCGTCTTCTTCCCTTCTTCTTCTTCTCGGGCCGCTCTGCATACATGATGGGAGGCTACCGCTGTGTGACGCTTCTCATCTTCTGGCGGTTCTTAAATAACAGAGGGCAGGACAACCCGTGACCCCGCCCCCCTCTGACGCACGGGGACTTGATGGAGAATTCCCTGTGGCCTTCCCTGTGATGTCAGAGGGGGTCATCCATTACGTAACGGGTGACCCCCTCTGACATCACGCAGAAGCGTCACACAGCGGGAGCCTCCCATCATGTATGCGGAGCGGCCCGAGAAGAAGAAGAAGAAGGGAAGAAGACACCACGGAGGAAGATGCCGGACAAGAACACCAGAGCAAGAAGTAGAGGATCAAAGCAAGAACCAGAGGAAGAAGAAACCGAAGGAAGAAAGAAGGAGGAAGACCCAAAGAAGATGGAAAGAAGAAGACTTGAAATAAAGAAATTGTCAAAAACTATCTCTTGTCATTTTTAACATTTTTGTCACTTTTTTTGTGAAATGGTAGGGGTACTTTTGTACACCATTACCATTTCACACAGGGGGGGCGGGATCTGGGGGTCCCCTTGTTAAAGGGGGTTTCCAGATTCAGATAAGCCCACCCGCCTGCAGACCCCTACAACCACCGGCCAAGGGTTGTGGGGATGAGGCCCTTGTCATCATCAATTAACTTTTATGTGTATTGTTGGACCGACAATTCATTAATATCCGCAAGTACTTTTGAATTACTTTTGAATTACTTTTTTGCCTTTGAAATGTCATTTTGCTGTCAGACTGTTCTAAACACGGGAAACATGCACCCCTTTACAGGGATACTATAGACACCGCCCAGGTACGCAATTCTAAGGAATATTACACTTTTATTGTTTTACTTTAAGCATTATAAAAATCACTGCTCACGAAAAAACGGCCGTTTTTCAAAATTCGTTTGGCATGTACATGTCCCCTGGGGCAGGAGCCAGGTCCCCAAACACTTTTTATGACAATACCATGCATATAAGTCTTTAAAATTAGCACTTTTGATTTCTCACGTAGACTTTTAAAGTGTGTCCCGCCGCTTTCAAATTTGCCACGAACAACCAAAATTGTTTGCTGTTCGGCGAACTGACGAACAGCCGATGTTCGACTCAAAGCTCATCCCTAATTGCCATAAAAAGTTTGGGAACCTGGGTCCATGGACTTTAATAATGTTTAAAAGTGAAACAATAAAAGTGAAATATTCCTTTACATTTCGTAACTGGGTGGGGGTGTGGATGTCTATAGTATGCCTGTAAAGTTGTGCATGTTTCCCATATGTAAAAACAGTTCGAGAGCAAAATTACATTTCCAAAGCAAAAAACTGCCAATTAAAAGTATTAATGGTAGCGAGAGAATTTTGAAACATACCTTATTTTCATGGGTACTCTCGTAACGTTCGTCTCGCGCCTAAACAGAACGTAACATTACATCACACGCTCATTCAATTTATATGCACTACCCATGCTTGAAAACTCCGCTCTTCGAACGTCATGACGCATTCGTTAGTACCGCGTGTTAACTTGACATAGACGGCACATGCGTGAAACTCCGCTGGCGTTGTCCGCCCCTGACGTTCTCTTTCTATAATATTCCCTGCCCCTTCTCTCTTCGGTGCGCAGTGAGGAGCAACATGGCAGAGACACAGATGTGTGATGTGTCATCATCTAGTGGGGAGGAAAGGCCAGAGGCACAAATCGCACAATCCAGGAGGAGGAGGAGGAGGAGAAGTAAGGCCACCAACATGGTCTTTGCTGAAATAGTGGAGATGGTGGACATTTTATTTAGGGAGGATTATGAGGGGAAACATGGTCCATACGCCCCCATCCTAATTTAGTAAAAAACAAAATCCTGTCCCATGTCGTGAGGACTCTGGGCCGAAATTTTGGTGTACAGCGAAAGAAGGACCAACTGAGGAAGCGCTGGTCCAACCTAAAAAACAGGGAGCCGGATCAGTATCTAAAAATTAAGAAGGTACTTCGAAAAAGTAAGTAGTGTGTCCTTTTTATGATTATTCACTTGCATGCTGCTCCATGTGTTTTTCTTTTACTGTTGTACTTAATGTTCGTAGGTGGGAAATAACGTTCGTAGTTAGGAAATAACATTCGCAGGGACAAAAGGGGTCATTTGCCAAATAAATACGATGATTTTAGCTGATAAGGTAAGTATTGCATTTTGTGTAAAAGGGAATTTTAATCATGTCTTCAACTTGGTTCTCTTCCTAAACAGACAATTGTACACCACTTGAAAGCAATGTTTCATATTCCTATTTGTGGCCACAAATATCTGTGTGCTAAGTATACCTTTTTGTTTCTTTCTCATAGGGGATAAAGGACGCAGACAACATGGTCGCCAGGACCCCCAACCTCACCGGGACACCCAACCTCACTGGGACCCCCAACCCTGCCAGGACCCGCTACCTCAATGCAAAACCAGCCCAAGCATCACTGAGGATGTGGAGGAAAGAGAGGTGGAGGAAGTGGGAGAGTGTACCTCACCAGGTGAGTGTCTGACACCCCAGCTTCAGGTAATCTATGTATGCCTGCATATTTCTAAATACATGTTTTTTAACACATTTTTAGGTGATGTTCTGGTTGTGGAAGAAGAAGCAGACCGTTTCACGACAGACAGCACCCAAAGGCTCATTGGGGAGATCATGGGCTGGAATGGTGAAATCGATGCCATGAGGAATCGCCTGGACAGAATGCAGCAGCAAATGAAGAACATGATAGATGTTTTGGGTAGAATATAAACCCTTTTTACGTCACAAAACATTTATCATGTTCTTCATTTCCTACTGCATGATGGTGTCCACATTCAAATTTTTCTAAGTTGAACTTTGTAAGTTCCCTAGTTGTCTGTTATTTTTGTAAACATGGTTATTTAAAAAAAAAAAAAATTATATAATTTCTTTAACCACTTCAATACCAGGCACTTATGCACTTTCCCGCCCAATCCAATTTTCAGCTTTCAGCGCTCTCACACTTTGAATGACAATTACTCAGTCATGCTACACTGTATGCAAACAAAATGTTTATAATTTTCTTCTCACAAATAGAGCTTTCTTTTGGTGGTATTTAATCACCACTGTTTTTTTCATTTTTTGCGATATAAGCAAAAAAACAGCAAAAATTTTGAAAAAAAACGTACTTTTTTTAGTTTCTATTGTAAAATTTTGCAAACAAGTCATTTTTCTTCATAAATTTGTGCCAAAATTTATACTGCTACATATCTTTGGTAAAAATAACCCAAATTAATGTATATTATTTGGTCTTTGTGAAAGTTATAGAGTCTACAAACTATGGTGCCAATCACTGAAAATTGATCACACCTGATGCACTATCTCACCTGAAGGCCTATTTCATTTCTTGAGACACTAACAAGCCAGGAAAGTACAAATACCCCCCAAATGACCCCTTTTTGGAAAGTAGACAGTCCAATGTATTTACTAAGAGGCATGGTGAGTTCTTTGAAGCTGTAATTTTTTCCCACAATTCTTGGGAAAATTAAGATTTTTTTTTTACACAAACTGGTCATATTAACAGGTTATTTCTCTCACACAGTATATGCATAATTGTTGCAACTACACCCCAAAATACATTCTGCTACTCCACCTGAGTATAGCGATACCACATGTGTGAGACTTTTACACAGCCTGGCCACATACAAAGGGCCAACACTGAAGTAGCATTTTCAGGCGTTCTACAAGCATAAATTGCACATATCCTTTCTCAACCACCAATTACACTTTTGAAGGCGCTGGAGCATCAGGACAATTGAATTGTCCACAAAATGACCCCATTTTGGAAAGCACACACCCCAATGTATAATCTATGAGGCATAATGAGTCTTTTAAACGGTTCATTTTTTCAAGAAGTTTTTGGAAAATGTGGAAAAAAAATGAAAATGCATTTTTTTTTACACAAAGTTGTCCATTTATAAGATATTTCTAACACATAGCATGTACATAGCAAAAATGTCACCCCAAAATGCATTCCTCTACTCCTCCTGTGTATGGCGATACCACATGTGTGAGACTTTTACACAGCCTGGCCGCATACAAAGGCCCAACATTGAAGTAGCACTTTCATGCATTTTACAAGCATAAATTGCACATATCCTTTCTCAACCACCTACTACATTTTGAAGGCCCTGGAGCACCAGAACAATGCAATTATCCACAAAATGAACCCATTTTGGAAAGCACACACCCCAATGTATAATCTGTGAGGCATAATGAGTCTTTCGAACAGTTCATTTTTTTCCAGAAGGTTTTGAAAAAAGTGGAAAAAAAATGAAAATGCATTTTTTTTTTACACAAAGTTGTCCATTTATAAGATATTTCTAACACATAGCATGTGTGTAGCAAAAATGACAACCCAAAATGCATTCCTCTACTCCTCCTGAGTATGGCGATACCACATGTGTGAGGCTTTTACACAGCCTATCCACATACAAAGGCCCAACATTGAAGTAGCACTTTCATGCGTTTTACAAGCATAAATTGCACATATCCTTTCTCAACCACCTATTACAATTTTGAAGGCCCTGGAGCACCAGAACAATGGAATTGACCATAAAATGACCCCATTTTGGAAAGAAAATACCCCAACATATAATCTATGGGGCATAATGAGTCTTTTGAATGGTTCATTTTTTTCCAGAAGTTTTTGGAAAATGTGGAAAAAAATGAAAATGCATTTTTTTAACACAAAGTTGTCACTTTATAAGATATATATAACGCATAGCATGTACATAGCAAAAATGACACCCCAAAATACATTCTGCTACTCCTCCTGAGTATGGCGATACCACATGTTTGAGACTTTTACACAGCCTGGCCACATACAGAGGCCCAAAATCCAAGTAGCACCTCCAGGCATTCTAGCAGTATTAATTACACATATAATTTTCTGACTACCAATCACATTTTTGAAGGCCCTTCATATTTCTAAAACATAGCAGGTACATACCAAATAACAAAAGATTACCTGTGGTTTTAGAAGTGCAGTGGTCCACAGAGGAGAGCATCGGTCCAGGCAGCAGGCAGGAATTAGGTCAGCAACAGCGAAAGCAATCATCCAGGCAGCAGGCAGGAATACTGTCCATAGTTTGTTCAGGCAGAGATACTGTCAGCACAACCAGAGCACAGCCAAAGCACAGCCAGAGCACAGCCAAAGCATAGGTCCAGGTAGCAGGCAGAGGTGTCCCGGCAGAAATACTGTCCAAAGTCAGTAGAGGCAGCAGGCAGATATATGGTCAACACAGCCAAAGTATTGGTCCAAACAGCAGGAAGAAACATGGTCCATAATGTCATGGGTCTTTACAGGCAGCAATATGGTCAGCACAGCAGGAAGGACCATCAAGCTTAGGGCCAGGGGGACAGGGGTAGAGGCTTCTCCCACCCAAATCGCTTTGAAGCCTCCGGGCAACCAGACCCTGTTCTGGGAGCACAGAAAACGAAAAACTGGTTTTCTCTACTCAGAACGCTATTCTGAAGCCCCTCACATATGTGAGACCCCTGTGTACTAGTAGATGGCCAAAAGATCAGTCCAAGTTGCAGGCAAAAACATGGTCGATTAACAGGCCAAGGTCGGTGCACGTGGAAGTCAGAAACGTTGTTTAAATCAGCAGGCAGAGGCATCATTGGTAAACAGGCTGAGGTTGGTGCACGTGGAAGTCAGAAACGTGGTTTAAATCGGCAAGCAAAGACATCGTCGGTAAACAGGCCAGGGTCAGTTAATTAACATGGTAGCAAGCAAATGGGGAAATGGCAGTCTGGTAATAATACAGGGAACTAATATTGGATGGATGTATGATAATTTTTGAAGCAATCTCCGATGCACAGGCCAGTTTGGGAGGGACATTGGGGACAATAATAGCTGGAATCTCTTCTTACTCCTCCTCTGCTGCATACACGGCATTTCAATTGGCGTCTTCTTCCAGATTCTGTGGGGGGAATGCTATAGGGAAAGTGTTGCTCGTGAAGTTGACTCTCATTATCCGAGCGAATACTTCCTGGGGGGGGACCTTGTTGGTAAATGAGGGCAGTGACGATATCTTCAATATACTTGAGGTAGGTGACTTGTTGGTTTTGAGTTGCTTTTTGGTAGCAGACAAACGAATTAAAAAGGGCCATGTGAAACAGGTGAAAGGCAACTTTCTTGTACCAGTAACGGGACTTTCTGTTTGATAAATAGGGCTGTAGCATCTGATCATTTAAATCCACCCCCCCATATACATATTGTAGTCGTGGACACATTCGGGCTTTACAATGGGGCCGCGTCTTCTTTGGATCTCCACCACGGTGTCATTGTGGATGGTAGAGAGGAAGTGGACATCTTTCTTGTCCCTCCACTTCATGGCCAACACCTCTTCGTCCCTCATGAATGTCGATTCTCCGTTTTGTAATTTTTTTGTCAACAGATTTTGTGGGAATCCCTTACGGTTTTTTTTTTAAGGTACCACAGGCTGGGTTTTTTTACTATAAAGGTGACGAAAAAGGGGCAGGCTGGTATAATAGTTGTCGACATATAAATTGTATACTTTGTCGAATAGGGGGTATGCCAGCTCCCAGACAATTTTCCCACTGGTTCCAATATATGTGGGGCAGTCACGGGGCTGGAGCTGGGAGTCTTTGCCTTCGTAGATCCGGAATGTGAAGACATGTCCAGTGGCTCGATTGCATAATTTATTTTACTTCAGCCCATACCTGGCTCTCTTGCTTGGTATATACTGCTTGAAGTGCAGTCGGCCAGTGAAATGTATGAGGGACTCGTCCACACAAATTTTTTGGTCTGGGATGAAAACTTCTCTAAATCGCTGGAAAAAGGAATTGATTAGGGGGCGTATCTTGTACAATTTGTCATGGTTGGGATGATCTCGGGGAGGGCACTGTGAATTGTCATTGAAGTGGAGAAAACGCATAATCATGTCGTATCTTGTCCTAGACATGACAGCGGAATATATGGGCATGTGTTGGATGGGGTTGGTGGACCAATATGCATGGACTTCATTCTTTTTTGTAAGCCCCATATTGAAAGTTAGGCCCAAAAACAATTTAAATTCATCCAGTGTGACACATCGCCACTGGAACATGCGGGCGTAAGAAGAATTGGGGTTGGCAGCAATAAATTGGGATGCATACAAATTAGTTTGATGCACCATATTCTGCAGAAAATCTTGTGGGAAAAATAAAGAAAAATAATCGAATTGAGAAAAATTTGTAGTGTCAGGCTGCACACCTGGCTGTGCGGTGAAAGGGGGATGATAGTGGATCCTGAGTTGGCAGGCAACCATAAGGGGTTTGCCAGGGCATCGGGAAGGTAGGACTGGGGCTTGGTTCTTCGGGTTGGGCGGGTAATTCCAGTACTTGTACTGGGTTCCTCTTCCTGGGGTCTGGCGCTGCTGGTGGTGGGCAGATCTCGTGATCTTGGTCCTGATCTTGGTCCTGATCTCATTCTTTTGGGAGGGACGGTTTCGGACCCTGATCCACTATCCTCCACTGGCTCGTATTCCGAACGGGTGGTGGTGGTACTGATGGCGGTATGGGTGGTGGTGGTGGTGGCGGTACCGGTGGCGGTACAGGTGGTGGTGGTACCGATGGCGGTACAGGTGGTGGTGGCGGTACAGGTGGTGATTGCGGTACCGGTGGCAGTACAGGTGGTGGTGGTACTGATGGCGGTACAGGTGGTGGTGGCATTACCGGTGGCGGTGGTACCGATGGCGGTACAGGTGGTGGTGGCGGTACAGGTGGTGATTGCGGTACCGGTGGCGGTACAGGTGGTGGTGGTGGTACCGATGGCGGTACAGGTGGTGATTGCGGTACCGGTGGCGGTACGAGTGGTGGTACCGATCGCGGTACAGGTTGTGGTACCAATGGCGGTATAGGTGGTGGTGGCGGTACAAGTGGTGATTGCGGTACAGGTGGCGGTATGAGTGGTGGTGGTACCGATGGTGGTACGGGTGGTGGTGGTACCGATGGCGGCACTAGTGGTGATACTGGTAGCGGCCCGTGTGGCAGTATAGATGGTGGGCCTGATGGAGGTACTAGTGGCGTTACTGGTGGTGGTACCGATGGCGGTACTGGTAGCCTGTGTGGTGGTACCGATGGCGGTGGGCCTGTGACAGATGGGCTGATTGACAGATGGGCTGGTTGACAGATGGGCTGATTGACAGATGGGCTGCTTGACAGATGGGCTGTGTGACAGGTCCTCCTTATTGGGGGGGCATGTTGTGCACAGTACAATACAATAATGTCAGACAGACACTGATTTCACTCACTGATCCCTGCTCTCTACTCTCATGATCGGTGTGTGAGGAGAGAGCAGGGATCAGACGGTAACTGCTATTCAATGTTTACATTTGTGACCGGCTGTGATTGGACACAGCTGGTCACATGGTAAACAGCCAATTTCATTGGCTGTTTACCCTGATCGGGGAAGCGCTGTATCCAAGGGACACTCTCCTTCCTCTATGCCTGCTCTGCATGCCTTTGTTTGTTGAGTTTGTTGTGACAGGTGATCGGCTGTGATTTTGACACAGCCGATCACGGGGTAAACAGCCAATAAAATTGGCTGTTTATCTAGATCGGGGAAGCGCTGTGTCTGAGGGACACACGCCGCCCCCGATCATGCGCTGCGTGCCCCCGCGGGCACACGCCGGCATGTTATCCTGCTAGACATCATATGACGCCCAGTCAGGATAACGCAACCACTTCCCGGATGTTAATAAGTTATATATATATATATATATATATATATATATATATATATATATATATATATACGTTAATAAGTTATATCTATATATATATATTTGCTTTAAAAAAAAAATAAAGAAAGAAAATAAAGAAAAAAAAAAACGTGTGATATTTGCCTAATTTTGGAAAAGTTGAACTTTGTAAGTTCCAGTTATGCAAGTTCTGTTTTAGAACATGCCTGTTTGTGAAAAATTAAAAAAAAAAACGCACATGAATGTGCACAGATAAAAAAAATTAAAAACAAAACAATGTGTGGTTTCTTATTTCAATGCTCAATACCAGTATATTTGTTAAGTTGGTGTAGTTACATTGACAGTGTACTCTAAAATGTGTGTAGCCAAGACACAGCACAATATAATAGTTAGCTCAAAGCGAGATTGTCACCTCATGTTGCACATCAGGTTGATTTGCACTAGTGGCAAAAATTACAAAGATCAAGGTTATTTGCAAAGCTAGTAAACACAGACAACAGTAGTTCAAGGGAAATATTATTTTATTACTAAGTCAAATAATTAATCAGCAAGTAAATTTTGCTGCCAAGGCACTGCCCCTCTACCGACAAAGTAGTCCATATATTGTTCACGGACAAGACAGGCATTCTGGAAGCCCAAACCAGCATGTGCACTTTCCAGAGCTGGCATCACAGCCTCTTCAGCTGGTTGGGAAAAGGGCTCATCACTTTGCCCTGAGGCAATATAGCTGGAAGAATTCCTCCTTAAAAAATTATGGAGGATGCAGCAGCATAAAACTACATGATTAATTTTATATTCTGCCAAGTTAATGGCAGTTAAAAAGAGCCTAAACCTATTGGAAAGAATGCCAAATGCATTTTCCACAACCCTTCGGGCACGGGAGAGGCGATAGTTGAATATTCTTTGTCGGGGGTGAGGTTCCTCATTGGAAATGGTTTTAGAATATGTTCCCCCAAAGAAAAGGCCTCATCTGCCACAAAGACAAAATTTAGTCCCTCAATATTGTCCTGAGTATTTGGCAAATGTAAGGTCCCTTTTTGTAGACGATCATAAAATTCTGTACGCATCATCACACCTCCATCAGAGTGGCGTCCATTCATCCCAACATCAACATAAAGAAACTCATAGTTGGCTGACACCACAGCAAGTAGAACTATGCTGCAAAACCCTTTATAATTAAAATAATATGAGCCCGAGTTTGGTAGTGGGACTATTCTCACGTTTGCCATCAATGGCACCTCCACAGTTGGGGAAATTCCATAAATTGTTAAACTGGGCCACCACATCCTTCCATTGCTGGGTGTTTGAAGGAAACTGTGGAGTCAAACAAATAAAAAAAATTAAGACTTGAGCACATAAAATTGCAACCATATTTGACACAAACATTGTGGGGCAACATAATATTATAACATTTAAATGTGTGTTTACAAAAAAGGATAAGTTATAATTATATGCTCCCTCACCCCCTCTGGTGGCATATTCTAAAAATGTTAGGGGGGAGTTGAATGGGTAGCTGTTTTTGACCAGTAAACTTCTACACTTCCATGAGAGCTAAATGCATTAAAAATTAAGTTTAATTTTGCCTGACCATCCATCTTTAGGAGATTGGCAGGCCAGTGGACAGGTAAGAATTGGTATAATCCACAAATAAGAATGCACATTGTCCAAATCTATACACATTTTGAGATACATCGGACAAAATAATAACAATGTTTGTTAGTTATGATTATTTGTTCTGATAAAATTAAAAACCCAGGAAGTCAGCACAGTACAGGGATGGTGGGAGCCCCTAATAATGAAAACTGCACAGGGATGGTGGGAGCCCCTCATAATGAAAACAGCACAGGGATGGTGGGAGCCCCTCATAATGAACACAGCACAGGGATGGTGGGAGCCCCTCATAATGATAAATACATCATAACAAATGTATAATTTGGAACTTTTGAAGGTAATCAGGTAGGCCCTTGAACTACATTTTTTTGAGAATTTAGGCAGCAATCTTAACTCAAAAAATAAGGTATACTGTGTATGCGTTTATCAAAATCAGCAGATAGAGTAGTTCTATCGGTTGACTCTGTTTTTTTTTTGTTGGGGGGGGAATAAGTGTTTGCACCACCAAAAAGGGACTCTTGCACTCTGCATGAATTTAAAGGACAGGAATAAGATTGGGATACATTTTAGGGGGTGTTTGGGGTAAACATAAAAATGAAGCATAAAAAATACAGTGTTAAGTTACTAGGCTAGGTGTGTATGGGCCCAGGGTAGCATGCTGGGGAGGTTAGTGAAGGAAAATATGCATGTAGGCCATCAAAAAGGTTACAGCATGCATGAGGACAAAGAGGACATTCATTCACAGCATATTACAAAAATGGGAAGGATGGAATACAACATTTAGAAAATACATTAGAAAACATGAAGGTGATAATAAAGCAAAACACTTACACAAATATAGTCCTTCTGCGGGACTTGGATAATAGCACTACATGTCTCAGGAATAATCACTCCCAGAGCCTGGGGGAGATACCAGTGGTAAACTTAATATCCTGGAGACTCCTCCCTGTCGCCAAATAGCGTAAGGTGGCTATGAGCCTTTGCTCTGCTGGAATAGCAGCCCTCATGCAGTTGTCCTGCTTCATGATATAGGGGGACAGCAAGGACAATAGTTGCTGAAAGCAGGAGTCCATCATCCAGAGATAATTCCGATAATCATTAGGATTATTCTCCTGCAGCTCACGCAGCAAGGGCATATGGCTAAATTGGTCACGATTAAGTAGCCAAGTTTTGGCCCAAATACTCCTCATCCTACTACTCCGATTATTCCTGGACCGGGCTGCAATCACAGCAAGAACTCCAAGCCCATAAACAGCACGCTCTCTCCTAGGATTACACAACATGGCTGGTTGCCCTACAAATGGTCGGAAACGCAAAGTAACACATGGAACTGGAAACTTCGAATCTGCACTGACCAAACGTCTACGAACTACGAATTAGCAGAAGGAGCCCGAAGGGTGACTTCGGAGAATTTAACGTCTTCTTTTGAAGTGTCGTCAGTACGTTATAACGTCACTACGTTCGTGTTTGTTACCTAAAAGTCCGACTGTCTGTATGCAATACAAGTTCAGGGACAACGCCCTTTGTACAAAAATCCACGGGAAAGTTTGTACAAGGTCTGATCGTGTGTATGGGGCTTTAGTTAGTATTTTCTTTATTATTGAGCAAAGCAGGGCATTTTTTCAAGGGGAACTTGGTGGAACTCAGTTCCACCACCTCTGGCTCAGACCCTTTGGTGCCTGCTCACCACAATCACTTGATACACAGAAGTCTGGTTTCTGTGTTTACAAGTGACAGCTCTGCACTCTGTATGCAATGCAATCCTGGTATTTAATGCCCCTTTAAGACCCTCCTACTGTTTTTGTGAAATTTGACTGAACACACCCACTATTTGATGTGAATTGGAGGGTATGTGTAGTGGGAGGGGGTTTGTGTGGCCGTGGTTAAGTTCCAGCACCTATTGTTTGAGAAAAAAAGCCCTGGAGCAAAGAGATAATCACCGCTTATTATGAATAGTCTAGGTTGGTTACCTAACATGCGAGAGTAAAGATGAGACTTGTTGACTGAAATGATCTGTATATCTTGATCCTCTTTAATGTCATATGTGACACGCAGGGAACACCTATAGTTTAACCGTTTTAGACAGTATCACCTCTATCGCACTTTTCAAATTTATATGTATGGAAAATTGTGCCTGCTCTTTTTGATATAATGCTCAATAAAAACTTATTGAAAAAAAAACTGCTTACATGACTTAGGCAGCATACTTCTGTGAGTGGTGTTTCATCTAACTAACCATTATGGACTTCTAGAATATGCAGTATGTTTGAGGTATAAATGAGCAGGGTTGAAGTAGCAAATAAACAGTCTGGTGAATATTACTTAATAGTGCTAAAAGAGTTCATGTATACCTAAAATATAGGTGGCGTATGCTAGTCTTTGTGAAATACTGTAGCTCTTTAATTGGTTTTCCTTTACATGAATCTTCAACATTATTTTTGTAAAAAAAAATTTCATATCTGCATTATTCTTTTTGTACTGTTATTATTATAAACAGCAGAATGTTGCTCCTAAACCTTGTGCTTCTCATTTGTATGATCGGGCGAAAGGTTAAACTGCTTTCTGGGGGAAACTAAGAGGTATGTAATTAGCACAGTAGGTCCACTTCTAATTTAACAGAAATGCTTTAAAATGATGTTGCAGTGCAGAGATCAGTGTTCTCTTACTGTAGAACATATTAGCAGTATTTTAGAAATTAAAAGTATTAAATTTTAATCTTAAAACAGTATTCCCGGTTTTAAAATAAATAGAAAAAATATGCTTCTTAAAATGTGTTTAGTGGAATGTTTTTCTCTAATCTGATATCAGATAATGATACATATAAGAAATGTAAAAAAATTATCCCATTGTGCATTTTAAAAGAAAATGTAAAAAATAAGAGTATTATGAAAAGTACCACTCAGTGGGGAGAATACATAATATCTATTACCTATCTAATATTCACAAGAATAAAAATCCACCATTTAGGAGACTAATGCCTTGTACACACGATCGGATTTTCTGACGGAAAATGTTCGATGGGAGCTTGTTGTCGGAAATTCCGACCGTGTGTAGGCTTCATTCCACATTTTCCATCGGAATTTTCGTCACACAAAATTTGAGATCTGGATCTCAAATTTTCTGACAACAAAATCCGTTGTCATAAATTCTGCTCGTGTGTACACAGTTCTGACTCATAAAAGTTCCACGCATGCTCAGAATCAAGCAGAAGAGCCACACTGCTTCATTTTTATCGGCTCGTCATACGTGTTGTACGTTACCGCATTCTTGACGTTCAGAATTTCCGACAAGATTTGTGTGACCTTGTGTATGCAAGACAAGTTTGAGCCAACATCCGTCGGAAAAAATCCATTAATGTTGTTGTTGGAATGTCCGATCGTGTGTACGGGGCCTAATAGTTGATGCCATGGGTCCCTAAAATCATGATTTCAAGAATATGTAGCCATTTTTTTTCAATATTTTGGTTTTGAAGTGAAAACATACTTGAAGGATACAAACCATCTACCTGAAAATTTAAAAGAACTGAAGTCCAAAGAGAGGGTATGTTTTGATTAAAGCAGATGCTTGTTCACTGGACACCATTTATAATCATATGGATGCCCATGTGGCCTTGGACTGGGTATTTCATAAAAGGGTTGCCTTTCGCATAAAGAAGATTAAGTGGGGAAGCTATAGGATTTGCAGCAAGCCACCACTATTTTTGGTGTGAAAATGATTTTTTACATTTATATGGCTAGCATAATGATGGAAGTCACAGTAAGCCTTGCTAATATAATTACGAATGAGAAGAAAAAAACACCTCAACACCAGCATGAAACTTTTCCTTCCTTTCCAGGATATTTTTCAGTTTTCTTTTCAATAGTTCAAAAATACAAAACGGAATACAGAAAGCAAGACAGGAGAGGTATATTGCATAGGAAATCACCTCACAGGTGTATACAATGGTTCAGCAAATTTACACCTTTCTATGGTAATTAAGGACAAACATTCAAACAGTAAGGGAGTAGAGAAAGTAGACAAGAAAAGGAAAAAAGAGAGAAAAGAATAAAAAGGGGAGAGAGAAAAGATATCAGAGACTATCAATCATACATATAGGAGTTATCTTTACAGTACATCTAGTTTAGGGATGAGCTTCGAGTTTGAGTCGAACTCATGTTCGACTCGAACATTGGCTGTTCGCAAGTTCGCCGAACAGCGAACAATGTGGGGTGTTCGCAGCAAATTCGAATGCTGCGGAACACCCTTTAAAAGTCTATGGGAGAAATCAAAAGTGCTAATTTTAAAGGCTTATATGCAAGTTATTGTCATAAAAAGTGTTTGGGGACCCGGGTCCTGCCCCAGGGGACATGGATCAATGCAAAAAAAAGTTTTAAAAACAGCCGTTTTTTCAGGAGCAGTGATTTTAATAATGCTTAAAGTCAAACAATAAAAGTGTAATATCCCTTTAAATTTCGTACCTGGGGGGTGTCTATAGTATGCCTGTAAAGGGGCACATGTTTCCCGTGTTTAGAACAGTCTGACAGCAAAATGACATTTGGAAGGAAAAAACACATTTAAAACTACCCGCGGATATTGCATTGCCAACAATACACATAGAAGTTCATTGATAAAAACGGCATGGGAATTCCCCACAGGGAAACCCCGAACCAAAATTAAAAAAAAAAAATGACGTGGGAGTCCCCCTAAATTCCATACCAGGCCCTTCAGGTCTGGTATGGATTTTAAGGGGAACCCCGTGCCAAAAAAGAAAAAAAACGGCGTGGGGTCCCCCCAAATATCCATACCAGACCCTTATCCGAGCACGCAACCTGGCAGGCCGCAGGAAAAGAGGGGGGGATGAGAGTGCGCCCCCCCTCCTGAACCGTACCAGGCCACATGCCCTCAACATTGGGAGGGTGCTTTGGGGTAGCCCCCCAAAACACCTTGTCCCCATGTTGATGAGGACAAGGGCCTCATCCCCATAACCCTGGCCGGTGGTTGTGGGGGCCTGCGGGCAGGGGGCTTATCGGAATCTGGAAACCCCCTTTAACAAGGGGACCCCAGATCCCGCCCCCCCCCTGTGTGAAATGGTAAGGGGGTACTTACCCCTACCATTTCACTAAAAAACTGTCAAAAATGTTAAAAATGACAAGAGACAGTTTTTGACAATTCCTTTATTTAAATGCTTCTTCTTTCTTCTATTTTCCTTCATCTTCTTCTGGTTCTTCTGGCTCTTCTGGTTCTTCCTCCGTTAAAACGATAACGAACTTGCAGAGTCCGAAAAACGAAAGATCCGACATAAACAAATGCTTTATTTTCGTTTTCGTTGCTACAACAGTTCGATATAGATATGATGATAACAATAACAATCTGTGTCCATCAAACCTGTGGTCGAATGTGCCTAACCTTAGCTCTATTAGTCCAAGATTATTCTACATAGAGAGAAAAGATTCGACGTAGAGAGAAAAGATTCGACGTAGGGAAGGAAAGATTTGACGTAGGGGAGAAAAGATTCTACGTAGTGGAGAAAAGATAAATAAAAATAATGATGATGATGAATGTTATTGGCTGATTGTAATCAAAGAGGGGGAGCAGTAAAATAGCTAGGACTAAGTACACACTTACTTTATAGTGTCTGTTGAAAGTTCTAAGAAGATTCGACGGAGCAGGTAAACTATACGGCGTTGTACAGTTTAGCTGCTCCGTGGAATCTTTTTTGAACATTCGACAGACACCATAAGCCTTCAATGACAGATTCGACCTCAATTTGGATTTTCAGACGAATGCAATTTTTAACGAAAAACGAAATAAATAAAAACGAATTTCGGGAGTAACTAAATAAATTTATTTTTTGGACGAAAACGAAATTCCGAAACGAAATATTTCAGTGTGCACATGTCTAATATTAAGGGCCTTCCACCAGTGGAGGCCGGGAAATGTCTGGCAGAGTTCCTGAGAGTACCTGATTCCCATTTGAACATAGTATTAGTCTTGCATTATGGTTGAGCAGAGTGTAAAACAGTGTTATGCCTCTAAGGTGTTCTACACTGTCAGTATAATGGGAATTAATGGGGAAGGGAAGTTCCAAATGAAAGGCCAAAAGGGCCAAAGGGTGCTTGTAGAGGAACTGACGGATCCTCAAATAGTGAACTGGTCAGAGGGTGTGAATCTATACCATTGTTGAAGGGATTTAAAGGGGCAAAGCTCTTTTTCAAAGTAGAGATCCAAGATATGTGCTAGGCCTCTGGTTTTTCAAGATCAAAGAGGGAGGTCTGGAATAAAGTGAGATAGGACTTCAACAGACACAGGGATAGCTATGATGTTCGGGGTGGAAGATGTAGGGAGAGGAGTCTCTGCCCATATTCTGAGAGTAGCATTAATTGTTAGGGTGTGGAAGGGCAGGGAAGTCCTAATTTGATTGCTATTAAGGTGGATTGGGGTTGGAACAATTAAGTAGGGCCAACTCCATATGAGCCCAGGACTTAAGCAGTGAGGAGCTCCACCAAAAGCGCAGTTGGTTCAGGACATAGGCTTCATAATAACAAAGTACATTGAGGACTCCCCTACCACCATTAGTTTTATGTCCAGACATAATAGGTAGATAACATCTAAGACATTTCTTATCCCATATGTATTGATAAAAAATACATTGGATTGAAAATAGGCAGTGGCGTAGCATGGGGGGCCGTGACCCTGGGCGCAACATTTAGGGGGCGAAATCCCGCGGCAGGCAGTGTGTCACTGCCGGCTCTGTTACCCTAATGCTTACTTCCCGTGTCGCTAAGCTCAACTGTGGCTGGCGCCCTGTGATTCAGTGAATGGGGTCATGTACGGCGGCGGGGCTCACCTATCCGTAAACGTGCTGGGGCTGGCCTATCAGTAATCATGGGGGGTTGGCCTATCCATGATCACAGTGGGGCTGGCCTATCTGTGATTGCGGTGGGGCTGGCCTATCAGTAATTGCGGTGGGGCTGGCCTATCTGTGATCGCGGCGGGGCTGGCCTACCTGTCATTGCGGCGGGTCTGGCCTATCCATGATCGCGGTGGGGCTGGCCTATCCATGATCATGGTGGGGCTGGCCTATCCACAATCATGTTTGCTCCTGGAGTCCCGCCTCCACCTTGTTGTGAACACTGCTGCTGTCTTCACCTCCTTCAGGCTCCCCCTCTCCCCAGACTGATGGAATCTACAAACTGCAGGTGAGGGGGTGGATATGGTCTGGGGACAGGGAGTAGCCAGCCAGAGGGATTAGTCAAGCAGTTAGGGTCAGTATAAATAAAAGAAAGATCTGGTGTCAGTATAAGTGTAGTGGACATTGTAGTGTAGAGTGTAGTGTAGTGGGCAGTGTAGTGGTCAGTGTAGTGTAGTGGACAGTGTAGAGTGTAGTGTAGTGGTCAGTACAGTGTAGTGGACAGTGTAGAGTGTAGTGGTCAGTGTATTGTAGTGGTCAGTGTAGTGTAGTGTGCAGTGTGGTGGTCAGTGTAATGTATTGGTCAGGATAGTGGACAGGTACGTCAGTGTAATGGCCAGTATAGGAAGCAGGTAGGTTAGTGTAGTGGTCAGGTAGGTCAGTGTAGTGGTCAGGTAGGTCAGTGTAGGAATCAGGTAGGTTAATGTAGTGGTCAGGTAGGTCAGAGTAGGAATCAGGTAGGTTAGTGTAGTGGTCAGATAGGTTAGTGTAGTGGTCAGTGTAGGAATCAGACTGGTCAGTACTATTGAAGGAAGGGAAGGGACTCAGGGAGTGCTAAAAGTCCACAGGGAGCAAATTATTTGCCTTGCACTGGGCGCTGACAACCCACGCTACGCCACTGCTTCTAGGGATTGTCCTAAGAAATATAGTAGCTTGGGGAGTGCAATCATTTTTTAAGCACTGCAATTCTACCTGCTTTGGAAAGGTGAGAGGAAGGCAACCAATATTGTAGTTAAGGCAGAGATTGCAAAATTGGTTTATAATTACAGTCAATTAAGCGAGAGGTGGAGGCTGTCAATTAGATACCTAAAAAGGGAATCACCGATGGGGACCATTAATAAGGAAATTGTGCAAGAATTTGGGTTTTAAGGGTGTTGGGTATATGAGTTCCTAGTATTTGAGATGTAGAGGCATTTAGTTAATAATAGGAGACTGCACTAAACTGGAGTAGTGTATGCTGTAATTCCAAAGGGAGGACATGGGATTGGTGAGCATTAAAATGACATAATCTGCAAAGAAACTTATTTTGTGGGTGGATTTATGAAGTTGGATACCTGTAATGAGATGATGGGATTAGATCTTATAGGCCAGAGATAAAAAGTAAATAGTAAAGGGAAAGAATAGCCAACCTGTTATATCAAATTTCTGAAGTACGACCTTAAGGGCACTTTCACACTGAGGCACTGCAGCATCAGTGGTAGAGCGCCGGCTATTTTTAGCGGCGATTTACCGTTGTTTTAGCGGCACTTTTCAGCCGATAGTGGGGGGTAACTCACTTTTTACCCCCGCTAGCGGCTGAAAAAGGGTTAAAAGCTTTAGCGGCGCTGCCCATTGATTTCAATGGGCAGGGGCACTTTAGGAGCACTCAAATATGCTACTTGCAGGACTTTTTTAAGCATCTTGCCAGCGCATCGCTCCAGTGTGAAAGCCCGAGGGCTTTCACACTGGAGAGACAGGAGAGACGCTTTGCAGGTGCTATTTTTAGCGCCTGTAACGCACCTCAGTGTGAAAGTAGCCTAAAGGGCTGCTAAACCCTCACATTTTTTTTCTAACTGGTTCCCGACCGACTCATTTAAATATACTGCGGCACAATGGCACTGCTGCGCGAAACCCCTTATATATATATGGGGTTCCTTTAAGAGCCGCCAGAGGACGCGCGCCTGCTGCATGGCGGGGGACCTGATGCGCGTGGCCGACGGTCGTGATCACCGCTAGCCATGAGCGCCAGCACAGGGATTTGTGTGTGTAAATACACAAATGCCTGTGCTGTCAAAGGAGAGGAGACATGTTGTTTGTTCCTACTATGTAGGAACAGCAAAATGTCTCCTCTCCTACTCAGTCCTATCCCCATACAGTTAGAACACGCTGAAGGAACACACCCTTTAATCCCTTGATCGCCCCTTAGTGTTAACCCCTTCCCTACCAGTGTCATTTACACAGTAATCAGTGCATTTTTATAGCACTGATCGCTGTATAAATTTTAATGGTCTCAAAAATGTGTCAAGTCTCCGATCTGTCCGCCGCAATGTTGTAATACTGATAAATATCACTGCCATTACTAGTAAAAAAATAATAATAATAATAAAAATGCCATAAAAATGCCATACATCTTTCATATAGTTTGTAGACGCTATAACTTTTGTGAAAACCAATCAATATATGCTTATTAAGTTTTTTTTTTACCAAAAATATATAGAAGAATATATATTGCCTAAACTGATGAATAAATTTGTTTTTAAAAACATTCTTGGAATATTTATTATAGCAAAAAAGTAAAAAATACTGTTTTCTTTTTCAAAATTGTCGCTCTTTTTTGTGTATAGCGCAAAAAAAAAAACACAGAGGTGATCAAATACCACCAAAAGAAAGCTCTATTTTTGGGAAAAAAAGGATGCGAATTTAGTTTTGGTACAGCATTGCATGACCGTGCAATTACCAGTTAAAATGACGCAGTGCCAAATTGTAAAAAGTGCTCTGGTCAGGAAGGGGGTAAAACCTTCCGGGGCTGAAGTGGTTAAAATAACAAACATGTCATACTTACCTCAACTGTGCAGTTTGTTTTGCACAGAGTGGCACTGATCCTCCTCTTCTGGGGTTTCTCATTGGCGCTGGTAGCTCCCTCTGCATGTAGTGCCCACGTCAGAGAAGAGCAGAAAGCAGGACTCGGCCCCTCCTCATTGGATTTGATTGTCAGCAGCAGGAGCCAATGGCTGCGCTTCTATCAATCTATCTAATCAGGACATGAGACACCAGCTAGAGCTGGTGTGCTGGTCCCCAGGGAGAAGAAAACCGAGTTCAGGTAAGTAAAACGGGGACCTGGGGGGCTGCAGTGCTACAGAAGGTTTTTCACCTTAATGCATCCAGGGAGAGGAGCAGAAAAAGTGTTCCCTTAATTTTAACATTCCTAATAAAGTTGATAAGGCATCTGGTGGCATCTGGAGCCTGTCTGCCAGTGACAAAACCCACTTGGTCAGAATGGATGAGATTAGATAAGACTTGCGCTGGGGACAATCGTTTTGCAAAGATTTTAATGTCAGTATTGAGTAGGGATGAACCGAACACCCCCCTGTTCGGTTCGCACCAGAACATGCGAACAGGCAAAAAATTAGTTTGAACATGCGAACACCGTTAAAGTTTATGGGACTCAAACATGAATAATCAAAAGTGCTAATTTTAAAGGTTTATATGCAAGTTATTGTCATAAAAAGTGTTTGCCCCAAGGGACATGTATCAATGCATGTTTTTTCGGGAGCAGTGATTTTAATAATGCTTAAAGTGAAACAATAAAAGTGTAATATTCCTTTAAATTTCATACCTGGGGGGGTGTCTATAGTATGCCTGTAAAGGGGCACATGTTTCCCATGTTTAGAACAGTCTGACAGCAAAATGACATTTCAAAGGAAAAAAAGTCATTTAAAACTATTTGCAGCTATTAATGAATTGTCGGTCCGACAATACACATAAAAGTTCATTGATAAAAACGGCATGGGATTTCCCCACAGGGTCACCCCAAACTAAAATTAAAAGAATGGCTTGGGGGTCCCCATCAAAATCCATACCAGACCCTTCAGGTCTAGTATGGATTTTAAGGGGAACCTCGCGCCGAAATTTTTTAAAAAAATGGCGTGGGTTCCCCCCAAAAATCCATACCAGACCCTTATTCGAGCACGCAACCTGGGAGGGTGCAGGAAAAGGGGGGGGGAACGAGACGTTATGTAACCGGGTGACCCTGCCTCCTCTGACGTCACAGGGAAACCCATAGGGAAGTCCCTGTCAAGTCCCCGTGCGTCAGAGGGGGTGGGGTCACCGGGTGGCCCCACCCTCTATTATTTAAGAAGTGTCAGAAGAAGAGAAGCGTCACACAGTGGGAGCCTCCCATGGATGCGGAGCAGCCCAAGAATGAAGCGGAGAAGAAGACACGGAGGAAGATGCCGGACGAGAACACTGGAGCATGAGACAGAGGATCGGAGGAAGAACCAGAGGAAGAAGAAGATGGAGGAAGAAACCGAAGGATGAAGGAAGGAAGGAAGAAGACCTGAAGAAGATGGAAAGAAGAAGACTTTAACCACTTGCTTACAGGGCACTTAAACCCCCCTCCTATCCAGACCAATTTTCAGCTTTCAGCACTGACGCACTTTGAATGACAATTGCGCGGTCATGCAACACTGTACCCAAATGAAATTTTTATCATTTTTTCCCCACAAATAGAGCTTTCTTTTGGTGGTATTTGATCACCTCTGCGGTTTTTATTTTTTGTTAAAAAAATTTAAAAAGTGCGAATTTTTAAAAGAAAAAAAATATTTTTTTTTTATATTTTGTTATAAAATTTTTTAAAAGGGTAATTTTTCTCCTTCATTGATGTACGCTGATGAGGCGGCACCAATGGGCACCGATAGGTATCAGTGATGGGCACTGATGTGTGGCAGTGATGGGCACTGATTGGTGGCAATAATGGGCACTAACCTTGTACACTGCTAGGTGGCACTGATTGGCACCACTGGTGGGCATTGTTAGGTGGCAATGGTGGGCATTGATAGGTGGCACTTGCAGGCATTGATAGGTGACACTTATGGGCATTGATACGTGGCACTGGTGGGCACTGTGGGCACTGTGATGTGGCAATAACAGGTGGCACTGGCAGGGGGTACTTGTGGCACAATTGAGGCACGTATGAGGCATTATTGCCTCCTCCTCTTCGGGACCGATGTCCCTTGCTGCTGAGCCGGTGATCGGCTTTTTTTTCTCCTCGCACTGTCAGCGCGAGGAGAAAAAAAAAACGATCACAGAGCTTTTGTTTTGATCATGTGATCAGCTGTTATTGGCTGACAGTTGATCACATGGTAAGGGGCTGGGACCGGCCCCTTACTTGGATCGGTGATCACCCGAGTCTCAGTGACTCGGTGATCACAGCGCGCCCCAAGCGCGCCCTGCAGGGCACGCGCAGGGCACGTGCACAGGGGAGGCCATCATATGACGGCCTCCCAGGAATTCAGGTCCGCGCTGTAGCCGTCATTCGGCTATAGCATGGATGTCAAGCAGTTAAATAAAGGAATTGTCAAAAACTGTCTCTTGTCATTTTTAACATTTTTTTTGTGAAATGGTAGGGGTACTTTTGTACCCCATTACCATTTCACATGGGGGGCTGGGATATGGGGGTCCCCATGTTAAAGGGGGCTTCCAGATTCCGATAAGCCGCCCGCCAGCAGACCCCCACAACCACCGGCCAAGGGTTGTGGGGATGAGGCCCTTGTCCTCATCAACATGGGGACAAGGTATTTTGGGGGTCCGCTACCCCAAAGCACCCTCCCAATGTTGAGGGCATGTGGCCTGGTACGGTTCAGGAGGGAGGGGGGCGCTCTCTCATCCCCCTCTTTTCCTGTGGCCTGACAGGTTGCGTGCTAGGATAAGGGTCTGGTATGGATTTTTGGGGGGACCCCACGCCCTTTTTTATTTAAATTTTGGAGCGGGGTTCCCCTTAATATCCATACCAGACCTGAAGGGCCTGGTATGGAATTTAGGGGGACTCTGGTATGGAATTTAGGGGGACCCCCACGCCATTTTTCTTCAAATTTTGGTTCGGGTTCCCCTGTGGGGAAATCCTATGCTATTTTATCAATGAACTTTTATGTGTATTGTTGGACCTACAATTCATTGTAGCCGCGAGTAGTTTTGAATTACTTTTTTTCCTTTGAAATGTCATTTTGCTGTCAGACTGTTCTAAACACCGGAAACATGTGCCCCTTTACAAGCATACTATAGACACCCCCCCCAGGTATGAAATTTAAAGGAATATTACACTTTTATTGTTTCACTTTAAGCATTATTAAAATAACTGCTCTCGAAAAAATGGCCATTTTTAAAAGTTTTTTTTGCATTGATACATGTCCCCTGGGGCAGGACCCAGGTCCTCAAACACTTTTTATGACAATACCATGCATATAAGCCTTTAAAATTTGCACTTTTGATTTCTCCCATAGACTTTTAAAGGGTGTTCCGCGGCTTTCGAATTTGCTGCGAACACCCCAAATTGTTCACTGTTCGGCAAACTGGCATACAGCTGATGTTCGAGTCGAACATGAGTTTGAAGCTCATCCCTAGTATTGAGTAAGGGTGTCTATATTTGGAGGCGATGAAGCGTCCTTATTGGGCTTAGGTATTTTTACAATAAACTAAATCGTAAAAAATTTACTCTTGCTGGCATCAAATCAAAATCAAAATCTCCCACAGCCGCACTCACAAATAATACATAATACCAGTGCTGAACCAAAATTAAAAGGAATACAAATGTCCTGTGTTACTAAATGAAATGTGTCTTAGTTATATGTATCACAATACAAAGGATCATGATATTTTCAAAAATAAATATGATGCGTGCAAAATAATAAATCCAATTACAATTGAAAAAATTAAAATATGAAAATGCAGAGGGTGACACACTGTTCCAAAATGACACAAAAAATAAAAAATACCAATTAATAAGTCGATAAACAAAGATCCTGATGGAAATCCACCATCAATATGCAAATGTCCAATTGAAACAAATAGTTATGTGTAAGGATGAGCCGAACACCCCCTGGTTCGGTTCGCACCAGAACATGCGAACAGGCAAAAAATTTGGATGAACACGCGAACACTGTTAAAGTCTATGGGACACGAACATGAAAAATCAAAAGTGCTAATTTTAAAGGCTTATATGCAAGTTATTGTCATAAAAAGTGTTTGGGGACCCAGGTCCTGCTCCAGGGGACATGTAGCAATGCAAAAAAAAGTTTTAAAAACTGCCATTTTTCAGGAGCAGTGATTTTAATAATGCTTAAAGTGAAATAATAAAAATAAAATATTCCTTTAAATATAGTGCCTGGGGGTATCTATAGTATGCCTTGCTGCTTTTTTTTCTTTTTTTGGCTTGTCTGTGGCATGAGATGAATCCACATCATGGGACATTTGTATTTTTTTTTCTTTTAAAAAGGTCCCAAAGTATTTCCTGTCTTTTTTACTATTTTTGACACTTTTTCTTGTGAAATTGTAGGAGTACAATGTACCCGTTACCAATTCACATGGGGGGGCCAGGATCTGGGGGGTCCTCTTTTTAAAGGGGGCTTCCACATTCTGATAAGCCCCCCACCCGCATACCCCCACAACCACCCTTGTTGAGGGCATGTGGCTTGGTACAGTTCAGGAGTGTGGGGGCGCTCTCTCATCCCCCTCTCTTTTCCTGCAGCCTGCCAGGTTGCGTGCTTGGATAAGGGTCTGGTATGGATTTTGGGGGACCCTCACACAATTTTTTTACATTTTTGGTTCAGGGTTCCCCTTAATATTCATACCAGACCCAAAGGGCTTGGTAATGGACTGGAGCGGGAACCCCTGCCATTTTTTTCAATGAGTTTTATCTATATTGCCGAGACCCAACAATTCATTACAGCCACGATCAGTTTTGAATGACTTTTTTCTTTAGAAATGTAATTTTGCTGTGGTACTGTTCTAAACATGGGATAACTGCGCCACTATATTGCAGACACCTGACAATTCATTATAGCTGTCGGTGCTACCGCTAGTACTTTAGTATGCCTGTAAAATGGCGCATGCTTCCCGTATTTACAACAGTCCGAGAGCAAAATGACATTTCTAAAGGAAAAAAAAGTCATTTAAAAGTACTAGCAGCTATAATGAATTGTCGGGTCTCTGCAATACTCATAAAAGTCATTGAAAAAAATGGCTTAGGATTCCCCCACAGTGCATTACCAGGCCCTTTGGGTCTGGTATGAATATTAAGGGGAACCCCGAACCAAAATTTAAAAGTAAAATGCATGGGGGTCCCCCCAAATTCCATACCAGGCCCTTTAGGTCTGGTGTGGATATTAAGGGGAACCCTGTGCATAAAATTATTAAAAAAATGGTGTGGGGGTCCCCCTAAAAATCCCCCCTAAAAATCCATACCAGACCCTTATCCAAGTACGCAACCTGGCAGGCCACAGGAAACGAGGGGGGATGAGAGAGCACCCTCCCCTCCTGAACCGTACCAGGCCACATACCCTCAACATGGGGAGGATGTTCCCATGTTGATGGGGACAAGGGCCTCATCCCTGTGGGGGTCTGCAGGAGGAGGGCTTATCAGAATCTGGAAGCCCCCTTTAACAAGGGGACCCAAGATCCCGGCCCCCCCTGTGTGAAATGGCAATTGGGTACAAATGTACCCATACCATTTCACAAAAATAGTGTCAAAAATGTTAAAAAAGACAAGAGACGGTTTTTGACAATTCCTTTATTAATGTCTTCTTCTTTCCCCACTTCAACTTCCATCTTCTTCTGGTCATCACGAGGAAAGCCATAGGGAAGTCCCCCTGCGTCAGAGGGGGGTGGGGACAACGGGTGGCTCTGCCCTCAATTACATAATAACTGTCAGAAGAACAGAAGTGTCACACAGCGGGAACCTCCCATGGATGCGGATCGTCTGGAGAATGAAGCGGGGAAGAAGACATCGGAGGAAGATGCGGATGAGAAGACTGAAGGAAGAAGCAGAGGATCGGAGGAAGAAGAGGAAGAAGCAGGGGAAGAACAAGATGGAGGAAGAAAACCGAATGAAGACCAGAAGAAGATGGAAGAAGAAGTGGGGAAAGAAGAAGACATTAATAAAGGAATTGTCAAAAACCGTCTCTTGTCTTTTTTAACATTTTTGACACTTTTTTTGTGAAATGGTAGGGGTTTATTTTTACCCCATTACCATTTCACACAGGGGGGGCTGGGTTTTGGGGGTCGCCTTGTTAAAGGGGGCTTCCAGATTCTGATAAGCTCCCCGCCCACAGATCCCACAACCACCGGGCAAGGGTTGTGGGGATGAGGCCTATGTCCCCATCAACATCCTCCCCATGTTGAGGGCTGTCAGGGAAGACAGGCTTTCCATGTAAGCACCCGGCGTGCATGCATGCGTACTAGCACTTTAAGACACACACCTGTCACTAATACTGAAGTCAGGCGGGCTATTTAAACAGGGCTCCTACAGAGGTTCATTGCTGTTTGGTCTGCAGCTCCTGTGTTGTATCCTGTTTCCTGTGTGACCTCTGATTCTGATCCAGCTTGTTGTTACCTGTGATTGCCTGCTGCCTGTTCTGATCCCGGCTTCCCATAGACTCTGATCCGGCCTGCTGATTCTGTCTGCTGATCTTCCGGTACTACTTGGCTTGTGACCTGACCTCTCTTCTGCCTACCGTCTATGCCTGATCTGCCTGATTATTACCGACCCGGCCTGTCTGACCCTGCATCTCGCTCATACAGCCTGCTACAGCTCCCAGCCCTGCAAGCCTGCATCTGGTACTGCTCTATGGTTCATCCCAGCCTGCCACCAGTCAAGCATCGTGTCAGCTCATCTACTATCTGCCTGCTGATCACCGCTACTACACGGACTCTTGAACTGTTTACAGGCACTCATACCCCACCGTGCTCCTGTGGCTGCTGTATCACTACCAGTGGTCCGCGAGCCGGAGTTGTACGAGAGGCCTTCCTCTACATGTCAGGCTCACATCCCAGGTACGTAACAAGGGCATGTGGCCTGGTACGGTTCAGGAGGGGGGGCTCTCTCTCCCCCCTCTATTCCTGCGGCCTGCCAGGTTGCGTGCTCAGATAAGGATCTGGTATGGTGTTTTAGGGGGACTGGTATGAAATTTGGGGGGACACCCACGCATTTTTATTTTTTTGGTTCGGGGTTCCCCTTAATATTCATACCAGACCCAAAGGGCCTGGTAATGCATTGTGAGGGAATCCCAGGCCGTTTTTTTCAATGACTTTTAAGAGTATTGCAGAGACCTGACAATTCATTATAGCTGCCGGCGCTACCGCTAGTACTTTTAAATGACTTTCTTTTCCTTTAGAAATGTCATTTTGCTCTCGGACTGTTGTAAGCATGGGAAACATGCATCACTTTACAGGCATACTATAGACACCCCCCCCAGGTACAAGATTTAAAGGAATATTTCACTTTTATTGTTTCACTTTAAGCATTATTAAAATCACTGCTCCCAAAAAAACGACCGTTTTTAAAACCTTTTTTGCATTGATACATGTCCCCTGGGGCAGGACCCAGGTCCCCAAACACTTTTTATGACAATAGCTTGCATATTAACCTTTAAAATTAGCACTTTTGTTTTCTCCCATAGACTTTTAAAGGGTGTTCCGTGGCTTTCGCCAAGAACACCCTAAATTGTTCGCTATTCGGCGAACTCATGTTCGAGTCGAACTCATGTTCGAGTCGAACAGACAGCCCATCTCTAATCAGCAGGGATTCACTGTTTGCACGCCCACTTTACCATGTACATTAAGCCATGTAAGAGATAAGCAAGCATTCCATAGTGCAACCTGCATATTTATTGTAATAAGTATTTGGTTTGTGCATCTACTTAAATAGGTACAAGGATAAATCACATGTAAATACAACTGCCACCAATGCTACAAGCTCCAGCTGGTGTAATGACCTCAGCACAAAGCTCACCCCCAATTCATTTCAACCAATAGGTCATTCCCTTGAACAAAATTAAGAGCATCCCGCTGAAATACAGGAACAATGGCCAGCTAAGCTGCTACTTAAACCAGAGGGCAATGACAAATGAATCAACTGTGGAATACTATCGGATAGAGACTTGGACTTCTTGTCTCACATAGACTGAGCAAATCTTGAGAGTAGGAAGTATCTCTAACACATCAGAGAGAATCTAATGTCAGGTAAGAATAGACCAGTCGGGTTCCAGATCCATGGTTGCGGTGAAGACAGCATATGTGCATCTGGTGGTAGAAGTTTCCATTCTTTAAATAGCTGGAGGCCCTTGTCTAAGCTGAAGATTAAAACACGTCTACCATTCCAGGTTGCCGGAAGTTTGGTTGGGGATCCCCACTTATAAAGAATTTTAGTGTTGTGAAGGAGCTTGGTTAGGGGATTCAATAGTTTTGCAATATGCTGCAATATATCTGTATAGAGAGCAATATTAGAAAATATTAGATATATTAGAAAATATGTCAAGAAGGACTGGTTTTTGCTTTGCAGTCGCCATTATGTGCTATTTGACATGAAAATAATGGATGTGAGCCAAACAGTCCCAAGGCACTGTATCTGGTAGAAAGTTTTAGGAATCCTATAATCTCTATCGATGCACAAATCTATCTCACTCAGATGCAATAAAGGCCTTCATAAGGTTTTACAGAGGCGGTCACTGACTCAGGGATGCCAAGGAATTTAATATTATTCCACCGTGATTTGTGTTCAATGTCAGCTAGCTTAATTTGCAGGTGCTTTATTTTGGCTTCATGGTCAGTGTACATGTCAACAACATTATGTGTCACATAAAGGTCCCCCATTTTATCCTCAATATGGTTTATTTTCTCAGCTTGCACTTTAACTGTAGAATTTAGGTTAGAAAGCATAGCAGACATGTCATCATGTAATGTGTGTCTGAGGGAAAATAGTATGCTTTCTACAGCACTTCCAGAAATAAGTTGCTCTACAGCTGGGAATCTCTCAAACAGGAGTGAGGGCATGACTTGTGAGGGAGCAGCAGTGTCCATCTGAGCATTGTGCTGTGGCTGAGTGTCTTCCCTCCTCTACCTAGATTTGGCTGGGCTATGAGTAGTAGGTGTGGAAAGGGGAGAAAACTCACCCACCAGGGTAGTGCTTCAGGTCACAGTAGCAGGAAATGGTTGTGAGGAGAAGCCCGCATGGATGGTGCTGCCTGAGTGGGTTCTGGTGCCATCCTGGGAAGCCAGTCTCACTGCTAGGTATAAATCTATGAGCCACTGAGGCTTATTCAAGCATTTACTCAATTTGACTTGATATGCTGTATGTATCTATTCAATAAATATCCTTGTTTACACATCAGGTTCCTTTCATGTGCCTCATCTAAAGTTCTAACCCTCTTCCTTAGTGGTACTTTAAAAGTCCCAAACAAGTACACAATTATTGCTGATCCCTGTTAGTGTCATTTTAAACACCCCATCACTCGCAATCAGTGACAGCGTACATTTCGAAGCCCCCAAACAATTCCAAAACATTGTGCGATTAGTGGCACTTTAGCCTCTGCCATCCAACTTGAATTTCAGCCTTCTCTTCTGCAGCCTGGAAAATAAGTTGAATGGATTCAATAAATCACTTTGCACCTCCTTCTCCAGCTACAAACTTAAGAAGACAGGTATCTCCTTCCCATTTTGCTGGATTTTAAGAAAAAATATTCCCCCATGGCCATTGTTTTAACAACAGTTTGGTAAATTATTAATTCGCCTCCAGCTAAGCAATAATACCGGTGACCCATGGATAAAAACAGCACATCCCAAAAGACAAGATAGGAAGCAAAAAAGTACCAGTAAATAGTACGGGACTGTAAAGATGTAACCGATCAGCAAGAAATATATAAACCAACACCAACATTTATATAAAATTACATAACATTATTCATGTACATAACTCATTAAAATGACTATAAAATCAATACGGATTGACATTCATACAATAGCACCCTTTTGGGGCCTAACCAGAACTGCCATGTGTATATAATATATATAGATATATATCTATATATATATAGATATATATTTATAGATTTATATATCTATATATATATATATATATATATATATCTATATATATATATAGATATATATATATATATATATATCTATATATATATATATATATATATATATATATATATATATATATAGATATATAATATATATCTATATATCTATATAGATATAGATATATAGATATCTATATATAGATATAGATATATAGATATCTATATATTTATAGATATAGATCTATATATACAGTGGATATAAAAAGTCTACATACCCCTGTTAAAAAGTTAGTTTTCTGTGATGTAAAATAATTAGACAAAGATAAATCATTTCAGAACTTTTTCCACCTTTTAACGTGACCTATAAACTGTACAACTCAATTGAAAAATAAACTAAAATCTTTTAGGTGGAGGGAAGTAAAATAAAAAACTAAAATAATGTGGTTGCATAAGTGTGCAAACCGTCTTATAACTGGAATGTAGCTGTGTTCAGAATTAAGCAATCATATTCAAACTCATGTTAAATAGGAGTCAGTACACACCTGCCATCATTTAACCACTTCAGCCCCACAAGGATTTGCCCCTTTAGCCCAGGTTCACACTATTCCTGAATTCGGCCATGAAACAGAGCCAAAGATGCACAGCTTTTTTGTGCAGTGCGCTCCGCAGCCGACCCGGAGATATGTGAACTGGCTCCATAAGGAGCCAGTCACATTCTCCTGCTATGCTAATTAGATGCGGGGAAACGCACATCTAATTTGCATAGGTGTGAACCCGGGCTTAATGACTAGGCCATTTTTTGTGATACTGCACTGCGTCCGTTTAACTGACAATTGCACGGTCATGCAATGTTGTACCCAAACAAATTTGATGTCCTTTTTTCCCACAAATAGAGCTTTCTTTTGGTGGTATTTGATCACCCCTGTGGTTTTTATTTTTTGCGCTATAAACAGACAAAGAGCGACAATTTTGAAAAAAAACAAAACATTTTTTTTACTTTTCGCTATAATACATATTCAAAAAATATATATAAAAAAACAAATGTATTTATCAGTTTAGGCCAATATATATTCTTCTACATATTTTTGGTAAAAAAAATCACAATAGGCGTATATTGATTGGTTTGTGCAAATCTTATCGCGTCTACAAACTATGGGATAGATTTAGGGACTTCTATTTTTTTAAAATATTTTTACTAGTAATGGCAGTGATCTGCAATTTTTAGCAGGACTGCGACATTGCGGCGGACAAATATGACCCCAAATTACACTTTTTGGGGATCAGTGACATTATTACATTGATGCAGTGCTATAAAAATGCAGTGATCAATGTAAAAATTACACTGGCAGGGAAGGGGTTAACAGTAGAGGCGATCAAGGGGTTAAGTGTGTTCCCTCAGTGTGTTCTAACTGCAGGGGGGTGGGCTGGCAGGGACATTAGAGAGATTACTGTTCCCGATCACTGAGATCTCTGTCATGTCTCCTGGCAGAAAAGGGATCCACTTGTTTACATTGGCAGATCCCCATTCTGCTTCTGTACTAGGCGATCGTGGGTCATTGACGGACATCGAGTTTGCCCGACTTGCAGGCATGCTCCCGCAGTGTGCCTGCCCACTATCGCGCCTGCAGCTATCGAGCTGCTGTACAGCTATGGCGATTTGCGCAGGAGAGCTGACCTACAACCGTATAACGATGGCGGCTGGTCATCAAGTGGTTAAAGGTTTAACCCCAAATAAAGTTCAGCTGTTCTAGTAGGTCTTTCCTGACTTTTTCTTAGTTGCATCCTACAGCAAAAGCCAAGGTCCACAGAGAGCTGCCAAAGCATCAGAAGGATCTCATTGGCAAAAGGTATCAGTCAGAATAAGGGTACAAAAGAATTTCCAAGGTATTAGATATACCATGGAACACAGTGAAGACTGTCATCATCAAGTGGAGAAAATATGGCACACCAGTGACATTACAGAACTGGGCATCCCTCCAAAATAGATATAAAGACAAGAAGAAAACTGGTCAGAGAGGCTGCCAAGAGGCGTACAGCAACATTAACCACTTGCCGACCAGCCGCCCATCATTATATATTATTATTTTATTATTGGCTCGTTCCCTCGAATTGCCGTACTGGTACGTCGGTGACTTTAAGAGCCATAGCAGGTGTGCATGCATGCCCGCTGCACAGCAGAGAACCCAATGTGCGTGACCGCGGCCACAATGTCCGCTTGGCACCTGCGATCACAGTAAAGAGAGCCAGAACAGGGATTTGTGTGTAAACACACAAATCCCCATTCTGACAGGGGAGGAGAGACAGATCTGCTGTTCCTAGTAATTAGCAACAGCGATATGTCTCCTCCTCCAGTCAGTCACATCCCCCCACAGTTAGAAACACACATAAGGAAGCACATTTAACCCCTTGATCGCTCCCTAGTGTTAATTCCTTTCCCTGCCAGTGACATTTACACAGTATTCAGTGCATTTTTAGAGCACGGATCACTGTATAAGTGTCAATGGTCCTAAAAAAGTGTCAAAAGTGTCCGATCTCTCTGCCGTAGTCCCACTAAAAATCTCAGATCACCACCATTACTAGTAAAAAATAAATAAATAAATAAAAATACAATAAATCTATCCCCTATTTTGTAGCTGCTATAACTTTTGCACAAATCAATCAATGTACACTTATTGAGTTTTTTTTACCAACCATATGTAGAAGAATACATATTGGCCTAAACTGATGAAGAAATGTGTTTTGTTTTTTTAGATATTTATTATAGCAAAAAGTAAAAAAATATTGTTTTTTTTTTCAACATTGTTGCTCTTTTTTCTGTTTATAGTGCAAAAAATAAAAACTGCAGTGGTGATCAAATACCACCAAAAGAAAGCTCTATTTGTGGGAAAAGAAAGACATCAATTCTGTTTAGGTACAGTGTCGCATGACCACGCAATTGTCAGTTAAAGCAACGCAGTGCCATATCGCAAAAAGGCGCTGCAGGAATATCTGGCAAGTAGTGGCTGTGTGGTACATGTGACAACAATCTCCCATATTCTTCATATGTCTGGGGTATGGGGTAGAGTGGCAAGACGGAAGCCTTTTCTTACAAAGAAAAACATTCAAGCCTTTCTAAATTTTGCAAAAACACATCTAAAGTCTCCCAAAAGCATGTGGGAAAATGTGTTATGATCTGATGAAACCAAGGTTGAAATTTTTGGCCATAATTCCAAAAGATATGTTTGGTGCAAAAACAACATTGCACATCACCAAAAGAACACCATACCCACCGTGAAGCATAGAGGTGACAGCATCATGCTTTGGGGCTGTTTTTCTTCATCTGGAACAGGGGCCTTAGTCAAGGTAGTGGGAATTATGAACAGTTCCAAATATCAGTCAACATTGGCACAAAACCTTCATACTTGTGCCAGAAAGCTGAACATGAAGAGGAAATTCATCTTTCAGGATGACAATGACCCAAAGCATACATGAAAAATCAACAAAGGAATGACTTCACCAGAAGAAGATTACAGTTTTGGAATGGTCCAGCCAGAGCCCAGATCTGAATCTGATTGAAAATCTGTGGGGTAATCTGAAGAAGGCTGTGCACAGGAGATGTCCTTGCAATCTGACAGATTTGGAGCGTTTTTGCAAAGAAGAGTGGGAAAATATTGCCAAGTCAAGATGTGTCATGCTGATAGACTCATACCCAAAAAGACTGAGTGCTGTAGAAAAATCAAAAGGTGCTTCAACAAAGTGTTATGCCCCGTACACACGGTCGGACATTGATCGGACATTCCAACAACAAAATCCTCTGATTTTTTCCGACAGATGTTGGCTCAAACTTGTTTTACGTACACACGGTCGCACAAAGTTGTCGGAGTTGTCGGTTGTCGCCAACCATGCGGTCACGTACACCACGTACGACGAGACTAGAAAAGGACAGTTCAGAACCAAGCGTGGTACCCTTTGGGCTCCTTTTGATAATCTTGTGTTAGTAAAAGTTTGGTGAGAGACGATTCACGCTTTTTCAGACTCGTGGCTTTCAGATCATTTTCTGCGGTTCAGTTTGTGCTTGTGGGTTTGTATCTGCTCTTCAGTGCGTGCAGCGAGTACCCTTGACCTGTCATTGTGTTCTTGTTCATTCGTTACTGTTTTTCAGGTCGCTCTTCACAGGCCTTGCTGTTCTTCAGTGTGTTCTGTTACTTCGTTCTGAGCAGCCGACCATTTTCTAGCCATGTTGCGTATATGTACTCCTCGTAGAGTTCGTGCTGTGTGGGGGCTTGGTGTTGGGGTCCTGACCTTGACACAAGTCCAGTCCATGAACAGGGTGGGGATGAGTTCATGGACCAAGAATTGGTTGCTTCAGCGTGACCAGTTCTCTTATATGCCTTTACTCCGTGAGATCCGTGAGAATAATCCTGATGATTTCAGGAACTTTCTCAGGATGACGGACCCCGTATTTCACTGTTTGTTGGCTTCGCTGACCCCCTATATCAGCAGGCAGGATACCTGCATGAGGCAAGCCATCACTCCGGAGCAGAGGCTCATCGCTACCCTGCGGTACTTGGTGACAGGGAGAAGCCTGCAGGACTTGAAGTTCTCGACAGGCATCTCCCCCCAGGCTCTGGGGATCATTATCCCAGAGACCTGTTCTGCCATCATCCAGGTCCTGCAGAAGGAGTATATGAAGGTAAGATTTTTATCCTTTAACCTCATATTTTATTGTATTTAATGTTTGATAATATATTGTATTTCTTTCCTCATTCCCTAATTACCATGATTATAATATGCTGTGAATGTCCCCTTTGTCCTCATGCATGCTGGATTTTTATGTAATTATTTTTTTAGTCCTTCATACATATTTGCCTTCACTAACCTCCCCAGCATGGTCTACAGGCCCTATATTCACCTCATGTAGTCACTTAACAATGTATTTTATCAGCTCCATAGTAGTGTTTTACCCCAAACCCCCCCTAAAATGTTTAGAAATGTGATTTGTGCTTTAAATTCTGGCAGAGGGCCAGAGGCTTTTTTTGTAGTGTCCCCAAATCATTTTTATTAACCCTCCCCCCAACTGCTAAGTCAGCTGATCCCAATTCTCTATCTATCCTCAATCATCTATCTGCTGACTTTGCCAAACCCATACACACTATACCCATCTCTTTTGTGCTCAGATGTATGGATGAATTCCCCAAAGCATATAGTGCAAGGGCCTGCCTGTATACTTTCAAATGGTACTGTTTCAAGTTTTTGGATCCTATTATTATCTTGATAGGTAATAGCAGAATGTCCAAATGTGCTCAAATGTGTACAGTGTGTATTTATATCTTTGTGTTATGACACTTCTTACCTGTCCAGTGGGCTGTCAATAGTGTAACTAAGGAGGGGCTGTTCCAAGTAATACCCTGTATTTAGGCATTCATCTCTCAATAAAGTGAAGAGGGTTACCTGTCCAAGATCCCCCCCTATAATGTTAGAAATGGCCCATGAGAGGGTGGAGGGGGAATATGATAGGTGTACCTTATACTTTGGTGTTGTAAAATTCCCCTTAATAGATGTTATCTGGATGTTGGCCAAGAATGCTTGTGTCTAATCTGCTTTCCATTTTTATGTGCAAAAATACTAAGTGTTTTTGTTTTCCTCAACAGTTTCCTTCCATGCCACAGGAATGGCAGACTGTGGCCTATCACTTTGCCCAGCGGTGGGACTTTCCTAACTGTGGAGGGGCAATTGATGGGAAACACGTCCACATCATCCCACCACCCAACTTGGGGTCGTAAAATTATAATTACAAGGGGTTCAATAGTATTGTGATGTTGGCAGTGGTGTCGCTAATTACGACTTCCTGTATGTGGACGTGGGGAAGAATGGCCGGATGTCTGATGGTGAAGTCATCGCCCAGATGGAGTTTTCCAGGCGTCTCCAGAATGGCAGCTTGGACTTGCCACCTCCAGAAGAGAATGTGGAAGGACTCCCATTTGTCTTCGTTGTGGATGAAGCATTTACGCTGGGGGACCATCTTATGCGGCCATTCCCGATGAGGACCCTCACCCTAAAACAGAGGGTTTTTAATTACCGGCTGGCCAGAGCCAGAAGAGTGGTGGAGAACACATCTGGAATCATGGCCAGCCGGTTCCGCCTATTTCTGACACCCATCCATATGGCGGAGTATAAACTTAATCATATAATCCTGGCGTGCTGTGTTCTACATAACTTTTTACGCCAACATTCTGCCAACTATGCTGGCTCAGTTGGGCCTGAGGCCGGAATTCTAAATGAAACAACCTTGACGGCGCTTGAAAGTGGCCGTCCTGGCTTGCCCTCCCTGAGTGCCCGTGATGTCCGGTTAAGATACCTTGAGTTCTTTGCGGGTAGGGGGGCCATCAATATGCCAGACAATTTGTGAAGCCTTTATCAAATAAAAACAAAAAAAAGCAAATCTTTGGTGACCTTTTACTGCTTGTGTTTGTTTTAGCTGACCCTGACAGAAATGTGGGGAGTCCTGAAAATGGCGTGATTGTGTAACCTTCCACAAAGCACTGTTGGATGTTATTTACTAAAGGCAAAGACGCTTTGCACTACAAGTGCACTTGAAATTGCACTAAAACTGCACTTGTAGTGCAAAGAGGATTTGCCCTTAGGAAATAACCCCAATTTTTACAGAAAGCAGCAATTACATCACCACAAAAGTGTTGTAGCGTTGGGATAATAATCCACACATTGTTGATTAACAATCTTTTTAATACCTGCACAATCACATGTGCATTTAGAAAAGGTTTTTAAAACAAACCAACATGTTTGTTGTATAACAATTTTTGGGGTGGCATTATCAAAAATAGAAATGTCCATTTAAGATAAAACAGGCATGTGTAAAACCAACAAGAAAAACACAAATCTTGAACTTACAAAGTTCACATTTGGTAGAACTTGAATGCAATATCAGACATGAGTATTTAGGAACTGTGTTTAACATTGCGTTCAGATGGGGTGAAGTCACCCCAGGAAAAGCCAAATTTGGAAGATGCACACAAATTTGCCAATGTCAACAAGTGCTAGCTGCCATCACGGGGGATCAAGGGACATGTTTTGGGGGAGAAACCCCTTCCTCTCAGCTACTTTATTATTGAGGAAGGGGTTGCACCCCCAAAACGCGTCCATTGATCTCCCCTGATGGCAGATAGCACATGTTGGCACACTGTGCATCCTCCAAATTTGGCTTTTCTAAAAATCGCTAAAACATTTTTAACATTGTAGCACACAAAAAAAGGCATTTGGAGGGGTTTTAAACTCGCCCCAAAACATCAATGATGTTTTTATTTTTTTGAATAACATCATTGATTTTTTTCTTGAGGTTTCCAATTCTAAATTACATCCCATGATCTCCCCAATCAGGATCTGGGCACTTTCTGATGTGAAAGGATCTGGATCCACAACATCACGATCACCTAAAAAGAGAGAAACCAAACAAAAACAGGTATCAAAAATATGCCGGCATCCATCTCTTACCTGAGCCTGTGGTCGCAGACACTCACCTGTTGTGGTGACAATTTACACCACATCTTCTTCCTCCTCCTGCACTTCTTGGGTTGGGGGGATTTCCCCTTCTTCCAGAGGTGGGGGGGTCTGTGGTCTCCTCGGATGAGGGGTGTCCTCTGAGTCTTTTCTCCCCTATGTAAAACAAAAATGGTATACTTAGCACAGGTATTTGATGGCAGAACTATAAATAGGAAACATTGCTTGGAAGTGGGGTACAATTGTCTATTTTTGCAGAGTTCCAAAATGTAGCATTTTCAGTGTCCTTTGTCAAGCTGCAATACTTTACCTGTTTGGTACAAGCTTCACAGATGAAGTCACCCCTATAGTATACACTGGAGCACCTGTGTGGCCCCCCTAATAAAAATGGTGTTCTTGTGTCTCACACTAGTGCTCCAGTGTCCAGATGTGAAAACAGCTGCTCAGTGTCCTCTCCTTACACAGAATCTAGTTTGCATTTCATTCTAGTAACAAATTTATCTACACAAGCAAATTAGTTTCATACAAGTAGGGCGTAAAAAATGTGGCCAAATGCATATGGCTAAGACAATGGTGTTTTATAGGCTGAAAGAAAAATGTTTGATACGAATGAATAATGTGCCCATGAACATGAAAGTTGCCATTTTAAACTGTACAACAGTTCCTAAAAGCACATGGAGCAGCACAAACGTAATAAACAGAAAGAATAGGAACACAGCACAACTACTTACTTTTTTGCAGCACTCTCCGGATCTTTCTGTACTGCTCATGTTCTCGTAATTTCAGGTCCGACCACCGCTTCCTGAGCTGATCTTTCGATCGTCGTACCCCAAAATTCCGGTGCAGACTCCTGACCACTTTCACCATGATCTTGGCCTTTCTGACATTGGGGTTGGGGTAAGGTCCATACTTTCCATCATAGTGGGCCTTCTTCAGGATGTCAACCATCTCCAACATCTCCCCAAAGGACATATTTGAGGCCTTAAATCTCCTTCTGGATCGGGACGTGTCCGGATCCGGGCTTTCCTCCTCCTCCTCCTCGTTGCTATAATTAGCACGCACCTGCTGTGTATCCGCCATGTGCTCTTCCCCCACTGCGCACAACGAAAAGGGGTGGGGAATAGACTAGAAAGAATGTCAGGGGCGGGCGGAGTTACACGCATGCGCAGTGTGTAGAAAAGCGTAACACGATCGTACGATCTGTGAGCGGAGGAAGGAGCATCGGAGGCGCTGATTGTAATAACGAAGGTAAGAGACAAACTTGGGCCTATACTGCTTCTAGATTGAGGCCTATATTGTAACAAGATTAAGAGAGTTTTGGCTGACATTAGGGTTTGTCTTGTGTTGTGTCTTGCAGTGAAAATGGATATCTTGAACAATACCGACTTCATGGCAATATTCATTGACATGTTCAGGGAGCTGCCTTGTCTGTGGGAGATCAACCACCTACATTATAAGAACCAAACAAAGAGGAAGGCAGCGCTGGATCAATTGTTGGAAATTGTGAAGCAGGTGATCCCCACGGCAGACATCACCTATTTGAAGATCCTAATTGGTGGCCTGAGGAGCACATATGTAAGGGAGCGCAAGAAAGTCCAGGATTCGCAGAGATCCGGAGCAGCAGATGACATCTATGTCCCCAGGATGTGGTACTATGACAGGTTGCATTTTCTGGCAGGCCAGACTGAACCCAGGTCATCACTCTCCAGCCTTCCTTCCACGCTTCCTTCCCCTCCAGCTTGAGCCAGGTATAGCATTCCTCTAAATATTTCTGCTTGTCCAATCAATGATGTTAACTAGATGTTAGTTTGGAGTACTAATTTATGACTGTGATTGATGATGCAAAACATTACAACCATGTCCCTTTTTCATACACAGGGAAGTCTCAGCCAGGAGGTGGCTGGGCTGAGCAGGCTGCCTGATATCCAGGTCCCTCCCCTACACCTGCAAAGAGAAAGTGGCAGGAAGAGGAGTACCCTAGAGGAGGCTGCCATAGGCCTCTTTTGGAAGGCTACAGAGGCCCTGGGAGCACCACACACTGTGGAGGAGGACTTTGCTGCCATAATTGCCTGTAAAATGCAGAGGATGGAGGAGGGCAAACAACTCATGTGGGAGTCATTAATGTTGGAAGCTCTCAATAAGGGGTTGAGGGACCAAATAACATCTCATACCCACATTTGTGACCTCACACATGGTCCTCCTCCTCCTCCTCCAGGTCCTTCTACTTCTCCTCCTCCTCCTTCAGGTCATACTACTCCTCCTGCCACATCTCCAACAGCAGAGCCACAGCCAGGAAGGAAGCATGGAAGGAAGACCAGAAAATGATGAACCTAGATCCAGTCTGGTCTGGCAAAAGATGCAGCCTCTTGTAGTACCACAGCCTGGGGACACAGATGTCATCTGCTGCTTTCCGGATCTCTGGGACTTCTGGACCAGACTGCACTCCCTTACATATGGACTCCTCAGGCCACCAATTTTGATGTTCGAGAATTGATGTCTGCCCTGGGGGTGCAAGGCTTCACTCATTTCTGCTGTTTATCCAGCGTTGCCTCCCTCTTTGTTTGGTTCTGAGCCCTTAATAAAGGATTTTTGGTTTCTATTATACTTGCCTATGTGCTTTTTCCTTCAAAAAAGGACAGTTTGTTTGTGAGGATTCAGGTACATTTCAAAAATACAATTTGAAATTAACAAGGGACACCAACACCAAGCAATCTCCTTGAGATTAAATAATATAAGATATCAATGGTGTTGTGGTAACTTGACACACAAAACACACACAAAAATATTCTGGAGTAAAACTAAAAATAAATAAATAATAAACAAAGATCAGCCTTGGAAAAAATACAAACCTAAAATAAAAAAAACTGCCTTTAAAAAAAATATATATATATTTTTGTCAGACGTGACAAATCAAAATATATTAAGGGAATCCCGATAAATAATAAAGAAATAAGTTTGTAAGAAGTCTGTGTGAATATGAGCAGCAAAACTACTTCATTCTTCTCACATTATAAAGAAGAAGAGAGTGCGCTGTATTAAACCATTTTTAACATTGCACCGTGACGAAAGTGTTGTAAGTGTTGTATCCATTGTGAACGCTAAGTTTACCAGACCGAGCTGTTCCGTCTCTGAATTTCTTCTGAGCATGCGTGGCACTTTGTGCGTCGGAACAGGCCACACACGTTCGGAATTGACGCGATTGGATTTTGTTGTCGGAAAATTTTATAGCCTGCTCTCAAACTTTGTGTGTCAGAAAATCCGATGGAAAATGTCCGATGGAGCCCACAAACAGTCGGAATGTCCGACAACACGCTCCGATCTGACATTTTCCATCGGAAAATCCGACCGTGTGTACGGGGCATTAGTGTAAGGTTGTGCACACTTATGCAACCATATTATTTTAGTTTTTTTATTTTTACTTCCCTACACCTAAAAGGTTTCAGTTTTTTGTAAAAATTGAGTTTTACAATTTATAGGTCACATTACAGGTAGGAAAAGTTCTGAAATTATTTATCTTTGTCTCATTTTTTTACACCACAGAAACCTGACATTTTAACAGGTGTTTGTAAACTTTTTAGATCCACTATATATATATATATATATATATATATATATATATATATATATATATATATATATATATATACAAAACCTAATGACACTAATATAAGATACAACTCCCTTTACAGTATGTTTGGTCAGTCGCTGTGGATGAGGCCCTTCTCAGCATGTTTTGTATATTGCTTCTTTAGGAGAAGGGTAAGGAATTCATAAAAGAAACTGTGCAGTTGTTTATAAATAGATGAACAGCATGTGTCGGCACAGGGCACTCCCCAGGAGATAACTGTAATGGGTATGACAAGTGACTACACTGGTTAGCAATGTTGTCAAATGGTAAGGGTCCCCTGTACATGGTTTAATATGGATAGTGATAGACTTCCATAAAAGTTTTTTTAACCACCTCAATGGACACTTATACCCCTCTCCTGCCCAGGCCTTTTTTTTCAACTTTCAGAGCTGTCACACTTTGAATGACAATTACACTGTCCCCAAATTAAATGTGTATATTTTTTTGAGACGGGTAGAGCTTTCTTTTGATATTAATTAATCACCATTGGTTTTTTTTTTTAGCTCTATATGAAAAAAAATATCAACATTTTTGAATTTTGAAGAAAAAACACATTTCCTAATTTCTATTATAGCATTTTGCAAATAAATATTCTTTCTATATAAATGTTGTGCAAAATATATTCTGCTACATTTCTTTGGTAAAAAAACAAAAAAAAAATAAAACAGTGTATATTATTTACTCTATGTGAAAGGTATACAATATATGGTAAATATATTTGAAAACTGATCAATTCTGATACTGACTGCACATGTCATTTCTTGAGGGCCTAAAATGATAGGACAGTAGACAGGACAGTACAAATCCCCCCCCCCCCCCATGACCCTTTTTGGAAACTAGACAATCCAAGGTAAGAGGTATGGTGAGTCTTTTTAAATTGGCAATTGATTAATGCCAATTAAAAAAATATTCTGCACCCTGCATGTATTGTGTTAGGAAAGCCCATTTATTTGAATCACACTAAAAAGAAGCACGTTATTTAAACACAACACAGGGTAATAAGTGGCATGGTGCACTGCAATGCATGTGTTAGTCAGGGGCAATGGGGTTCCATTAACAATGAGTAGCATTACAGCACATCAACAAGAACACCTGTTTTTGTATGCTGCATATTAATGTGTAATGCTGTGTGTGTTCCCACATCATATCAATGTGAATACGGAATTGTTTCTAATTCACTATTTTTATATATTTATTTTTTAGAATTTTTTATGAAATACCAAGGGTCTGGAGAGACCCCTGATATTTCACTTTTGAAAAGGAGAAAGCTTTGAGGAAGCAGAGTTCTTAATCTCTGTTGCAGCTACACTAAGGCTGCTTTCACACTGGGGCGGGCGTTGATGGTAAAACACCCCTAGTTTTAGCGGCGCTTTACTGTCGCTATTCGGCCACTGGTGGGGCTCTTTTAACCCGTGATAGCGGCCGAAAAAAGGGTTAAATACGCTCGTGTAGCACCACTGCCGAAGTGCTTTGCAGGCACTTCTCCAGCGGTGCCCATTAATTTCAAAAGATGCTGATTTTCAAAAGATGCTGCTTGCAGGACTTTTTCCAACGTCCTGCAAGCACACTGCCCCAGTGTGAAAGCACTCAGGCTTTCACACTGGGGATGCAGGGGAGGCATTTTTCAGGTGCTTTACAGGCGCTTTACAGTCGCTATTTTTAGCCCAAATGCACCTGTAAAATGCCCCCGTGTGAAAGGGGTCTTAGTAACACCTGAACATGTAGTACTCTGTATGGACGACTTCCTGTTGATTCTCAAATAAAGAGATAGTAGACATAAATGCATTCACTATTGTAATTTATGTATAAGCTCTGTGAGAAAAATAACCTGTTAATATGACAACTTTGTAAAAAAAACAAAACAAAAAATTTGCAAAGAATTGTGGGAAAAAAATACAACTTTAAAAAAACTCACCATGGCTCTTACTAAATACCTTGAAATGTCTACTTTCCAAAAAGGGGACATTTGGAGGGTACTTTCCTGGCTTGTTAGGGTCTCAAGAGATGAGATTATATAACTTTCACAAAGACCAAATAGTATACACTAATTTGGATTATTTTTACCAAAGATATGTAGCAGTATACATTTTGGCCAAAATTTTGAAAGAAAAATTATTAATTTGCAAAATTTTATGACAGAAACAAAGGAAAGGGCATTTTTTTCACAAAATTTTTGGTCATTTTTTTACTTATAGCAAAAAAATAAAAAACCCTCTAGTGATTAAATACCGCCAAAAGAAAGCTATATTTGTGTGGGAAAAAAAAAGCAAATTTCGTATGGGTTGGGTACAGTGTTGCATGACTGAGTAATTGTCATTCAAAGTGTGAGAGCGCTGAAAGCTGAAAATTGTTCTGGGCAGGAAGGGGGTATACATGCCCTGTATTGAAGTGGTTATGACCAGGCTTTTTCTAGCACTTTTTTTTTATAAGTTTATCATTTTTTTGCTAGAAAATTATTTATAACCCCCAAACAGTGTACATTATTTTAGCAAATACCATAGGGAATAAAATGGTGGGTTTTGCAATTTTTTATGTCACACAGTATTTGCTCAGTGGTTTTTCAAATGCAGGGAAAAAAATGTCAAACAATAATCATTTTTAACTTTTAATGCAAAAAAACACAATACATAACCCAATTTTTTTGTAAAATATGAAAATGATGTCACGCCGAGTAAATAGATGCCAAACATGTGTACTATGGTTTTGGTTCCGAATACGGGTAAAACACCCTAAGAAATAGGCACCACATCCCTGGACATGATTATAAGTTACAAAAGAGATAAAGGGATTTTAACGGTGCAGGCAAACTAGACATGAACAAATTTTTTTTCTTAAAAAAACAATTTTTTAATTCAAACCATTAAAAGACATACAGTTTGTACAAAATTCATGAAATTTCAATTTGATAAAAACACGGTGGTCAAATGGGATATGAGTGTATATAAAGTTTGGGAGATGATATTTATTGCATACTAGCCCGACATGTTTTGCATTGTCGCTTTTTCAAGGGATATGCAAGCTGAAGGTGATATCATCCAACACTCCTATTGATTCTAGAAGAATACAAATTAACAAAAATGACATTGTGATTTACATGGGGAGACAAAGTAACACAATAATTGAACATAAAACAGCGCAGTGTCATCTCTGAAACAGCATTGATATAATGCTTACCCTCAAAATGACCCGAAAACCTTTATGTCATTCCCAACGTGTACCAGCCAAATGAACAATAGAAAAAAAGCCAAAGCCAAAACCGAGACAGCGATGAGGACGGAAATGCAGCCACAGGGAACAGAAGGGTGGAGCTATATGTGAATTATAAAATACAGTATGTCAAAAAGGAGACTATTTGGTGGTGTTGAACAAGTAGATATATTAGCTAATTATGTGGATGTCAATAAGCGAAATATTCATTGACATCTTGAAGTTTTGTCAACAATCGCAAAGGATGCATCAATGAAGTTAATTAAGTCAAAGATAGAAAAACTATTTAGCACTTACTCTATTGATTGATCAAAGCAACACCTGGAGGGTGGAGGCAGTCGTCAATGTCTAAAAGGTTGTGGTTACAAGGAATGGTTCAGTGCTGCTGATAAATAAAACCAAAAATGAAATAATAAAAAAAAAAATAGGACTTTACTGGGGATGAAGGATTGTTTGAAGGACTGGGCGCTGTAAGCAAATTGGAATATACCGTATATACTCGAGTATAAGTCGAATTTTTCAGCCCTTTTTTTGGGGCTGAAAGTTTCCCTTCGACTTATACTCGAGTCCGCGCCGTCTGTCTGCATGATCAGCGTGTCATGCAGGCAGACGGCGGCCGGAGTGTGATGATAATGCACGGAGGCTATTCCAGCTTTCAAAAGCCGCGCCTCCTGCTCTTCTGTGATAGGCTGAACAGCTGTCAGTGTACAGCCTATCACGGACATTCTCTCATCCTCGTCCGTGGTATGAGAATGAGAGAATGTCCGTGATAGGCAGTCAGCGGTCAGCCTATCACAGACGAGGAGGAGGCACGGCTTTTGAACTGTGGAATGGCCGCCGAACAGTATCATCACACGGCCGCTGTCTGAGGATGGAGATCGCCACAGGAAGGCTACACAGGACACAGGTAGGCTGCACATGCACACAGGACACACATGCACACAGGACACACATGACACACATACACACAGGACACACATGCACACAGGACACACATGCACACAGGACACACATGTACAGGACACACATGTACAGGACACACATGTACAGGACACATGTACAGGGTACAGGTAGGCTGCACAGGACACAGGGAGGCAGGCAGCTGCAGATGGACATTATTGACCCTCTGCATTTCTCACCCTCGACTTATACTCGGGTCAATAAGTTTTTCCCAGTTTTTTGTGGTAAATTAGGGGTCTCTACTTATACTCGGGATGACTTATACTCGAGTATATACGGTAGTATATATATATATAGAGTAATAGTAAGCGTTTAGGTATAAATCATCCAGTAAAAACATAACCAGATGGTAATGGACACATTGTCTCAATGATTACATATTAAAGAAAAGAAAATAAGCAATTTGGGCGCTTTCTACACTGAAGTATAGGAAACCTAAAAGTAGTTAGTAATAATAGAGGATAAACACAGACAATCGTTTGTAGAGCAGTGTGTGGTAAACTTACCAGTCACTGACACTGCTGGCAGATTAGTTCCATCCTCCGGCGCTGACAGACAGGACTGTCAGATAAGCAATACAATCCTCCACGCGGACAGCTCACATCCAGATTCACTATTGAGAAGTATCCCTTACAGCCAATATTTGCAACTTAAACGCAACTGCAGCAAAGATTCAGACTTCCAGGTAGCTGCAAAGGATCTATACAATAGACTGCTCTCTCGGGGATACAGCCATTCATGCCTCAAAAGGGCATATAATCGTGTTAAGATCCAAAATAGGGACTCCTTAATATTCTCAAATAAACCTCCGAAAAAACTGGATACAGTCAGACTAATCACTCGCTATTCCAATCAACATAGCGAGATTAGAAGAAATTTTGGCCCCTCCTATCAGCTGACCCAGTAGCCAGGAAGTATATAAATCCATTCCCAGAGATAACATTTAGACGAGTTCCTTCATTGAAGGATCGCTTAGTTCACAGCCACTTCAATGAAGCCTCCCTCAACAATAAGTCAACTAACTTAGGCATTTCCCCATGTGGTAAATGTGATATCTGCAACTTTGTAGACAATACATCTCATTTTCTACTCCCCAATGGGAAGTGGCATTCAATTAAATTTAACGTGGCATAATTTACCCGGCTCAATGTGTCTGTGGCGGCTTCTATGTCGGCAAGACAAAGTGACCATTTTTCAAACGGATAAGGGATCATATAAAACCTATCCTTAAAAAACAAATGAATACTGCTATTGCTAGGCACGTTGGTATATGTCACAACTTCAATCCACACACCATCAAATTCCTGGCTTCGGAGCACATCCCGGTGGACGAAAGAGGGGGCAGTGTCGATCGTACACTGCTCCAGCTTGAAGCCCGCTGGATCTACACTCTTAGGGCCACTGATTTCCCGGGTTTGAATGAGAGCCTGAGCTATAAGTCCTTCCTGTAAATCTGTCTAGCGACCCATGTCACTTTTAATTTATTTTATTATCATCTGTGTCATTTTTCATCTGACACTCATCCCTTTCCCCCTCCCCCCCCCCGTTTTCCCCTCCCCCCCTCCCTTCTTTTTTCTCCCCCCTTCTCATTAGTCCTTATTTAATCTACATATATTACTTTTTTTTTTCTTATTACAAATTGTTTGTATTTAGAAGTATGTAACCTTTGATTTAAATATATAACTTATGTGCAAAAAAGTCAATATTTGTAACCTTATGTAATTTTGATTTTGTTTGTGTTTTTTTAAGCGCCTTGTCCCTCTGATTCACTGATCGGATTGGAATGTTTGTGGTCCTCTCCTATCCGATCGGTTGCCTCTCTGATCCCCCTCTGCCAGGTCGCTCTCAGCCTTCCTCCCTCACCGGCGTCAGGGGGGCCTATCGCAACCACACGGACACCCGGGGCACATCCTTGAGATGTGCCCACATTGGGGGATCGGTTCCATCAGTGGGTCATTTTGGTACCCCGCTTCCCATCCCTGCAGTCTGGGCACGGCGGAGCAACAGTCGGAGCCGTCATGCGTAGCTACTGCGCATGTCGGCTCTGGTTGCGGTCGCTATGCTCCATGGGACTTGTAGTAAGATGGGATTCTCGGCTCCCCGGGCATGCACACTGGCGCCTCCACGTCCGCATCGAGCTGGCTACGTCACACGCCAGCTCGATGGGGGACAGCATTTAAGCCGACTTATCTGACAGTCCTGTCTGTCAGCGCTGGAGGATGGAACCAATCTGCCAGCAGTGTCAGTGACTGGTAAGTTTACCACACACTGCTCTACAAACAATTGTCTGTGTTTATCCTCTATTATTACTAACTACTTTTAGGTTTCCTATACTTCAGTGTAGAAAGCGCCCATTGATGGTTTTCTTTTCTTTAATATGTAATCATCGGGTGACTCGACTCAGGTGCCCCCATAGTAAGCTGCTTGCTGTGGGGGCACCCAACAGGGGGGAGGGGCTAGGATCACAGGAGAGGGACCTGAAAAGAGGAGGATTCAAGCTGCTCTGCGCAAATCCACTGCAACAGAGCAGATTTGGGTGTTGACTCCTTTATAAAAATGGCTACCCCAAACATCCACTGGCTTCTCCCGATTGTTATGGTCTCCTTTATCACATGTGCTCTTGCCAGAAGAGGACAGGATGTACGTTGTGGAGCTTGCCGGGCTCTCGTTGATGAAATGGAGTGGGAAATCTTTCAAGTGAATCCAAAGAAGACAATTCAGAAAGGATCTTTTGGAATAAATCCAGATGGGTCTCAGTCGATGGTAGAAGTACCCTATGCCAGATCAGAAATTCATCTTACTGAGCTTTTGGAGCATGTGTGTGAAAAGATGACGGAGTATGGTGAGAAGACAGACCCAGAAATGCACCGCAAAACCTATGTGCGAGTCCTCTCTCGGGATGGCAAAAAGTTAGATGCATCTGCAACTAACATTGATAAAAAAGTCATCGACGACTTGAAGTCCACATGTGAACACATTGTTGAAATACATGAAGATGAACTGATTGAATTATTCTCTCATGAAACGGAAAATGTAAAGGACAAGCTGTGCAGAAAACGTACAGACCTCTGCGACCACGCTGTACATATAACTCATGATGAACTTTGACCTGCCATTGCTCATTCAATGTTGGTCCATAAAGCTTCACCTAGTGTTTACAGAAAATAAACAAAGGGGTAATGTGAATGGGGTAGAACATGATTTTCTATTAAATATTTTGTACAATAAAAACAGTCATTTTTTTCAAAAAAAAAAATATGTAATCATCGAGACAATGTGTCCATTACCATCTGGTTATGTTTTTACTGGATGATTTATACCTAAACGCTTACTATTACTCTATATACATACTATATTCCAATTTGCTTACAGCCCCCAGTCCTTCAAACAATCCTTCATCCCCAGCAAAGTCCTATTTTTTTTTTTATTATTATTTCATTTTTTGTTTTATTTATCAGCAGCACTGAACCATTCCTTGTAACCACAACCTTTTAGACATTGACGACTGCCTCCACCCTCCAGGTGTTGCTTTGATCAATCAATAGAGTAAGTGCTAAATAGTTTTTCTATCTTTGACTTAATTAACTCCATTGATGCATCCTTTGCGATTGTCAACAAAACTTCAAGATGTCAATGAATATTTCGCTTATTGACATCCACATAATTAGCTAATATATCTACTTGTTCAACACCACCAAATAGTCTCCTTTTTGACATACTGTATTTTATAATTCACATATAGCTCCACCCTTCTGTTCCCTGTGGCTGCATTTCCGGCCTCATCGCTGTCCCGGTTTTGGCTGGTACACGCTGGGAGTGACATGAAGGTTTTCGGGTCATTTTGAGGGTAAGCATTATATCAATGCTGTTTCAGAGATGACATTGCGCTGTTTTATGTTCAATTATTGTGTTACTTTGTCTCCCCATGTAAATCACAATGTCATTTTTGTTAATTTGTATTTTTCTAGAATCAATAGGAGTGTTGAATGATATCACCTTCAGCTTGCATATCCCTTGAAAAAGCGACAATGCGAAACATGTCGGGCTAGTATGCAATAAATATCATCTCCCAAACTTTATATACACTCATATCCCATTTGACCACCGTGTTTTTATCAAAATTGAAATTTCATGAATTTTGTACAAACTGTATGTCTTTTAATGGTTTGAATTAAAAAATTGTTTTTTAAGAAAAAAAATTTGTTCATGTCTAGTTTGCCTGCACAGTTAAAATCCCTTTATCTCAGATGCCAAACATGTCATGTGTGGGACAATCGAGGTTTGTGTGTGTTCAGGACCAGTGCACGCATTCACCTTTGCGTGCTAGCAGAGGCACATTTATAATATTTTTTTATTTTTACACTGTTGCTTTAAATGTTTGGGTTTTTTTGATCGCTTTAATTGCTGTCACAAGGAATGTAAACATCCCTTGTGACAGCAATAGGCACGTGACAGGTATTCTTATGGAGGGATCTGGGGTCTAAAAGACTCCAAATTCCTCCTTTGCACATGAAAGCATTCAAATGCCAAATCAGCACTTTTGAATGCTTTAGATTTTTTAAAACTGGCGCCTTTAATATTCCAGTGAACTGGAAGTGATGTCATCATGTCGCTTCTGGGTTACTACATCCAAGACCCAATCAAAGCCAATCCCATCTTTCCTCGGTCTCCAACCAGCCAGCGGATGTTCCGGCTGGTCACTTGGGTCTCCTGGTGGGACAGGAGAGCCCGGGAGAGCTTCGGAAAGGCATCCCCTCCCGATGCTTATGATAACAATTGTAGCACAGATAACCTGACAAACCCTCAGAAGAAAAAATAATGCAGATCTTTGCCCTGTGGGTACTTTCAGGTATAGTAAATGCCCCTATAGTAAATATATTGATGGGAGTAAGCAGGTGATTTCCTTAACTACCCTCTAGCTGTGTACATGTTTACATAGTTACGGGCAGCACTGGCCTTTAGAAGATTAATACCCAGGCATTTTGTTAATGGTGGGACCACAGGGGTGGTTTATCCCTTGACCTGTGGTTGTGGATCCATTTATATTGGTAAGAATAAAAGAAAATTTTGGAAACGCATTAAAAACCATGTCTCCAAAATGTCTGCAGCCATTTTGGGCAGTCCTGTTGCAAGGTACTTTGCTGACTCCCATCAATATAAGTTAGTTAGACACATTAACATGGAGGATCCCTAATATGTGATACTCTATATCCAGCTCATTGAAGCTTTTACTTATATTGTATATCAGGGCACAAAAAAATACTCTATACTAAGTTCTATACTTACTCTATACTAAGCTCTGAGTACTGGGCTAACAACACAGAGGGGGTTATTTACGAAAGGTAAATCCACTTTGCACTGCAAGTGCACTTGAAAGTGCACTAAAAGTGCACTTGGAAGTGCAGTTGCTCTAAATCTAAGGGGTAGATCTGAAATGAGTGGAAGCTCTGCTGATATTATCATCTAATCATGTGCAAGCTAAAATGCTGTTTTTTATTATCCTTGCATATCCCCCTCGGATTTACAGTGACTTTACTTCCAAGTGCACTTTTAGTGCACTTTTAAGTGCACTTGCAGTGCAAAGTGGATTTTCCTTTAGTAAATAACCCCCAGAGTTCTTTTGTGGACTGATTGGTGTATTTTGCAAAACTACTTGAATCCCCCCAGTCTCCCCATCATAGGGAATAAATGTTTTATATTCCAAAAAAAATAAACAAGGAGGGTTATTTTTTTCCTTTATAAAACAAATATACCAAAGCATTATCAATGGTATATTTAGCAGTCCAAAAGGGAGAAAAAAAGTTAATTGCTTGGGTTTGATAGACAATTATTGAACAGACCACATCTTGAACAATGGTGATGGTATTCATGTACTGTCCAAAAAATGTATTCATGACTTCATTTGGATGCCTTTGTAAAAGTGTATTCAGGTATTAATGACACAATGAAATAGTGTTCCCTTGGCCATCTTGCCATTCATTGGAAGCAAAGAGTAGCTTTAAAAAAGAACACTGGTTAATATATTTATTTTATACCTGCTATCTCAGCTATGAGCTATGAGTAAGCATCCATTGATGTGAAACATGTTAGCTACTGTTCTTGTGATGTGGCTTATATTGGATTTTAACAATTTATAATAAAGATGCCTTTTTTCGGAGTGCGGCAGTCCAGGATTTTTTCATATCCATGTACTGTAACTGCTATCTTATCTTTATTAAATTACTTTGTCTTAAGTTAAATTTGTGAGAACATATACAGGAACTCATTAACCCATGGTTAAACCATGTAAGTATCTGTTATAAGCGTCCAGTGGCAGCCTCAAGCAGATGAAGACATCTGGAAAGTAAACTACTAGAGTTCTCAGAGAAAACAATTAAAGAGTATGAGAAAAAAGCAATCCTAATGAAAATGTTAATGTGTTCGTGGTAAACAAAGCTATTATTCAGATAAATCGTTCCAAGCAACATGAAGTAAAATCACAAAGAGATATCATTCATAGTCTATGTTCTAAAGGTTTTCAATATAGCATCCCCTGCAATGTCAATAGCTAAGAGAAAACCCAGCACGAGGCCATATGTTTATTTTTAAACTTATCATTCTGCCTGCTAAGCATCACTTGGTATATTTCCAGTGACAAAAGCTCCTGAGACAAAAGAGGAAATATGGCATCACGAGATTGTATAGAAATGCTATCTTGTCTTGTTGATCTCTCTATAGTTGATAATGTTAATATAGCAATAATGTTTCACCTGCAACATTGAAACTGACAACCAGCACGTTTCATACTCATCTCTTTTTACTGTTGTCATCGAAGCAATCATCTTTTCATTTGAACGTAAATATATTTATCTCACTCTGCATTGATCATATTTTGCAATGCAAATGAACACACAATCTACTGACATACCATTCACAAACAGAGTTTTGACAAACCAGTATTTACATGTTTTAATAATGCATAACAGCAGTAAATCGAGTTCAACCAAAACCACACCTTGCTTTCTCAAAACCTAAGGCTCACAGATTATCCAGAGAAAGAAAAAACATCAATTTTAAAAGGTTATTTACGTGGGGGGGGGGGGGGGGGGGGGACTACCTGATATCAAAAGCAGTTGGGTACTCATTTTACATTTTACAAAGCTATTACTTAAAAATATTGATATTTTGAGACTTTTGGAAACAAATTCAGCCCTATATTAAAGCTGGCTAGAACCAGGTCCAGTGGAAGACTATTAAACTTTTTCACAACTCTTATTGTAAAAAACCTTTTCTGGCTGTTAAAGTTAAACCTCTTTTCCTTTAAACATAAAGTGTTAGTAACTTCCTATGGTTTTGATAAAGGGGCCCTTCTGTCATGATACTGCACACTAGGCATAAATAGTTCTGTTTGCCGATATCTCCGTGACTTTGATAAAGCCAATGCATGCAAACCGCGTTGTCACAGCAACAGACCAGCTTGTGATTCACACTGGTTCCTGCAGGCATTCATCCCTGTTCCACACCTCTTATTGCCGTCCCGTTGTGAAGCCATCCAGGTGTGCAGGCATGTCCCGGCTTGGCTTCCCCAATGGCAGACAGTCATCTTCAACGTGGATATTGACGCCCCCCCCCATGCTCCCTTGGTTACTTGACTGCATCTGTGTTACCCATCTATGCCCAGAACACCAGTACGGTATCATTGTATTTAACCATCTACATTATGGACAATAACTTTACTGCTTTTACCCACCTTTCGATTATATGAGAAGGGTAGAGAAGGAAGCGCCACCTGAGTATAGTATTAACAAATGCTTTTAATTACACCAGGTAAGGTTACACTTACAGGATAAAAAGGTTAAAAAGGCTCATCTGTGTTAATGTGTGGTCCTCAGTGTGTCCCTCTGGTCCTGATCCTGTGACGCTGCAGGGATTCCGTGCTGCAGATAGTAGATTACCGGCTAGGAGCTCCTTCTGTGGCCATCAGGAAGAGGCTGGGGCTGACGTGGAGCGCACGTGGAGCACACATGACGTCATAGGTCGTCCGATCACTTCCGGGACCAGTTTCCGGGGGAGGGCTGATCCAAGGAGGAAGGCTGTTGATAGGCCGTGAGAAGGCTACTTGGAGCCACTGCTCCTTCAAAAGGGCCTGGTGGAGAGGTGTCAGCAATGTGCTACTTATAGGCCAGCGCAGTGGGACAACGGGTCAGGAGGGGCAATACAGTATATAAAAGATAATGGAGTTGGTACATTATTAAATATATAACAATGTAAACATGAAAGTAAAATAGATAAATATAAGAATAAAAATAAAAAGGGTATATGCATATAATTAGGAAATATATATAAAAGTTAGGTTGGCTTACGTATATGTATGGGAGAAAGGATGGCAGACACACATCTCCAGGTGTGCACTGGCTCATACATGATGGTAAAAGTTGAAAAGTATACATAGCAAAGTTACATCTGTAGGAGTGGTCTCATTGGCAGACGGGGTGACTCAAAGCAAGGTATGCACCTCGATATCCTCGTTCAACCCCCTGGTGTGTTAAATGGGTATATGCATATAATTAGGAAATACATATACGTACACCAATCCAACTTTTTTATATATATTTCCTAATTATATGCATATACCCATTTAACACACCGGGGGGTTGAACGAGGATATCGAGGTGCATACCTTGCTTTGAGTCACCCTGTCTCCCAATGAGACCACTCCTACAGATGTAACTTTGCTACGTATACTTTTCATCTTTTACCATCATGTATAAGCCAGTGCACATCTGGAGATGTGTGTCTGCCATCCTTTTTCCCATACATATACGTACACCAATCAAACTTTTTTATATATATGGGAAAAAGGATGGGGAGACGGGGTGACTCAAAGAAAGGTATGCACCTCAATATCCTCGTTCAACCCCCCAGGTGCTAAGGTGCCCAAGGAGTAGATCCATGTTTCTTGCTGGCACAAGCGTTTATAATGCTCGGCCGCAGGGTATGTGGCTGGAATGGACTTAATCACCCACACACCAAGGCCAACTGTAGATTGGCCATGGTGTGTCAGGAAGTGTTTGGGGACGCTGTGTTGGTCGCGGCCTTTTTGAATAAAGCGCCTGTGCTCACCAAAACGTGCCCTAAGAGCCCTGATAGTTCTGCCAACGTACAGTAGTCCACAGGGGCAGGTAAGACAGTATATGATGAAGTCTGTCGAACAATTGTAGAATTCTTTTAGGGTATAGTTTTTCCCTTTGGCAGTAAAAGTTTTTTGACCATGTTATATGAACTGACAGGTTAAACAGAGGTTTTTTTTTGCACTGGTACATCCCTCTGAGGGGTATCAGGGTGGGTAGTGATGAAGCTGATTGGACAGGCTTGATTCTACTGGGTGCAATTTTGCTCTTAATGTTCCTAGATTTTCTGTATGCCACTTTGGGTTTGGTATCAACTGTGGTTTTGAGATGAGGGTCTTCTAACAGAATAGACCAGTGTGAGGCCAGAATTTTTTCGATTTTCTTATATTTGTCATTAAATTGTGTGATGAAGCGAGTAGGTTGTTTGCCGGCAGATGGAGGATGGTTGGGGCCTATGGGTGGACTACGGTAATGGTGGAAAGCTGCGTCTATAAGTGGGGTAGGGTATCCTTTGTCTTGGAATTTTTTAGACAGACGTTGTCCATGGGTGTCATAGTCTGAGTCTCTGGAACAGTTCCTCCGAAGGCGGCAGAACTGGCTGCGGGGGATGTTACTGTCCCATCTAGGGTGGTGGCAGCTATTGAAGCATATAAACGAATTACCAGCAGTGGACTTGATAAAGTTTTTTGCGTATATAGTTTCATTATCAAGGCAAAGTTCGAGGTCTAAAAAAGCCAAAGTATCAGGGTCAGCCACATGGGTGAAAGATAGGCCCAAGTTGTTGTGATTTCAATACTGCACAAAAGCCATGATGTCATAAAACGTGCCATCCCGAATGATCACTATATCGTTGATGTATCGACCGTAGTATATCACATGGGACCAATTTCTTCAACCTCTGGCACAGAACATCCCCTCCTACATACGCGATGAACCCCATTTACTCGACATGCTGAAGCCCTACACATGGGAACAGAATTACTGGTGGCTCTCTCTTGATGTTTCTTCATTATACACATCAATCCCTCATGATGTGAGAGTACGTGCTGTTGAACACTTCTTGGCCAATGACCCTCTCACTAACCCCCGGCAAGCCAATTTTATTCTTGAGGCCTTAGTCTGTTGCCTCAAGCATTACCATTTTGAATCAGAAGGCACACACTACCTCCAGATTAACGGAACAGCCATGGGGGCTAACTTTGCCCCCAGCTACGCCAATCTCACTATGGGATATTGGGAACACATGTATCTTGCAGCCGACTATCCCTCCACCGCCAATGTGATATACTGCGGTAGATACATCAACGATATAGTGATCATTTGGGATGGCACGTTTGATGACATCATGGCTTTTGTGCAGTATTGCAATCACAACAACTTGGGTCTATCTTTCACCCACGTGACTGACCCTGATACTTTGGCTTTTTTAGACTTTTAACTTTGCCACGATAATAAAACTATATACGTAAAAAACTTTTTCAAACCCACTGCTGGTAATTCATTTATACACTACGATAGCTGACACCATCCCAGATGGGTCAGTAACATCCCCCACAGCCAGTTCTGCCACCTTTGGAGGAACTGTACCAGAGACTCTGACTATGACACCCATGGACAACTTCTGTCTAAAAAATTCCAAGACAAAGGATACCCTACCCCACTTATAGATGCAGCTTTCCACCATTACCGTAGTCCACCCATAGGCCCCAACCATTCTCCATCTGCTGGCAAACAACCTACCCGCTTTATCACACAATTTCATGACAAATATAATAAAATGGAAAACAATTCTGGCCTCACACTGGTCTATTCTGTTAGAAGACCCTCATCTCAAAACCACAGTTGATGCCAAACCCAAAGTGGCATGCAGAAAATCTAGGAACTTTAAGAGCAAAATTGCACACAGTAGAATCAAGCCTGTCCGATCAGCTTCATCACTACCCACCCTGATACCCCTCAGAGGGATGTACCAGTGCAAAAAACCCCTCTGTTTAACCTGTCAGTTCATACAACATGGTCAAAAAACTTTTAATACCAAAGGGAAAAACCATACCCTAATAGAATTCTACAATTGTTTAACAGACTTCATCTTATACTGTCTTACCTGCCCCTGTGGACTACTGTACATTGGCAGAACTATCCGGGCTCTTAGGACACGTTTTGGCGAGCACAGGCACTTTATTGAAAAAGGTTGTGACCACCACAGCGTCCCCAAACACTTCCTGACACACCATGGCCAATCTACAGTTGGCCTTGGTGTGTGGGTGATTGAGTCCATTCCAGCCACATACCCTGCGGCCGAGCGTTATAAACGATTGTGCCAACAAGAAATATGGATCTACTTCTTGGGCACCTTAGCACCTGGGGGTTGAGCGAGGATATTGAGGTGCTTTGAGTCACCCTGTCTCCCCATGGGACCACCCCTACAGATGTAACTTTGCTACATATACTTTTCACCTTTTACCATCATGTATGAGCCAGCGCACATCTGGAGATGTATGTCTGCCATCCTTTCTCCCATACATATACGTACGCCAACCTAACTTTTATATATATTTCCTAATTATATGCATATACCCATTTAACACACCGCCACATATGTATGTATGTCCAGGTCCATAAATATTGGGACAAAAGTCCTGGATGGCTTAACTCCAATGTAAAAATGCATTAAAAGCGAAGGAGAAGGCCTTTAAAAAATACAAGGTTGAGGGATCATCCTCAGCATTCAGACTTTATAAAGAATGCAACAAGAAATGTAAGGGGCGTGGCCTAACTCCGGACCAGAATGGATGCCTAATCCGCTCTCTCCAGCACACAGGAGCAGCTAAAAAAGAGCACAGGAGACACTACACCAATCCCAATCATGGGAAAGGGAGACCGGAGCTCCTCAACAGCCCGAGAACCCCCTGATCCAAGCCAGATCTCCCAAAATGACATCCCCGTGATGTTCCGGACATCGCAGGGAGAAGGCCTCAAAGCCGCGGCCTCGCCTAAACTACCCGGCCCGCTCGGCGGCTCCGGCCTCGCGATAGACGGCGCGATCGGTGCTCAAAGCTCCACATCACAGGCTGCATCACAGCATACATGTCCCCTACCCTACAACCCTCCAGCCTCACAAACCCTATGCCTGGCAGACCTTCAAGCAGTGGCCCTGGACATTAAAGCCACGCTGTCTGCAGCCATCACAGATCTAAAGACAGAAATGCAGGGCATTGCAGCAAGGATGGGATCGGTGGAGCAGGCCACAACACGCCATGCAGAGGCCATAAAACAGGTACAAAAATCTTCTGACATACACCTGAACCACATAATTGAAATTCATCGCCACTTAGAAGACCTCGATAATAGAGGAAGAAGGCATAATATAAGAATTAGGGGGGTCCCAGAAGCAGCAGACCAAAACCCTGTAGAACACACTGCTACAACCATATTCAACGATTTACTTGACAGACCTCCAGAATCCCCCATTGACTTTGAAAGGATTCACAGAGCCCTCAGACCGAGAGGAAGGGATACTGATCCCCCCAGGGACATAATATGTTGCTTGGTAAACTTCCCCCTGAAAGAAGCCATTTAAAAAAAGGCGAGAGAGAAAAATAGAGTGCTGTTTAATGGGAATGAGATAAAACTATACCAAGACTTATATAGACTTATCAAACATCACATTACAGCAACGCAGGGCTCTGCGTCCGATTCTCGACCAATTGCGTACCAGAGGTATACCATACAGGTGGAAGTTTCCTTTTTGTCTCTCAGCCACCTGGAGAGGTCACACAGCACTACTACGCACGCCAGAGGACTTGCAATCTTTCTGTGAAACACTAAACATCCCCCCAACTGAAGTTCCAGATTGGTATAATTCATTCATGCTGAATGATACGTGGATCGAAGTAACAAACAACTACACTCCCAGAGCTCAGAGAAACAGAGATAGACGCCGCAGATCACCTTCATCTCATCAAAACAGAAGAGGAGCAAACCAAGGAAGTCCAGGTCTCTCCCCTCCTAGACGCAGAGAACGCTTGGATAGACAAGACCAAATGGACACCTGAAACTCAAACATCCACAACGAACACAGATGTCAATCTATGTACGCCTATCTTCAATCAACTACCAGTCATCTATACATCCTTCTTTCTTTCAGCTGGAACAGCTTCAAACCATCCAACAAGAAATTATCAAACCACAGAGATAAAAGTTTTAGCTTAAAAGCTGACTTCCTATTTTTACCCCCCCCCCCCATGTTTGCATCTTTTTCTTTTTTTCCTTTTCTCTTTTCCATTTTATTCTTTTTTATAGTTACGGTGTTACACAAGAACAGAAACAAATCAATACACCCAAGTCAAACTGAATATATGCAGATTTCCTGGTCAGAACTATCAACATAAGGGTATGCTAGATGTGTCTGAACTAAAGAATGTATGACTGTAAGTACGATTTTTAGAGCACATTTATCTTGTTACCCAGAGGTATATTAAGTTATGGCTATGTCTTATACTTCTTTTACTACCGACCATTAGCCATACCTGAATATTCAGAATCTACAGTATCTTCAGTGCATATATATATATTTGAATCAAATTTCTCCAAAATGTTTGATACACATAAAGAACATCCAATAATCCCTATAGGCTAGAATAGGAGGAATGGGGAGGGGAAGGGAAAGGGGGGAGGGAGAAAGAGGAGAAAGAGGAGAAAGAAGGGAGGGGAAGGGAAGGAAAGAAATAAAAAAAAGAAAGAAAGAAGAAATAAAGAGAGAAATATATATATATTTTACTGAACACAACAGAAGTGGTAACACACTTGTACTTTAAAATAACAGAATGAGCAAAAGTTATCGTAGTTATGAATATCTTAGATTCATTTAGGTTAAAAATGGTTCAATAATGTTTTGATTTTCTTAAAAAAGGCTGAATTACAACCAATACATGTTACGGTTAATACAGAGGATGTTTATATTTAAAATACGAAATAGGCATGATGGTGGACCACTCTGGACTTACCTTAATTTAAATTACATAAGGTAACTTTCCTTCACAAAAATACAATACTTTTGCTAAATTTAACTGATTAGGAGGAAATTAACACTGTTAAATAACACTCCTAACAACAGTCGAATTTTTTGACAATACATGATCATTTAAAAAAAAAAAAAAAAAAGAATCATTTAATATGAGTCATCTCGACCACCATAATGCCTTATACTTACATTACCTATCTTTGAAGAAACTTTTTTGAAGCAAGAGTTTTTTACAAGTTTGTTTGTTACATTTAAAGTTTAATAGAATATGTAAACAATATGGTACTACTTAATTTACACGAAAATTTTCCATAGGACATACAGAACAAACCCCTTAAATACAAGAAGCTCTAAATTCCTATGACAAGGACTCCCCCTAGTGGCTATTAAGTATAATTATCTGGGTTATTATATTTTGTTTGCACCTATTAATCCCAACACAATATAAAGTTCAAGATGTATCTTTATATAACAGGGTTCAATATAATCACATTTCTGTACACAGATATTCGACTGCTCCAAAAATTCAACTCACACATAAATTGCATTTAATATTTCATAATCTCCCACGCTCAAAATGTTTTACTTATATCCTGTAATATTTGATCAATACAATTAGATAGCTACTCCGGAGTGCTAAGAGTCCTAGTAAACAAAGTAAGGAAAAAAAGAGAAGAGAACATAAATAATCGAATAGAAATCCAACTGTTCCCACTTAGACCTTGCTCCCACACAAGGAGTGAAATAATTTTCGCTCTTTGAACTTACCGGACCTTTCTAACAGGGTAGACTAGCTGGTCTAAACCTACCTCCGGAACACTTCTCCATCCTCTCCTTGAGGAAGGAAAACTTTTTCCCCCATCCTTTCTTTTGTTTTGTTTTTTGTTTTTTTGTTTTCTCTTATCTTTCTCCTTACCCCCTTGAAACCCAGGGAAAGTTTATCAGACCTAAAACAAGACATACAAATAAAATAAACCTCTCTATACTCCTGGGTCCAAATATTCCTTCTTTTGGAAACAGGAATATATTCAAAATGCCTATCCATAAACAGCAGACCATCCCAACATCAATTAAGCTAATTTCAGTAAATGCTAAAGGACTTAACATCCCTGAAAAAGAACCAAATTCCTCAATGAATTTCATAAACGCAAAGCAAATATCATTTGCATACAAGAAACTCACTTTAAAGCTAATAAAGTTCCCAAATTGTAGGATAAAAGATTTCCAACGGCATTTCACGCCACCAATCCTGAAGGAAAATCCAAAGGAGTCTCTATTTTGATTTCCAAACAGACTCCCCTTCAGATTCACAACACAATGCTTGACCCAGGGAGAAGATACATATTCTTAAAAGGGAAGTTGGGACCTCATCCCATCACAATAGCTAACATATACACCCCCAACTCAAAACAGGTAACCTTCTTTCGTAAAATAAAGGACCTATTAACAAACTTCGCAGCAGGTATAATCATCTTAGGGGGAGACTTCAATACTCCATTAAATCCGCTCATAGACACCTCAAATGGTACATCGAGCCTTCCTTACAAAGCGTTGAAACAAATCAAACTCTAACTACAGGAGCTAATGCTACATGACACCTGGAGAACCCTAAATCCTCAAACTAAAGACTTTACCTATTTCTCTACAATCCATCAAAAATACTCTAGAATTGATTACTTTTTTATCGCGCAACCAGATCTTGACTTACTGACAGACTCAACAATTGAAACCATGACCTTATCCAATCATCATCCGATTACCATAACATTAACTTTCCCAAAAAAATCTACCATAACTAAAACGTGGAGACTCAACACCACAGTCTTGAAAGATCCTATAGATGTAATACATTTCAATGACAAACTAAACAAATACTTTGCACTAAATGAAAATGACGAGACATCTTTGATTACTCAGTGGGAAGCACACAAATGTGTCATGAGAGGTGAATTTATAAATAAATTAGCCAAATTAAAGAAGGAAAAACAATCCAAAATTAGATCGTTATTAGACCAAATTCATAAACTAGAAATAACCCATAAAAGAACTGTGGTACTCTCTTCATTTGAAGATTTAACTAAAGCAAGAACTCTACTATCAGAAGAGTTGAACATGAAAACTAAAAGACAATATATCTTAAGACACAAGATATATTATGAGCAAGGCAACAAAAGTGGAAGGTTGCTCGCAAAAGCAGTCCAAAACAAGAAAGTTGCTTCAACAATTCACCAAATAAGAGACAAACAAGGCACACCACATATTTCGAATGAGGAGATTGCCAAACAGTTCGAACTTTACTACCAACCCCTATATAACATTCCATCTAATCCCAAATGCCCACAAAATTCAGACAAAAGAACAAAGCTTATTCAAGAGTTCCTAGAGAAATATTGCCCACCCCAAATATCAAAAAGCACAGCACAAGACCTAGAGACACCTATAACTGGCCTAGAATTTGATAAAGCCTTAAAAGATATGAAAATAGGCAAAGCACCAGGTCCAGATGGACTACCCCTTCAATATTTCAAAACATTTACCAACATACTAAAAAAAAGATTCTTGAAAACCTTTCAATCACTATATTTTGAACAACATCCCCCCAAGCAACTGCTGGAAGCACATATAACGGTTATACCAAAAGAAGGTAAAGATACAACTCAGGTTACTAATTATAGACCAATATCCCTAATTAATGTTGACATCAAGATATATGCCAAAATACTAGCAAATAGACTCCTACCCTTGCTATCTTCCCTCATTTCCTTAGACCAGGTAGGCTTTATCCCAGGAAGAGAAGGTCGTGACAACACAATTAAAGCAATAAACATAAACCACTGCTTATCAACCCAAAAGAAACAGGGTTTCTTCCTCTCCCTTGATGCTGAAAAGGCGTTTGACAGAGTGGCCTGGGACTTCATCGATGCAACGTTAAAACATATAGGGATCCTACCCCAAATGAGATCATATATCAAAGTACTATACTCAAATCCAACAGCAAGAGTTCGAGTCAATGGCCACCTGTCAAACGCCTTCAACCTTCGCAATGGCACAAGACAGGGATGCCCCCTCTCACCTCTATTGTTTGTCCTTACATTAGAACCACTATTAAATAAAATTAGATCCAACCCAGTCATCAAGGGTATAGATATTCACAAAAACACGTATAAAGTTGCAGCATTTGCTGATGACATGCTTCTATTCCTCTCAGAACCCCATATTTCCTTACCCAATGTCATCCAAGATTTAGAATATTTCCAACTACTCTCAAACTTAAAAATTAACCACTCAAAATCTAGCGCCTTGAATATCACACTACCCCCAAACTCAGTAGAATTATGTAAAAAAAACTTTCCCTTCTCGTGGGCCAATCAAAGTATAACATATCTTGGAACTGAAATCCCTAAAATTTAAATGATCTCTTCAAACTCAACTACTTACCCATTCTAAAAGATACTCAGGATGATTTAAAAAGATGGAATTCTCTCAATATATCTTGGTTTGGTAGAGCTTCTCTGGTCAAGATTACAATTCTACCTAGGTTTTTGTACGTGATGCAGACAATTCCCATTAGACTGCCATCTTTATTCTTTAACTCCTTCCGCAAAGCATGCTCTACCTTTATCTGGAGGAGCAAACCTCCCAGAATCAAATTTACGGGACTAAACCTACCCAAAAATAAAGGGGGGATAGCTCTGCCAGACCTTCCAAAATACCACCAGGCTGCTCTTCTGACAAGAATAGTAGATTGGAACATTCACAATAAAGTTAAAGACTGGGTGACTCTTGAGCAAACACTATTCTTCCACCAAATAAATTCCCTTCCGTGGATCTGCCCAAAGCACCACTCAAAAAACATCAAAGCCCACCCCCTTATTGGTCCCACACTTGAAATATTTATTAACACCTATAAAAAAACAACCCATTTCCTTGCATGAGTCCTCTAACACCATTAAGAAATAATCCAGATTTTCTCCCAGGTACAGAAAAAAACTTTCTCTCTAAGTCATGGCCACACAAAGAAATCCTGGTCAAACACTTCTTTAAAAATGGTAAACTCTTATCAAGAGACGAAATAAACAAAGACAGTGACCCTCCCCAGATCTCTCAATGGAATTACATACAAATTAGACATTACTTGACTAGCAACGAGACAACCCAACACTGGACTAGACCTCTTACGACACTAGAAGACCTTTGCACAAAAACAACCCCACAGAGACATATCATCTCTATTCTATATAACTCGCTCTTTGTGAGTAATTCTGAATTCTCCAGTTCGTCATGTCAAGCCTGGGAACAAGACCTCAACCTAAATCTGACAGAAGAAAATTGGGAAAGAATTTTTATGTACGCACATAAAGGTTCCCTAAATGTCGCCACTCAAGAATGTGGCTTTAAAATCATCACTAGATGGTATAGAACCCCCACCCTATTGCACAAAATCTCCCCTTAGACGTCTGACAGATGTTGGAGATGCAAACAGGAGGAAGGCTCGATGATTCACACCTGGTGGACTTGCCCCCCTCCTTTTTTTTTCCCTCCCCCCATCCTTCTTCTCTCCCCTTCTCCCCTCCCCATAACTCGAGGTAGTTAATAATTACTACTTCATTTCAAGATTTCCTTAATGATACTTGAAAATATAATTAGCATAAAAAAATGTTTATTTTTGTAACTATATACAACCATAATGTATCCATATACTGTCCTTAACTGTATTAAAGCCTATTGTCATATGTACCACTTTTATGCAAATGTACTACTACAATGGTGTTATGTCATTACATGTTCAATCAATAAAAACCTTTGTGAAACAAAAAAAAATAAGGACTGCTAAGATAGAACATGAAAGACACATAGCGGAGGAGAGCAAAAAAATCCCAAGAAATTATTTAAGTATGTAAACAGTAAAAAAGGGAGGACTGACCGTATTGGCCCCATAAAGAATGAGGAAGGACATCTGGTTAGAAAGGATGGGGAGATGGCGAAATTATTGAATTTATTCTTCTCCTCAGTCTTCACAAGTGAATCGGGGGGGCTTCAGTAACCAAAACTGCAGTTTTTATCCTCATGACACAACACAGGAAGCACCTCCATGTTTAACAGAGGACATAATTAAAATTAGACTTGAGAAACTTAACATTAATAAATCACCGGGACCAGATGGCTTGCATCCGAGGGTACTTAGGGAACTCAGTCAAGTGATTGCCAGACCGTTGTTCCTAATTTTTACAGACAGTCTACTGACTGGAATGGTACCAGCTGATTGGAGAAAAGCCAATGTAGTACCAATATTCAAAAAGGGTCCAAAATACATCCCTGGGAATTACAGACCAGTTAGCCTAACATCAATAGTATGTAAACTCTTGGAGGGGATGATAAGGGACTAAATACAAGATTTTAGTAATGAGAATGGTATCATTAGCAGTAATCAGCATGGATTCATGAAGAATCGTTCTTACCAAACCAATCTACTAACCTTCTATGAAGAGGTGAGTTGCCATATAGATAAAGGAAGGCCCGTAGACGTGGTGTATCTGGATTTTGCAAAAGCATTTGACACAGTTCCCCATAAACGTTTACTGTACAAAATTAGGTCCGTTGGCATGGACCATAGGGTGAGTACATGGATTGAAAACTGGCTACAAGGGAGAGTTCAGAGGGTGGTGATAAATGGGGAGTACTCGGAATGGTCAGGGGTGGGTAGTGGGGATCCCCAGGGTTCTGTGCTGGGACCAATCCTATTTAATTTGTTCATAAATGACCTGGAGGATGGGATAAACAGTTCAATCTCTGTATTTGCAGACAATACTAAGCTAAGCAGGGCAATAACTTCCCCGCAGGATGTGGAAACCTTGCAACAAGATCTGAAAAATTAATGGGGTGGGCAACTACATGACAGATGAGGTTCAATGTAGAAAAATGTAAAATAATGCATTTGGGTGTCAAATATATGAATGCAATCTATACACTGGGGGGAGAACCTCTGGGGGGATCTAGGATGGAAAAGGACCTGGGGGTCCTAGTAGATGATAGGCTCAGCAATGGCATGCAATGCCAAGCTGCTGCTAACAAAGCAAACAGAATATTGGCATGCATTAAAAAGGGGATCAACTCCAGGGATAAATGATAATTCTCCCACTCTACAAGACTCTGGTCCGGCCGCACCTAGAGTATGCGGTCCAGTTCTAGGCACCAGTCCTCAGGAAGGATGTACTGGAAATGGAGCGAGTATAAAGAAGGGCAACAAAGCTAATACAGGGTCTGGAGGATTTTAGTTATGAGGAAAGGTTGCGAGCACTAAACTTATTCTCTCTGGAGAAGAGACGCTTGAGAGGGGATATGATTTCAATATACAAATACCGTACTGGTGACTAGGGATGAGCTGAACACCCCCCTGTTCGGTTCGCACCAGAACATGCGAACAGGAAAAAAGTTTGTTCGAACACGCGAACACCGTTAAAGTCTATGGGACACGAACATGAATAATCAAAAGTGCTCATTTTAAAGGCTTAAATGCAAGTTATTGTCATAAAAAGTGTTTGGGGACCCGGGTCCTGCCCCAGGGGACATGGATCAATGCAAAAAAAGTTTTAAAAACGGCCGTTTTTTCTGGAGCAGTGATTTTAATAATGCTTAAAGTCAAACAATAAAAGTGTAATATCCCTTTAAATTTCGTAGCTGGGGGGTGTCTATAGTATGCCTGTAAAGGGGCGCACGTTTCCCGTGTTTAGAACAGTCTGACAGCAAAATGACATTTCGAAGGAAAAAACCCATTTAAAACTACTCGCGGCTATTGCATTGCCGACAATACACATAGAAGTTCATTGATAAAAACGGCATGGGAATTCCCCACGGAACCCCGAACCAAGATTAAAAAAAAAAAAAAAATGACGTGGGAGTCCCCTAAATTCCATACCAGGCCCTTCAGGTCTGGTATGGATTTTAAGGGGAACCCCACGCCAAAAAAAAAAAAGCGTGGGGCCCCCCAAAAATCCATACCAGACCCTTATCCGAGCACGCAACCTGGCAGGCCGCAGGAAAAGAGGGGGGGACGAGAGTGCGCCCCCCCTCCATAACCGTACCAGGCCACATACCCTCAACATTGGGAGGGTGCTTTGGAGTAGCCCCCCAAAACACCTTGTCCCCATGTTGATGAGGACAAGGGCCTTATCCCCACAACCCTGGCCGGTGGTTGTGGGGGTCTGCGGGCGGGGGGCTTATCGGAATCTGGAAGCCCCCTTTAACAAGGGGACCCCCAGATCCCGCCCCCCCCCGTGTGAAATGGTAAGGGGGTACTTACCCCTACCATTTCACTAAAAAACTGTCAAAAATGTTAAAAATGACAAGAGACAGTTTTTGACAATTCCTTTATTTAAATGCTTCTTCTTTCTTCTATCTTCCTTCATCTTCTTCTTCTTCTGGTTCTTCTGGTTCTTCCTCCGGCGTTCTCGTCCAGCATCTCCTCCGCGGTGTCTTCTATCTTCTTCTCCTCAGGCTGCTCCGCACCCATGGCATGGGGGGAGGCTCCCGCTCTTCTCTTCATCTTCTTCTCTTCTTCCTTCTTCTCTTCTGCTCTTCTTCTCCTTCTAAGGGTCTGGTATGGATTTTTAGGGGGACCCCACGCCGTTTTTTTTTTTTTTTGGTGCAGGGTTCCCCTTAAAATCCATACCAGACCCTTCAGAAATTTAGGGGGAACCCCACGTCATTTTTTTTTTAAATTTTGGCCGGGGTTCCCCTTAATATACATACCAGACCTGAAGGGCCTAGTATGGAATTTAGGGGGACTCCCACGTCATTTTTTTTTTTTAATTTTGGTTCAGGCTTCCCCTGAGAGAAATTCCCATGCCATTTTTATCAATGAACTTCTATGTGTATTGTCGGCAATGCAATAGCTGCGAGTAGTTTTAAATGGGTTTTTACCTTCAAAATGTAATTTTGCTGTCAGACTGTTCTAAACACGGGAAACATGCGCTCCTTTACAGGCATACTATAGACACCCCCCAGCTACGAAATTTAAAGGGATATTACACTTTTATTGTTTGACTTTAAGCATTATTAAAATCACTGCTCCTGAAAAAACGGCCGTTTTTTAAACTTTTTGTTACATTGATCCATGTCCCCTGTGGCAGGACCCGGGTCCCCAAACACTTTTTATGACAATAACTTGCATATAAGCCTTTAAAATTAGCACTTTTGATTTCTCCCATAGACTTTTAAAGGGTGTTCCGCGGCATTCGAATTTGCCGCGAACACCCCAAATTGTTCGCTGTTCGGCGAACTTGCGAACAGCCAATGTTCGAGTCGAACATGAGTTCGACTCGATCTCGAAGCTCATCCCTACTGGTGACCCTACAATAGAAATAAAACTTTTTCGCAGAAGAGAGTTTAACAAGACTTGTGGCCACTCATTAAAATTAGAAGAAAAGAGGTTTAACCTTAAACTACGTAGAGGGTTCTTTACTGTAAGAGCGGCAAGGATGTGGAATTCCCTTCCACAGGTGGTGGTCTCAGGGGAGCATCGATAGTTTCAAGAAACTATTAGATAAGCACCTAAATGAACGCAACATACAGGGATATACAATGTAATACTGACACATAATCACACATAGGTTGGACTTGATGGACTTGTGTCTTTTTTCAACCTCGCCTACTATGTAACTATGTAACTATGTAATTGTAATCTTTTTGGCTCTATACACCACCACAATGGATTTGAAATGAAACTAACAAGATGTGCTTTAACTGCAGACTTTCAGTTTTAATTTGAGGGTATTTACATCCAAATCAGGTGAACGGTGTAGGAATTACAACAGTTTGTATATGTGTCTCCCACTTTTTAAGGGACCAAAAGTAATGGGACAATTGGCTGCTCAGCTGTTCCATGGCCAGGTGTGTGTTATTCCCTTATTACCCCATTTATAGGGAGCAGATAAAAGGTCCAGAGTTCATTTCAAGTTTGCTATTTGCATTCTGAATCTGTTGCAGTCAACTCTCAATATAAGATCCAAAGAGCTGTCACTATCAGTGAAGCAAGCCATCATTAGGCTGAAAAAACAAACCAAACCCATCAGAGAGATAGCAAAAACATTAGGTGTGGCCAAATCAACTGTTTGGAACATCCTTAAAATGAAAGAAAGCACCGGTGAGCTCAGCAACACCAAAAGACCCGAAAGACAATGGAAAACAACTGTGGTGGATGATGGAAGAATTCTTTCCCTGGTGAAGAAAACACCCTTCACAACAGTTGTCCAGAATAAGAACACTCTCCAGGAGGTAGGTGTATGTGTGTAAAGTCACCAATCAAGAGAAGACTTCACCAGAGTGAATACAGAGGGTTCACCACAAGATGTAAACCATTGGTGAGCCTCAAAAACAGGAAGGCCAGATTAGAGTTTGCCAAACAACATCTAAAAAAGACTTCACAGTTCTGGAACAACATCCTATGGACAGATGAGACCAAGATCAACTTGTACCAGAGTGATGGGAAGAGAAGATTGTGGAGAAGGAAAGGAACTGCTCATGATCCAAAGCATACCACCTCATCAGTGAAGCATGGTGGTGGTAGTGTCATGGCGTGGGCATGTATGGCTGCCAATGGAACTGGTTCTCTTGTATTTATTGATGATGTGACTGCTGACAAAAGCAGCAGGATGAATTCTGAAGTGTTTCGGGCAATATTATCTGCTCACATTCAGCAAAATGCTTCAGAACTCATTGGACGGCGCTTCACATTGCAGATGGACAATGACCCGAAGCATGCTGCAAAAGCAACCAAAGAGTTTTTTAAGGGAAAGAAGTGGAATGTTATGCAATGGCCAAGTCAATTACCTGACCTGAATCCGATTGAGCATGCATTTCACTTTCTGAAGACAAAACTGAAGGGAAAATGCCTCAAGAACAAGCAGGAACTGAAGACAGTTGCAGTAGAGGCCTGGCAGAGCATCAGCAGGGATGAAACCCAGTGTCTGATGATGTCTATGCATTCCAGACTTCAGGCTGTAATTGGCCACAAAGGATTTGCAACCAAGTATTAAAAAGTGAAAGTTTGATGGATGATTGTTAATCTGTCCCATTACTTTTGGTCCCTTAAAAAGTGGGAGACACATATACAAACTGTTGTAATTCCTACACCGTTCACCTGATTTCGATGTAAATACCCTCATATTAAAACTGAAAGTCTGCAGTTAAAGCACATCTTGTTTGTTTCATTTTAAATCCATTGTGGTGGTGTATAGAGCCAAAAAGATTAGAATTGTGTCGATGTCCCAATATTTATGGACCTGACTGTATATACATACATACATATATAGAATCTCTACCATTTATCTTTATTTTATTTTTTCCCCCCACCTCCCCCCCTCCCTTAATTAACCCTACCAACCCGTGTTTTTTATGCTTCTTGTGTCTTTCCAACATGCATGCCCCATTTAACGTCCACCCACCACTCACACTACTATTTTACATAGATTTTTATTTTTATTCTTATACTTATTTTTATATTTATTTTTATTTTTATATTTATATCTATTTTTAGTTTTATTTTCATTTTTACTTTTATTTTTATTCTTATCTTTATCTATTTTACTCTTATGCTTACATTATATATTTAATAATGTACCAACTTAATTATCTTTTATATACTGTATTGCCCCTCCTGTCCACAGTCAGCGCTGTGCTGTTTTCGGCCAACGGTGAGACCTGTTGTCCCACTGGGCTGGCCTATAATTAGCACATTGCTGACACCTCTTCACCAGATCTATTGAAGGAGCAGTGGCTCAGAGAGCGTAGCCTTCTCACAGCATATCCACAGCCTTCCTCCTTGGATGAGCCCTCCCCCGGAAACTGGTCCCGGAAGTGATCGAACGACCTGTGACATCATGCGCGCTCCACGTGCGCTCCACGTGCACTCCACGCCAGCCCCAGCCTCTTCCTGATGGCCACAGAAGGAGCTCCTGGCCGGTAATCTACTATCTGCAGCCCGGCATCCCCGTAGCGTCACCGGATCAGGACCAGAGGGACACACTGAGGACCACACATTAACACAGATGAGCCTTTTTAACCTGTTTATGCTGTAAGTGTAACCTTACCTGGTGTCATTAAAATCATTTGTTAATACTACACTCAGGTGGCGCTTTCTTCTCTAACCTTCTCTTGCATCTACAGAGCCAGCTCTCTGAGGACAGCAGCCGCCCTTTTTAACCACTACCATATTATCTAAACCCTTGAACTGCAGTTACATGCTTAAACTCTTGAACTGTCAGCCTGTCTATCATGGACTAAGTTGCTTAGCCATTATATCCCCTGTATTCTATGTACTTGTCTATTTGCGCTTACAGTTACCAATACCTTTTAGATTATATGAGTTAATGGTCCCTGGCTATCCAGATTATTGAGCGCTGTCTCTCTGCCTTTGGCCCTGAAACATGTAGCCACATCCCCTCCTCCTGTCATCATCCACCCGTGAGAAGTGCTGTTTATAGCCTCATCCATCTTGCCAATTCTGGAACCTGCTTTTGATTATGTTCCAGCCTGAAGTCCGACAGCTGCAATTCCATCAAGAACGCTGCTTCAACTAGCCACATGCCTGCTGAGCTCTGCAGCCTCACAGTGATCCTATGCTTGTCTATATGGGTCTATGACAAGCCTTGATCCACTTTCATCTAGCGAGTGCATTTTTATTGTCTTTTATACTTTTTCAATAAATCGCTACACCTAGATGGAGGTGTCCCCTTGCGTTTGTTTTTAAGTAAGGGAAAACCGTATGTTTAAAATAAAAAATATTGAGATTCTGTTCTCCTTACAGTTTTCTATAAAACTAAGTATCCTTTCATGAAATTGTACCTCTACTTTATACAGTATATTGTATTCACTAAAATGTTTCCCAGTAGAAGGGTACAGAGCTAAAAGTATGTATTCTTTATCACTGGTTTTCAAACCAAACCTTTCAAGTTTTTTCCCATAACGAATACTATTTATATTTATAGTGATGAGATTTGAAAGGATTTTCAGAGTTGTTGTAATTTGTAAAGGTTTATATTTTATTAAATTCAATTAAAATTATATTTGTCATGTGTTTTGCAATGTTACATGTGCATGATGCTGACTCCACACAGAAGAATATAATCAGGAATTATTATATATAAGTACCTGAAATAAATAAATTATTTTGCAGCCATGAGCTTGTTATAACCGCTGTACGACATTAAGGCTAATTAATCTGTAGTCCAAGATAAGAATTAAGAGGGCTTGTTAAGAAAACACAGGAAATGTCAGACTTTACTTACCAGACCGGTGAGTCTGCTTGGGCAGAGGGTGGTCTCCTGTATGTATCCTACTCGCAGCCCCTGGTAGGATGGACAGGAGGCACGGGAGTATGGAAAGGTAAGAGAGCCTGGTGAGGGATTAAGGTGCTGGAGGGAAGAAGATCTTTAAGCAGCAGGTGGTATACTGAAACACAGGCAAACAGATGCTGAGCAGGAGCAGAGCGGGTTGGTCAAGGCACAGGCAGAGTTCGGCAACAGGCAGGCAACACGGTACAGTAGGAGCAGGCAGAAGCAGGGTCAAACAAGCCGAGATCAGGTACAGGCAGCAATCAGTAGAATATCAGGGGCAAGCCGGGTCGTCAGGAGATCTTGGAGCTGCATAGGCTCTGGGGCGTCTTGGACTGGCGCGGTAGAGATGGGAGGAAATTGACCGACCGAACTGGGGACCTTAGGTAGCATCCAAGTAGGGCGGAACTGGTTAGTAGACCTCTCTGACTGGCGTTCCCTCAAGCGACGGTCAATCTGGATGGACAGGTTGATGAGTTCATCCAGGGACGGGGGTATTCCCACACATGCCAGCTCTTTAAGCGGGTTCGAAAGCCCCATTCTAAACTGGTGATGCAAAGCGGCGTCATTCCAGTTCGTGTCAGAGCTCCAGCTTCTGAATTTTACCGCGTAGTCTTCTGCTGCCCTGCGACCCTATTGTAAAGAGTGCAAAGCAGCTTCCGCAAAAGCAGTCAGCTGCGGATCCTCGTATAGTTGGGACATGGCCAAGAAAAAGGCTTCCAGACTATCCAGGGATACTGATTTTTGTTCCAGCAGGCGGTGGGCCCAGGTTTGGGGTTCACCGGATAACACAGAGATGACAAAGTCCAACTTGGTTGCTTCTAAAGAGAAGGTGCGTGGTTGCAAGGCAAAATAGAGCTCGCAGGCATTGCAAAACGCACGGTACTTACTGCGTTCTCCGGCAAACCTTTCAGGAGTGGGAACTCTGGGCTCTGGAGGAAGCATCACTACAGAGGGTGCAGATAAATATCCAACAGAAGATGCTTCTTGAGGATTGGAGGGAGAGGATAAAGCTTGAACTTGTTCCTCCAGTCTTGAATAGCCTTCCTGAAGGTTCTTTACGGCTTGAGTAAGACTTGCCAGATGTCTACAAAGTTCATCCATGGGGGAGGTCCCCTGCCCGGTCTCGGTCATGGCTGCCTGATACTGTCAGACTTTACTTACCAGACCGGTGAGTCCGCTTGGGCAGAGGGTGGTCTCCCGTACGTATCCTACTCCCTACGGCCCCTGGTAGGATGGACAGGAGGCATGGGAGTATGGAATGGTAAGAGAGCCTGGCAGGGATCCAGGTGCTGGAGGGAAGAAGATCTTCAAGCAGCAGGTGGTATACTGGAACACAGGCAAACAGATGCTGAGCAGGAGCAGAGCGGGTTGGTCAAGGCACAGGCAGAGTTCGGCAACAGGCAGGCAACATGGTACAGTAGGAGCAGGCAGAAGCAGGGTCAAACAAGCCGAGGTCAGGTACAGGCAGCAATCAGCAGAATATCAGGGGCAAGCTGGGTCATCGGGAGATCTTGGAAACACAGGAACGCAGGAACAGGCAAAGGGAACTATGGAACTGGGAGCTGTTGATCAGGCAGCACCGGGCACAGTGCAGAGCAGACCCAATTGGGCTGATTGGTGCCAAACACCACACACGTGCGCATGCCGATGCGCACCGGCACACGCACAAGTGCGCACACGCCCGCACTCACGTGCCCCCAAACGCCAGTGCACACGCCAGGGCCCACAGGAGCATGCACACCAGCGCCCACAGGAACACGCACAGTGGCGCGCACCAGAGCAGCCAGCACCACGGCCAACAAGGTAACCTCTCTGACAGGAAATGTGCAGAGGACACAGGACAGCTCTAAAGCTGGCTATACACTGATCAGAATTTCAATCAGTGTGTGGGTTCCCCTGTAGCAGAGTGTCTCAAAGGAAATATGGAAAAGTCCTGTTGAGAATTTGCACAACTCCCAGGCTCCTTTCAAACACTTTTAGAAACCTCTGATCCTCTGATCACTTCAGGTTTTGCACCTCTCCCTTTGTAATTTTTGGGACATACAGTCCAATGCTCGAGCACCTCAGAAAAAGACAAATCATATTTGTGAGAGCTGGAGAACTGTGTACGTGAAAGCTGAAAGGCGATAGGCTTGGGCAGCCTAATAGTTAGGATTTTGATTGTGAAGTTAGTACCAGGACACAGCTATGACTTTGGTTTTGAACGTTTTTGAACTTTCTCTGTTTGGAGCACTGTACAGCATCTGTAAATAGTACAGATAATCACACCACTGTTTGTCACTGTTTCATTGGACTGGTATCTGTGGCTGAAAATGTGCTCACATCATTGAGCATTGAACTTGCTACCTGTATCTCCTGCTCACACCCACCTTTTGATTTCGGTCAAAAGGACATAATGAAAATTTATGCCAATCAGTTGCAACCACTGATCAGTGTATTCTCACAGTGAATTCCTCCATCCACCTCATTTGTGTAGTAGCTAAACAAAAAAAAAGGACCTTGGTCAGCTTCAATTTCAATCAAGATCATCTTTTTTTGCACTTATCAAAAACCTATAACAAAATGTTTTCAATGGTCTATAAACAGATCAAAATGAAGCAAACAACAAAAAAGTATTGTATTATTTTGCTACAAAAACGAAGGTTTTAGGCTCGCAACTTTTAATACAAATCAAATAACTGAAAGGTATATTCTTTTTTATTTTACTAAATTGACAGTGTAGGCAATTGTGCACCCAGACTTGTAGATAGTGTGGCACCATAAGATAAAATAATAATTTATTCACAAGGAATTATATGCATAAACCCAATTACTACCCTAAATTGAACAATAAACCTTTATTTAAGTGTCCTGGGGATAATGATATGTAAAATGTACTGAAATATATTTTATGTACTGAAAACAAATATAATGTACCTATATAAATGAACTCCCTCTTACTGTTTCTTGAGATTTGCATTTCATATTTTGTGAATGAGCAAAGAATTGACAATATTCTGCTGACATGAAAATTATGCTTAGAGAAATTCATATCATGCAGTTAAATAAATCAACACTCAAATTGAACATCTGTTATACTTTATATCTTTATACACTTACAGTATTTATAACATACATAATACCTTTTACCAACTTCTTTCAAAATAGTATACTTTAGGGAAGTGTTTACTATAGTTTTAGGTAATAACTTGGTTTTAAACTTGCTTTGGCCTCTCACTGACTTTTTATCGTGTGCCCCTTAGTTTTTTCCTTGTCAGCTTATTTTTGTTTTCTAAAATTTCTAATCGATTTATAAACTACCTGCACTGTGAAACTTAAAAATCTGTCGGGCAAATGTCATTTACAGATGTGCCACTTTGCAAGCATCCCTCAAGCATGATATTTAAAGGCATTGGGCATTTTTAATGTATCACTTCAAGCCTTATTAGGAGTGACTCCCTCTCAAATAGAATTTTAAAAACAATTAATTTACATTGGTATATGTTTCTCCTGGCAGTTTCCAGCTTCTCATTAGGGACAAGATAATGGATCTGTTCAATCCTAGTTTTGGACCAAATTTTGGCTTTTTGGACATTCCAGTGAAGAGTCAATCTTTAGCCCATTCAGACCCCTGTTTGACAAGGAGCAGTGCATTATACATACAGTATAGAAGGGATATTTCCACCGATTTTTTATATGGCTCCTTTTAAGCAAAGGGAAGGCTATAGCAGTGACATCACTACCCAAATATGGCTACTGGCCATGTTTGGGCAATGATGTCACCATTATCCCTGCCTCTTCCCTTATACAGCTGATGATAGCTTATGGAAATGTTTTTTTTTTTTTTATAAAGAACTTGTCAAACATTTTGGTTGTCTTTATTTAATGCTTAAAATTGTTTTTGTGAATGGGTAGGGGTACTATGGACCCCATAATCATTCAAGCAGGGAAATCCAGTATCTGGGGCCCCCCTTATATTAAAGGGGACTTCCAGATTCTGATAAGCCCCCCTGCCCACAGGCAAGGGCAAGAGGGGAAGGGGCCCTTGTCCTCATGGAGACACCTTGTTTTGCCAGGCAACTACCATGTTGAGGGCATTTGGGTTCAGGCTGCATGCTCAGATTAAGGGTTATTTTTAAACGAATTGGACATTTTTTATTTTTTACTTTAGACATATTAAAAAAATCACTGCTCCTTGCTAAAAAAAATTCTTATTTTTTTTTATTTATTTACACTGGTTCAGCGTCAAGATGTGTGAAGCCATTGGCATGAACTGGTTTTCTGCAGTAATTTGCCATAAAATGTGATTTGATCCTCATCTCAGGCCGGCCATACACAGATGAATTTCTTTCCTGCAACCACGGTTGCAAGAAAGAAATGTGCTCAATTCCCCCATTAACACAGACAGTGTTGACGTGGGAATACCCCCTGCTGTGCCATTGTCTTCACCCGGCGGGGAGCGGAGGCAGACAGGGGATTGTTTCCCGCTGAACCGGCCGAGATTCGAACTGTGTATGGCCGGCCTAAGTCACAACAATAGACAAACAGAATGTGCTTAACCACTTGACGACCGCCTCACGCTGATGTACGTCAGCAGAATGGCACGGGCAGGCAAAATCACGTACCTGGTCGGACCCCCCCGGTGCCAGAGGCGGTCACCATTTGTTCCCGGGCGATGAGAGGTGAGGGGGAGGCCATCCATTCGTGGCCACCCCCTCCCGATCGCTCCCGGCGAATGAAAATGCTTCCTCTCCCTCTGTAATGTAAACAGAGGGAGAGGAAGTGATGTCATCCCTCCTCGAGCCGGTCTTTTCGATCCGGCGCCGAGGAGAGAAGACATCCAAGTAAGTGCACCAACACTACACTTACAGTAGAACACGCAGGTACACTTTTCACCCCCCAGTCACCCCCCCAATCACCCCCCTGTACCCCCTGTCACAGTGACACCAATAGCAGTTTTTTTTTTGCATTGGTGCCAGTTTGTGACAGTTATAAGTGTTAGGGCAGTTAGGGTTAGCCCCCTTTAGGTCTAGGGTACCCCCCTTTAGGTCCAGGGTACCCCCCTAACCCCCCTAATAAAGGTTAACCCCTTGATCACCCCCCATCGACAGTGTCGCTAAGCGATCGTTTTTCTGATCGCTGTATTAGTGACACAGGTGACGCTAGTTAGGGAGGTAAGTAGATAGGTTCCCTGTCAGTGTTTTATAGCGACAGGGACCCCCATAACCCCCTGATTGCCCCCTAGTTAACCATTTCACCAGCGATCACCGTATAAGTGTTACGGGTGACACTGGTTAGTTAGTTTGTTTTTTGTAGTTTATTATAGTTTTAGGGCACCCGCCGTTTATTACCTTATAAAGGTTTAACCCCCTAATTTCCCGGCGGTGATATAAGTTACGTTTTTAGGATCAGATAAAGTCTGCGTCGCCCCAGGAAGTGTCAGATTAGGGCCAGTACCGCTAACACCCACGCACGCAGCATACACCTCCCTTAGTGCTATAGTATCTGAATGGATCGATATCGATCAGATCTATACTAGCATCCCCAGCAGTTTAGGGTTCCCAAAAATGCAGTGTTAGCAGGATCAGCCCAGATACTTGCTAGCACCTGCATTTTGCTCCTCGGCCCAGCCCAGCCTAGCCCACCCAAGTGCAGTATCGATCGATCACTGACACTTACAAAACACTAAGCACACAACTGCAGCGTTCGCAGAGTCAGGCCTGATCCCTGCGATCGCTAACAATTTTTTGGTAGCGTTTTGATACAGTCGCTAACAGTCAGGAGCTTTTTTGCCTGTGAGTCTCACTAATGTACCCCTAAATTTAGAGCCCAAAATGGCAAATCGAAGGTACACTAGTGAAGAGGCCTACACGTTTCTGAGCATGTCAGATATTGAAGAGGAAGTCACTCATCTGTCAGATTCAGGCTCAGAATACGATCCTGCAGAGGACAGCGGCTCCATGACAGATAGCTCTGACGACGGAGTTGTGGTCCCTGCTAAGGTCAGGCATACCAGACCCCAAACTTCTTCTTCTGTCCTTGAAATGCAAGAACCGCAGGTCCCTCGTATGGAGCAGAGAAGTACTAGTGCCGCTATTCCTTCTGGAGAACTGGCAAGCACCAGCGGCCTAGTACACCCTGGTCGTATATCCAGCACTGCAGTATCACGTGGTGACGTGGCGAGTCCCATAAGTGCAGTTCCAGCTGGTGAGGTGGCAAGCACTAGTAGTGTCCCGCTGCCACCAAGAAGACAAAGACAGGCCCGTTGTGCCCATATTGCCCTTCCTGCTGCATTCGCCAATCCGAATTGGGAACCCACCACTTCTGCAACACCCGTACTTCCCCCATTCACTGGCCAACCCGGAATTCAGGTGGAAACAGTTGATTTTACGCCACTGGATTTTTATTCGCTGTTTTTCACCGAAGATCTCTAAAGATCTATTGTGGACCAAAGCAATTTATACGCTGGTCAACACATCGCCGCTAATCCCCAGTCCTCCCTTGCCAGAGATTGGAGACCAATTACGGTCTCCGAATTTAAGCTCTTTCTGGGCCATTCCCTCAACATGGGCATAAATAAAAAGAGTAGGCTCCCAAAAAGTCCCACACATGTGGTATCCCCGTACTCAGGAGAAGCAGCTGAATGTATTTTGGGGTGCAATTCCACATATGCCCATGGCCTGTGTGAGCAATATATCATTTAGTGACAACTTTTTGTAATTTTTTTTTTTTATTCAATCACTTGGGACAAAAAAAAAAAATATTCAATGGGCTCAACATGCCTCTCAGCAATTTCCTTTGGGTGTCTACTTTCCAAAATGGGGTCATTTGGGGGGTTTTGTACTGCCCTACCATTTTAGCACCTCAAGAAATGACATCGGCAGTCATAAACTAAAAGCTGTGTAAATTCCAGAAAATGTACCCTAGTTTGTAGACGCTATAACTTTTGCGCAAACCAATAAATATACGCTTATTGACTTTTTTTTACCAAAGACATGTGGCTGAATACATTTTGGCCTAAATGTATGACTAAAATTAAGTTTATTGGATTTTTTTATAACAAAAAGTAGAAAATATCATTTTTTTTCAAAATTTTCGGTCTTTTTCCGTTTATAGCGCAAGAAAAAAAAAATGCAGAGGTGATCAAATACCATCAAAAGAAAGCTCTATTTGTGGGAAGAAAAGGACGCAAATTTCGTTTGGGTACAGCATTGCATGACTGCGCAATCATCAGTTAAAGCAGCGCAGTGCCAAATTGTAAAAAGACCTCTGGTCTTTAGGCAGCCAAATGGTCCAGGGCTGAAGTAGTTAAGCTGATAACACAAACAATTCTAATTTCTCTTGTATTTATTGAACACACCTATTAAGCATTGAAAATTATGGAAGAAAAAGTAAATGAACCCTTGAAGTTAATAGCTGGTCAAATCTCCTTTGGCAGCAATGACTAGCCAGTGCTTTCAGTAGCTCTGGAACAGACCGGCACAATGTCTAGGAGGAATTTTTGCCCATTCTTTAAAAACAGTTTCAGCTTAGGTACATTTGTAGGATGTCTGGTGTAAACAAAGTCATTCACTTGGAAATTAATTTTCCCCTCAATGATAGCAAATGGTCCAGGCCCCAAGGTAGCGAAGAAAAAAAAAATCATGATCCCTCCACCATAATTCACCACTGAGATGATGTTTTAATGTTGGTAAGCTGTGCCCTTTTTGTGCCATATAAAGTGCTGAGTATTCTTTACAGACAATTAAGCTTTTGTTTCATTAGTCCACAATACATTTTCCCAGCAGCACTGTGGTTTACCTAGGTGCTATTTAGCAAACTTCAGGTGCGCAGCAATGTTCTTTTTTGAGAGATGAGCAGATGACATCACTATCTTTACCCCAGTCAATAAGGGGAAGCTTTGCATCCATTGATAAAAATACAAGACTTCTCCTGAATAGCTGAAAAGCATCATTAATAAGGTTCGGGTCTGAATTTGTAGTTGCACCCTTGTCAAACAAACAAAAAAAACACAATGTAGTTTCTACTCAAAATCCATACCAGACCATTATCCTTGATATAAGTTTGGTATTGATTTAGGGGGCAAACATAAAAACAAAACATGCAGCTTTGTTGAGGGACATGGACCCTGATCCTATTGTGGATGACCTGGCCTGGTGGTTGTGGGGGTCCTTGGGAGGGAATTATTGGAACCTGGAAGTGTGCTTTAAAATAAGGGGCCCTCAAATATCCTCCGCTTTTTAAACATTCACAAAAAAAAATAAATGTTATCAAATACACTCACACTGTGACAAATGTATTTGTGGATAAGGGTTCAGGATGCATGTAACCTTGGAACAAGAGGTTCAGTAGTGCAGATGAGCTGTGGACAAGTGATTTGGGTGAGCTATGGATAAAATATGCTGGTGATACCAGTGAGTTGTGGGCAAGGGATGCAGGTAGTGCAGGTTATCTTAGATTAGTTGTGGATGAAGGGTACAGGTAAGCTCAGGATGAGGGGTGCAAAGGTAAGTGGTGGATACAGTGGAACAGGCACAAGCTGTGTGCAGATACAAGCTGTGCCTAGTATTTGTGTGGGGTGATCTGTGGAGAAGGGCATCAGTTGCAAACTGTGGATGATGGGAACATTCATGAGTGATGGGAGCTGTAAACAAGGCATGCATGTGGGAGCTGCGCCTACAGCATGTGGCAAGCTGTAAAGGAGAATGAGTGAGGTGCGAAGGAGGGGAGCAGATGCAAATGGTGGATGAATTGTGCAGAGTGGGGCTGTGAATGGAAAAGAAACAGGTAAGTGGTGGATGTAGGTGCAGGGGTTATAACTGCAGTCAATGACACCAATGCTGAAGGTGGTTATTGCATCCACTAACAATCATGGGCATTACTTTATTCCCACTTTCTCTTAAGTGGACCCATAGGCACTATTTTGTCTAAAACATAGCAAAGCAAAGAGGTAAAAGTGCCAGTTTACAAGCCAAACTGCAAGATGATACCTCCTTTATTGTCCATTCATACATTTTATCATACTCAAATAGTGTTGGCAGGTAGTGTGATGCCCCAAGAAGGAGGGGGGGGTAATATGGGGGGATTTATGGTGGAATCTGAAAACCCCCAAGGGGGGGCAAAATAGTATGTAGCAAGGTCTCTGGCCCCCTCCAGTCCAATGAGAACTTTCCAGGACAAAGACAGCTGACATCTTTCTGTATGTGGTGGGTTGTGAGGCATAGTAGGTGCAAGGTGGACAAAGTTATTGGGCGCCAGACACTTCTTGGATGTAAAAGAGGTTTTATTTCTCTTGACAGTCTTTTTTGTATTTTTGGGGAAAAGAGGATTAGGGCCAGGACACCCTTAAGTATTGTAGATTCAATTGGCAGACTCTGAGACTTCAATAGGAGGACAGTCATGCAGGGAAAGGCCCCAGCAAGGCGTCACATCTGCACATGCAGGAATGCTGTCTCCTATGGCAACAGTCTTAAACAGTTTCTAACTCAAACGTAACAGTTCCTTCAGCTTCACTACAACTGCCTCTTGTAGTTCTTCAACACTTGAACTCCCGGTCTTTCACTAGACCCTCTGATTCACTATCTCTGAATCTTTTGAGCGCTTCCAAACTTTGCAGTGGTATCTCTCTCAAGCATCACCCACGCTGCCTTGCTGGGTCCCTAGCTTGGCACTCCAGATACTTCTCAAGCTTCACCCCTGCTGAGGGGCTCAGTCCCTAGCTTGACAAACAAGGCTGCTCTGCAAGCATCACCTCCGCTAGTTGGGTCCCTGACTTGATAACCGCCTAAAGTTTCCCGATTCTCTACCATGCCCGCTCGGTTAGAATGCTGCTCCAGTACTTGCTTCAGTTACTCACTGTGGTCCTTGGTAATAAGGTGGTTGGTCCGTTTGTGGCGACAGCTTCCCTTCTACCATCGACCACTGACAGGTTCTCCGGCCGGCAGAACCCTCACTTCTGGTTGGACTGCAAGCCGCAATCCCAACACTCTTTTACTTCTGGATAGGCCCTCACACAGCCTAACAGCCAGATGCCCCTGGGATAAGCCCAATCTCTGGCCTAGCAACCCAGGGCACACGACACACGTCCACCCAGACAGCCTTCCAGTTGGCACAGAAAATAGATCATCTGAATCCACCCTAATATATAGGGTCTCCCAGCAGGCCAAGGGATGCAAGAAAACCCCTGCCGATTGGCTAAGATACCCCACATACCCATAACCTGACCTTAGATTGCTCTTCTCATATCTAGTACCACCAAGTACCCGGCCACCTAGTGGTAGAAGAGAAGAGTGCAACAAGGTTAAACTTAGGGAGAAATCAATCGATCTCTATCACTCAACCAGGATAATTATTCCTGGCAGGTACATTTGAGAGTAGCAACCTTGACTAATCTCCAGGGTGCTACATCTAAAAGGGGACATTAGTACCCCTTATTTACTCCCACAAAAAGTAAATACACATAAACAAACACACGCATTGACTTAAAAAGACATATAATTAAAATAAAACACAAATAAAATAAATGTTATTAATGTCTTCTGAAGTATTTCCACATCAATAATGGCATGCAGTTATGTGATCACCCATCACACACTAGTATGTACACGCCACATTGCCATCACTAGATGACAGATTTCTCATTACAGTAACATAAATTGAACGTCAAAAAAAGACACTCTCCTTGCTGTACAGTATTTTTTTTACTTTTTTTGCATGTCCCCCTATGACAGTGCATAGTTACCTATGCTTTTATGACAGTAGTTTGCCTATTAGCCCTAAAAATGACCAGGGTTTATTAGGAAGATTTAACTTCTATAGACTTCAAAGGGGTTCACTGCTAAGTTTGGATTTGTCAAACTGTATACAGAATTCTCTAAACTTCCAACTTCCCAAACCTAGGCAGATTCACTCATTCCTATAGTCAAAATTAGGGATGAGCTCACGTTGTTTCAATGTTCATTGTTGCTTTCTACCACTACAATAATGTCATGTCCATAGCAACCAGTGACTTCATTCAGCACTATTCATTTACTGTCCAGGAATCCAACCATGTAAACAAAAGGGATGAAAAACTGACCTGACATGGACATGGCATAACTGACCAAATATGGCCACATGACATCACCCCACTCCTTTGTTTACTTTTAGTGGTGAGGTAATTCACACCAAATCCACAACTGGATCTGATATGTCTAATAGTCATTGTTTTTTGTTTTTTTTCTGCCAGGCAGATTCACTGTGTTCAACATGGATTGAACTGGGTCAGTGATGTACATTGTGGGACACTTTTTTGTAAAAAACAAAACAAAAACAACGACTTATCAGAAACTGTATACTTGTCTTTTTTACTGATTTAGTGAATGAGTGGGGTACCTATTCACATGTTGGCTTTCAGATTCCAATAAGCCCCCTGCCTGCAGACCTGAACAGCCACTTGTGGGGGGAGGCCATTGTCCTCATCAACATGGGCACAACATACTTTGCCAGGGGGTCAACAGGAGGAATAACAATGAGATGCATAACAGCAGGTGCCCTCTGTGAAAATTATAGATTTAGTAATTTAATGGCACACAGTCTATGAGTGCCTTTCTGCCATTGAGATGAGCCTCTACCCTGTTTTTTTTCCTTCTAAAGAATCCCCTGAAGTTGGGTGTACCCATATTCCTTTAAGATGTAAAAGGCTTCCTTAATAGTGAATAGTGCAAGTGAAACCCTCTTTTGATATCAACAATTTGACTGGATAGCCCCATCTAAAAGAAGTTTTGCTATTTCAGAGGAGATTATTGATTAGTGGTAGCCATTTAAAGTGATTGTAAACGATCACCTTGTAAAACAATCCATTTAATTTAAAATAGAAAAAAATGAAAGGCAAAACATTTTTGTATAGATATAAAAAAAAATTATAAATACCTTTTTTCCTATTTTTTTTTTTTATAAGTGATCACATTCCCTCTGTTCTCAGCTGCATAAGAGCTGGGGATGGGGGGGGGGGGAGGCAGCAGCACACTTAAGTAAATGGCTGTGCAGTGGGGGGGGGTCAAGTCTGATCATTGGAGGATAGTACACTGAGTTCCCAGCATAGTTAGATAACTGGCCATGGTGTGCTCCCCTGCTTAGTGTGGTCAGTTTTCAATAGGAAAGCAGAGGGGCTGGCAGGGACACCAGTGATTTCACATTAAGGAAGCAATACAAGGAGAACAAGATACTTTTAAATACAAGTACATGGTACAGCAGCATGTGTGTGTTTTTGTTACCACCATTTTACATAGTCCTGTATATTACACTTGATATGAAACACATGTAAACATTTTTAATTTATCTACACTCCTCGATGACACCACCAACTGTTGAAGGGAGTTCCACACCCTTACCACTCTAATGCCGCGTACACACGGTCGGAATTTCTGACAACAAATGTTCGATGGGAGCTTGTTGTCGGAGATTCCGACCGCGTGTAGGCTCCATCGGACATTTTCCGTTGAAATTTCCGACAAACAAAATTTGAGATCTGGATCTCAAATTTTCCAACAACAAAATCCGTTGTCGGAAATTCCGATCGTGTGTACACAATTCTGACGCACAAAATTCCACGCATGCTTGGAATCAAGCAGAAGAGCCGCATTGGATATTGAACTTAATTTTTCTCAGCTCGTTGTACGTGTTGTACGTTCTTGACATTCTGAGTTTACAACAAAATTTGTGTGACCGTGTGTATGCAAGACAAGTTTGAGCCAACATCCATCGGAAAAAAATGTGGATTTTTTCATCGGAATGTGCGATCGTGTGTATGCGGCATTACAGTAAAGAACCCCTTACACAGTTTAAGGTTGAACTGCTTCTCATCCAACTTCATTGTGTAGTTGTGTGTCTTCTTTAGAGATCCTATGTTGTATAGTTTCTCCCAATGTCAGAGTCACCATTTAACGATTTGTATATCACTATCATATTCCCTCTTAAACGCCTCTTCTCCAAGGAGAATAAATGTAATGTTTGTAGTCGTTCCTCATAATTGAGGTTCTCCAGCCCCTTATTAGCTTTGTTGTCCTTCTCTGGACTCCCTCCAGTTCAAGGACATCCTTCCCGAGGATAGCATTCTCAAGGTGTAGCCAAACCAGAGTTTTGTGGTAGAATTATACTTTTAATTCTTGAGTAAATGCATGCTAACAATCTGCTAGCCTTGCTTGCTGCAGCCTGGCAATGCATGCTATTACTGAGCCTGTGATCAACTTGAGCCCCCAGATCCTTTCCCATCTTGGATTTCCCTCAGCTGCCATGATTTATTGAGGTCCTCTTGTAAAGTTACTATATGTTGTTCAGAAGTTGTTGCCATGCTTAGTTTTGTATGATCAGCAAACACTGACATTCAACTCTTTATTCCAACTCTATGTTGTTTATTAACCAGTTAAATAGAATTGGTCCCCGGACAGAGCCCTACAGCACCCCAGTCACAATTTTAGACCATTCAGAAAATATACCATTAATCACCACCCTCTAGACATGCTCCTGCAACCAGTTTTTAGGAGAGGGTGCAACACTGTTTACCTCTCTAAACTCCTGTTTCCTTTCTGGTGTGACTCAAGGTACAGGGAGTATTTCTGAGAATACTTCTTTGGAGGGGTTTTTTTTATATATATATATTTTTTTTAGGAATATAACACCTAAGTCTCTGAAATAATTTTTAACCACTTTAATACCAGATACTTTTACCCCCTTCCTGCCCAGGCCAATTTTCAGCTTTCAGTGCTGTCACACTTTGAATGACAATTGCGCAGTCATGCAACACTGTACCCATATGAATTTTTTTGCATTTTTTTCACACAAAGAGAGCTTTCCCTTGGTGGTATTTAATCACCACTGGGATTTTTATTTTTTTGCTAAATAAATTAGAAAATGCCAAACATTTAAAAAAAAAGTTTTTCTTTGTTTCTGTTATAACATTTTGCAAATAAATAATCTTTATTCATTAATTTAGGTCAGAATATATTAATATATGAAAATAGTTCAAATCAGTGTATATTATTTTGTCTGTAGGAACTAACTATGGCATATCTTATGACGTCCTCCCAGGATAACGTCTCCAGCATTATGTAACTTATATATGCATTTTTGTAGGGATGTAGCTAACTTCTCTAACACTCCTCCCTCTACCCCACCTTCTAACTGTAACCCAGCTAGCTACATGTGGTGCCTGCACCTCCTTGTCACCACTCTCCTCTACACTGGCCCCATCCAGCACCTGATGGGGAGGGTTCACACTCCCATCCAGGATTCCAATGTTCTGTAGTGTTGCCAGCTGATTCTTTAGATCCAAGCTCTTGGCCTCCAAACAAACATCTTAACCACATTTCGCATCACAGTATTCAGCCTCGAACGGCTGTTCAAGGAATGTATACATATAGCAGAATGTACACCAGGTCACCTCACCACTCTTCTAAGACATGGTGTTATCCACTAACATAAAGAGCATAATCAAAAAGGTTTTTTTTATTTAGTTTATTTTTAATTAATTTATTGAATTAATTTATTTTTAATTGGTTTATTGATGGCAATTTTCAGAAGTTGTTCCTTATTGTGGTAACAATGGGTGTTAATGATCATATCTCTAGGTAGCCACTTCTGCAGTTGTGAGGGCTTTTGTCAACCAATGGGTAATGTCAATAATAATTTTGTGCTGGGCAGCAGATTGTAGCAGCTTCACTTTCAATATTTGCATGTACTGATGAAGTTCTGATCTCTCATGAAACCTTATGTTATTGCGCTGTGATCGATCGTCTAAGTCCACTATTTTCAGTTGCACTTTTTGGGGATCTTTTTCTATGTCAATATGAGAGTCCCCCATGTACTGTAATTGTGGGCATTAGCATATTCTCTCATCCTAAATTCAACATGGTTAACTCTGTCTACCACCTCCAAGAATCCCCCTCTAAACTGCTGAATAAGGGATACCATGTCCTTGTGTATAGAGGCCCTCAGAGAAACAATCACATTTCTTATTATTGTTTCCAATATAGGTTGGTCTGTGGTAGGAAAATCATCAGTGGGATCAATCAACTTCCTTTCATATCCAATGAAGTTTGGCTACTGTAAAGTTAAAGGGCAATAGCTACTGTTATAGTGCTCTAGGATCACATGCAAAGCCCTTTTTCATAAATATAAAAGTGTTTTTTTTCTCCAAGGCTAGCGGAAAAAATGCTTTCGGCAGTAAATGTAAATAGCTTTACTCCAGCAAGTAAAAAAAAAAGAAAAAACAATTCCGCTGGTCTTTAGCACAAAAAAACAAAAAACCAGTGTATCAGCCACACAAGGGTTTTATCCATGGATAGAAACGTCCAGTCTGAGCTCTTTTGGTAGCTTTCAGCAGATATCAGTACTTCAGACAATTGTCTCCTCCGAACTCCTTACTCATTCTAGGAGCTTCCTGTCTTTAATTTCTGCTTCCTGTAAGTAGGCTTAACTCCTTTGGGACCAGAGACTTTAGAAGTTGAGGTTGTTTCCCAGCGAAATATCTTTCTGAACTTCCAAATTCTGGGTCCAAAATAAACAGTTATTAATACAAAAAAAACTGTAAGTCAATCCTTTTCTCTCTGATTGGACTGTCCCAGAACCCCTCACCCTGCACGAGAGAAAACACCTGAGTACAACTACACAAAAATCATCGCCCCTAAAGGGACCACAACTGAAACATGGTACATCCAGGACCCTACTTATTAGATGGTGATGATGAAGATGTCCTGCCTCTTGATTTCATTGGATTGCAGGTTGTGGTGGAGTTGGCAGAGAAGGACTTTTTCTTGTAGTTTTCTTGGGAGACATGTGAGGCTAATGAGGATCTGTTCTGAGGAAAGGACTGTAGGAGAAGTAGGTGGAGTGATGGTCCTAAACTCCATCTTGAGAGTGCAATGCCTCAGCTCGAAAGAAGAACTGTGTTAGTTTCAGAAAACAGAAGGTTTTTTTTTCACTAGCTCCTTAGCAGAGGAACTGTGCGGATGGAACTGATGACAGGAAAGTCTTCTCTCAGCTTTAACGGTGCCCTAGCATAATGCTGCCTGGAGAGCACTAGAAACTAATGGTCATTCAGATTGGCTGCTGCCCACACCCCTGAGCTAATATTTTAAAGATAAAACTATATATTATCACTAACATAAATAATCCACTATGTGATTTTCCCATATTTCTTAAAATTTGGGGAAAAACATAGGGTATTTTAGTATTTATTTAATTTTTGAGGTGGGGGGCTCTCAGTCTCCTAATGTTAAGGGCAAAGTTATATCATTGTCGTATATTATTTTCAGGTTACCAAAATGCTTTTTTGGCCTATGACATTAAATGGCTCCTTGGCAGATGCATAGTCAAAAATGTTAGGCCAACCAAAGGTGAGCAGATATCTTAGTAAGAACCATGGGTAAAGATAATCTTCTCATCCTTTAATTAATTACCTTGCCTCACTTCCAGTTGCCTGAAGCACATGCCCTTCATCATTTAGGAAATGATATCAAAATCACAAACTATTACAAACTGTCATGAATAATGAATGTTCAAAATCACAAACTTTCTTTGCTTTTAGCATGTGGTCCCTGGTCAACTTTACATTTTACAAATTTTCATACAAATAAAAGCAGTGTCTTCTAAATGCAACCAGATGAAACATTTGTGAAGTAATCTTGTCCGATGGACTTTACCTTTCACTAATTTAGGAGATGTACTACTTCCCGCATTACATTATAAACATAACTTGAACAAATGCATTGTCCTTTGCAACCATTTAAATATGAATGTGGTTACGGGAAGGTCCATACTTATTATGCACAGACGTATGTTTGATTTAGGCAATATATAAATGAAACAGGGTGTTTTTAATAGCATTTTTCAAACAGACTTATGGAAGCATGCCATCACATCAATCCAAACCCCAACAGGAAGAGAGGGTGAAGTCAATAGAGAGAACGGCAGTTAGAATTATTGATCATTATTATTGCTCTTTCTTTTAGCAAGCTTTTAATAATACGTGATCGTTATTGTATTTTTTTAATGTGAGCTGTGATGCTTAATTCTCCACTCTGTGGCATCTGCTGTTGAAAATACTCTATCTGCAATTTCTCTTTCGATGGAAAATAAGCTAGCGCTGCACTTTTTCTGCAAGCTAAAAATACTTAGAGTAGAACTTTGCAACGTATTCATTTATAATTTTATAGCATCTCTACTAAACACAATCAATGATAGAAGAAACCCTTGATAAGTACTTGGCAAAATCTGATTGTAAATAGCAAGCCAGATAAAAACAAAATAGATTATAAGTATTATTAACCACTTGACCTCCAGAAGATTTAACCCCCTTCATTTTTTTGCTCTACGGCACTTCGTCATTTTAACTGACTATCGCAATTTTAATGCTGTACCCAAATAAAATATATGTCCTTTTTTCCCCCCACAAATAGAACTTATTTTGGTGGTATTTGATCACCTCTGCATTTTTTATTTTTTTGTGAAATAAACAAAAAATACCAACAATTTAGAAAAAAAACAATATTTTTTGCTTTCTGCTATCAAACATATCCAATAAAAAATTTAAAAAGAAATCTAATTTCTTCATAAATTTAGACCAATATGTATTCTGCTACATATTTTTGGTTAAAAAAAATCCCAATAAGCATACATTGATTGGTATGCACAAAAGTTATAGTGATTACAAACTATGGGATATTTGTATTTTTTTAACTTTTTTTTTACTAGTAATGGTGGCGGACATTCTGACACTGACACTTTTCACTTCAAATCTGTCAGAACAACGATCTTCCTTGTTTACATAGGCAGATTGCAGTTCTGTCTCTCTGTCTAATGATGGGTGGGTGTCAGAGGACATTGAGTACCCTGGCCCCGTCGATCGGCTTCTGCTGTGTGTAATCACAGTGGAAGCGAGCCGCAGGCGGTGCACATGCGCACCTCCTACCTGGAAGTGTCGGATCACATATATACACATGATCTGGCACACTGGTGCTGCCCTGTAGCAGTATATAGGGTGAACCTTTAGCCACCGACCTTCTGTAGTAGGTCTTTCAATGCTATCTTCTTTTCTTGAGCAGGTATAAATTGTGTCCCTAGAACAAGTGGCAAGTATATTTGTAGTATCATGATAGTGGTGTGTTAATGTTTAACATGTCCTGTCCACTATTCTAAAATCTATCTATGGCCTACTTAACCACTTGCCGACCGCTAAATGCCAATATACGTCGGCAAAATGGCAGCGGTGGGCAAATGGGCGTACCTGTACATCCCCTTTAATTGGCGGGGCTAGCAGGCACATGTGTGCGCTGAGTACATCGTGACTGTGCCCATGGGACCGGCGGAATAAATGTCCTCTGGTCTCCCGGCGATCGTGTCACTGAGCTGCAGAAGGCAGAAGGCATTGTAAACAAGGCATTTCCCTGTCTTGCCTTGTGACATGACAGAGATCATTGCTCCCTGTCATCTGGAGCAATGATCGCTGTCATGTGAGTGGAAGCCCATCCCACAGTTAGAATCACTCCCTAGGACACACTTAACCCCTTCATCGCCCCCTAATCTTTAACCCCTTCCCTGCCAGTGTCATTTACACAGTAATCAGTGCATTTTTATAGCACTGATCGCTGTATACATGGCAATGATCCCAAAATAGTGTCAAAAATGTCCGATGTGTCTGCCATAATGTCGCAGTCACAATTAAAATCACCGCCATTACTAATTAAAAAAAAATTATAATAAAAATGCCATAAAACTATCCCCTATTTTGTAGTCGCTATAAATTTTGTGCAAACCAATCAATATACGCTTATTTCGATTTTTTTTTTACCAAAAATATGTAGAAGAATACATATCGACCTAAACTGATAAAACAATTTGTTATTTTATATATTTTTGGGGGATATTTATTATAGCAAAAAGTAAAAAATATTGCTTTTTTTTTTAAATTGTCGCTCTTTTTTTGTTTATAGCGCAAAAAATAAAAACCACAGAGGTGATCAAATACCACCAAAAGAAACATCTATTTGTGGGAAAAAAAGGACGTCAATTTTGTTTGGGTGCAACATCCCACGACCGCTCAATTGTCAGTAAAAGCTATTCAGTGCCGAATCGCAAAAAAGTGCACTGGTCAGGAAGGGAGTAAAATCTTCCGAGGCTGAAGCAGTTAAAGTAAATCTGTGGCCAAGATATGACATTCAAATATTTACATATTTCCAACATGTCCCTGTAACCACAGGGTCACTTGTAAATACAGCACAGAAGCAAATAAATGTATACTTATGTTTCTATCACCCTGTGTCTTAAAATGCTGCTGTTTTACTGCTCCCCAGGCGCTACAGGTATTTAACACTTTTAAATGTATTGCATACCTGCTCCTCCCCCTGCACTCTGTGGTTCCTCTTATCAGCTCCTCTATCACTACAGTGACAAAGAGGAGCATACATGTTCTTCTTTTTTAAGCTGAGTTATGTTTACAAGTGACCCTAGGGGGACAATAAAATAAGCTCACACTAAACATTGTAGTCATATTAACTGTGGATCAATGTAATTTACGTAAATTGTCAGTACTTTCCCTCTCCTGTGCACCTACTCTGATTTAATATTAGAGATTAGAGGGCTTGTAGGCTGCAAATTCACAGTTGGAAAGGAGGAGTTAAGCTAGCAAGTGAAAGTAAGATTAAAACTAAGAAGCTTCTGCTTCAAATTTTAATATTAATTACTTTACGGTGGCTGCACCTACAGAGGTCAGTGAAGGCTTAATGTAAAGTTTATTACTGCGAGAGTCACACCCAACCACATCCTCCCCACATCACTGCATTAATCCCTGAAAATTGTGGGCACATTTTGGTGACATGTACAGCAGAAGAAAAGCGAAGCTGAAAACTACAAAGCCTCAGAAAAAGCTGACTAGAATGGTATCTAAAATGGCACCATCACATCTCTCCTCACAGACTGTTACACAGAAGCATCACAGGTCTCCCTCTTCAGCGCACTGTGGTGAGACTGAATATGACTTGAATTTGTCTCCTATTACTCTAGATAATAATCAAATAGGTTCAGACCTGCTTTCCCAATTTGAATGGGTATTACATAAAGCATTACAGAATACCTCAGATGCTATTACTGATAAATTAATGCGGGAGATCCGTGAAGTAGGCAGACGCACATCTATACTTGAGCAGAGAGTAGATGAGATTGACATCTCTACCACAGCTCATTCAGAGGAATTAGAATACCTTAAAAAGGATTATTCTGCACTTCAAACCCGACTGGAAGCTTTTGAGAACAGGGCTAGATGATCGAACCTACGCATCCATGGCATTCCTGAAGAAATAGAGGATCTACAATCAACTGTTACAACACTTTTTCAAGAACTTGTTCCATCCATCCCATTAGGAAGATTGGAAACAGATCGAATACACAGAGCTTTATCTGCACGTAAGAACGGGTTAATATCGCGCTAGGGTATAAACAAATAAGAAAGTAGCTGCAACAAAAAACATCAAATATCTCTACGGTGCAAACAAAACATAAGTTGCGCTTAACATGAAAAGTCACACAAGAAGTGACATGTAATGCAATGAGATTTGATAAACAGTGAGCATTCACAAAAGTACATATGCACAAAATAGGTGAAGGAAAAAATTGATTGTGACAAAAGAAGCAAAAAAATTCAATAAAAAATAAGTCCATTGAGGTAGTAAGTTCCAATATTGTCCACCTTCACCAAAAGAAGAAGAGGAGGAGAAGGAGAGAAATTCTCAGTCTGAGGAGAAGATCCCACTCTGTGTGGGAACCCTTATCCGAACCGGTGGACCCCCTCAAGAGCGAGGTCATAAATGCAGGCAGATTATGCCCTCTGCGGGGACTGGTAGATCTCTGGCACCTCCGAAATCCTCCTGTTATGACCAACAGCCACTCGGCGGAGCTCGATGGAACCAGGCACACAAACACTCCAATCTAGGGATATACACTTGGACCCAAAGCCACGAATGTAAAGAAGGATAAAAACGCACTCCAATGGTGAAATACCGTATAAAACTGAGCCTTCATTGCTTCAAAAGGAGCGAGTGGTAAAAACGCAACAATGCAAATAAAAAACAAATAAAACAGCCGGCAAAGCTTAAAAAACAAACACCCGTGTTCGGGGGTCACATGTGGCGTGATGGCATCAGCGCCTTGGCACCGCCCTACATGTTTCATAATACCTTACGTCTTCCTGGGGCACGGGCAATGCACTGATCCACCACCTTTATATAAAACAACTACAACCAAGCCTCGTTATCATCTGGGCGCCATGTTGTGACTCACAAGTACTCTGATGCAACTCAAGGAAGAGCCAAACCTCGATCTGATGATCGCAGCTGTCACATAACAATACTCATAAAAAATACAAGAAAACGGGTAGTTTAAAGATAAATATATAAAGCTATTCTAGCACGATGCAATTGCGTACATGCCTATGATGCATTAAATAGAATAAGATAAAGTATTGAGAATTTTTTCAAAAATTACAAAGATAGAATAAAAAAGAAAAAGAAAAAGGAAAAGAAAAAGAAAAAAAATCATAATTGTAATTTTAAATTGTAATTTTTAAAACTCGATGAACATCACATCGAGGTTGTGTTCTCCCAAGATACATAAAAATAATGAGACCGACATATTCATAATATAAACCTCTAATCATTCATATCAAAAACATCTAAAAGGGAGCAAAAACATTAATGACAATCAGGCATTATCAATGAAGGCTTCATTCTACCCCAGGCATTCTACCCCAAACTCATTCTCGGCATGGTCCAGAACTGGTTTGACCTGCGCTCATCATTTCTATAAATCTTCTCTAATCACACCATTTCCTACTCTTCATGAAAACTATGATCTCCCACATACAGAAACTTTCAGATATCTTCAAATAAAAAACTTTTCACAACAATGCACCTTGTTCACAACAATGATACGAAATCACCAAGCTTCACTATATTCAAACTAAAACTGTAAATCAGATCCACATAAACGTGGTCTCATTTCCAACCTATACACCCGTTTACTATCACACATTACCTCTACGCCCCCAACCTATACTACCAAATGGGAAAAAGATCTCCAGTTACAATCTGCAGACATAAATTGGTCTCAAATCTGGCAAACAACAAAGTCTGCCTCCCCGATTGTTGAGGCTCTCAAAACCAATTATAAGGTACTTACAAGATGGTACTTAGTCCCAGCCAGAATTTCTAAATTCTCTACACAATATCCTTCCCGTTGCTTTCGTGGCTGCTTTACTCCGGGTACTCAGGTATATATCTGGTGGTAATGTAATATTGTCAGATCCTTTAGGTCAGAAGTATTTAATATTCTTTCCACAATGCTCAAAGTTATGTTACTGCCTGACGCACCTATTGCACTCCTGAATAGTAAATCACATGCCTTGTCAAACCGCATATTTAAACTTATGCTCTTTGTAACAACAGCAGCAAAACAGGTCATGGCGAAAGCTTGGAAAACAGATTCACTTGATATATCATTAGTCAAACAAAGAGTTATCCAATACCTAATCCATGCTAAAACAGAAGCTATCTATCTTGATAATATATCTAAATTTGAAGCCCTGTGGACACCATGGATTGAACATTTCCTGCCACCGGGCTTTGACACCTCTTTACTACTCCCTTAAGGGCTTAAGATCTATAATCTGTCATGTGATTTAATTCATTCATTCATTTTTTACCTCCCTAGTCTACTGACCCCTTCTGGTGACATACCCCATTTCACATCCCAATGTCTCTTCATTATGGTTTGTTACGATACGTTTCGGTAAGGGTTGGAATGTCAATGTCAGCTAAATATGCTGTCAGGTCCGCCTTACTGTAATCTGCCCTAGATATGTAAAGAGATTTGTAAAATTCTGCAAAACAGCAATTGATCCCATCTGGGGTGTGAATCAGCTGTCCCAAGGGCTCCCTGATATGTGAGATGCTCATCCCTCCCGCCTGTTCCCTAGAGAGCCAGGCCAACAGCCGGCCCGACCTTTCCCCCTGCTCAAAGATCCGTTGGGACTGTGCCAACATTTTCTTCTGGGTAAGAGAGGTATGAAGGCGAATAACCTCCTTAGTCATAAGTTGTAAATGTCAATAATGTATGGGGTCTCGAGTCAAGTCTGCCCTACATTCCCTGCGAACTCTGGCAATGATGGTCTGGTAATGTCCCCTCGTCATGGCCTTGAAGGCATCCCACACAACTGTGGGGTCCGCCGAGCCTCCATTTACCACCCAGTAGTCAGTCAACTCAGTTCTGAATTGAGTGTCCACAGCAGTGTCTGAAATCCAAAATCTAGAGAGCCTTCATAGCTTGTCACCTGAGCCCAGGGAGAGGTCCAATGACAACAGCAAGGGTGCATGATCTCCCCTAGGCAATTTTTTTATGTCTGTGGCCCTTGGGAGGACCGGGCTCCCAGCAAAGACCAGGTCTATGCGGGAGAATGTTCTATGGGAGGCCGAATGACACATAAATGCCCGGGCCTGGGGGTGTCTCAAACATCTGTCAGGCTGTAGGTATCTGCCCATTCAGCCAACCCAGGGCAATGCTGTCCCGCAGTCATCAGTCTGTCAAGATCCGGGTCAGGGACCAAATTGAAATCACCCAGAATGATAGTATTGTCAGAGGCAAACTCGGCCATCTTGCTGGTGATTTGATTGAGCACCAACAAGGAAGCCGGGGGGGTAAATATAAGCCCACAATGGTCCACGTTAGAGAGTAAATCTTAGCATGAATGATAACATACCGACCGTCAGGGTCCAGGGCCAAATCCAAGAGCCGGAAAGGAAGAGACTTCAGTACCAGAATAGTAACACCCCTGGAAAAACTGGAGTGCGTGGAGTGGTAGTGGTAGCCCATCCATGGCTTTTTAAGGGCTAGAACCCTACTTCCTACGAGGTGCGTTTCTTGGAGCACACATATATGTGGGTTATAAGCTTTGAGGAATTGGAACACCAGGCAGCACTTGACTTGTTCCAGGAAATGATATTAAGGGAGGACATGGGTACTAGGGATGATAAGAATATTAGGATCAATATAGATCACGGCTCCTGAATTGGACCTCCGGACCCAAAATGGACACATCAGGAAACAATGCAATGCTGATAAATCAATTATTTTAGTCCAACCTTGCCATAGAGGAGGTTCACCAACTCCGGTAAGAGTTCAATCCCACTGCTACCTGGATGCACCTGAAGTTCGGAAGTTTTTTCCTCACATCTTGCTCTTCCACCTTCCCTCTTATGTGGGTTGAGGCGGTTGGACTTTGGATGTTGGATCCCCGTCTATTGGACTCATATAATTTTTATCACTGACTTTTTATCACTGGGTTTCCATCCCAAACTAATTCAGCTCGCCGGCTGCAACAGGGGGTCCATGGAAGAGGCAAGCTTAGCCCCCCAAAACTACCTAGGGGGGGCAAGCAGCAGTTCAAGCAGCTTTCCAAGTGTAAGATTTCCGCTGTTTTTAATATAACAGGCTGTGAGGAGCTAAGAGTCAAAAGGAGGAAGGTAAACCATATTGCATCCCCACAGTGAAGTCGATCCAGCAAAAGGAGAACACACATAGTATGAACTCTAGTGCTCCACGAAGGGAACAACCAAGTGCAGAGGAACGTCATATCACAACAGTCTCCTGACCATGTCTTTTGGCAGGGGCACAAACATAGATGTCACAGATAGGGGTAGTTAACTACCACTATCAAATCCACACACACCATGGGTTGAAACTGGGCACAACAGGTGCAACAAAGATAGATCATCCATGGGGTAATTTGTGTGGTAACTCAGACCTGGGCCCAGGTCAATTTGAGCAAACAGTGGAGGGGGTCATGCGGCACATACCCGTTAGTCGATCAGCGGATCTGTGGTAGCGAGTCCAGCCAGGTAGAAGTCTCTCTAGGTGTGCTAAAGAATCGAGTTGTCTCACTGTCCTGGACTCTTAGATGGGCAGGAAAGAGTACACTGTAGCGAATGTTGCACGATCTCAATGCCGCTTTGACTTGATCGAAAGATTCCCTAAGCTTCTTGGTCTCCACCGAGTAGTCAGGGAAAATCATCAACTTAGCATTTTGGTATCGGAGGTCCCCAACATTTCTAGAGGCGCGGAGGACTTAGTCTCTGTCCCTGAAGTTAAGGAGACAGAGAATGAAGGTGCGAGGGGGGGATCCAGGAGGTCCCGGTTTAGGCGGTATACGGTGTGCCCTCTCAACCGTGTAGTGAGGCGACCAGCGGGCCTCAGGTAGGAGGTCATGTAACATACCCTCTATGAACAAGGTAGGATTGTTCCCTTCTGCTCCCTCAAGTAGATCGACAATACGGAGGTTATTGCACCAATTTCTATTCTCGGCATCTTCGGCTCTGTACTCCAGGGCCTTTACTTTGGTTTGAAGGGTGCAGAGTGCTGCTCCGTGTTCCGCCGTTGTGTCTTCATTGGTACTCAATCTTTGCTCTGTCTCAGTGACTCGCGACCAAAGTTTGTCTATATCTTGGCGGATTAGACCCATATCCAACTGAACCGCCTCAATTTTTGTTGTTAGCGTAGATTGGCAAGTGGCAATGGCCGCCATGATGTCCACCAGCCAGGGGGTCTGGACTCATCCGGTTCCATGAGGCTCGTCTGTGAGGCTCTCTGGGCACTGCAAGTGGTGCGAACCTCCGCACAGGGGTAGGTGGGCGTCTGAGGGGAATCCGGCTGTGGCGGAAAGTTCAATCTTTTGCCCCCTTTGCTGTACTTTGCACTGGAGTTCCTGCGCCTCATTCAGATGTCTGGGGCCCTTCTCTTGGCAATAATCTGTAAGCAGCTGGGGGAGCTTGTCAGTGGGGTCAGGGGTAGTCAGGTAGAATGTTCAGTGTAGAGTGTGCCCCCCAGGCAGTCTTCCCCCTCACCTGCGACCTCTGGAGTACAGTAGCTGTCCTTTTCAGGCGTCCAAGGGCCTGCAGGGGTGTTCAGTCCAGTCACAGCCTGTCTCACCCAGGATGTCTTGGCTGGGGGTGCTCCAAGCCTTCTCCTGCTTCTTAGCCAGTGCCCTCCAGCCCTTTCAGGACACCTTCTTCCAGGCTGAGGGCAAGGGCTACATCCAGGCTGGTCCGGAAGCTGTGGGCCGTCAGGAAAGGCGGTGGCTGTGGCCTAGTAGCTCGTGGGGGGGGATTCATCCTGGGTTCGGCCTATAGCCATTCAAGGCTGGATCTCCCTGCTTCCGTCCGCAGCCTGTGTTGGTCAGGGAGCCCCACTCTGCAGAGCCGGTCGCACAAAGGATCCTCCGTCCCGCGCCGGGGGCTGCCAGGAAAGGCTGCGGCCTAGCCACACGAGGCAGGCTGGGAGATGTCCGGGAGGGACACTGATCGCGGCCCGAGAATAAAAATCACACTCCCCCCTCAGCAGTCGGGAAGTCCAGGCACCCTCCTGGTCAGCAGGGATGGATTGTCAGGGATTTTTAGTAGCACTGGATCCGGTTAAAGATTGCAGAGATGCGGAGCCCTCTAAAAAGCAGCCGCTCATAGCGCCATCTTGGCCCTGCCCCCAATAATAAGGGTTTAGTATATATTTTACTTTTACTTTTTATATTTACACTCTTATTTTTTACGTGGGGTCTCCCAATAACATTTAGAGACATAGATTAAGCACTTGACCTGCTGAAGGTTTTACTCCCTTCATGACCAGAGCATTTTTTGCTAATCAGCACTGTGCTACTTTAACTGGCATTTGTGTGCACAAATGAAATTTATATAATTTGTTTTCAAACAGATAGAACTTTCTTTTCGTAGTATTTGATTACCACTGGGTTTTTAATTTTTTACAATATAAAAGAAAAAAGAGAAAATTTTGAAAAAAAAAAAAACATATTTTTTACTTTCTTTTATAAAACATATCCAATAAAATATCTTCATAAATGTAGGCCAAAATATATTCTGCTACATGTCTTTGGTATAAAAAAAAATCCCAATAAGTGTATACTTTTTGGTTTGTGCAAAAGTTATAGCATCTACAAACTATGATGTAAATACTGGAATGTACGCAGCTATGACACTATACTGGTAATTGCGGTGATCAGCGACTTATAGTGGGACTGTGATAGTGTGGCGGAGAATCTTGCACTAGCTAATTCCTGCTGGGAGGTACACTAACTGACATCAATAGTGACACTAATGCAGTGATCCGTGCTAATACTGTACATTGTCACTGAACTAATGACACTGGCTGGGAAGGGGTTAACATCTAGGGGTAATCAAAGGGTTAACTGTGTACCTAACAATGTGCAATGTGTGTAATATGTTCTGCTTTTCTGTTACTCTCCCTGTTTTTTCTCTCTGCTAACATTTCAAAACATTAATAAAATTGCTGTTCCTCACCAACATGAATTAAAAAACTGCTTTGGTACATGTCCCCCAGGGCAGTGCACAGTTTCCTACCCTATCACTTGTTAACAGTCCTATTCCTATTAGACCAGACAATGGCTGGTATTGATTTCTAAGATTTGACTCCTATTGTATTTTTATGGGGTCCAGATTCAGCATCCAGACTTCAAAAGTTTGCCAAACTAATCCTGAACTGAACCTAGGTATGTTCACTACCACAGACATATCACTCTGCTGGAGTCCTTAAGTGATACAAGAAAGCAACATGTGAACTACTGTGGTATCATGTATACACATTAAAGCATTTGTTTTGCCTGGAATCCCCATTTTTTCCCACAAATATTTACATGAAATGGTGTATTCCTGAGTTTGTACATACACATTAGATAATTATATTAATATATTATTTTAGTTGAGTACTTATTTATTATTTGGACCATTCATTTAAAAATCGATATGCAATGACACAAGTATTATTTAATATTTAAATTATTGTATTTTGCTAACCTATAACCTGAACATATTAAAACAAAGTCACTATCAGCCTTCTGCACTGAAGCCGATCAATCCCTGCTGCAGTGCACATTGCCAATCAATGCTCAAGTGCCTATTGCTACTCCTTCTTTATCCATTCACTGACTGATGCTGGTCCTAGACTACACTTTATTTTCTAACTGCAGCATAATTTGCAGAGTGGTCATCGGAGTGGAGAACTTAGTTGTGCTGTCTGGGTGAATTGTCTGGATTGCAGAGTTGCCCAAACAAAATTAGAGATCATTTGGTAGGTAATGCCATTCACACATATATATTTCAACTGTTTATTTATCTGTTTGCCTGGTGTTTAGCTTCAACCACAAACTTATCTCTAAACCTAAAATTTGAATGGAAAAAAAATACCCGTTGATCTGCCAGAAAAGCACACTAAAATTGCAATACATTTTGTCACCCCTGCCCAATTATCTTTTGCTAAATTTCATAATCGATCGCCCTCTACTTGTCTCTACACTGTAGGAGAGAACTATTTTGTAGTGCAAGATAATAAATGGGAGGGCTAATTAGACTCCTTGCAATAACACAAGCAGTTAGTATTAGAATTCTAAATAAAAAAAAAAAAAAAAAAGAACAGAAAAAAGGTGTCCACTGCCCCCACCTATAACTGGCCATTGCAGCAAGCAGCATTGGAAGGCAACATATGGTATAAACAAGGCCAAGGATAAATCCAAGGAAGGATTCTCAGAATTTCTGATAAGAACAATGGGTGTACTTATCATACAGATATAGTAAGCTTTAAATCGTATATTTAACAATCCAAAAAGGAATACATATGATGGGTTCAGTGTTCAGTCTTCTTTCAGAAGGAAAACAGGATGGACACTTTGCAAGTGAATTTCCCCTTAAATAAATGTGAAAGTATGCGTCTTTTAGAATTCAATCATGTGCAAGTAAAAATAATGTTTTTCCTTTCACCTGATTGGGTATTCTTTGAAGTGAATTTTCACTATGTTTACCAAGCTAAGGACTAATTTCCTAATACAGTTACCTGCCTATTTGCCTTTAAAAAAAGCAACTTCAATGGGTTTAATCTAGTTAAATGTAGAATGTGTATGAGTTCTGCTGTGAGTATTGCCCATCACATGCTAATTAATGCTTTATTCAGTCACTGTTGGCAAGAAAAACTCACATGCATTGCTGAGCTATATTTATGTCTAATTTAAAGTACATTTTTAGGCTTGGTTCATATTAAAAATAAACTTTAAACTCATATGTAGGGCTCAGATGTAGGATTATTCCCAAGAGCTAACTATAGGTTAGCTTATGCAAGTATGATCCAAACTTTAAATAAAAGTGAACCTGCGGTACTGGAGAAGTTATACATTGAGTTATCCAGAAATTCTGCAGGAATGGTACTTGAAGAATACAAAGATAGGCACATGGTGCTTGAAAAAGCCTATGTCAGCCTTACTGCATTGAAATCCCAGCTCCAGGTATCTATCCTTATATCCTTCACAAACTCACAGACTCATCTCAGTCCTGTTTATTCACCTTAGGCTTCTAATAGCAGGAGCTGTTTAACTTTACTTCTTTTTCTGGCAAGTGCTAATACATTAGGTTGTTTCTTATTATTATTTAGAAATTGTACTTGAGCTCTTACATTTCCAGGATGAAATATGTCCTTAGCCTCCCTTCAGTGCTGCAGATAACCAGATGTTGCAGAGGAGGATTGGAATTTCTGGAATTTTGACCACGTGACCAAAACTGAAGGAGCAGCATTTTCTTAATAATAAAATAATAGTAGAACAAAGATATGTGGGATTTGGGACATTAAAGGTACATCATATGAATGAAAACACAATTAAATAAAATTATACAAATATTTATTAGAAAATCAATTTAAAAACAAAGAAAAAAAGGGGAGTACAGTTTACAGTCAAAGGTAAACATCTATTACCAAACATTGACAGTTGAAGGAACTGTAACAACATAGGGCTAAACATAACCACGTCCAGAGATTTCAACATGTTTCGCCAAAGTGGCTTCATCAGGAAAAGGACGAGGGTATTTCATTAGTGAATAAATATGCACATGATATGTTCAACCTTAGATGCATAAAAGAGACAAAAACAGAAAATTATAAAAAATATATTGGGATATCACACATTTATACAGGTGTATAGCTTGCACAACCATGACAACATCATACCCAAAACAAGAACATAAAAAAAAAAGCAACACTCCGCACATCACCCATCACCTCCACATCCCCGACCACCACAGACACCCCACCTACATCAGCTCCATACTTCAAAGGAGAGTTCCGGAATGGGCGCAGTTGCAGAGGTGTTCAGGGTGGGGCCCCCAGAGTTCACTGCCAAAACAGTCCAGAAGATATTGCCAGATCACCCGTAGGGAGGGATGTATATTTTGTAGTTGATAAATCAATCACCCAAAAATATGGGCATGTCTGTAATATATATTTTAGGAATTATAGGAAAAATGCATATGTTGAGGATAGGGAGGGCATAAGTCCATAACACCACCTTATTAATGGACTGTACTCATCGTTATCCAGAAAAACAAATGTCTGTATTGGGAGCTCATGCGGACAGATAGGCACAGAAGGGAGTGTACAAGTACAGCAATTAAAAACCCAAAACTGTCACGGCCGTCACAAAAATTTCTGAAATTATGTGTATATATGTATATGTCAGTACCATGCATTAAAGTTTATAAAATATACCTTTAAATCTTTGAGGGCATTTGCCCACCTCAAAGATGTCTCATCGCTGTATATGGGACTGCATCACACCCCAATCCCCACAGCTGAGAGAAAACAGAAAGGTAGGATATCAAAAGATAGTCAGCTAAAACTCCACAAAGGAGCACAAGGATGGTCAATGGTGATCTATTTAAGAGAAACAGCAACAAGGATAATACTTAGTTGGTAGTAAAATACAATGCGGGAACTCTGAGCCTCCTATATGCAGTTATAAGCTTACCTAGTGCCAGTGTCCGTGTTCAGCGTGAGCTCCCAAGCTGCCAAAGCAGGATTCCAACATATGGGATTTAAACATCCTTTCCCATGGCGCCAAAATGCAGTGCATGACGTCACGCCGCACCGGCGCCAAGCGGACGCAAAGGGGAGGTCCAAGAACCTTGGACTAAAGACCGGGAACCGGATACCAGAACCCGGAAGTGTCTACAACTTCCGGTTAAGAAATAAACAACACTGCAACCCACTATGGAGACAGTGCCAGATCAAAAGGATAAAAAAGTGGTCTAAAGAGATGGTATATGAAAAACTGGTCCCAGTTAGTCTGGAGCGCCATAGGACAACAGGATACCTCAGGGCGGGCGGGCGTGCAGCGAGGCAGCACCGCCCCAAGGGGCAAATTACTAGCACCACTGCACAGCCTTGAGCGTCCATACGGGGATCTATAGGCACTAGACTGGAAGGACAGCAGATGGGATTAAAAAAAAAAAAATTGGATTCAATGCATATGCTGGCAAACACATTGCCAAACTATTGACGTATAATGAGCATGAATGTGGTCATGACTATGCATCACAATATTTGAATTTCCATAGTCTAATATTAATTGCATTTGTGTAATAAATAAATGGAAAGGCACATAATATATCACAAATAACTCAACATAGTACAGTACAGATCATAGTGTGACATGCACCTGAAGTCACTTGATACTAAAGATCGATGAGTGACCCAAAGTGAAAGGGTAGATGAAAAATGAGGCCAGGTCCATGGCCGACACATCCAAATGAATCACCAACTCAGCAAAGCCAGAATGAGCATATCAGAGAAAGGACACTGTTCACAAAAAGGGCTTATAGCTAATCCCCTCAGTATCATGTGACTTCAGGTGCATGTAACACTATGATCTGTACTTGACGGGTTGTCCCGTCTAAGGTTGCCTGCTGTTAAATTTTGAATATAGAGAAAGAAATGTATGTTGAGTTATTTGTGATATATTATGTGCCTTTCCATTTATTTATTACAAAAAAGCAATTAATATTAGACTATGGAAATTCAAATATTGTGATGCATAGTCATGACCACTTTCATGCTCATTATACGTCATTAGTTTGGCAATGTGTTTGCCAGCATATGCATTGAATCCAATTTTTTTTTTTTATATCCCATCTGCTGTCCTTCCCGTCCAGTGCCTATAGATGTCTGTATGGATGCCCAAGGGTGTGCAGTGGAGCTAGTAATTTGCCCCTTGGGGCGGTGCTGCCTCACTGCAAGCCCTGAGGTATCCTGTTGTCCTATGGCGCTCCGGACTAACTGGGACCAGGTTTTCATATACCATCTCTTTAGACCACTTTTCTATCCTTTTGGTCCGGCACTGTCTCCATAGTGGGTTGCAGTGCTGTTTATTTCTTAACCGGAAGTTGTAGACACTTTTGGGTTCTGGTATCCGGTTCCCGGTCTTTTGTCCATGGTTCTTGGACCTCCCCTTTGCGTCTGCTTGGCGCCGGTGCAGCGTGACATCATGCGCTGCATTTTGGCGCCATGGGGAGGGATATTTAAATCCCATATGTTGGAAGCCTGCTTTGGCAGCTTGGGAGCTCACGCTGAACACGGACGCTGGCACTAGGTAAGCTTATAACTGCATATAGGAGGCTCAAAGTTCCCGCTTTGTATTTAACTACAAACTAAGCATTATCCTTGTTGCTGTTTCTCTTATATAAATCACCATTGGCCATCCTTGTGCTCCTTTGTGGAGTTTTGGCTGACTATCTTTTGATATCCTTCTACCTTTCTGTTTTCTCCCAGCTGTGGGGATTGAGGTGTGATGCAGTCCCATATACAGCGATGAGACATCTTTGAGGTGAGCAAATGCCCTCAAAGATTTACAGGTATATTTCATAATCTTTAATATATGGTACTGACATATACATATATATATACACATCATTTCAGAAATTTTTGTGACGGCCGTGACAGTTTTGGGTTTTTTATTGCTGTACTTGTACACTGGCTTATGTGCCTATCTGTCCGCATGAGCTCCCAAAACAGACATTTGTTTGTCTGGATAATGGTGAGTACAGTCCATTAATAAGGTGGTGTTATGGACTTATGCCCTCCCTATCCTCAACATATGCATTTTTCCTATAATTCGTAAAATATATATTACAGATATGCCTATATTTTTGGATGATTGATTTATCAACTACAAAATATGAATCCCTCCCTACGGTTGATCTGGCAATTTCTTCTGGACTGTTTTGGCAGTAAACTCTAGGGGGCCTCCTCCTGGACACCTCTGCAACTGCACCCATTCCGGAACTCTCCTTTGAGGTATGGAGTTGACGTAGGTGGGGTGTCTGTGGTGGTCGGGGGCGTGGAGGTGATGGGTGATGTGGGGGTGGTTGGGGTGGTTATTTATTTTTGTTCTTGTTTTGGTTATGATGTTGTCATGGTTGTGCAAGCTATACACCTGTATAAATGTTGTGTGATATCCCAATATATTTTTTATAATTTTCTGTTTTTGTCTCTTTTATACATCTAAGGTTGAACATATCATGTGCATATTTATTCACTAATGAAATACCCTCGTACTTACCAAGAAGCTAAAGCACTGTATGAACGACTTATCACCAGAGGATATAGTAAGAAGGTGCTCAAACAAGCATTGCAAAGGGCTAAAACACAAACACGTGAGTCACTAATCTTTAGAATGCAGAGACCAAAAACCAAACTGACTACCAAATTTGTCACTACTTTTAGTGCACACCAGAATATTTTCCGGCAACTTATGGAGAACAACTGGCATTTTCCTATCAGAGGACCCAATCTTATCTAAATATGTGGCAAAGACCAGAAATCACCTATAGGAGATCCCAGTCAATTAGGGACCGTCTGGTACACAGTCACTTTGCACCCGCCGCTCCCCTTCTTGGAGCTGCGGGTGGAAAGGGGACATTTAAATGTGGTGGCTTGATCAATGCCCTTGGATCAGAGAGGGCACTGGGTGTCCCTTACCAAGAGGAGGGTACTATAAATCAAAAACATATGCGGATTGTAGTACCATTGGGTTACTCTACCTTGCAATGTGCCTATGTGGCGCATTTTATATTGGCAAGACGAAACGTCCATTTGCAAAATGGATTCAGGATCACCTCTATTACTTTGATGTGGGATTACTATATACCCCAATCTGTAAGCATGTCGGATTAAATCATGGTTATGATCCTACATATATATCATTGTTTGCATTGGAGGTGATACCAGAATCCGACAGAGGAGGTGACTTTGATAAAAAGAATCCTCCAGCACGAGGCTAGATGGATCTTTAGTCAAAGAGCTACTTACCCACCGGGATTGAACACTGCTTTGTCATTCAAACCATTCTTTTAAACTAACAACACGATCCAATTCGAAACTGACAACATTGGTTGGATCTTCCTGTACCCCCCATTCGATGGTACACTGATCAAGTAAAGGGTTTCTACTCTCCTTTCCACATATATAATGTAGACCTAATATACACATCTTACTTGACTGGCATAATATTGCCTTTCTAACTGGTATGTCTCTATGAATCTATTTCGATATATATAGCTCACTAGATGATATTAGGGGGTGACTAGATCCTGATAATGGTCAGAATCTCCCTACAATATCTGTTGGTCTCCCCGTTGTTCCCTTTCCTTGTATTCCCATCCCCTATTTTCTTTTCTCCCCTCCCTCTTCCCTCACGGATATCATTTCTTTGTTATTACCAAGAGATTTATGCATTTGATATAACTCATAATGACTAGCTTAATAGATAGTCTATGGTTGTTTGTGCTTTTCTTATATTTTTTCTTATTGTTCTATGGGGAAAAAATATATTTTAGTTTTTTTTTTTGTGTATAAATTGATGTATCAAATAACCCTTCAGGTTTGCTACAGCAATCAGTGCCGATAGACGTGCTCGGCATCTCACATTGGGGGCTCAGGGACTCAGCCAGCGGCAATCAGGAGATTAGTGGTGGTGTTCGGGCGCCCCTGGTGGGAGGTTAGGGTCATTCCATCTCCCTCCCTCCCCTCGCACGATCCAGTGCGTGGTGTGCGTCAGCGTGATGATGGCCGATCCCGGCCGTCTCGCACATGCGCAATGCAGGGGCTCCCGCTCCGGAAGCAAAGTCAGGGGTCAGCTGACCCTCTGCTTCCGGAGGGATCACGTAGATTTAAGGAGACGTGGCAAGCGTCTCCCTAACCACCTATCACGGCAGCACATGCAGCGGACAACGCTCGGAGGTTCCCGGCTACTAAGCTGTGTTATATCAAGACCTATCTGAGGTAAATGCTAGATATATTTTCCCCTTGCCTTGTTATCATAGAAAATTTTGCCACGCTATACTGAGACTGCATACCTCACCCAGCTTTCCCACTTGGTGGTTTAGACAGAAGTTTGGACACTACTAAAATTAATTTACCATGAGAAATCTATACCGGAATATATAAGTAAAGTTTTACCATTGTTGACCAGATGGTTGAATTTTCCTGTTGGTGTCATGTTTGTGTCAGTATTCCATCACAGCTGGTTGACACTCTAGCATCTTGAATAATATAATATATTTTTGCTTACATTTAATTAAATTAGACAATAAATAATTAAATAAACTCCACCCTTTTTCTGTACTCCCAACTAGCATTAAGGGTGGCTTGATATGGTCAGCAGTATAATCCACACGTGTATTATTTAATATTAATTGTTGATTAAAGCTAGAGGGACTTAATACATAAAGAATATCAACAATGTTAATTAAGCCTTATCTCAGTGCAATAGCAGTTAAAAATATCTTTTCATACAGGACAAACCTGTCTGACAGGTTGGCCATTACGTGGTCCGACACCCCACTAAACAACTCCTTAGGCTCTGACTGCCCTGGGGTAATGATCGTGGTTGGCTGACAACCTACTGGGTCCTTGTTCTGAGTTTGGCTGTGCACGCCTCACTTTAGGCACTGATTATTGCGATTGGGTAAGCACCTTTATTACTCAAAGAAAATGTATTTGGGTTGTATACTCTAGAAACTATGGATTCTAATGTGAATTTATGCAATTTAGACACACCTACAGATGCAAACGACGCCCTTGAAGAAGCAGGAAACTGCGAAACGTGTTGGCCTTCCGCATACTCTAGCATCCCTCCAGCATCTTGCGCAAACAGCAATTTTAGTATCAAGTATTAATAATGTACTCTATGTATAAAGAAAAGTGTAGCGCTAACAGTAATAAGCATAATCAATGATCATGTGCAAAGTTTAGTATAATATATGGTACATAAATGTGCATAATAATCCTTAGAAAACAGTACACATTAAGTCCGTAGTGTAAAGAAAAAGTGCTATTGGTACACCTATCATACACTGTTTAAAGCTGGAGGCTTACCGGAGGGATTGGACACAGATGGGTGTACACCCACTGGGTCAATCTAGCTTTTAATTGTGGGGATCCACGATGGTATCTGTACTGCGCAATGGTTAATCCAGGTGGCCCAGATGCTTGCGAATATTAGTATAATATTAGTATAATATTTCGTCCTAGGGGATCCCAGATGATGTCCCCTAGGACGAAACGCATTGGGACTACTGCTGACACCACCAACATTACCAGAGATTTACATTTTTACAAGTGCTGTTTTCTCTTCTCAAATTATCACGCTATGTACCTTTACATTTCCATTTCCATTTACATTTCTATTCACCCCCCTAAAGTCAATACTTTGTAGAGCCACCTTTTGCAGCTATCACAGCTCCAAGTATCTTTGGATAAGTCTCTATGAGCTTGCCACATCTTACCACTGGGATTTTTGCCCATTCCTCCTTGCAAAACTGCTCCAGCTCCTTCAAGTTGGATGGTTTGCGCTTGTGAATAGCAATCTTCAAGTCTAACCACAGATTTTCTATTGGATTGAGGTCTGGGCCTTGACTAGGCCATTCCAACACATTTACATGTTTCCTCTTAAACCACTCAAGTGTTGCTTTAGCAGTGTGTTCGGGGTCATTGTCCTGCTGGAAGGTGAACCTCCGTCCTAGCCTAAAATCACACACAGAGTGGTACAGGTTTTGCTCAAGAATATCCCTGTATTTAGCACCATCCATCTTTCCCTCAACTCTGACAAGTTTCCCAGTCCCGACTGCTGAACAACATCCCCACAGCATGATGCTGCCACCACCATGTTTCACTGTGGGGATGGTGTTCTTTGGGTCATGATGTGTTGGGTTTGCGCCAGATATAGTGTCTTCTTTGATGACTAAAAAGTAAATTTTTTTGTCTCATCAGACTCATCAGACTAGAGCACTTTCCTCCATACATTTTGGGAGTCTCCCACGTGCCTTTTCGCAAACTCAAAACGTGCCATTTTGTTTTTTTGCGAAAGTAATAGCTTTCTTCTAGCCACTCTTCCATAAAACCCAACTCTATGGAGTGTACGGCTTATTGTCGTCCTATGTACAGATACTCCAGTCTCTGCTGTGGAACTCTGCAGCTCCTCCAGGGTTACCTTAGGTCTCTGTGCTGCCTCTCTGATTAATGCCCCTGAGTTTTGGTGTGCGGCCGTCTCTTGGCAGGTTTGCTGTTGTGCCATGTTCTTTCCATTTGGTTATGATAGATTTGATGGTGCTCCTAGGGATCATCAAAGATTTGGATATTTTTTTACAACTTAACCCTGACTTGTACTTCTCAACAACATTGTCCCTTACTTGTTTGGAGAGTTCCTTGGTCTTCATGGCAGTGTTTGGTTAGTGGTGCCTCTTGCTTAGGTGTTGCAGCCTCTGGGGCCTTTCAAAAAGGTGTGTATATGTAATGACAGATCATGTGACACTTAGATTGCACACAGATGGACATCATTTTACTAATTATGTGACTTCTGGAGGTAATTGGTTGCTCCAGAGCTTTTTATGGGCTTCATAACAAAGGGGGTGAATACATACGTACATGCCAATTATCAGTTTTTAATTTCTGAAATTGTTTTATGTATATATTTTTCTAATTTTACTTTACCAACTTAGACTATTGTGTTCTGATCCATCACATATAATTCAGATTAAATAACATTGAACTAAAGGCTGTAATGTAACAAAATAGGTAAAAAGCCAAGAGGGGTGAATATTTTTGCAAGGCACTGTACATATTGAATGCCTGAGTGGATCTACCTCCTATACTATATTTAATATGCGCAAGCATCCGGACCACCTGGATTAACCTTTACGCAGTACAGATACCATCGTGGATCCCCACAATTAAAAGCTAGATTGACCCAGTGGGTGCACACCCATCTGTGTCCAATCCCTCCGGTAAGCCTCCAGCTTAAAAGGTGGTGGATCTTCTATCAACACACACATAAAGTTTCCTCACAATTTTTGGTGTTAAACATTCCTTAAGGACTTTCTAACCCTCTAAGGACTCTTTCCAACTTTTTTTATTTTTAAATAGTGTATGATAGGTGTACCAATAGCACTTTTTCTTTACACTACGGACTTAATGTGTACTGTTTTCTAAGGATTATTATGCATATTTATGTACCATATATTATACTGATAATTGATTATGCTTATAACTGTTAGCGCTACACTTTTCTTTATATTGTTGTAACTACTTGATTAGGTCACTTGTATGAGTTAGCTGCTTATTCACGTTTATCTCTTCTGACAGCGCGGTATTTATTTATATATAATGTACTCTATGTAGCCAGTGATTTTATCATACCAGATACTATGTGTTTTGTGTATTTAATAAATTGAATTTTTAACTATATTTTTTGCGTCTGTGCTTACCTTGCTATACAGATAAAATGTTCTCCTTTAAAAATCCCATCCTTTACGAGGCAGCCTAGGCTCTCTCCTAACAATTAACAATTAACAATTAACTCTCCTAACAATTGTTTGCGATTTCATATTAGGGATTGGGGGCCCTTATCTGTATCTGGAAATAACCCAACATTATTTAGTGTCATATTTATTCACTAATCAAATATCCTCGTCCTTTTCGTTTATCTACTAAACTTCGTTTATGGTCTGCTCCAGACCACCTGTTGAATGCAGTTGGCTTGTGAGATGTCAATTTGGAGTACTTGCTATATCCTTTGGCTCATGCTGTAAGTGGTTCAGAACGCCAGTTGGATCTCTCACGCTGTTATTGAACACAAGCTGTTGTTGGCTTGCCTTGTGGTAAGCGCATTATTTGCACGGAGTGTGGTGTCTCATCTTCACTACAAAGTTTTATAGTGTTCACTTCAGGGTTTTTCTTTTTGCTGTATCCTTATGCACTTGTGTAAGTTTTCTACCTCCTCCTACTCTAACCAGTTTGGCAGTATTACACTATGGCCATTTTTTTTTTATTTACATGTCTATGAGATGGAAGTCTGGTGCCTTTATTACATCCTTTCAGCCATGGTGTATGCAGCTTAAGTGTACCATCTGGATTCACCTACCAAGACGTGATACAGGCTGGTGTTCGCTTGCCTTGTGGTAAGCGCAATTATTGTGTGTTTGCGGATACTGTAATGGGGTGTCACTGATACTTTTTCACCATTGACTCTGGTTGGGTTCACCCAAGGGTCTCTTTTGGACTGATTTCAGATCATCACCTTACAATCTATTTTCATCTATTATATATGAACACTTATTTGGATTCACAGATATTATATATGGACACTCATGTTTGATCTATAGATACATGTGTAGACCCATATATTTTTCTATATTTTAATTTTCAATATTTTTTATTGTTTTTTTGGATTTATATATGTACTTCCTCACGGAAGCTCTCAAGATCACTTCACATGTTTTACTAGTGATTTAGCGCGGTTATTTCTTTCTTATTTATTATATATCAATAATACTTTAATAGCAAAAACAGTATCCACTCACATGTAAAACTGAGAAGTAGAGTTCTGGCACATCTCCAGGCAGAGAAGAGAGAGGAGGACTACAGGTGACAGAAATTCCTTGCGCTGGCATCACATCATGTCCTTCAGGGATGAGTGGTAGCAAGATCTGTATGTAGTCTAAAGTATTGCACACCAACAGGGATGGAGTCACATGTGGTGCCGTCAAAGGATGGTGTGGGTTCCAAGAGGAGGGTGTGGAAGGGACGCCAGGGCCGGAGCCAAAAAACTTCAGCTGTGCAGCGGATCGGCAACTCCTCATATGGCTCCGTGATGGGAAGTAACACGGCCGTACAGTCAGAGCCAAACTGAGGCTTGGAGGGAAAACACAGAGTGGGCGCCGGGCGATGATGTCACTAATGTGCGAAGCATTTCAGAATCAGCTCACTATGGATGGAGAGGATAGCGGCACTCCTTTATCAAGCATAGGGGCAAAGTGCTAAATGATGGCTTTAAATAGTCCGTAAAGGGGCGGGGCCAGGAGTTATGATCATGGAAAATAAATATAAAGGACAGAAGAGCATGATGGCATGTATAAACATAATAAAAAGTGGAGGATTAAAAAGTGTAGAATTAAAAATAGGGTTATGATTGATCATGATATGTATCTATATGGATGATATAAAAGACATATGATGTATGGCTGATGGGAAAAACATATATATAAGCGTGCTAACATATATAGATTAGGCAACCGGTATATGATAGGCATGGACACGATGAAAGGAAAAAACATATATATAGGGAAAAAGGGAAAAGGGGGGGGGAGAGGGAAAGGGCAAAGGAAAGGAGGGGGAGGAGAAGAACAGACCAGGGAAGGGAGGGGAATACCCATGCTGACACCCTATTAGCAACTACCGTTGGTCCCTTTAACAATACACACTTGCTCAAACCGGGTGCCATAGACATCTCCAGTTTGTCTAACACTAGTTCCCTTCCTCCCTATTCTGTTACTCTTCCTCCATCCACACCATCCACACAGTCACTGCATGCTCCCTGCCTCTCCCCTCCTGCAGGCTCCCCTTTTTTAGTTCACAGTCCTCCTCCAGCCAACCGGAGAAAAAGAAAACTTACCAGAGGGGCTGTAGAGGAGGACAAAACAGGCTCAGACACCAACCTACTAAAATTCCGGAAACTATAAAGATTTTCAATGTATCCTCCCGAGAACTCTCTACTGGAGACATCAGTCTGTTGAGCAGGGGACTAAATTTTGCCCCCATAAATAAGCCCAATCCTTTTCTTTTATTTAAAGACCTTAACAGATACATCCGCAATCTCACCTTGAAAAGGTTTTTTTGCACTAAACACTGACCCAGTCCTGATCAAGTGGATTCTTCCTCATCTGTCTTACCCAATCCCCCTCCAGATGTCTTTGAATATGATGGTGACATCATAGACATACTGGAGTCTATAACAGAAGAAGGTGATGATACACTCACTCTTTTTACACAACACCTGGCCACCTCACCGCCTATAGTGCATTCTTCTCTCAAACCCAAATCAGTGTTTTATCCTGCCCAATCCAAAGGTCCATACCTAGAGAGCTTCTATAGAGTCGTGTATGCCGACTTTGTCAAGCTCTGTCAGACCTCCTCCACTATCCCTATCCACAAACATAATCTCACTGCTGCAGAAACTCGAGCTTTAGACTCCTTAATTCACGCAACCGATATTGTCATTAAATCGGCTGATAAAGGAGGAGGTATAGTCGTACAAGATAGGGCCGACTATATTACTGAGGCCTACAGACTGCTTTCAGACAAGACTACATACACCAAACTCAAAAGAGATCCCACTAGTGAATTTGCTCTTGAGGCTAGTCATTTTATTCAATCAGCCCTCACTAATGCAGTGATCAATAAGGTCGAAGCCTCCTTTTTCTTAAAAAGTTTCATCAGGTGCCATACTTTTACCACTTGCCCAAAGTTCACAAAAACCTCACTTCCCCTCCAGGCAGACCCATTGTGGCTGCCATGGACAGCGTCACGACAGATTTGAGTCAATATATTGACCAATATTTACAGCCCATAGTCCAACAGTTACCATCTTTCATTAGGGACGGTTCTCACCTCCTAGAACTCTTGTTACCATACAGATGGGAATCCACCTACATGTGGCTTTCTCTCGATGTCGGTCACTATATACCTCCATCCCACATCATTTTGGCTTACAAGCCCTTGATTTTTTTCTTACCCAAGACCCCTTATTAAATTCCAGACAGGCAACATTTCTCCTGGGGGCCACTGATTTTTGTTTGCGTCACAACTATTTTGATTTTAATGGCGAGTTCTTCCTACAGTTACAGGGGGCCGCTATGGGAGGAAACTTCTTCCCTCTTACGCAAACTTAGCCATGGGATATTGGGAGAAAAACCACATTTGGTATAATAATCCTCACTCAGCCAATATCGTCTTTTTTGGACGTTACATAGACGACCTGATTGTGATCTGGGACGGCCCTGCAGATCTAATTGGTTTGTTTGTGGAACACTGTAATAAAAACCCCTATGGATTGGCCTTCACTCATGTTTTTGATTCCACCAGCCTGACATTTTAGACCTGGAATTAAGTCATGCGGATGGCAACATTATTGCCCGTAACTGCACTAAACCTACTGCTGGCAATTCCTATTTACATTTCCATAGTTGTCACTACCCCAAGTGGATTAGCAATATACCCAAAGAACAGTTCTGTCGTCTTAGACAGAACTGTATCCTAGATACTGATTATGCTGCATCCAGTATTCCACTCAAAAAGAAATTTGCAGACAAACAATAGCCCAAAGAATTGGTAGATGCCGCTTGTACTTTACATTCAAAAGGTAAACCTGCCAGAACAAAGAAAAGAGAGGTTGACCACTCTACTAGATTCATTACTACATTCCATTTTCAGTATAGGAAGATGGAAAGTATAATGAACAAACATTGGAGCATCTTATTGCAAGACCCCCTCCTATTATTTTGAATACAGGGGTACCACAGGGATGTGTGTTAATCCGGCCTTGTTTACATTGTTCAGGCACAACTGTACTCCCATACATATGTCTAACATTATAGTGAAGTTTGCTGATGACACAGCTTATATGCAGGAAATTCAACATTTGGTTGAGTGGTGTAGATAAAATGATTTAATACTCAATACGGCAAAAACTAAAGAAATAATAGTGGATTATAGGAGATCAAGAAAGATCAATCATTGCCCGGTTCATATAGGTGGTGAGGAGGTGAAAAGAATGGACAAATTTTTGGGAGTACATATTACAAGGGAGTTATCATGGTCTCAAAATACTTTTTTTCCAGTGAAAAAAGCGCAGCAGAGACTGTTTTTCCTTCGGAGACTGAAGCAGGCTGGATTGCCCATAAGACTTCTGGTCAATTTCTATCATTGTACCATGTAGTGTGGTATGCCAGCTGCAGGGCGGAGGATAAGAAGTGCCTGTCTCGTGTGGTGAAAACAGCACAGCGGATCATAGGAACAGATCTACCAAACTTGGACACAACATATGCCAGCTGATTAAAAAAGCGGGCAAAAGCTATTAGTATTGATCCAACCCACCCAGGTTACAGTGTGTTTGTCCCATTGCCATCAGGGAAAAGATATAGAACACTTAAAACGCACACTAATCACTTAAAGCATAGTTTTTTCCCTAGGGCCATATTGTCCATAATCCCATCAGGTACAGTGTTTTAGGAATTTTATGTAGAATTTTAACATTCTTTTATTTATTTATTTTTAAATAACATTTTATATATTTTATATATTTAAATAGATATGTGGGCATCTCTATCGATCTATCTAAAAATCATCCTTCCTACCACACCCAGAATCACCTACCGTAAAGCTCCTAACCTCAAAAACAAAATTGCACCCAGCAAATTACAAAATACACTACCGATCATCCCACTGTTCTCATATCGTTAGTTGGTATGTATCAATGAAAAAAGGCCTTGTACAAAACATGCTCTTTTATTATACATGGACAAAAAATCTTTTTCTTATAAAGTTAAAACCTATCAATTGGATCAATTTTACAATTGCTTCACTGATTTCGTTGTGTATGCCCTTACATGCCCCTGCGGGCTGATCTATGTGGGCCGAACGATCTGCCCTCTTTGGCAGCATTTCGGCCAACACTGCAGGCTAATTGAGGGTGGTAAGGACATGCACAGCGTTTCGCAGCATTTTGCAGAATTTCACAAAAAATCCACCATGGGCCTTCGCGTTTGGATCATCGAACAAATCCCTAAGTCTCTCACTGCAGCTGAACGCTTCAAAAAACTCTGCACAAAGGAGACTTTCTAGATTTATACTCTCGATGTCCTTTCGCCTGGTGGCCTTAATGAGAGTAAATACTCAGCCACCAGTTTTTTTCCCAACAAACTTCCCCCTCCCCCCCCCTTCCCCCCCTTTCAGTGTTTATTTTTCCTCATTTATTTTTCCTGTTTTTTTTCCATATAATCATAATCATATATATTTTTCATTGTCCTTACAGGCTTGTCATATGTGTGTGTGTGTGTGTATATATATGTATGTATGTATGTATACGTACTGTATATTTATATATGTGTATATATATATATATACTATCCCTTTATACACATGGGGGTGGTGGGTGTCCAGTTCAGTAAGTATGTGACCCCTCTTCCCCTTTCCCCTCCCCCCCCTCCTCCCCCTCCTCCTTCCCCCCTCCCCTCTTTTTCCCCTCCCTTCCCTGGTCTGTTCTTCTCCTCCCCCTCCTTTCCTTTCCCCTTTTCCTCTCCCCCCCTTCCTTTTCCCTTCTTCCCTTCATATATGTTTTTTCCTTTCATCATGTCCATACCTATCATATAACGGTTGCTTAATATATATATGTTAGCACGCTTATATATATGTTTTTCCCATCAGCCATACATCATATGTCTTTTATATCATCCATATAGATACATATCACGATCAATCATATCCCTATTTTTAATTCTACACTTTTTAATCCTTCACTTTTTATTATGTTTATACATGCCATCATGCTCTTCTGTCCTTTATATTTATTTTCCATGATCATAACTCCTGGCCCCACCCCCTTACGGACTATTTAAAGCCATCATTTAGCACTTTGCCCCTATGCTTGATAAAGGAGTGCTGCTATCCTCTCCATCCATAGCGAGCCGATTCTGAAACGCTTTGCACATTAGTGACGTCATCGCCCGGCGCCCACTCTGTGTTTTCCCTCCAAGCCTCAGTTTGGCTCTGACTGCACGGCCGTGTTACTTCCCATCACGGAGCCATATGAGGAGTTGCCGATCCGCTGCACAGCTGAAGTTTTTTGGCCTTCATATATGTTTTTTCCTTTCATCATGTCCATACCTATCATATACCGGTTGCTTAATCTATATATGTTAGCACGCTTATATATATGTTTTTCCCATCAGCCATACATCATATGTCTTTTATATCATCCATATAGGTACATATCACGATCAATCATATCCCTATTTTTAATTCTACACTTTTTAATCCTCCCACTTTTTATTATGTTTATATATATATATATATATATATATATATATATATATATATATATATATATATATATATATATATATATATATATATATATATATATATTTTATATATTTTTAAATTATTGATACCCCCCCTTTTTTATATAAATATATATATATATATATATATATATATATATATATATATATATATATATATATATATATATATATATATATATAGATCTATCTATCTATCTATCTATCTATCTATCTATCTATCTATCGATTATTATAACTGTACTGCATAATTATGTTTTATGTATCCTGACTTATGTATGTTATTATTTAATTAATGACTCCATATAATTATTAATTGATTCTATATACATTTGTGAGCATGCCCCATTCTAAATCATATGCCAGCTTATTGTTCCATGTATTTTCTTCTTCCTTATATATTTTTATGATATGTCATTGTTTTAGTAACATGCCATCATGCTCTTCTGTCCTTTATATTTATTTTCCATGATCATGACTCCTGACCCCGCCCCTTTACAGACTATTTAAAGCCATCAATTTGCACTTTGTCCCTATGCTTGATAAAGGAGTGCCGCTATCCTCTCCATCCATAGCGAGCCGACTCTGAAATGCATCGCACATTAGTGACGTCATCGCCCGGTACCCACTCTGTGTTTGCCCTGTCATCTAGCTGGGGTGCTATTTTCTGTCACACAGGACCACAGCATATGCTTACCTGGGCCAACCCTCCTTGTATACCCATCAGGATCTGCCTGCACAGCTCTGATGGCTTCATCCAGGTACTTTATCCCACGCTATTCTTACACACTATGTACATACATGGTCTGTAAAACACCTGGGGTCTCCACACACATACCCCTTTCTTGTGACACACCCACTGCCATGTCCTAACACCTTCTCCCTACCTCTTTGCTCCCATGCAGATTGGAGCTCATTCCAGGACTATTCCACTTCATGGTGGCTCTCTGACGCCCTCTGTTCGGGAATACCTCCCTGGTCACTCCGGTGGGACTGGGTACAATAGGCCTGCCAGACGTGGACAAGGAACGAGCCGTATACCAAAGTCCAGTGGTGTTATTTCCCCTTCACACCCCCCCCCTTGTAAAGAGTCCAAGGGATACAGTACTATAATACATGTTCCCCAAGCAATACTATATGGTCAGTACCTTATTTTCCTTCTATATTTAACATAATGTGCATATCATACATCTATACCACAACAGCGATACCTCCTTTGATGTTTATGCTGACTTTGAATATATAATATTTCACAATTGGTTCATAATTGTTTTTTTGATTTATAGACATACCTTTTTGCTTGCTGATTCCAAGCAGACACCCCTGAGGAAGAGTATATCTCGAAAACGTGTCGGGTACTCCCCGTATGTGTGTTCCATATGTACTGGAGTTCTATGATTGTGGATCTCTGCATACTGTATTGCTATATTTTTGTGTTTGTGTTATGCATTCTGTATCCTATGTATATTCACCCTATGTACTTTAGACCTATTCAGATCTATACCCTCAAATATCTAAATTCATTGCAACAAACTTTTACTACTTATACTCCTTATTACTCACGAGTTGGTGTCCCCTTTAAAGTCCCGCAAGAGGATCAAATTTCCATTTATCTAGATCTATTTGGGATGTGGGTCCACCCTACTCCTAAGACCAACCTAGCACCACCCCCCCGTCTATCCACTCTGTGTTTGCCCTCCAAGTTTGTCTCCGACTGCACGGTCGTGTTACTTCCCATCATGGAGCCATACGAGGAGTTACCGATCCGCTGCACAGCTGAAGTTTTTTGGCTCCAAGCCCTGGCGTCCCTTCCACACCCTCCTCTTGGAACCCACACCATCCTTTGACGGCACCATGTGTGACTCCATCCCTGTTGGTGTGCAATACTTTAGATTACATACAGGTCTTGCTACCACTCATCCCTGAAGGACATGATGTGATGCCAGCGCAAGGACTTTCTGTCACCTGTAGTCCTCCTCTCTCTCCTCTGCCTGGAGATGTGCCAGAACTCTACTTCTCACAGTGGATACAGTGGATACTGTTTTTACTATTAAAGTATTTTTGATATATATTCAGAGGCGCCCCTTCTCCTTGCTTTCTAATAAATATTTGTATAATTTTATTTAATTGTGTTTTCATTCATATGATATACCTTTAAAGTCCCATATCCCACATATATCTTTGTTCTACTATCTTTTAGGGATGCTGGTACAATTATTATTTTCTTGTGCTTTTGAAAACTGACCTCTACCCTATTCCTTGATACACTTAATAATAAAACAAGTTCATATCCTCTGACTCTTTATTAGGGATGATCCAAATGTACCTGGGTTCAGTTCAAGGCAGGTTTGGTTAACTTTACTAGAGTTCCAAATCTGAACCCCACTGAAGTCAATAGGAGCTAAATGTTAAAAATCCATAATGCCCAATGTCCAGGCTGATAGGAAAGGAATTGTCATGGGGCTAAGCACTGTCTTAGGACATCTGTATCAAAGCCACTTCCCTCCTAGCCAATTTACATAAACAGCCAGGCCTCTTATTTTTTAAACCAGATTTTATTTTTGATTTTTTTTCCTATTACATAACATTCATATACAAATAAACAAAACAACCAAGAACAAATTAAAAAAACACCGGAACAAGAAATTCCCTTTTCCCCTTCTCTGTTCCTCTCCTCTCTCTCTTCCTCTCTCCTTTCTTTGCTGCTCAGTTTTGCTGATAAAACTTTAACACCACACTTATTTCATTATTATCAAGTATACCAAAAATTCCAAAAGATTCAGGGCAACTGATACACTGTATAATAAGTAAAATAAAACAGGCCAACCATCTCTATAAACACCACCACTTTTATTATGCGTTTAGGCTGAATCATGGATTATCTATTCATTTTTTCCTTTTTTCTTTTGAACTGTAAGGATGGATTTATTTGAACATAGGTGTGTTTTTCAAACAGAACATTTTATCCATTTCCGGGATCCAGTCCTCCAGTGTAGGAAGGTTGGGTGAGACCGAACGAGAGGCTATTATCTTACAGGCCATAAAAAGTGATATTACAATGGCCACTACCTGGTCATGCTCAAGATTGTTGGGACCTATGTACCCTATTAGGCATAGAATGGGATCTGGAATTGACGCAGTGTTTATTACATCTATTACATCCTGCCAACACCTGTGTAATTTTGGACATCTCTAAAACAAGTGAATAAAAGAGCCAGGAGATTGGGCACATTTTGAACCTTCAGAATTATCCTTCCTACCTATCCTAAGCAGCAGTTCTGGGGTTAGATAGGACCTATGCAAGATGAAGAGTTGAGTAACTCTATGAATTGGAGATAGCGAGACTAACTGAACAGAAAATGCTCTGTTTGACCATAATGGTGTAAATTTTGTGTACCCTTTAATAACCAGCATTTTTTTATGGATTGGACAGACCTTATAAATCAAATAGAATGTAGGATAAATATATTAATTAAAAGGTTGAGTAGATGAATCCAAGACCAACAAAGGGCTACCATTGTGAAATAGAGAACTGAGTATATTGTAAGAGGATATATTAAGACCACTTTTTCCCAGAAAAGTGCAAAACCGCTCAGGCTACAAGTAATGAACAAGTCCTTGCAGGTGCCCGCCCCGGCTCACCACCGTCAATAGTCAATGAAGAAAAAGAAGGATGGCTGCAGACCACAACGAGATTAAATATTTAACAAATGTTCTTTATTGTCACCATGCCAGAGGATAACAAAGGAGCATTTGTTGATGCATTTTACACGAGCAGTTTGTGCTTGTTTACATTCACCTTTTTCCCAGTTGCAAGATGTTGGAGTTGAGCCGCCAGAAAATATAACCAGGGATTTGGTGCCGAAAGCCCTCCTTGATCATTTGGATATTGTAAGTATTCGTATTTAATTTTTGCTGACTTATTACCCCATATCAGGTCATGAAAAATTGTACCAAGTTTCCTAAAATATTTCTGCGAAATCCAGCAGGGTGAGTTATGTAAATAATACATTAATTGCGGCATCCAAATCATTTTCAAGAGATTAGTATGGCCTGCCACAGATATTAGCAACTTATACCATACTTTACTCTGGGATCTAAATTTCTGAAGTAGTGGTAGCAAATTATATGGAGAATATTCCTTAAGATGAGTAGAGATAATCACTCCTAGATATTTAACCTTTCCATCCACCTTAAAGCGGAGTTCCACCCAAAAGTGGAACTTCCGCTCCTTTGTCTCCTCTCCATAGGGATGTCCCCATGTGTCAGAGGGGGCGGGGTCACCCGGTTATCTAACTGGGTGGCCCCACCCCCTCTGACGCTACAGGGATGCCATAGGGACGTCCCCGTGTGTCTGAGGGGGCGGGATCACCCGGCAATGTCACCGTGTGGGCCCGCCCTCGGTTATAAGAGAGCTGTCACCTGAGAGGATCGTCATTACGGTGGGTGCCTCCCATGTAGGTGGGTCGGTCGCTGGGTTTTTTTTGGGTCCATCGGCGGAGCAAGAGAATATGAAGATGACTACGTGGAACAGTTTTATTTTTTTATCTTTTAATAAAGGACTTGTCCCCAAGCTGTGTCATGTCATTTTTAACATTTTCACACTTTTTTGTGAAATGATAGGGGTACATTTGTACCCTGTTACCATTTCACACAGGGGGGAGGCTGGGATATGGGGGCCCCCTTGTTAAAGGGGGCTTCCAGATTCTGATAAGCCCCCCACCCGCAGACCCGCACAACCACCGGGCAAGGGTTGTGGGAATGCATGCTCGGATAAGGGTCTGGTATGGATTTTTGGAGGGACCCCCACAAGATTTTTTTTTTATTTTGACGAGGGGTTCCCCTTAAAATCCATACCAGACCTGAAGGGTCTGGTATGGATTTTGAGGGGGACCCCCACGTCATTTGTTTTTAAATTTTGGCGCAGGGTTCCCCTTAATATCCGTACCAGACATGAAAGGCCTGGTATGGAATTTGGTGGGACCCCCACGCAGTTTTTTTTTTTTTTTTTGGTTCAGGGTTCCCCTTAATATTCATAGCAGACCCAAATGGGCTGGTAATGGACTGTGGGGGAATCCCATGACGTTTTTTTTAATGACATTTAAGTGTATTGCCGGGACCGACAATTCATTATAGCCGCGAGTACTTTTAAATGACTTTTTTTCCTTTAGAAATATCATTTTGTGCAGGGACTGTTGTAAACATGGGAAACATGCGCCACTTTACAGGCATACTATAGACACCCCCCCCCCCCCGGGTATGAAATTTAAAGGAATATTTCACTTTTATTGTTTCACTTTAAGCATTATTAAAATCACTGCTCCCGAAAAAACTGCCGTTTTTAAAACTTTTTTTTGCATTGATACATGTCCCTTGGTCCCCAAACATTTTTTATGACAATACCATGCATATAAGCCTTTAAAATTAGCACTTTTGATTTTTCCCATAGACTTTTAAAGGGTGTTCCGCGGCTTTCAAATTTGCCGCGAACACCCCAAATTGTTCGCTATTCGGCGAACAGGCAAACACCCGATGTTTGAGATGAACTTATGTTCGACTTGAACATCAGGCTCATCCCTAGTGCAGTGTACCGCTGTGGCAGTGATCATGTAGAATGGCTGGCTGCTCTGATATCACAAGATATCAATGCCACCAGCCATTATCTCTGATCACTGCCACAACAGTACATCACTAGACCAGTGATGTCAGTCAGTATCCCTAATCACCTCCGCACCAGTACGTTTCCGTAATTACTACAGTCCACTCACAGTGCCCTTATTCACCACCACCCACTCACAGTGTCCCTAATCACCACTACCCACTCACAGTTTCCCTAATCACCGCCACCCACTCACAGTTTCCCTAATAACTGCCACCCACTCACAGTGTCCTTAATTACTGCCACACTGGTCATATTATCCCTAATCACTGCCACATCTGTTACAGTGTCCCCGATCATTGCTACACCAGTTTCTGTGTCCCTGATCACTGTCACACCAGTTACTCTGTCCATTATCATTGCTAAACCAGACATACTGCCACATCAGTCATATTGTCCCTGATCAGCACCGTACCAGTTACAGTGTCCTTGATCACCACCACACCAATTAGTGTTCCTGATCACTGCCACTCCAGTTACAATGTCCCTGATCACCGCCACACCAGTTACATTGTCCCTGATTACCACCAAACCAGTGCAGTGTTGCATCTGCTAGCCATCTGTACTAACCCTGGCATGTTTATTGACCACATTTCTGCCTGTTGCCTGGACCAAATCTTTGTCTGTTTGCTGACTACCTTCATGTCTCTGTCTGTGGCCTGAACTGACCCATCTGCACACCTCACTGACTACATTCTTGCAAGACACCAGGCCAGTGAGTATGGCATTCCTGGGGTCAGCCATGTACCAGTAGGCTACGCTTTCTTGACTTCGAGAATCTGTAACTGCTATAGGTGACTAAGCTATAATCCCTGACCACTCGTACAAAGGTGACTATTAGGCCAAAAGTGACTATTAGGCCAAAATGTATTCTGATACATTTTTTTGGCAAAAAGGTATTATTTTACTGAAACAGTGACGATATATATTTACAGAAATTCAACAAAAGTCCAAAGCAACAAAAAAGATCAATGGAGTGTTGTCTTAAATTTTCCTCCCCCAAGTGCTTTTTTCCAGATGCTTTAATTGTTACACCAAAAATGCTCCCTCCATCACAATCAAGGGTTGCACTAGACCCATATGCCTATCTAAGAATAAATAATAATTTATTAACAATTTTTTTCAGCCTTCTATTTTGTGTTTTTTGAAATACACTGACTTGGGTTATTCTTGCCAAAGAAATGTAGCAGAATACATTTTGGCCTGAATGTATGAAGAAAGATTATTAATTTATAACAGAAGCTAAGAAAAATTAGTTGTTTTTTTTCCCCAAAATGTTCTCTCTTTTTTTTTTGTTTATATATCAATAAAAAATAAAAAAAAAACATTGCTAATTAAATACAACCAAAAAAACAGGCTCTATCTGTTTCAAAAAATGATAAAAATTTAATTTGGGCACAGTGTTGCATGAGTCATTCAAAATGTGACAGCACTGAAACCTGAAAATTGGCCTGGGCAGTTCCCCTATAAATACATACTGGACCCCTATTCTTGTTGAAGGTCTGGTATTGATATCATAGGGAGCCCCATGCACAAAATAATAAAAAAAAATAGCATGAGGTTTCTCCGAGTTTCTATAGACTCCATGGGGTTGATTTACTAAAGGTAAGTTGACTGTGCACTTTGCAAAGTGCAATTGCTACAGAGCTTAGTAAATGAGGTAAAGCCTCACTTTCCAAAGAATACCCAATCACATGCCAGGGAAATAAAAAGAAATACATTTTTGTTTACACATGATTGGATGATAAAAGTCAGCAGGGCCTTTGCTCATTTATTGAGCTTATATTTTAATATATAAAAGAAAAGAGATTGAACATGGATTTCAAGAGCAAAACGTACACAAAAACCAATAAGAAAAATTTGGGTTAATGGATGAGGTTGGGACTTTGAATGAGACACTAGGTCTCCATCCCTGTGTATACATAAAACAGGAAGGTTGGGACTTTGAATGAGGTGGGCAAATGAGGCCAAAGGAGCAGTCACCAATACATAAACCATTTTATTAATACACAGTAGCAAAATGACACAATAGTGGTCCCAATAAGAATTGTACTGTAAGATCATGTGCATTAACATCAATAATACATGGTAAACATAGTAAACAGCCCCCAAATGGTGCAGGGCAGATAATCCTAAAAAGGAAAACACATCCATTGGAAAAGCATGCCACAGGAGTGTGAACAAACTCCAATCATAAGGCCACCAACTGGTTCAGGTCCGGGAGGGAGGAGCTCAAAGAGAGGGGGGGAGGCCAACCGTTTGGTCCCCAAACAATAGTAGGTCCACTCCACACTGGTAATGGGTAAGGGTGATGGTTCTGTAGTAATAGAAGTGGTATGTGTGAGGTATGGCCCCTAGTTGAGCTGGAGCCCCCAAAAAAGTATAAAAGTACCCATATAGTGTCCCCCTTACCTATAGATAGTGGAAAGTAGCCAACCGTATCTGACCCAGTGATGGACGTGCTGCCTGAGAGCAGGCTAGCCAAACTGAAGGACCCTATATGTAGCCAGTCCCCACCCCCATCAGAGAAGACTCCACCCAGCATCACACAGTGCAGCACTAGGGCGAACTGAGGACTCCTCCAGTGCAGCGACAACCGCTGCCCACTGCTGCTGGGGAGGCCGCCATCCACGTGTCTACATGGAAGTGGAAAACACAACGCCAACCCCGAGACACTCACGCTGGACGTCACGTGCATGACGTGGAGGCGTGATGCCGATGCACAGAGGGAGACCCGCCCCCCTCCCCCACACCAGCCGAGGCGGACAAGGGGGGAAAAAAGGGGGAGGGACCCAGCCATGCCTCCCAGCTCCTGGGCACTGAACAAAAGGAGGCAGCTGACCAAAAGCGGACTCCCCGGAGGCACACTGCAAGGCTGCTCCAAGGGGGGGAGGGAAAAGAAACAAATGAATGGACGAAAATGATGGGTGGAAACCATGAGATGGGACATGTTGTGTCATACTAAAAACAAACCCCTAAAAAAGGGGAACAAATGATTCAGGGCAAATGCCCTATGGAAAAATGTCCATGATGGTGAAACCTCCCAAAGGCCTCAGGGCAAACCTCCATCCCTATATTGAGTTAATGGACAAGGTTGGGACTTTGAATGAGACACTAGGTCTTCATCCCTGTGCATACATAAAACAGGAAGGTTGGGACTTTGAATGAGGTGGGCAAATGAGGCCAAAGGAGCGTTCACCAATACATAAACCATTTTATTAATGACACAATAGTGGTCCCAATAAGAATTGTACTGTAAGATCATGTGTAACTAGAAAAGGTACAATTTCTGGGGAAATTGTGAAGTGTTCTTGCCTCTACAATTGGAGTGGGCGGAATGACTGGATGGAAAGGCTTGAGTAACTGTGAAAAGTGTTAAAAAGCTTAATATTTTAAAAAATATAAATAGTAGTAAAAAAGTTGAAGTCCCATCATTAGCTGAAAGAGCTGAACATTTTTTTCAAAAGTTTTTTTTTTCAAAAATGATTTTTTATTTTTTCAAAAATGATTTTTTTTTTTCAGAAATGAATTTTTATTTCAAAATTTTTTTTTCAAAAATTATTATTTTTTATTTTTATTTTTTTCAAAAATGATTTTTTGATTCAAAATTTTTTTTTTCAAAAGTCATTTTTGTTTTTAAATATTTTTTTCAAAAATTATTATTTTTTTTTTTTCAAAAAAATTTTTTTTCAAAAATAATTTTCTTTTTCAAAAATAATTGTTTTTTTTCAAAAATAATTTTTTTTTTCAAATTTTTTTTTTCAAAATAATTTTTTTTTTTCAAATTTTTTTTTTCAAAATAATTTTATTTTTCAAAAATAATTTATTTTTTTTCAAAAATATATATTTTTTTCAAAAATATATATTTTTTTTTCAAAAATGAATTTTTTTTTTTTTTTAAAAATGAATTTTTTTTTTTTTCAAAAAAGAATTTTTTTTTTTTTCATGGGGCAGTCATAATGTTTCGGCTGATCATGGGGTGGTCATAATGTTTTGGCTGATCATGGGGTTGTCAGCTTTTGTCACCTCCCACTCTAGTTTTGAACATTTCGCCATTCATTCCTATGGGACCAATTTCACCGCAAAAACGACGATATTTCGTGAACCATTCGGCGAAACGTTCCACAAAGTAATAGCACACCAATTAAATGACATTGAGGCCGGATGGTATTATTCAGCTTTTCACAAAGTTCCACAAGGTAATAGCGCACCAATTAAATGACATTGAACATTTTGTCATTCATTCCTATGGGACCAATTTCACCACAAAAACGACGATATTTCGTGAACCATTCAGCGAAACATTCCACAAAGTAATAGCACACCAATCGGGAACAATCCGCACGTTTCGGTATATTACTTGTCTCTGTAGTGTAAAAACTGTGGGAGGATTCTACAAGCATAATCAAGTCTAGCAGATGAAGGTATGACCAGACCACATGCAGTTGGGGGGTCTCAGCATCTTTTGTTTACAACCACTGTTTCCTAGCAACGCTCATGCCCTGTTTATGCTTCACAAATACTACTCAATACACAATAGACAGGACTATGATAGATGTAGTAACTATGCAGTACACTCTGATTAATGGCTAAAATTTCCTGAAATGACCTCTAAACAAAAAGCTTTTTCTCAAAAACTATAAATCCTACAGTGAAGATCTTTATATTGTGAGAATCACAAGACCCAGACCTAGATTGTGATGTATAGTATGTCTCTGAAATATTAAAAATGGAGGCACAGTCGCAGTTTAGAAATTGCCCTTCAAATTTGAAGGGGCTAGAGTGTAGTTTCAATGAATCTCAATGGACGGCGTGAGTTGCAAACAAATGGTCATATTGTGAAAACTATCAGGACTATGGCTTAGCCGTGGACATCTTTAGTGGCAGCAGGGATAGCTGAACGTTTTGATATAAGATTTGTGTAGGTGGGCTTGAAAATGAGGGAGTGGTGGCAGTTTAGAAATCATGTTCTGATTTTTCAGCTTTTGTCACCTCCCACTCTAGTTTCCCCATTCATTCCTATGGGACCAATTTCGCCGCAAAAACGACGATATTTCGTGAACCATTCGGCGAAACGTTCCACAAAATAATAGCACCCCATTCGGGAACAATCCGCACGTTTCGGTATATTACTTGACTATGTAGTGTAAAAACTGTGGGAGGGGTTAGGGTGGTAAATTTGGCTATAATAATAACTAGAAAATGCATTTCCTGGGGAAAATGCATGGGAATGCTGAATAGCTAAATTGCTAAAACGGCCGCCATCAAAACTGCCCCATCAGAATTGCCCCATCAAAATTGTCCCCATTAAAACTGCCCCATCATATTGCCACCATCAAAACTGCCCCATCAGAATTGCTCCATCAAAATTGTCCCATCATATTGCCACCATCAGAATTGCCCCATCAAAACTGCCCCATCATATTGCCACCATCAAAACTGCCCCATCAGAATTGCCCCATCATATTACCACCATCAAAACTGCCCCATCATATTGCCACCATCAAAACTGCCCCCATCATATTGCCATCAAAACTGCCCCATTAGAATTACCCCATCAAAATTGTCCCCATCAAAACTGCCCCATCAGAATTGCCCCATCAAAACTAAAAGTAATTTTTTTTTTCAAAAATGAATTTTTTTTTCAAAAATATTTTTTTTTTCAAAAATGATTTTTTTTTTTCAAAAATAATTTTTTTTTTTCAAAAATAATTTATTTTTTTTCAAAAATAATTTTTTTTTTCAAAAATGAATTTTTTTTTTTCAAAAATATTTTTTTTTTCAAAAATAATTTTTTTTTTCAAAAATATTTTTTTTTCAAAAATATTTTTTTTTTCAAAATTAATTTTTTTTTTCAAAAATATATTTTTTTTTCAAAAATATTTATTTTTTTCAAAAATGATTTTTTTTTTTTTCAAAAATGATTTTTTTTTTTTTTCAAAAATAATTTTTTTTTCAAAAATATATATATTTTTTTTCAAAAATATATATTTTTTTTTTCAAAAATGATTTTTTTTTTTTCAAAAATAGTTTTTTTTTTCAAAAATAATTTTTTTTTTTTCAAAAATATTTTTTTTTTCAAAAATAATTGCTGAATAGCTAAATTGCTAAAACGACCGCCATCAAAACTGCCCCATCATACTGCCATCAAAACTGCCCCATCAAAATTGTCCCCATTAAAACTGCCCCATCATATTGCCACCATCAAAACTGCCCCCATCAAAACTGCCCCATCATATTGCCACCTTTAAAACTGCTCCATAAAAATTGTCCCCATCAAAACTGCCCCATCATATTGCCACCATCAAAACTGCCCCATCAGAATAGCCCCATCAAAACTGCCATATCATATTGCCACCACCAAAACTGCCCCATCAGAATTACCCCATCAAACCTGCCCCATCATATTCCTCTATTATAAATCAGTACATTGTGTGTCTGTCCCCTCCCCCGGGCTCTGTAATCAAAGCTGAGATGCTCCAGCCACCTCCCCCCCTGTGCATAACAGAAGCTTTGGTAACCATGGCAACAAAACAAACACAGTACACTCTGATTAATGGCTAAAATTTCCTGAAATGACCTCTAAACAAAAAGCTTTTTCTCAAAAACTGTAAAAGATATCAAACTGAAAAGATATAGCCAGATAGCTGAATATTTTGTGAACATTTTAAAGTTTGTTTGGTGTCTCTAGGTGAAAGTATGAAGGAGCTGAAACTTTTGGGAGCGGAAGAAGAATTTAAGGATTTCAAGCATGCTCCCATTGACTTCAATGTTAAAAAAAATTGTTAAAAGGCTTAATATTTTAAAAAGTATAAATGGTAGAAAAAAAGTTGAAAAAGAGCACACCTCAGCTAAAAGAGACGAACATTTTGATAGTTGAATGGTTTTAATAGCTGAAAGTATGCAGAAGTTACGCAGAACCAAAAAACGTACGGAATAAGAAGAAAAACTAGAAAATGCATTTCCTGGGGAAAATGCGTGGGAATGCTGAATAGCTAAATTGCTAAAACGGCCGCCATCAAAACTGCCCCATCAGAATTGCCCCATCAAAATTGTCCCCATTAAAACTGCCCCATCATATTGCCACCATCAAAACTGCCCCATCAGAATTGCTCCATCAAAATTGTCCCATCATATTGCCACCATCAGAATTGCCCAATCAAAACTGCCCCATCATATTGCCACCATCAAAACTGCCCCATCAGAATTGCCCCATCATATTACCACCATCAAAACTGCCCCATCATATTGCCACCATCAAAACTGCCCCCATCATATTGCCATCAAAACTGCCCCATTAGAATTGCCCCATCAAAATTGTCCCCATCAAAACTGCACCATCAGAATTGCCCCATCAAAACTAAAAGTAATTTTTTTTTTTCAAAAGTAATTTTTTTTTTCAAAAATGAATTTTTTTTTCAAAAATATATTTTTTTTTTTCAAAAATATTTTTTTTTTCAAAAATATTTTTTTTTTTTCAACAATAATTGCTGAATAGCTAAATTGCTAAAATGACGGCCATCAAAACTGCCCCATCATACTGCCATCAAAACTGCCCCATCAAAATTGTCCCCATTAAAACTGCCCCATCATATTGCCACCATCAAAACTGCCCCCATCAAAACTGCCCCATCATATTGCCACCTTTAAAACTGCTCCATAAAAATTGTCCCCATCAAAACTGCCCCATCATATTGCCACCATCAAAACTGCCCCATCAAAACTGCCCCATCAGAATTGCCCCATCAAAACTGCCCCATCATATTGCCACCATCAAAACTGCCCCATCAGAATTGCCCTATCAAAACTGCCCCATCATATTCCTCTATTATAAATCAGTACATGGTGTGTCTGTCCCCTCCCCCGGGCTCTGTAATCAGAGCTGAGATGCTCCAGCCACCTCCCCCCCTGTATATAACAGAAGCTTTGGTAACCATGGCAACAAAACAAACACAGCACACTCTGATTAATTAATGGCTAAAATTTCCTGAAATGACCTCTAAACAAAAAGCTTTTTCTCAAAAACTGTAAAAGATATCAAACTGAAAAGATATAGCCAGATAGCTGAATATTTTGTGAAAATTTTAAAGTTTGTTTGGTGTCTCTAGGTGAAAGTATGAAGGAGCTGAAACTTATGGGAGCAGAAGAAGAATTTAAGGATTTCAAGCATGCTCCCATTGACTTCAATGTTAAAAAAAAGTGATAAAAAGCTTAATATTTTAAAAAGTATAAATGGTAGAAAAAAAGTTGAAAAAGAGCACACCTCAGCTAAAAGAGACGAACATTTTGATAGTTGAATGGTTTTAATAGCTGAAAGTATGCAGAAGTTGCGCAGAACCAAAAAACGTACGGAATAAGAAGAAGAAAAACTAGAAAATGCATTTCCTGGGGAAAATGCGTGGGAATGCTGAATAGCTAAATTGCTAAAACGGCCGCCATCAAAACTGCCCCATCATACTGCCATCAAAACTGCCCCATCAGAATTGCCCCATCAAAATTGTCCCCATTAAAACTGCCCCATCATATTGCCACCATCAAAACTGCCCCATCAGAATTGCTCCATCAAAATTGTCCCATCATATTGCCACCATCAGAATTGCCCCATCAAACTTGCCCCATCATATTGCCACCATCAAAACTGCCCCATCATATTACCACCATCAAAACTGCCCCATCATATTGCCACCATCAAAACTGCCCCCATCATATTGCCATCAAAACTGCCCCATTAGAATTGCCCCATCAAAATTGTCCCTATCAAAATTGCCCCATCAGAATTGCCCCATCAAAACTGCCCCATTAGATTTGCCCCATCAAAATTGTCCCTATCAAAATTGCCCCATCAGAATTGCCCCATCAAAACTAAAAGTAATTTTTTTTTTCAAAAGTAATTTTTTTTTCAAAAATATTTTTTTTTTTCAAAAATATTTTTTTTTTTCAAAAATAATTGCTGAATAGCTAAATTGCTAAAACGGCCGCCATCAAAACTGCCCCATCATACTGCCATCGAAATTGCCCCATCAGAATTGCCCCATCAAAATTGTCCCCATTAAAACTGCCCCATCATATTGCCACCATCAAACGTGTCCCATCAGAATTGCTCCATCAAAATTGTCCCATCATATTGCCACCATCAGAATTGCCCCATCAAAACTGCCCCATCATATTTTTCAAAAATGAATTTTTTTTTTCAAAAATATATTTTTTTTTTCAAAAATATTTTTTTCTTTTTCAAAAATTATTTTTTTTTTTTCAAAAATATTATTTTTTTTTTCAAAAATATTATTTTTTTTTTCAAAAATATATTTTTTTTTTCAAAAATATTTTTTTTTTTTCAAAAATAATTTTTTTTTTTTCAAAAATATTTTTTTTTTTTCAAAAATAATTGCTGAATAGCTAAATTGCTAAAACGGCCGCCATCAAAACTGCCCCATCATACTGCCATCGAAATTGCCCCATCAGAATTGCCCCATCAAAATTGTCCCCATTAAAACTGCCCCATCATATTGCCACCATCAAACGTGTCCCATCAGAATTGCTCCATCAAAATTGTCCCATCATATTGCCACCATCAGAATTGCCCCATCAAAACTGCCCCATCATATTTTTCAAAAATGAATTTTTTTTTTCAAAAATATATTTTTTTTTTCAAAAATATTTTTTTCTTTTTCAAAAATTATTTTTTTTTTTTCAAAAATATTATTTTTTTTTTCAAAAATATATATTTTTTTTCAAAAATATTTTTTTTTTTTAAAAAATAATTTTTTTTTTTTCAAAAATAATTTTTTTTTTTCAAAAATAATTGCTGAATAGCTAAATTGCTAAAACGGCCGCCATCAAAATTGCCCCATCATACTGCCATCAAAACTGCCCCATCAGAATTGCCCCATCAAAATTGTCCCCATTAAAACTGCCCCATCATATTGCCACCATCAAAACTGCCCCATCAGAATTGCTCCATCAAAATTGTCCCATCATATTGCCACCATCAGAATTGCCCAATCAAAACTGCCCCATCATATTGCCACCATCAAAACTGCCCCATCAGAATTGCCCCATCATATTACCACCATCAAAACTGCCCCATCATATTGCCACCATCAAAACTGCCCCCATCATACTGCCATCAAAACTGCCCCATCAGAATTGCCCCATCAAAATTGTCCCCATTAAAACTGCCCCATCATATTGCCACCATCAAAACTGCCCCATCAGAATTGCTCCATCAAAATTGTCCCATCATATTGCCACCATCAGAATTGCCCAATCAAAACTGCCCCATCATATTGCCACCATCAAAACTGCCCCATCAGAATTGCCCCATCATATTACCACCATCAAAACTGCCCCATCATATTGCCACCATCAAAACTGCCCCCATCATATTGCCATCAAAACTGCCCCATTAGAATTGCCCCATCAAAATTGTCCCCATCAAAACTGCACCATCAGAATTGCCCCATCAAAACTAAAAGTAATTTTTTTTTTTCAAAAGTAATTTTTTTTTTCAAAAATGAATTTTTTTTTCAAAAATATATTTTTTTTTTTCAAAAATATTTTTTTTTTCAAAAATATTTTTTTTTTTTCAACAATAATTGCTGAATAGCTAAATTGCTAAAATGACGGCCATCAAAACTGCCCCATCATACTGCCATCAAAACTGCCCCATCAAAATTGTCCCCATTAAAACTGCCCCATCATATTGCCACCATCAAAACTGCCCCCATCAAAACTGCCCCATCATATTGCCACCTTTAAAACTGCTCCATAAAAATTGTCCCCATCAAAACTGCCCCATCATATTGCCACCATCAAAACTGCCCCATCAAAACTGCCCCATCAGAATTGCCCCATCAAAACTGCCCCATCATATTGCCACCATCAAAACTGCCCCATCAGAATTGCCCTATCAAAACTGCCCCATCATATTCCTCTATTATAAATCAGTACATGGTGTGTCTGTCCCCTCCCCCGGGCTCTGTAATCAGAGCTGAGATGCTCCAGCCACCTCCCCCCCTGTATATAACAGAAGCTTTGGTAACCATGGCAACAAAACAAACACAGCACACTCTGATTAATTAATGGCTAAAATTTCCTGAAATGACCTCTAAACAAAAAGCTTTTTCTCAAAAACTGTAAAAGATATCAAACTGAAAAGATATAGCCAGATAGCTGAATATTTTGTGAAAATTTTAAAGTTTGTTTGGTGTCTCTAGGTGAAAGTATGAAGGAGCTGAAACTTATGGGAGCAGAAGAAGAATTTAAGGATTTCAAGCATGCTCCCATTGACTTCAATGTTAAAAAAAAGTGATAAAAAGCTTAATATTTTAAAAAGTATAAATGGTAGAAAAAAAGTTGAAAAAGAGCACACCTCAGCTAAAAGAGACGAACATTTTGATAGTTGAATGGTTTTAATAGCTGAAAGTATGCAGAAGTTGCGCAGAACCAAAAAACGTACGGAATAAGAAGAAGAAAAACTAGAAAATGCATTTCCTGGGGAAAATGCGTGGGAATGCTGAATAGCTAAATTGCTAAAACGGCCGCCATCAAAACTGCCCCATCATACTGCCATCAAAACTGCCCCATCAGAATTGCCCCATCAAAATTGTCCCCATTAAAACTGCCCCATCATATTGCCACCATCAAAACTGCCCCATCAGAATTGCTCCATCAAAATTGTCCCATCATATTGCCACCATCAGAATTGCCCCATCAAACTTGCCCCATCATATTGCCACCATCAAAACTGCCCCATCATATTACCACCATCAAAACTGCCCCATCATATTGCCACCATCAAAACTGCCCCCATCATATTGCCATCAAAACTGCCCCATTAGAATTGCCCCATCAAAATTGTCCCTATCAAAATTGCCCCATCAGAATTGCCCCATCAAAACTGCCCCATTAGATTTGCCCCATCAAAATTGTCCCTATCAAAATTGCCCCATCAGAATTGCCCCATCAAAACTAAAAGTAATTTTTTTTTTCAAAAGTAATTTTTTTTTCAAAAATATTTTTTTTTTTCAAAAATATTTTTTTTTTTCAAAAATAATTGCTGAATAGCTAAATTGCTAAAACGGCCGCCATCAAAACTGCCCCATCATACTGCCATCGAAATTGCCCCATCAGAATTGCCCCATCAAAATTGTCCCCATTAAAACTGCCCCATCATATTGCCACCATCAAACGTGTCCCATCAGAATTGCTCCATCAAAATTGTCCCATCATATTGCCACCATCAGAATTGCCCCATCAAAACTGCCCCATCATATTTTTCAAAAATGAATTTTTTTTTTCAAAAATATATTTTTTTTTTCAAAAATATTTTTTTCTTTTTCAAAAATTATTTTTTTTTTTTCAAAAATATTATTTTTTTTTTCAAAAATATTATTTTTTTTTTCAAAAATATATTTTTTTTTTCAAAAATATTTTTTTTTTTTCAAAAATAATTTTTTTTTTTTCAAAAATAATTGCTGAATAGCTAAATTGCTAAAACGGCCGCCATCAAAATTGCCCCATCATACTGCCATCAAAACTGCCCCATCAGAATTGCCCCATCAAAATTGTCCCCATTAAAACTGCCCCATCATATTGCCACCATCAAAACTGCCCCATCAGAATTGCTCCATCAAAATTGTCCCATCATATTGCCACCATCAGAATTGCCCCATCAAACTTGCCCCATCATATTGCCACCATCAAAACTGCCCCATCATATTACCACCATCAAAACTGCCCCATCATATTGCCACCATCAAAACTGCCCCCATCATATTGCCATCAAAACTGCCCCATTAGAATTGCCCCATCAAAATTGTCCCTATCAAAATTGCCCCATCAGAATTGCCCCATCAAAACTGCCCCATTAGATTTGCCCCATCAAAATTGTCCCTATCAAAATTGCCCCATCAGAATTGCCCCATCAAAACTAAAAGTAATTTTTTTTTTCAAAAGTAATTTTTTTTTCAAAAATATTTTTTTTTTTCAAAAATATTTTTTTTTTCAAAAATAATTGCTGAATAGCTAAATTGCTAAAACGGCCGCCATCAAAACTGCCCCATCATACTGCCATCGAAATTGCCCCATCAGAATTGCCCCATCAAAATTGTCCCCATTAAAACTGCCCCATCATATTGCCACCATCAAACGTGTCCCATCAGAATTGCTCCATCAAAATTGTCCCATCATATTGCCACCATCAGAATTGCCCCATCAAAACTGCCCCATCATATTTTTCAAAAATGAATTTTTTTTTTCAAAAATATATTTTTTTTTTCAAAAATATTTTTTTCTTTTTCAAAAATTATTTTTTTTTTTTCAAAAATATTATTTTTTTTTTCAAAAATATTATTTTTTTTTTCAAAAATATATTTTTTTTTTCAAAAATATTTTTTTTTTTTCAAAAATAATTTTTTTTTTTTCAAAAATATTTTTTTTTTTTTCAAAAATAATTGCTGAATAGCTAAATTGCTAAAACGGCCGCCATCAAAACTGCCCCATCATACTGCCATCGAAATTGCCCCATCAGAATTGCCCCATCAAAATTGTCCCCATTAAAACTGCCCCATCATATTGCCACCATCAAACGTGTCCCATCAGAATTGCTCCATCAAAATTGTCCCATCATATTGCCACCATCAGAATTGCCCCATCAAAACTGCCCCATCATATTTTTCAAAAATGAATTTTTTTTTTCAAAAATATATTTTTTTTTTCAAAAATATTTTTTTCTTTTTCAAAAATTATTTTTTTTTTTTCAAAAATATTATTTTTTTTTTCAAAAATATATATTTTTTTTCAAAAATATTTTTTTTTTTTAAAAAATAATTTTTTTTTTTTCAAAAATAATTTTTTTTTTTCAAAAATAATTGCTGAATAGCTAAATTGCTAAAACGGCCGCCATCAAAATTGCCCCATCATACTGCCATCAAAACTGCCCCATCAGAATTGCCCCATCAAAATTGTCCCCATTAAAACTGCCCCATCATATTGCCACCATCAAAACTGCCCCATCAGAATTGCTCCATCAAAATTGTCCCATCATATTGCCACCATAAGAATTGCCCCATCAAAACTGCCCCATCAGAATTGCCCCATCAAAACTGCCCCATCAGAATTGCCCCATCATATTACCACCATCAAAACTGCCCCATCATATTGCCATCAAAACTGCCCCATTAGAATTGCCCTATCACAATTGTCCCCATCAAAACTGCCCCATCAGAATTGCCCCATCAAAACTGCCCCATCATATTGCCCCCATCAAAACTGCCCCATCAGAATTGCCCCCATCATATTGCCACCTTTAAAACTGCTCCATAAAAATTGTCCCCATCAAAACTGCCCCATCAGAATTGCCCTATCAAAACTGCCCCATCATATTGCCACCATCAAAACTGCCCCATCATATTGCCACCTACAAAACTGCCCCATCAGAATTGCCCCATCAAAACTGCCCCATCAGAATTGCCCTATCAAAACTGCCCCATCATATTGCCACCATCAAAACTGCCCCATCAGAATTGCCCCATCAAAACTGCCCCATCATATTGCCACCATGAAACTGCCCCATCAGAATTGCCCTATCAAAACTACCCCATCATATTGCCACCATCAAAACTGCCCTATCATAATTGCCCCATCAAAACTGCCCCATCAGAATTGCCCTATCAAAACTGCCCCATCATATTCCTCTATTATAAATCAGTACATGGTGTGTCTGTCCCCTCCCCCGGGCTCTGTAATCAAAGCTGAGATGCTCCAGCCACCTCCCCCCCTGTGTATAACAGAAGCTTTGGTAACCATGGCAACAAAACAAACACAGTACACTCTGATTAATGGCTAAAATTTCCTGAAATGACCTCTAAACAAAAAGCTTTTTCTCAAAAACTGTAAAAGATATCAAACTGAAAAGATATAGCCAGATAGCTGAATATTTTGTGAACATTTTAAAGTTTGTTTGGTGTCTGTAGGTGAAAGTATGAAGGAGCTGAAACTTTTGGGAGCGGAAGAAGAATTTAAGGATTTCAAGCATGCTCCCATAGACTTCAATGTTAAAAAAAAGTGATAAAAAGCTTAATATTTTAAAAAGAAAAAATGGTAGAAAAAAAGTTGAAAAAGAGCACACCTCAGCTAAAAGAGACGAACATTTTGATAGTTGAATGGTTTTAATAGCTGAAAGTATGCAGAAGTTACGCAGAACCAAAAAACGTACGGAATAAGAAGAAAAATAACTAGAAAATGCATTTCCTGGGGAAAATGCGTGGGAATGCTGAATTGCTAAAACGGCCCCCAGCAAAATTGCCCCCATCATATTGCCATCAAAACTGTCCCATCATATTGCCACCATCAAAACTGCCCCATCAGAATTGCCTCATCAAAACTGCACCATCATATTGCCACCATCAAAAAATATTTTTTTTTTTCAAAAATATTTTTTTTTTTCAAAAATAATTTTTTTTTTTCAAAAATAATTTTTTTTTTCAAAAAGAATTTTTTTTTTCAAAATTTTTTTTTCTCAAAAAATTTTTTTTTTTCAAAAATTATTTTTTTTTTCAAAAATTTTTTTTTTCAAAAATATATTTTTTTTTTTTCAAAAATATATATTTTTTTTCAAAAATAATTGCTGAATAGCTAAATTTCTAAAATGACCGCCATCAAAACTGCCCCATCAGAATTGCCACCATCAAAACTGCCCCATCATATTCCTCTATTATAATCAGTACATGGTGTGTCTGTCCCCTCCCCCCGGGCTCTGTAATTAAAGCTGAGATGCTCCAGCCACCTCCCCCCCCTGTGTATAACAGAAGCTTTGGTAACCATGGCAACACAACATACACAGTACACTCTGATTAATGGCTAAAATTTCCTGAAATGACCTCTAAACAAAAAGCTTTTTCTCAAAAACTGTAAAAGATATCAAACTGAAAAGATATAGCCAGATAGCTGAATATTTTGTGAACATTTTAAAGTTTGTTTGGCGTCTCTAGGTGAAAGTATGAAGGAGCTGAAACTTTTGGGAGCGGAAGAAGATTTTAAGTTTCTCAAGCATGCTCCCATTGACTTCAATGTTAAAAAAAGTGATAAAAAGCTTAATATTTTAAAAAGTATAAATGGTAGAAAAAAAGTTGAAAAAGAGCACACCTCAGCTAAAAGAGACGAACATTTTGATAGTTGAATGGTTTTAATAGCTGAAAGTATGCAGAAGTTACGCATTACCGAAAAACGTACGGAATAAAATTAAAATTAAGTAGATTAAAAATAACTAGAAAATGCATTTCCTGGGGAAAATGCGTGGGAATGCTGAATTGCTAAAACGGCCCCCAGCAAAATTGCCCCCATCATATTGCCATCAAAACTGTCCCATCATATTGCCACCATCAAAACTGCCCCATCAGAATTTCCCCATCAAAACTGCACCATCATATTGCCACCATCAAAACTACCCCATCATATTGCCACCATCAAAACTGCCCCATCAGAATTACCCCATCAAAACTGCCCCATCATATTCCTCTATTATAAATCAGTACATGGTGTGTCTGTCCCCCTCCCCCGGGCTCTGTAATCAAAGCTGAGATGCTCCAGCCACCTCCCCCCTGTGTATAACAGAAGCTTTGGTAACCATAGCAACAAAACAAACACTAACAGTACACTCTGATTAATGGCTAAAATTTCCTGAAATGCCCTCTAAACAAATGGCCGTATTTTAAAAACTATACATCCTACAGCGAAGATCTTTATATTGTGAGAATCACAAGACCCAGACCTAGATTTTGATACATAGTATGTCTCTGAAATATTAAAATTGAAGGCACGGTAGCAGTTTAGAAATTGCCCTTCAAATTTGAAGGGGCTAGAGTGTAGTTTCAATGAATGTCAATGGACGGTGTGAGTTGCAAACAAATGGTCATATTGTGAAAACTATCAGGACTATGGCTTAGCCGTGGACATGTTTAGTGGCAGCAGGGATAGCTGAACGTTTTGATATAAGATTTGTGTAGGTGGGCTTGAAAATGAGGGAGTGGCGGCAGTTTAGAAATCATGTTCTGATTTTTCAGCTTTTGTCCTCTCCCCCGGGCTCTGTAATCAGAGCTATGATGCTCCAGCCACCTCCCCCCTGTGTATAACAGAAGCTTTGGTAACCATGGCAACAAAACACACACAGTACACTCTGATTAATGGCTAAAATTTCTTGAAATGACCTCTAAACAAAAAGCTTTTTCTCAAAAACTGTAAAAGATATCAAACTGAAAAGATATAGCCAGATAGCTGAATATTTTGTGAACATTTTAAAGTTTGTTTGGTGTCTCTAGGTGAAAGTATGAAGGAGCTGAAACTTTTGGGAGCGGAAGAAAAATTTAAGGATTTCAAGCATGCTCCCATTGACTTCAATGTTAAAAAAAAGTGATAAAAAGCTTAATATTTTAAAAAGTATAAATGGTAGAAAAAAAGTTGAAAAAGAGCACACCTCAGCTAAAAGAGACGAACATTTTGATAGTTGAATGGTTTTAATAGCTGAAAGTATGCAGAAGTTACGCATTACCGAAAAACGTACGGAATAAAATTAAAATTAAAAATAATAAATAAAATCGAATAACAATAGTGGGACTGCTAAAGCATTCCCACTAATAAATAAAGTCGAATAACAATAGTGGGACTGCTAAAGCATTCCCACTAATAAAAAAACGAATAACAATAGTGGGACTGCTAAAGCATTCCCACTAATAACTAGAAAATGCATTTCCTGGGGAAAATGCGTGGGAATGCTGAATTGCTAAAACGGCCCCCAGCAAAATTGCCCCCATCATATTGCCATCAAAACTGCCCCATCATATTGCCACCATCAAAACTGCCCCATCAGAATTGCCCTATCAAAACAGCCCCATCATATTGCCACCATCAAAACTGCCCCATCATATTGCCACCATCAAAACTGCCCCATCAGAATTACCCCATCAAAACTGCCCCATCATATTCCTCTATTATAAATCAGTACATGGTGTGTCTGTCCCCCTCCCCCGGGCTCTGTAATCAAAGCTGAGATGCTCCAGCCACCTCCCCCCCTGTGTATAACAGAAGCTTTGGTAACCATGGCAACAAAACAAACACAGTACACTCTGATTAATGGCTAAAATTTCCTGAAATGACCTCTAAACAAATGGCCGTATTTTAAAAACTATACATCCTACAGCGAAGATCTTTATATTGTGAGAATCACAAGACCCAGTCCTAGATTTTGATACATAGTATGTCTCTGAAATATTAAAATTGAAGGCCCGGTCGCAGTTTAGAAATTGCCCTTCAAATTTGAAGGGGCTAGAGTGTAGTTTCAATGAATGTCAATGGACGGTGTGAGTTGCAAACAAATGGTCATATTGTGAAAACTATCAGGACTATGGCTTACGTACGGAATAAGAAGAAAAATAATAAAAAAACGAATAACAATAGTGGGACTGCTAAAGCATTCCCACTAACTAGAAAATGCATTTCCTGGGGAAAATGCGTGGGAATGCTGAATTGCTAAAACGGCCCCCAGCAAAATTGCCCCATCATACTGCCATTAAAACTGTCCCATCATATTGCCACCATCATATTCCTCTATTATAAATCAGTACATGGTGTGTCTGTCCCCTCCCCCGGGCTCTGTAATCAGAGCTGAGATGCTCCAGCCACCTCCCCCCTGTGTATAACAGAAGCTTTGGTAACCATGGCAACAAAACAAACACAGTACACGCTGATTAGGGATGAGCTTCGTGTTCGAGTCTAACCCATGTTCGACTCGAACATCGGCTGTTCGACCGTCCGTCGAATTGCGAACGTTATGGGCCGTTCACGCCAAATTCGTGTGGCGCGTCACGGCCCATAATTCACTGCGGCATCGCAGTGCATTGCTGGCTGATGATTGGCCAAGCATGCACTATGACCCGCATGCTTGGCCAATCACAGCGCCGTCAGTAGAGAGAGCTGTAATTGGCCAAAGCCAGGGTGGCTTTGGCCAATTATGGCTCAGGGGATTTAGTACACGCCCCACACTATATAAGGCCGCCTGCACGGCGGCCCTGTGTAGTGTGTTCCGGTGTGCTGATAGAGAGAGAGACAGACAGTGTCATTTGATTTGAGTTAGCTAGATTAGGCTAGATCTGTTCCTGCTATTTACATTTAGTGCAGTGCGTCCTGCTCACAGTGTTCAGCTAGATCCGTTCCTGCTATTTACATTTAGTGCAGTGCGTCCTGCTCACAGTGTTCAGCTAGATCTGTTCCTGCTATTTACATTTAGTGCAGTGCGTCCTGCTCACAGTGTTCAGCTAGATCTGTTCCTGCTATTTACATTTAGTGCAGTGCGTCCTGCTCACAGTGTTCAGCTAGATCTGTTCCTGCTATTTACATTTAGTGCAGTGCGTCCTGCTCACAGTGTTCAGCTAGATCCGTTCCTGCTATTTACATTTAGTGCAGTCAGTGCGTCCTGCTCACAGTGTTCAGCTAGATCCGTTCCTGCTATTTACATTTAGTGCAGTCAGTGCGTCCTGCTCACAGTGTTCAGCTAGATCCGTTCCTGCTATTTACATTTAGTGTAGTCAGTGCGTCCTGCTCACAGTGTTCAGCTAGATCTGTTCCTGCTATTTACATTTAGTGCAGTCAGTGCGTCCTGCTCACAGTGTTCAGCTAGATCCGTTCCTGCTATTTACATTTAGTGCAGTGCGTCCTGCTCACAGTGTTCAGCTAGATCTGTTCCTGCTATTTACATTTAGTGCAGTGCGTCCTGCTCACAGTGTTCAGCTAGATCTGTTCCTGCTATTTACATTTAGTGCAGTGCGTCCTGCTCACAGTGTTCAGCTAGATCCGTTCCTGCTATTTACATTTAGTGCAGTGCGTCCTGCTCACAGTGTTCAGCTAGATCTGTTCCTGCTATTTACATTTAGTGCAGTGCGTCCTGCTCACAGTGTTCAGCTAGATCCGTTCCTGCTATTTACATTTAGTGCAGTCAGTGCGTCCTGCTCACAGTGTTCAGCTAGATCTGTTCCTGCTATTTACATTTAGTGCAGTCAGTGCGTCCTGCTCACAGTGTTCAGCTAGATCCGTTCCTGCTATTTACATTTAGTGCAGTGCGTCCTGCTCACAGTGTTCAGCTAGATCTGTTCCTGCTATTTACATTTAGTGCAGTGCGTCCTGCTCACAGTGTTCAGCTAGATCTGTTCCTGCTATTTACATTTAGTGCAGTGCGTCCTGCTCACAGTGTTCAGCTAGATCTGTTCCTGCTATTTACATTTAGTGCAGTGCGTCCTGCTCATAGTGTTCAGCTAGATTCGTTCCTGCTATTTACATTTAGTGCAGTGCGTCCCGCTCACAGTGTTCAGCTAGATCTGTTCCTGCTATTTACATTTAGTGCAGTGCGTCCTGCTCACAGTGTTTAGCTAGATCCGTTCCTGCTATTTACATTTAGTGCAGTCAGTGCGTCCTGCTCACAGTGTTCAGCTAGATCCGTTCCTGCTATTTACATTTAGTGCAGTCAGTGCGTCCTGCTCACAGTGTTCAGCTAGATCCGTTCCTGCTATTTACATTTAGTGCAGTCAGTGCGTCAGTGCGTCCTGCTCACAGTGTTCAGCTAGATCCGTTCCTGCTATTTACATTTAGTGCAGTGCGTCCTGCTCACAGTGTTCAGCTAGATCCGTTCCTGCTATTTACATTTAGTGCAGTCAGTGCGTCCTGCTCACAGTGTTCAGCTAGATCCGTTCCTGCTATTTACATTTAGTGCAGTGCGTCCTGCTCACAGTGTTCAGCTAGATCCGTTCCTGCTATTTACATTTAGTGCAGTGCGTCCTGCTCACAGTGTTCAGCTAGATCCGTTCCTGTTATCTTCCTACTGACAGGCAGGCTTGTCTGGTTACAGTATATAAAGCTACCTGAAGAAAATTACAGGTGTTCTATCCCAGCTTAGTGCAGCTACAGGCCATTAGTATGTCTGGAAGGCCAAGAAGGAGAGGCAGACAGTCACAAGCCAATAAGAGAGGGCAAGCAGGCTCTGTGTCTAGTGCTGGTCGTGGAGACGGTGCATCCTCATCAGCCCGTGGCCATGGGACACGCTTGGCCTTTTTTTCGGCAGCTGGCCGTGTTGAGCCGCAACATGCAGAAAACTTGGTCGAGTGGATGACCAAGCCGTCCTCATCCTCCTTATCCTCTCTCACCCATGCCCAGGGTGCTTTGTCTGGCAAAGCAGCGGCCTCTTCCCTCAGCTCAATGTCATCAGTGACTCCTTCCCTAGCTCCACCATGTCCTCCTGAGGATTCCCTCGAACTGTTTGACCACAGTGTTGGGTACATGCTCCAGGAGGATGCCCAGCGTTTGGAAGGCTCTGATGATGATACTGAGCTCGATGAAGGCAGTAACATGAGCACGGACAGAGGGGGTGCCCAAGAAGGACAGCAATCTGGCAGTCATGCTCCTCCTGCTGCAGCATACTGCCAGGTTTGCTCCAGTGATGAGGAGGGAGGGGATGATGAGGTCACTGACTCAACGTGGGTGCCTGATAGGAGAGAGGAGAAGGAGGAGGAGGAGGCGGCACATCACCAACGAGGCAGGATGCCCTCCAGGGGCCAGCCTAAGGGCAGCACATTGACTGCATCACACCCCAAAGCTCCACATGTGCAGGGCGCTGCAGTCTCTGCGCGTTATTCAAAAAGTTCTTTGGTGTGGGCCTTTTTTGAGACGAGTGCATCAGATCGCACCGCTGCTATTTGCAACATATGTCTCAAGCGTATCTCGCGTGGCCAAAACATCTCCCGCTTGGGTACCACATGCTTGACCAGACATATGTTGACCTGCCATGCAGTTCGTTGGCAAGCATATCTAAAAGACCCACACCAAAGAACAAAGAGGATCTCTCCTTGCTCCTCATCAGCTGAGATTTCCAACCCCACTAGACCTTCAGTCCTCTCTGAGACCTGCAGTGAGAGGAATGAAGGTGTAGAATTAGGTGTGTCACAGCCAAGTACTTGTGGGCAATCTGCTTTTGGTACACCGACGTCAGATTGTACCAGGCAAATTTCCCTGCCCCAGCTGCTGCACCGCCGAAAGAAGTTTGCTCCCAGCCATCCACATGCCCAGCGGTTGAATGCTAGCTTGGCAAAATTGCTAGCACTTCAACTGCTGCCTTTTCAGTTGGTAGACTCTGCCCCCTTCCGTGAGTTTCTGGAATGTGCGGTTCCTCAGTGGCAGGTACCCAAACGCCACTTTTTCTCACGGAAGGCGATTCCGGCTCTCTACCGGCATGTGGAAGGCAATGTCCATGCCTCGCTGGACAGGGCGGTCAGCGGTAAGGTGCATATTACCGCTGACTCATGGTCCAGCAGGCATGGACAGGGACGTTACTTAAGTTTCACGGCGCATTGGGTGACTCTGCTGGCAGCTGGGAAGGATGCAGGACAAGGTGCAGTAGTGTTGGAGGTTGTTCCGCCACCACGCCTCCAAAATGCTGATTGTGACACACCTCTCTCCTCCACCCCCTCCTCTTCTTCTTCCTCCATGGCCTCTTCCTCGGAACCAGCGGTGCTCCGTAGGCGTTCAAGGGGCTACGCAAGTACGCAGGCCAAAAGATGCCATGCGGTGCTTGAGCTGGTGTGCTTGGGGGACAGGAGCCACACTGGGGCAGAGGTTCTGTCAGCTCTGCAGGGGCAGGTTCAGAGGTGGTTGACGCCACGCCAACTTAAGGCAGGAATGGTGGTTTGCGACAATGGCACCAACCTCCTCTCTGCCCTCCAACAGGGACAACTGACCCATGTGCCCTGTTTGGCTCACGTCCTTAACTTGGTGGTGCAGCGGTTCTTGGGCAGGTACCCGGGCTTACAGGATGTCCTGAGGCAGGCCAGGAAAGTCTGTGTGCATTTCCGCCGGTCATATAATGCCAGTGCTCGGCTGACGGACCTCCAAAAGGAGTTTAACCTGCCCAAGAACCGCCTAATCTGTGACATGCCCACCAGGTGGAACTCGACATTGGCCATGCTGCAGCGGCTGCACACGCAGCAGAGGGCCATCAATGAGTACCTGTGCGACTATGGCACCAGGACAGGGTCAGGGGACCTTGGTTTTTTTTCCCCACGCCAGTGGGCCATGATCAGGGATGCATGCACTGTCCTGTCACCATTCGAGGAGGCCACGAGGATGGTGAGCACTAACAGTGCATGCATCAGTGACACTGTCCCCCTTGTCCACCTGTTGGAGCACACGCTGCGTGGAATAATGGACAGGGCACTTGAGGCAGAACAGAGGCAGGAAGAGGAGGACTTCCTTAGCTCTCAAGGCCCCCTTTATCCAGACAGTGTTCCTGCGTGCCCGCCGATCACACAGGAAGAGGACGAGGAGGAGGAGGAGGAGGAAGATTGTGTCAGTATGGAGGTGGAGCCTGGCACTCAGCATCAGCAGCAGTCTTTAAGGGATCAGTCCCAAGGAACACATGGACTTGTACGTGGCTGGGAGGAGGTGGCTGCGGACGTTGTTGTCCTTAGTGACCCAGAGGACTCCGGACCGAATGCCTCAGCAAACCTACGCTGCATGGCCTCCCTGATCCTGCAAAGCCTGCGTAAGGATCCTCGTATTCGTGGTATCAAGGAGAAGGACCAATACTGGCTGGCAACCCTCCTTGATCCACGTTACAAGGGTAAGGTTGCGGACCTTATCTTGCCATCGCAGAGGGAGCAGAGGATGAAACATCTTCGGGAGGCCTTGCAGAAAGGTCTGTGCAACGCGTTCCCAGAGACTGGGAGGTTAAAAACTCCTGTTTCTGGACAACGTGTTGCTGAGGCTTCGGTCAGTCAAAGAAGGAGCGGTGGAGAAGGTGGCCGTCTGACCGATGCGTTCAGACAATTTTTTGGTCCGCAGCCCCAAGGTATGATCGGTTCCAGCAACCATCGCCAGCGTCTGTTTTACATGGTGCAGGAATACCTAGGGGCAAGATCAGACTTGGACACCTTTCCCACCGAAAATCCTCTTGGTTACTGGGTCTTGAGGATGGATCACTGGCCAGAGCTTGCACAGTATGCAATTGAGCTACTGGCCTGTCCTGCATCCAGCGTTCTTTCGGAACGCACATTCAGTGCTGCTGGAGGCGTGGTAACCGATCACAGGGTGCGTCTGTCCACTGACTCGGTCGATCGGCTGACCTTCATAAAAATGAATCAGTCTTGGATCACCACCAGCTACCAAGCACCTGATGCTGATGTAACTGAATAATTTTTTTCAGATCCCTTCAAAGACTGCCTATGCTGATGCTGAGTGACTATCCCTGAGTAATTATCCTCTTCCTCCTCAATCATCACGCTGATAGCTTGTAAGAACATTTTTGGTTCTGGGCGCCACCACCAGTGCCTAAGGCACAATTTTTCAGCCCCTGTTTAACAGGGGCGTGTAATTACAATTTTTGATGTAATACTTTGCAGCAGGGCTCGTTCCTGCGTTCCAACTAGAGTGTCTGTGAGGGGTTGCAGTGTTGTGGCACCAGCACCAGTGCCTAAGGCCTAATTTTTCAGCTCCTGTTCAACAGGGGCATGTAATTACAATTCTTGATCTAATATTTCACAGCAGGGCCCTGTGAGGGCTTACAGTGTTTTGGCCACAGCAACACTTAAGGCCCAAATTTCTGCTGAGTATATAGGGCAGGACCCTACTTTCAAACATCTAACTTACAAACGACTCCTACTTGCAAACGGAAGGAGACAACAGGAAGTGAGATGAAATCTACCCCTAGGAAGGGAAATTCTCTCATGTAAGAGTTAATATGGGAAAACAATTTCTCCTTTCCACTGATGCTTTCCAATCCTTGTTCCACAAAAAAACCCAAATTTTCAAAAAACATTTTTCATTGGGACAAAAAAGTGAGGTGAAATCTTCTGAAGAGGAGGAAAGACGCAAAACAAATGTCACAGGGGTGATAACCCTTCCCTATGTTTTCCAAAAAGCTTAGAAAAGATTTTTTGGCTGGAGCTAAACACGTTAAAAATGTTCAAAATTACAAACAGATTCTACTTAACAACAAACCTACAGTCCCTGTCTTGTTTGCACCGCCTGTATACTGCTGTTCAGAGTATATAGGGACCTTTCCTTATTTTAATTTGGGTGCGGGGTTCCCCTTAATATCCATACAAGACCCAAAGGGCCTGGTAATGGACTGGGGGGTACCCATGCCGTTTGTCTCACTGATTTTCATCCATATTGCCATGACCCGACATGACATTAAACCCGCAAGCAGTTTTAAATGAGATTTTTTCCTTTAAAAATGACATTTGGTGCAGGGACTGTTCTAAACATGGGAAACACGCGTCACTTTACAGGCATACTATAGACACCCCCCAGGTACGATATTTAAAGGAATATTTCACTTTTTTTTTTTTACTTTAAGCATCATTAAAATCACTGCTCCCGAAAAAACGGCAGTTTTTAAAAGTTTTTTTTGCATTGATACATGTCCCCTGGGGTAGGACCCAGGTCCCCACACCCTTTTTAGGACAATACCATGCAAATTAGCCTTTAAAATGAGCACTTTTGATTTCGAACGTTCGAGTCCCATAGACGTCAATGGGGTTCTAACGTTCGTGCGAACTTGCGGTCCGTTCGCGGGTTCTGGTGCGAACCGAACCGGGGGGTGTTCGGCTCATCCCTAACGCTGATTAATGGCTAAAATTTCCTGAAATGACCTCTAAACAAATGGCCGTATTTTAAAAACTATACATCCTACAGCCAAGATCTTTATATTGTGAGAATCACAAGACCCAGACCTAGATTTTGATGTATAGTATGTCTCTGAAATATTAAAATTGAAGGCACGGTCGCAGTTTAGAAATTGCCCTTCAAATTTGAAGGGGCTAGAGTGTAGTTTCAATGAATGTCAATGGACAGTGTGAGTTGCAAACAAATGGTCATATTGTGAAAACTATCAGGACTATGGCTTAGCCGTGGACATGTTTAGTGGCAGCAGGGATAGCTGAACGTTTTGATATAAGATTTGTGTAGGTGGGCTTGAAAATGAGGGAGTGGCGGCAGTTTAGAAATCATGTTCTGATTTTTCAGCTTTTGTCCCCTCCCCCGGGCTCTGTAATCAGAGCTGAGATGCTCGAGCCACCTCCCCCCTGTGTATAACAGAAGCTTTGGTAACCATGGCAACAAAACATACACAGTACACTCTGATTAATGGCTAAAATTTCCTGAAATGACCTCTAAACAAAAAGCTTTTTCTCAAAAACTGTAAAAGATATCAAACTGAAAAGATATAGCCAGATAGCTGAATATTTTGTGAACATTTTAAAGTTTGTTTGGCGTCTCTAGGTGAAAGTATGAAGGAGCTGAAACTTTTGGGAGCGGAAGAAGATTTTAAGTTTCTCAAGCATGCTCCCATTGACTTCAATGTTTAAAAAAAGTGATAAAAAGCTTAATATTTTAAAAAGTATAAATGGTAGAAAAAAAGTTGAAAAAGAGCACACCTCAGCTAAAAGAGACGAACATTTTGATAGTTGAATGGTTTTAATAGCTGAAAGTATGCAGAAGTTACGCATTACCGAAAAACGTACAGAATAAGAAGAAAAACTAGAAAATGCATTTCCTGGGGAAAATGCGTGGGAATGCTGAATAGCTAAATTGCTAAAATGGCCGCCATCAAAACTGCCCCATCAGAATTGCCCCATCAGAATTGCCCCATCAAAATTGTCCCCATTAAAACTGCCCCATCATATTGCCACCATCAAAACTGCCCCATCAGAATTGCCCCATCAAAACTGCCCCATCATATTGCCACCATTAAAATTGTCCCCATCAAAACTGCCCCATCATATTGCCACCATCAAAACTGCCCTATCAGAATTGCCCTATCAAAACTGCCCATCATATTGCCACCATGAAAACTGCCCCATCAGAATTGTCCCATCAAAACTGCCCCATCATATTGCCACCATCAAAACTGACCCATCATAATTGCCACCAATAAAACTGCCCCATCATAATTGCCCCATCAAAACTGCCCCATCAGAATTGCCCTATCAAAACTGCCCCATCATATTCCTCTATTATAAATCAGTACATTGTGTGTCTGTCCCCTCCCCCGGGCTCTGTAATCAGAGCTGAGATGCTCCAGCCACCTCCCCCCCTGTGTATAACAGAAGCTTTGGTAACCATGGCAACAAAACAAACACAGCACACTCTGATTAATGGCTAAAATTTCCTGAAATGACCTCTATACAAAAAGCTTTTTCTCAAAAACTGTAAAAGATATCAAACTGAAAAGATATAGCCAGATAGCTGAATATTTTGTGAACATTTTAAAGTTTGTTTGGTGTCTCTAGGTGAAAGTATGAAGGAGCTGAAACTTTTGGGAGCGGAAGAAGAATTTAAGGATTTCAAGCATGCTCCCATTGACTTCAATGTTAAAAAAAAGTGTTAAAAAGCTTAAAATTTTAAAAAGTATAAATGGTAGAAAAAAAGTTGAAAAAGAGCACACCTCAGCTAAAAGAGACGAACATTTTAATAGTTGAATGGTTTTAATAGCTGAAAGTATGCAGAAGTTACGCAGAACCAAAAAACGTACGGAATAAAATTGAAATTAAAACTAGAAAATGCATTTCCTGGGGAAAATGCGTGGGAATGCTGAATTGCTAAAACGGCCCCCAGCAAAATTGCCCCCATCATATTGCCATCAAAACTGTCCCATCATATTGCCACCATCAAAACTGCCCCATCAGAATTGCCCTATCAAAACAGCCCCATCATATTGCCACCATCAAAACTGCCCCATCATATTGCCACCATCAAAACTGCCCCATCAGAATTACCCCATCAAAACTGCCCCATCATATTCCTCTATTATAAATCAGTACATGGTGTGTCTGTCCCCTCCCCCGGGCTCTGTAATCAAAGCTGAGATGCTCCAGCCACCTCCCCCCTGTGTATAACAGAAGCTTTGGTAACCATGGCAACAAAACAAACAAAGTACACTCTGATTAATGGCAAAAATTTCCTGAAATGACCTCTAAACAAATGGCTGTATTTTAAAAACTATACATCCTACAGCGAAGATCTTTATATTGTGAGAATTACAAGACCCAGACCTAGATTTTGATACATAGTATGTCTCTGAAATATTAAAATTGAAGGCACGGTCGCAGTTTAGAAATTGCCCTTCAAATTTGAAGGGGCTAGAGTGTAGTTTCAATGAATGTCAATGGACGGCGTGAGTTGCAAACAAATGGTCATATTGTGAAAACTATCAGGACTATGGCTTAGCCGAGGACATGTTTAGTGGCAGCAGGGATAGCTGAACGTTTTGATATAAGATTTGTGTAGGTGGGCTTGAAAATGAGGGAGTGGCGGCAGTTTAGAAATCATGTTCTGATTTTTCAGCTTTTGTCCGCTCCCCCCGGGCTCTGTAATCAGAGCTGAGATGCTCCAGCCACCTCCCCCCCTGTGTATAACAGAAGCTTTGGTAACCATGGCAACAAAACACACACAGTACACTCTGATTAATGGCTAAAATTTCTTGAAATGACCTCTAAACAAAAAGCTTTTTCTCAAAAACTGTAAAAGATATCAAACTGAAAAGATATAGCCAGATAGCTGCTGAATATTTTGTGAACATTTTAAAGTTTGTTTGGTGTCTCTAGGTGAAAGTATGAAGGAGCTGAAACTTTTGGGAGCGGAAGAAAAATGTAAGGATTTCAAGCATGCTCCCATTGACTTCAATGTTAAAAAAAGTGATAAAAAGCTTAATATTTTAAAAAGTATAAATGGTAGAAAAAAAGTTGAAAAAGAGCACACCTCAGCTAAAAGAGACGAACATTTTGATAGTTGAATGGTTTTAATAGCTGAAAGTATGCAGAAGTTACGCATTACCGAAAAACGTACGGAATAAAATTATTCAAATTAAGTTTAACTAGAAAATGCATTTCCTGGGGAAAATGCGTGGGAATGCTGAATTGCTAAAACGGCCCCCAGCAAAATTGCCCCCATCATATTGCCATCAAAACTGTCCCATCATATTGCCACCATCAAAACTGCCCCATCAGAATTGCCCCATCAAAACTGCACCATCATATTGCCACCATCAAAACTGCCCCATCAGAATTGCCCTATCAAAACAGCCCCATCATATTGCCACCATCAAAACTGCCCCATCATATTGCCACCATCAAAACTGCCCCATCAGAATTACCCCATCAAAACTGCCCCATCAGAATTACCCCATCAAAACTGCCCCATCATATTCCTCTATTATAAATCAGTACATGGTGTGTCTGTCCCCTCCCCCGGGCACTGTAATCAATGCTGAGATGCTCCAGCCACCTCCCCCCTGTGTATAACAGAAGCTTTGGTAACCATGGCAACAAAACAAACACAGTACACTCTGATTAATGGCTAAAATTTCCTGAAATGACCTCTAAACAAAAAGCTTTTTCCCAAAAACTATAAATCCTACAGCGAAGATCTTTATATTGTGAGAATCACAAGACCCAGACCTAGATTTTGATGTATAGTATGTCTCTGAAATATTAAAATTGAAGGCACGGTCGCAGTTTAGAAATTGCCCTTCAAATTTGAAGGGGCTAGAGTGTAGTTTCAATGAATGTCAATGGACGGTGTGAGTTGCAAACAAATGGTCATATTGTGAAAACTATCAGGACTATGGCTTAGCCGAGGACATGTTTAGTGGCAGCAGGGATAGCTGAACGTTTTGATATAAGATTTGTGTAGGTGGGCTTGAAAATGAGGGAGTGGCGGCAGTTTAGAAATCATGTTCTGATTTTTCAGCTTTTGTCCCCTTCCCCGGGCTCTGTAATCAGAGCTGAGATGCTCCAGCCACCTCCCCCCCCTGTGTATAACAGAAGCTTTGGTAACCATGGCAACAAAACACACACAGTACACTCTGATTAATGGCTAAAATTTCTTGAAATGACCTCTAAACAAAAAGCTTTTTCTCAAAAACTGTAAAAGATATCAAACTGAAAAGATATAGCCAGATAGCTGAATATTTTGTGAACATTTTAGAGTTTTTTGGTGTCTCTAGGTGAAAGTATGAAGGAGCTGAAACTTTTGGGAGCGGAAGAAAAATGTAAGGATTTCAAGCATGCTCCCATTGACTTCAATGTTAAAAAAAAGTGATAAAAAGCTTAATATTTTAAAAAGTATAAATGGTAGAAAAAAAGTTGAAAAAGAGCACACCTCAGCTAAAAGAGACGAACATTTTGATAGTTGAATGGTTTTAATAGCTGAAAGTATGCAGAAGTTACGCATTACCGAAAAACGTACGGAAGAATAAGAAAAATAAATAAAATCGAATAACAATAGTGGGACTGCTAAAGCATTCCCACTAAAAATAAATAAAATCGAATAACAATAGTGGGACTGCTAAAGCATTCCCACTAATTAAGAAGATTAAAAATAAATAAAATCGAATAGCAATAGTGGGACTGCTAAAGCATTCCCACTAATAAAAAAACGAATAACAATAGTGGGACTGCTAAAGCATTCCCACTAACTAGAAAATGCATTTCCTGGGGAAAATGCATGGGAATGCTGAATAGCTAAATTGCTAAAATGCCCGCCATCAAAACTGCCCCATCATACTGCCATCAAAACTGCCCCATCAGAATTGCCCCATCAAAATTGTCCCTATTAAAACTGCCCCATCATATTGCCACCATCAAAACTGCCCCATCAGAATTGCCCCATCAAAACTGCCCCATCATATTGCCACTATCAAAACTGCCCCCATCAAAACTGCCCCATCATATTGCCACCTTTAAAACTGCTCCATTAGAATTGTCCCCATCAAAACTGCCCCATCATATTGCCACCATCAAAACTGCCCCATCAGAATTGCCCCATCAAAACTGCCCCATCATATTGCCACCATTAAAACTGCCCCATCAGAATTGCCCTATCAAAACTGCCCATCATATTGCCACCATCAAAACTGCCCCATCAGAATTGTCTAGAAAATGCATTTCCTGGGGAAAATGCGTGGGAATGCTGAATAGCTAAATTGCTAAAATGGCCGCCATCAAAACTGCCCCATCATACTGCCATCAAAACTGCCCAATCTTACTGCCATCAAAACTGCCCCATCAGAATTGCCCCATCAAAATTGTCCCCATTAAAACTGCCCCATCATATTGCCACCATCAAAACTGCCCCATCAGAATTGCCCCATCAAAACTGCCCCATCATATTGCCACCATCAAAACTGCCCCCATCAAAACTGCCCCATCAGAATTGCCCCATCAAAACTGCCCCATCATATTGCCACCATCAAAACTGCCCCATCAAAACTGCCCCATCAGAATTGCCCTATCAAAACTGCCCCATCATATTACTCTATTATAAATCAGTACATGGTGTGTCTGTCCTCTCCCGGGCTCTGTATTCAGAGCTGAGATGCTCCAGCCACCTCCCCCCCTGTGTATAACAGAAGCTTTGGAAACCATGGCAACAAAACAAACACAGTACACTCTGATTAATGGCTAAAATGTCCTGAAATGACCTCTAAACAAAAAGCTTTTTCTCAAAAACTGTAAAAGATATCAAACTGAAAAGATATAGCCAAATAGCTGAATATTTTGTGAACATTTTAAAGTTTGTTTAGTGTCTCTAGGTGAAAGTATGAAGAAGCTGAAACTTTTGGGAGCGGAAGAAGAATTTAAGGATTTCAAGCATGCTCCCATTGACTTCAATGTTAAAAAAAAGTGATAAAAAGCTTAATATTTTAAAAAGTATAAATGGTAGAAAAAAAGTTGAAAAAGTGCACACTTTAGCTAAAAGAGACGAACATTTTGATAGTTGAATGGTTTTAATAGCTGAAAGTATGCAGAAGTTACGCAGAACCAAAAAACGTACGGAATAAAATTAAGATTATTAAAAATAAACTAGAAAATGCATTTCCTGGGGAAAATGCGTGGGAATGCTGAATAGCTAAATTGCTAAAATGGCCGCCATCAAAACTGCCCCATTATACTGCCATCAAAACTGCCCCATCAGAATTGCCCCATCAAAATTGTCCCCATTAAAACTGCCCCATCATATTGCCACCATCAAAACTGCCCCATCAGAATTGCCCCATCAAAACTGCCCCATCATATTGCCACCATCAAAACTGCCCCCATCAAAACTGCCCCATCATATTGCCACCTTTAAAACTGTTCCATTAAAATTGTCCCCATGAAAACTGCCCCATCATATTGCCACCATGAAAACTGCCCCATCAGAATTGCCCTATCAAAACTGCCCCATCATATTGCCACCATCAAAACTGCCCCATCAGAATTGTCCCATCAAAACTGCCCCATCATATTGCCACCATCAAAACTGACCCATCATAATTGCCACCATCAAAACTGCCCCATCAGAATTGCCCTATCAAAACTGCCCATCATATTGCCACAATCAAAACTGCCCCATCATAATTGCCCAATCAAAACTGCCCCATCATATTCCTCTATTATAATCAGTACATGGTGTGTCTGTTCCCTCCCCCGGGCTCTGTATTCAGAGCTGAGATGCTCCAGCCACCTCCCCCCTGTGTATAACAGAAGCTTTGGTAACCATGGCAACAAAACAAACAGTACACTCTGATTAATGGCTAAAATTTCCTGAAATGACCTCTAAACAAAAAGCTTTTTCTCAAAAACTGTAAAAGATATCAAACCGAAAAGATATAGCCAGATAGCTGAATATGTTGTGAACATTTTAAAGTTTGTTTGGTGTCTCTAGGTGAAAGTATGAAGGAGCTGAAACTTTTGGGAGCGGAAGAAGAATTTAAGGATTTCAAGCATGCTCCCATTGACTTTAATGTTAAAAAAAGTGATAAAAAGCTTAATATTTTAAAAAGTATAAATGGTAGATAAAAAGTTGAAAAAGAGCACACATCAGCTAAAAGAGACGAACATTTTGATAGTTGAATGTTTTTAACCACTTCAGCCCCGGAAGGTTTTACCCCCTTCCTGACCAGAGCACTTTTTACAATTCGGCACTGCGTCGCTTTAACTGCTAATTGCGCGGTCATGCAATGCTGTACCCAAACGAAATTTGCATCCTTTTCTTCCCACAAATAGAGCTTTCTTTTGATGGTATTTGATCACCTCTGCCGTTTTTATTTTTTGCGCTATACACGGAAAAAGACCGAAAATTTTGAAAAAAAATGATATTTTCTACTTTTTGTTCTAAAAAAAATCCAATAAACTCAATTTTAGTCATACATTTAGGCCAAAATGTATTCGGCCACATGTCTTTGGTAAAAAAAATGTCAATAAGTGTATATTTATTGGTTTGCGCAAAAGTTATACCGTCTACAAACTAGGGTACATTTTCTGGAATTTACACAGCCTTTAATTTATGACTGCCTATGTCGTTTCTTGAGGTGCTAAAATGGCAGGGCAGTACAAAACCCCCACAAATGACCCCATTTTGGAAAGTAGACACCCCAAGGAATTTGCTGAGAGGCATGTTGAGCCCATTGAATATTCATTTTTTTTGTCCCAAGTGATTGAATAATGACAAAAAAAAAAAAAAATTACAAAAAGTTGTCACTAAATGATATATTGCTCACACAGGCCATGGGCATATGTGGAATTGCACCCCAAAATACATTTTTGAGTACGGGGATACCACATCTCCTGAGTACGGGGATACCACATGTGTGGGACTTTTTGGGAGCCTAGCCGCGTACGGGGCCCCGAAAACCAAGCACCGCCTTCAGGATTTCTAAGGGCGTACATTTTTGATTTTACTCCTCACTACCTATCACAGTTTTGAAGGCCATAAAATGCCCAGATGACATAAAACCCCCCCAAATGACCCCATTTTGGAAAGTAAACACCCCAAGCTATTTGCTTTGAGGCATGTTGAGTCCATGGAATGTTTTATATTTTGACACAAGTTGCGGGAAAGTGACAAATTTTTTTTTTTTTTTTTTTTTTTGCACAAAGTTGTCACTAAATGATATATTGCTCACACAGGCCATGGGCATATGTGGAATTGCACCCCAAAATACATTTAGTTGCTTCTCCTGAGTATGGGGATACCACATGTGTGGGACTTTTTGGGAGCCTAGCCGCGTACGGGACCCCGAAAACCAATCACTGCCTTCAGGATTTCTAAGGGCGTACATTTTTGATTTTACTCCTCACTGCCTATCACAGTTTCGGAGGCCATGGAATGCCCAGGTGGCACAAACCCCCCCAAATGACCCCATTTTGGAAAGTAGACACCCCAAGCTATTTTCTGAGAGGCATGGTGAGTATTTTGCAGCTCTCATTTGTTTTTGAAAATAAAGAAAGACGAGAAAAAATTTTTTTTTTTTCTTTTTTCAATTTTCAAAACTTTGTGACAAAAAGTGAGGTCTGCAAAATACTCACTATACCTCTCATCAAATAGCTTGGGGTGTCTACTTTCCAAAATGGGGTCATTTGGGGGGGTTTTGTGCCACCTGGGCATTCCATGGCCTCCGAAACTGTGATAGGCAGTGAAGAGTGAAATCAAAAATTTACGGCCTTAGAAAGCCTGAAGGCTGTGCTTGGTTTTCGGGGTCCCGTACGCGGCTAGGCTCCCAAAAAGTCCCACACATGTGGTATCCCCGTACTCAGGAGAAGCAACAGAATGTATTTTGGGGTGTAATTTCACATATTCCCAGGGCATGTTTAAGCAATATATCATTTAGTGACAACTTTGCGCAAAAAAAATAAAAAAAATAAAAAATTGTCTCTTTCCCGCAACTTGTGTCACAATATAAATTATTCCATGGACTCAACATGACTCTCAGCAAATAGCTTGGGGTGTCTACTTTCCAAAATGGGGTCATTTGGGGGGGTTTTGAACTGTCCTGGCATTTTATGCACAACATCTAGAAGCTTATGTCACACATCATCCACTCTTCTAACCACTTGAAGACAAAGCCCTTTCTGACACTTATTGTTTACATAAAAAAATAATTTTTTTTTGCAAGAAAATTACTTTGAACCCCCAAACATTATATATTTTTTTTAAAGCAAATGCCCTACAGATTAAAATGGTGGGTGTTTCATTTTTTTTCACACAGTATTTGTGCAGCGATTTTTCAAACGCATTTTTTGGGGAAAAAACACACTTTTTTACATTTTAATGCACTAAAACACACTATATTGCCCAAATGTTTGATGAAATAAAAAAGATGATCTTAGGCCGAGTACATGGATACCAAACATGACATGCTTTAAAATTGCGCACAAACGTGCAGTGGCGACAAACTAAATACATTTTTAAAAGCCTTTAAAAGCCTTTACAGATTAGATTTACAGAGGAGGTCTACTGCTAAATTTACTGCCCTCGATCTGACCTTCGCGGCGATACCTCACATGCATGGTGCAATTGCTGTTTACATTTGACGCCAGACCGACGCTTGCGTTCGCCTTAGCACGAGAGCAGGGGGGACAGGGGTGCTTTTTTTTTTTTTCTTTATTATTATTATTTTTTTATCTTATTTTTAAACTGTTCCTTTCATTTTTTTTTTTTAAATCATTTTTATTGTTATCTCAGGGAATGTAAATATCCCCTATGATAGCAATAGGTAGTGACAGGTACTCTTTTTTGCAAAAATTGGGGTCTATTAGACCCTAGATTTCTCCTCTGCCCTCAAAGCATCTGACCACACCAAGATCGGTGTGATAAAATGCTTTCCCAATTTCCCAATGGCGCTGTTTACATCCGGCGAAATCTAAGTCATAAAATGCTTGTAGCTTCCGGTTTCTTAGGTCATAGAGATGTTTGGAGCCACTCTGGTCTCTGATCAGCTCTATGGTCAGCTGGCTGAATTACCGGCTGCATTTTCAGGTTCCCTGTTGAGACAGGAAAGCCAGAGAAAAACACGGAAGACGTTGGGGGGGGGGGGGAATTCCCTCCCACTGCTTGTAAAAGCAGTCTAGAGGCTAATTAGCCACTAGGATTGCTTTTACATGAAAGCCAACCGCTGGCTGAAAAGAATGATACCAAGATGATACCTAAACCTGCAGGCATCATTCTGGTATAACCACTCAAAGTCGTGAATGGCGTACCTGAAGACAAAAAAATGGTTAACAATAAAGCACAGTAAACGGTAAGGTATAAAAAATTGCATACCTGAAAAGCAAACATGATAAAACATAATAACAATAAAACATTGCAGAATAGAATACAGTAAAAAAGAGCAGAACAATAGAGAGAGAATAGAGAGAGAGAGAACAATAAAACGACAACTATTTTTTTTTTATTTTATATTTTTGTATGTGTTTTTTTTTTTTTTACACTTTTTTTTTGTAACTGTAACTTTTATAACTGTAACCGGTTCCAGGTTCAGGTCTCTCAAAATGCGCTGGCATCTTGGGAGACCCTGTGAAAGTGTGCCTAGTCTGTGCAATGCTGTACCCTACACTAAGAGTCAACTAGTAAATGGTAGCGTTCAAAATATTCACCAATGCAAAGACCAGGATTGTCAGGACAGGAGGGACAATAATAGCGGGTGTCTCGCCTATATCCGCGCTTGCTGCAGACACAACATCTTTTTTGGGGGGGTTCGTTGGGTAGGGGTACTCGGGAGGACATAAAGAAAATGCCTCTCATGTAGCCGACTGCATTTGGTTGGGGATGTGAATGGGGGAAGTACGGGCGCTGCAGAAGCGGTGGGTTCCCAATTAGGATTGGCGAATGCAGCAGGAAGGGCACTATGGGCACGACGGGCCTGTGTTTGTCTTTTTAGTGGCAGCGGGACACTACTTGTGCTTGCCACCTCACCAGCTTGAACTGCACTTATGGGACTCGCCACGTCACCAAGTGTTACTGCAGTGCTGGTTTGACTACGACCGGGGTGTACTAGGCCGCTGGTGCTTGCCAGTTCACCAAAACACTACCAAAAAAACTGTTAGCGATCGCAGGGATCAGGCCTGACTCTGCGAACGCTGCAGTTATGCGGTTAGTGTTTTGTAAGTGACAGTGATCGATCAATACTGCACTTGGGTGGGCTGGGCTGGGCCGGGCGGAGGGGCAAAACGCAGGTGCTAGCAGGTATCTGGGCTGATCCCGCTAACACTGCGTGTTTGGGAACCCTAAACTGCTGGGGACGCTTGTATAGATCTGATCGGATCAGATATTGATCCGATCAGATACTATACCACTAAGGGAGGCGTATGCTGCGTGCGTGGGTGTTAGCGGTACTGGCGCTAATCTGACGCTGCCTGGGGCTGGTGCTTGCCAGTTCACCAAAACGCTACCAAAAAAACTGTTAGCGATCGCAGGGATCAGGCCTGACTCTGCGAACGCTGCAGTTATGCGTTTAGTGTTTTGTAAGTGACAGTGATCGATCGATACTGCACTTGGGTGGGCTGGGCTGGGCCGGGCGGACGGGAAAAACGCAGGTGCTAGCAGGTATCTGGGCTGATCCCGCTAACACTGCGTGTTTGGGAACCCTAAACTGCTGGGGACGCTAGTATAGATCTGATCGGATCAGATATTGATCCGATCAGATACTATACCACTAAGGGAGGTGTATGCTGCGTGCGTGGGTGTTAGCGGTACTGGCGCTAACCTGACGCTGCCTGGGGCTGGTGCTTGCCAGTTCACCAAAACGCTACCAAAAAAACTGTTAGCGATTGCAGGGATCAGGCCTGACTCTGCGAACGCTGCAGTTATGCGTTTAGTGTTTTGTAAGTGACAGTGATCGATCGATACTGCACTTGGGTGGGCTGGGCCGGGCGGAGGGGCAAAACGCAGGTGCTAGCAGGTATCTGGGCTGATCCCGCTAACACTGCGTTTTCGGGAACCCTAAACTGCTGGGGACGCTAGTATAGATCTGATTGGATCAGATATTGATCCGTACAGATACTATACCACTAAGGGAGGCGTATGCTGCGTGCGTGGGTGTTAGCGGTACTGGCGCTAATCTGACGCTGCCTGGGGCGACGCATATCACCGCCGGGCGATCAGGGGGCTAAACCTTTATTCGGTAATAAACGGCGGGTGCCCTGACACTATAAAAAATAAACGAACTAACCAGCGTCACCCGTAACAGTTATACGGTGATCAGTGGTGAAAGGGTTAACTAGGGGGCAATCAAGGGGTTAAAACATTTATTAGGTAGTATATGGGGGTCCCTGTCGCTATAAAACACTGACGGCGAACCTAAATATTTACGTCCCTAACTACCGTCACCAGCGACACTAATACAGCGATCAGAAAAATGATCGCTTAGCGACACTGGTGAGGGGGGGTGATCAAGGGGTTAAAACTTTATTAGGGGGGGTTAGGGGGGTATCCTAGACCTAAAGGGGGGTAATACTCACTGCCCTAACACTGTAACTGTCACAAACTGACACTATGCAGTAATCAGAAAAAAAAAATACTGCTAATGTGACAGGGGGGGGGTGATTGGGGGGCGATCGGGGGTGTAAGGTAAGCCTGGCATGTTCTACTGTGTGTGTGTGTGTGTTGTGTGCACTCACTTGTCTTCTCTCCTCGGCGCTGGAACGGAAACTGCCAGACCGAGGAGAGATGACATCACTTCCTCTGCCTGTGTGAAACTACACACAGGCAGAGGAGGATTCCCATTGGCTGTGAGCGATCGCGAGGGGGGGGCCCCTCGCCTCCCGACGCTCCCAGTCAAATGCCGACCGCCGCTGGCACCGGGGGGGGGTCCGATCGGACCCCCCGCCCGCGGGAGGCAGATCACGTACGGGTACGTGATTCTGCCTGCCCGTGCCATTCTGCCGCAGTATATATGCGGTAGGCGGTCGGCAAGTGGTTAATAGCTGAAAGTATGCAGAAGTTACGCAGAACCAAAAAACGTACGGAATAAAATAACAATTAAGTAGATTAAAAATAAATAAAATCGAATAACAATAGTGGGACTGCTAAAGCAGTCCCACTAATAAAATCGAATAACAATAGTGGGACTGCTAAAGCATTCCCACTAATAAAAAAACAAACTAGTAAATGCATTTCCTGGGGAAAATGCGTGGGAATGCTGAATAGCTAAATTGCTAAAATGGCCACCATCAAAACTGCCCCATCATACTGCCATCAAAACTGCCCCATCAAAATTGCCCCCATTAAAACTGCCCCATCATATTGCCACCATCAAAACTGCCCCATCAGAATTGTCCCATCAAAACTGCCCCATCATATTGCCACCATCAAAACTGCCCCCATCAAAACTGCCCCATCATATTGCCACCTTTAAAACTGCTCCATTAAAATTGTCCCCATCAAAACTGCCCCATCATATTGCCACCATCAAAACTGCCCCATCAGAATTGCCCCATCAAAACTGCCCCACCATATTGCCACCATGAAAACTGCCCCATCAGAATTGCCCTATCAAAACTGCCCATCATATTGCCACCATCAAAACTGCCCCATCAGAATTGTGCCATCAAAACTGCCCCATCATATTGCCACCATCAAAACTGACCCATCATAATTGCCACCAATAAAACTGCCCCATCATAATTGCCCCATCAAAACTGCCCCATCAGAATTGCCCTATCAAAACTGCCCCATCATATTCCTCTATTATAAATCAGTACATGGTGTGTCTGTCCCCTCCCCCGGGCTCTGTATTCAGAGCTGAGATGCTCCAGCCACCTCCCCCCTGTGTATAACAGAAGCTTTGGTAACCATGGCAACAAAACAAACACAGTACACTCTGATTAATGGCTAAAATTTTCTGAAATGACCTCTAAACAAAAAGCTTTTTCTCAAAAACTGTAAAAGATATCAAACTGAAAAGATATAGCCAGATAGCTGAATATTTTGTGAACATTTTAAAGTTTGTTTTGTGTCTCTAGGTGAAAGTATGAAGGAGCTGAAACTTTTGGGAGTGGAAGAAGAATTTAAGGATTTCAAGCATGCTCCCATTGACTTCAATGTTAAAAAAAGTGTTAAAAAGCTTAATATTTTAAAAAGTATAAATGTTAGAAAAAAAGTTGAAAAAGAGCACACATCAGCTAAAAGAGACGAACATTTTAATAGTTGAATGGTTTTAATAGCTGAAAGTATGCAGAAGTTACGCAGAACCAAAAAACGTACGGAATAAAATGATTAAAATTAAAATTAAAAACTAGAAAATGCATTTCCTGGGGAAAATGCGTGGGAATGCTGAACAGCTAAATTGCTAAAATGGCCGCCATCAAAACTGCCCCATCATACTGCCATCAAAACTGCCCCATCAGAATTGCCCCATCAAAACTGCCCCATCATATTGCCACCATCAAAACTGCCCCCATCAAAACTGCCCCATCATATTGCCACCTTTAAAACTGCTCCATTAAATTCTCCCCATCAAAACTGCCCCATCATATTGCCACCATGAAAACTGCCCCATCAGAATTGCCCTATCAAAACTGCCCATCATATTACCACCATCAAAACTGCCCCATCAGAATTGTCCCATCAAAACTGCCCCATCATAATTGCCACCAATAAAACTGCCCCATCATAATTGCCCCATCAAAACTGCCCCATCAGAATTGCCCCATCAAAACTGCCTCATCATATTCCTCTATTATAAATCAGTACATGGTGTGTCTGTCCCCTCCCCCGGGCTCTGTATTCAGAGCTGAGATGCTCCAGCCACCTCCCCCCTGTGTATAACAGAAGCTTTGGTAACCATGGCAACAAAACAAAACACAGTACACTCTGATTAATGGCTAAAATTTCCTGAAATGACCTCTAAACAAAAAGCTTTTTATCAAAAACTGTAAAAGATATCAAACTGAAAAGATATAGCCAGATAGCTGAATATTTTGTGAACATTTTAAAGTTTGTTTGGTGTCTCTAGGTGAAAGTATGAAGGAGCTGAAACTTTTGGGAGCGGAAGAAGAATTTAAGGATTTCAAGCATGCTCCTATTGACTTCAATGTTAAAAAAAAGTGATAAAAAGCTTAATATTTTAAAAAGTATAAATGGTAGAAAAAAAGTTGAAAAAGAGCACACCTCAGCTAAAAGAGATGAACATTTTGATAGTTGAATGGTTTTAATAGCTGAAAGTATGTAGAAGTTACGCAGAACCAAAAAACGTACGGAATAAAATTATTAAAATTAAAATTAAAAACTAGAAAATGCATTTCCTGGGGAAAATGCGTGGGAATGCTGAATAGATAAATTGCTAAAATGGCCGCCATCAAAACTGCCCCATCATACTGCCATCAAAACTGCCCCATCAGAATTGCCCCATCAAAATTGTCCCCATTAAAACTGCCCCATCATATTGCCACCATCAAAACTGCCCCATCAGTATTGCCCCATCAAAACTGCCCCATCATATTGCCACCATCAAAACTGCCCCATCATATTGCCACCTTTAAAACTGCTCCATTAAAATTGTCCCCATCAAAACTGCCCATCATATTTCCACCATCAAACCTGCCCCATCAGAATTGTCCCATCAAAACTGCCCCATCATATTGCCACCATCAAAACTGACCCATCATAATTGCCACCAATAAAACTGCCCCATCATAATTGCCCTATCAGAATTGCTCTATCAAAACTGCCCCATCATATTCCTCTATTATAAATCAGTACATGGTGTGTCTGTCCCCTCCCCCGGGCTCTGTATTCAGAGCTGAGATGCTCCAGCCACCTCCCCCCCTGTGTATAACAGAAGCTTTGGTAACCATGGCAACAAAACAAACACAGTACACTCTGATTAATGGCTAAAATTTCCTGAAATTACCTCTAAACAAAAAGCTTTTTCTCAAAAAACTGTAAAGGATATCAAACTGAAAAGATATAGCCAGATAGCTGAATATTTTGTGAACATTTTAAAGTTTGTTTGGTGTCTCTAGGTGAAAGTATGAAGGAGCTGAAACTTTTGGGAGCGGAAGAAGAATTTAAGGATTTCAAGCATGCTTCCATTGACTTCAATGTTAAAAAAAGTGATAAAAAGCTTAATATTTTAAAAAGTATAAATGGTAGAAAAAAAGTTGGAAAAGAGCACACATCAGCTAAAAGAGATGAACATTTTGATAGTTGAATGGTTTTAATAGCTGAAATTATGCAGGAGTTACGCAGAACCAAAAAGCATACGGAATAAAATTAAAATTAAAACTAGAAAATGCATTTCCTGGGGAAAATGCGTGGGAATGCTGAATAGCTAAATTGCTAAAATGGCCGCCATCAAAACTGCCCCATCATACTGCCATCAAAACTGCCCCATCAGAATTGCCCCATCAAAATTGTCCCCATTAAAACTGCCCCATCATCTTGCCACCATCAAAACTGCCCCATCAGAATTGCCCCATCATATTGCCACCATCAAAACTGCCCCATCAGAATTGCCCCATCATATTGCCACCATCAAAACTGCCCCTATCAAAACTGCCCCTATCAAAACTGCCCCATTATATTGCCACCTTTAAAACTGCTCCATTAAAATTGTCCCCATCAAAACTGCCCCATCATATTGCCACCTTTAAAACTGCTCCATTAAAATTGTCCCCATCAAAACTGCCCCATCATATTGCCACCATCAAAACTGCCCCATCAGAATTGCCCTATCAAAACTGTCCATCATATTGCCACCATCAAAACTGCCCCATCAGAATTGTCCCATCAAAACTGCCCCATCATATTGCCACCATCAAAACTGACCCATCATAATTGCCACCAATAAAACTGCCCCATCATAATTGCCCCATCAAAACTGCCCCATCAGAATTGCCCTATCAAAAATGCCCCATCATATTCCTGTATTATAAATCAGTACATGGTGAGTCTGTCCCCTCCCCTGGCCTCTGTAATCAGAGCTGATATGCTCCAGCCACCTCCCCCCCTGTGTATAACAGAAGCTTTGGTAACCATGGCAACAAAACAAACAGTACACTCTGATTAATGGCTAAAATTTCCTGAAATGACCTCTAAACAAAAAGCTTTTTCTCAAAAACTGTAAAAGATATCAAACTGAAAAGATATAGCCAGATAGCTGAATATTTTGTGAACATTTTAAAGTTTGTTTGGTGTCTCTAGGTGAAAGTATGAAGGAGCTGAAACTTTTGGGAGCGGAAGAAGATTTTAAGTTTCTGAAGCATGCTCCCATTGACTTCAATGTTAAAAAAAGTGATAAAACGCTTAATATTTTAAAAAGTATAAATGGTAGAAAAAAAGTTGAAAAAGAGCACACATCAGCTAAAAGAGACGAACATTTTGATAGTTGAATGGTTTTAATAGCTGAAAGTATGCAGAAGTTACGCAGAACCAAAAAACGTACGGAATAAAATTAAGATTAAAATTAAGTTTAAAATTAAGTTTAAAAATAAATAAAATCGAATAACAATAGTGGGACTGCTAAAGCATTCCCACTAATTATTAAAAACTAGAAAATGCATTTCCTGGGGAAAATGCGTGGGAATGCTGAATAGCTAAATTGCTAAAACGGCCGCCATCAAAACTGCCACATCAGAATTGCCCCATCAAAATTGTCCCCATTAAAACTGCCCCATCAGAATTGCCCCATCAAAACTGCCCCATCAGAATTGCCCCATCATATTACCACCATCAAAACTGCCCCATCATATTGCCATCAAAACTGCCCCATCAGAATTGCCCTATCAAAACGGCCCCATCATATTGCCACCATCAAAACTGCCCCATCAGAATTGTCCCATCAAAACTGCCCCATCATATTGCCACCATCAAAACTGCCCCATCAGAATTGTCCTATCAAAACAGCCCCATCATATTGCCACCATCAAAACTGCCCCATCAAAACTGCCCCATCAGAATTGCCCTATCAAAACTGCCCCATCATATTGCCACCATCAAAACTGCCCCATCAGAATTGTCCCATCAAAACTGCCCCATCAGAATTACCCCATGAAAACTGCCCCATCATATTGCCACCTTTAAAACAGCTCCATAAAAATTGTCCCCATCAAAACTGCCCCATCATATTGCCACCATCAAAACTGCCCCATCAGAATTGCCCCATCAAAACTGCCCCATCATAATGCCACCATTAAAACTGCCCCATCAGAATTACCCCATTAAAACTGCCCCATCATATTCCTCTATTATAAATCAGTACATGGTGTGTCTGTCCCCTCCCCCGGGCTCTGTAATCAGAGCTGAGATGCTCCAGCCACCTCCCCCCCTGTGTATAACAGAAGCTTTGGTAACCATGGCAACAAAACAAACACAGTACACTCTGATTAATGGCTAAAATTTCCTGAAATGACCTCTAAACAAAAAGCTTTTTCTCAAAAACTGTAAAAGATATCAAACTGAAAAGATATAGCCAGATAGCTGAATATTTTGTGAACATTTTAAAGTTTGTTTGGCGTCTCTAGGTGAAAGTATGAAGGAGCTGAAACTTTTGGGAGCGGAAGAAGAATTTAAGGTTCTGAAGCATGCTCCCATTGACTTCAATGTTAAAAAAAGTGTTAAAAAGCTTAATATTTTAAAAAGTATAAATGGTAGAAAAAAAGTTGAAAAAAGAGCACACCTCAGCTAAAAGAGACGAACATTTTAATAGTTGAATGGTTTTAATAGCTGAAAGTATGCAGAAGTTACGCAGAACCAAAAAACGTACGGAATTAAATTAAAAATAAATAAAATCGAATAACAATAGTGGGACTGCTAAAGCATTCCCACTAATAAATAAAATCGAATAACAATAGTGGGACTGCTAAAGCATTCCCACTAATAAATAAAATCGAATAACAATAGTGGGACTGCTAAAGCATTCCCACTAATAACAATAGTGGGACTGCTAAAGCATTCCCACTAATAATATATATGTGAGATAACAGTAAGTGGTCTTGCTATGCAAGAACACTTAATAACATCAGTAATACATGGTAAACATAGTAAACAGCCCCCAAATGATGCAGGGCAGATAATCCTAAAAAGGAAAACCATTGGAAAAGCCTAAGGTCACAGAATAAACTAGAAAATGCATTTCCTGGGGAAAATGCGTGGGAATGCTGAATTGCTAAAATGGCCCCCAGCAAAATTGCCCCATCATATTGCCATCAAAACTGCCCCATCATATTGCCACCATCAAAACTGCCCCATCAGAATTGCCCCATCAAAACTGCCCCATGAGAATTGCCCCATCAAAACTGCCCCATCATATTGCCACCATCAAAACTGCCCCATCAGAATTACCCCATCAAAACTGCCCCATCAGAATTGCCCCATCAAAACTGCCCCATCAGAATTGCCCCATCAAAACTGCCCCATCAGAATTGCCCCATCAAAACTGCCCAATCATATTGCCACCATCAAAACTGCCCCATCAGAATTGCCCCATGAAAACTGCCCCATCATATTGCCACCATGAAAACTGCCCCATCAGAATTGCCCTATCAAAACTGCCCCATCATATTGCCACCATCAAAACTGCCCCATCAGAATTGTCCCATCAAAACTGCCCCATCATATTGCCACCATCAAAACTGCCCCATCATATTGCCACCATCAAAACTGCCCCATCAGAATTGCCCCATCAAAACTGCCCCATCATATTGCCACCATCAAAACTGCCCCATCAGAATTGCCCTATCAAAACTACCCCATCATATTGCCACCATCAAAACTGCCCCATCATATTGCCACCATCAAAACTGCCCCATCATATTGCCACCATCAAAACTGACCCATCATAATTGCCACCAATAAAACTGCCCCATCATAATTGCCCTATCAGAATTGCTCTATCAAAACTGCCCCATCATATTCCTCTATTATAAATCAGTACATGGTGTGTCTGTCCCCTCCCCCGGGCTCTGTATTCAGAGCTGAGATGCTCCAGCCACCTCCCCCCCTGTGTATAACAGAAGCTTTGGTAACCATGGCAACAAAACAAACACAGTACACTCTGATTAATGGCTAAAATTTCCTGAAATTACCTCTAAACAAAAAGCTTTTTCTCAAAAAACTGTAAAGGATATCAAACTGAAAAGATATAGCCAGATAGCTGAATATTTTGTGAACATTTTAAAGTTTGTTTGGTGTCTCTAGGTGAAAGTATGAAGGAGCTGAAACTTTTGGGAGCGGAAGAAGAATTTAAGGATTTCAAGCATGCTTCCATTGACTTCAATGTTAAAAAAAGTGATAAAAAGCTTAATATTTTAAAAAGTATAAATGGTAGAAAAAAAGTTGGAAAAGAGCACACATCAGCTAAAAGAGATGAACATTTTGATAGTTGAATGGTTTTAATAGCTGAAATTATGCAGGAGTTACGCAGAACCAAAAAGCATACGGAATAAAATTAAAATTAAAACTAGAAAATGCATTTCCTGGGGAAAATGCGTGGGAATGCTGAATAGCTAAATTGCTAAAATGGCCGCCATCAAAACTGCCCCATCATACTGCCATCAAAACTGCCCCATCAGAATTGCCCCATCAAAATTGTCCCCATTAAAACTGCCCCATCATCTTGCCACCATCAAAACTGCCCCATCAGAATTGCCCCATCATATTGCCACCATCAAAACTGCCCCATCAGAATTGCCCCATCATATTGCCACCATCAAAACTGCCCCTATCAAAACTGCCCCTATCAAAACTGCCCCATTATATTGCCACCTTTAAAACTGCTCCATTAAAATTGTCCCCATCAAAACTGCCCCATCATATTGCCACCTTTAAAACTGCTCCATTAAAATTGTCCCCATCAAAACTGCCCCATCATATTGCCACCATCAAAACTGCCCCATCAGAATTGCCCTATCAAAACTGTCCATCATATTGCCACCATCAAAACTGCCCCATCAGAATTGTCCCATCAAAACTGCCCCATCATATTGCCACCATCAAAACTGACCCATCATAATTGCCACCAATAAAACTGCCCCATCATAATTGCCCCATCAAAACTGCCCCATCAGAATTGCCCTATCAAAAATGCCCCATCATATTCCTGTATTATAAATCAGTACATGGTGAGTCTGTCCCCTCCCCTGGCCTCTGTAATCAGAGCTGATATGCTCCAGCCACCTCCCCCCCTGTGTATAACAGAAGCTTTGGTAACCATGGCAACAAAACAAACAGTACACTCTGATTAATGGCTAAAATTTCCTGAAATAACCTCTAAACAAAAAGCTTTTTCTCAAAAACTGTAAAAGATATCAAACTGAAAAGATATAGCCAGATAGCTGAATATTTTGTGAACATTTTAAAGTTTGTTTGGTGTCTCTAGGTGAAAGTATGAAGGAGCTGAAACTTTTGGGAGCGGAAGAAGATTTTAAGTTTCTGAAGCATGCTCCCATTGACTTCAATGTTAAAAAAAGTGATAAAACGCTTAATATTTTAAAAAGTATAAATGGTAGAAAAAAAGTTGAAAAAGAGCACACATCAGCTAAAAGAGACGAACATTTTGATAGTTGAATGGTTTTAATAGCTGAAAGTATGCAGAAGTTACGCAGAACCAAAAAACGTACGGAATAAAATTAAGATTAAAATTAAGTTTAAAATTAAGTTTAAAAATAAATAAAATCGAATAACAATAGTGGGACTGCTAAAGCATTCCCACTAATTATTAAAAACTAGAAAATGCATTTCCTGGGGAAAATGCGTGGGAATGCTGAATAGCTAAATTGCTAAAACGGCCGCCATCAAAACTGCCACATCAGAATTGCCCCATCAAAATTGTCCCCATTAAAACTGCCCCATCAGAATTGCCCCATCAAAACTGCCCCATCAGAATTGCCCCATCATATTACCACCATCAAAACTGCCCCATCATATTGCCATCAAAACTGCCCCATCAGAATTGCCCTATCAAAACGGCCCCATCATATTGCCACCATCAAAACTGCCCCATCAGAATTGTCCCATCAAAACTGCCCCATCATATTGCCACCATCAAAACTGCCCCATCAGAATTGTCCTATCAAAACAGCCCCATCATATTGCCACCATCAAAACTGCCCCATCAAAACTGCCCCATCAGAATTGCCCTATCAAAACTGCCCCATCATATTGCCACCATCAAAACTGCCCCATCAGAATTGTCCCATCAAAACTGCCCCATCAGAATTACCCCATGAAAACTGCCCCATCATATTGCCACCTTTAAAACAGCTCCATAAAAATTGTCCCCATCAAAACTGCCCCATCATATTGCCACCATCAAAACTGCCCCATCAGAATTGCCCCATCAAAACTGCCCCATCATAATGCCACCATTAAAACTGCCCCATCAGAATTACCCCATTAAAACTGCCCCATCATATTCCTCTATTATAAATCAGTACATGGTGTGTCTGTCCCCTCCCCCGGGCTCTGTAATCAGAGCTGAGATGCTCCAGCCACCTCCCCCCCTGTGTATAACAGAAGCTTTGGTAACCATGGCAACAAAACAAACACAGTACACTCTGATTAATGGCTAAAATTTCCTGAAATGACCTCTAAACAAAAAGCTTTTTCTCAAAAACTGTAAAAGATATCAAACTGAAAAGATATAGCCAGATAGCTGAATATTTTGTGAACATTTTAAAGTTTGTTTGGCGTCTCTAGGTGAAAGTATGAAGGAGCTGAAACTTTTGGGAGCGGAAGAAGAATTTAAGGTTCTGAAGCATGCTCCCATTGACTTCAATGTTAAAAAAAGTGTTAAAAAGCTTAATATTTTAAAAAGTATAAATGGTAGAAAAAAAGTTGAAAAAAGAGCACACCTCAGCTAAAAGAGACGAACATTTTAATAGTTGAATGGTTTTAATAGCTGAAAGTATGCAGAAGTTACGCAGAACCAAAAAACGTACGGAATTAAATTAAAAATAAATAAAATCGAATAACAATAGTGGGACTGCTAAAGCATTCCCACTAATAAATAAAATCGAATAACAATAGTGGGACTGCTAAAGCATTCCCACTAATAAATAAAATCGAATAACAATAGTGGGACTGCTAAAGCATTCCCACTAATAACAATAGTGGGACTGCTAAAGCATTCCCACTAATAATATATATGTGAGATAACAGTAAGTGGTCTTGCTATGCAAGAACACTTAATAACATCAGTAATACATGGTAAACATAGTAAACAGCCCCCAAATGATGCAGGGCAGATAATCCTAAAAAGGAAAACCATTGGAAAAGCCTAAGGTCACAGAATAAACTAGAAAATGCATTTCCTGGGGAAAATGCGTGGGAATGCTGAATTGCTAAAATGGCCCCCAGCAAAATTGCCCCATCATATTGCCATCAAAACTGCCCCATCATATTGCCACCATCAAAACTGCCCCATCAGAATTGCCCCATCAAAACTGCCCCATGAGAATTGCCCCATCAAAACTGCCCCATCATATTGCCACCATCAAAACTGCCCCATCAGAATTACCCCATCAAAACTGCCCCATCAGAATTGCCCCATCAAAACTGCCCCATCAGAATTGCCCCATCAAAACTGCCCCATCAGAATTGCCCCATCAAAACTGCCCAATCATATTGCCACCATCAAAACTGCCCCATCAGAATTGCCCCATGAAAACTGCCCCATCATATTGCCACCATGAAAACTGCCCCATCAGAATTGCCCTATCAAAACTGCCCCATCATATTGCCACCATCAAAACTGCCCCATCAGAATTGTCCCATCAAAACTGCCCCATCATATTGCCACCATCAAAACTGCCCCATCATATTGCCACCATCAAAACTGCCCCATCAGAATTGCCCCATCAAAACTGCCCCATCATATTGCCACCATCAAAACTGCCCCATCAGAATTGCCCTATCAAAACTACCCCATCATATTGCCACCATCAAAACTGCCCCATCATATTGCCACCATCAAAACTGCCCCATCATAATTGCCCCATCAGAATTGCCCTATCAAATCTGCCCATCATATTCCTCTATTATAAATCAGTACATGGTTTGCTGTCCCCTCCCCCGGGCTCTGTAATCAAAGCTGAGATGCTCCAGCCACCTCCCCCCTGTGTATAACAGAAGCTTTGGTAACCATGGCAACAAAACAAACACAGGACACTCTGATTAATGGCTAAAATTTCTTGAAATGACCTCTAAACAAAAAGATTTTTCTCAAAAACTGTAAAAGATATCAAACTGAAAAGATATAGCCAGATAGCTGAATATTTTGTGAACATTTTAAAGTTTGTTTGGTGTCTCTAAGTGAAAGTATGAAGGAGCTGAAACTTTTGGGAGTGGAAGAAGAATTTAAGGATTTCAAGCATGCTCCCATAGACTTCAATGTTAAAAAAAAGTGTCAAAAAGCTTAATATTTTAAAAAGTGGCAATAAATGGTAGAAAAAAAGTTGAAAAAGAGCACACCTCAGCTAAAAGAGACGAACATTTTAATAGTTGAATGGTTTTAATAGCTGAAAGTATGCAGAAGTTACGCAGAACCAAAAAACGTACGGAATAATAATAAGAAAAATAAATTAAAAAAAACGAATAACAATAGTGGGACTGCTAAAGCAGTCCCACTAATAAATAAATAGAAGTTTGTTGGTATGTAAACCCGTGGTGTCTGGCGTGAGTGTCTCGGCGTTGGCGTTGTGTTTTCCACTTCCGTGTAGACACGTGTAGACATGTGGATGGCGGCCTCCCCAGCAGCGGTGGGCGGCGGTTGCCGCTGCGCTGGAGGAGTCTTCCGTTTGCCCTAGTGCTGCACTGTGTGATGCTGGGTGGAGTCTTCTCTGATGGGGGTGGGGACTGGTTACATGTAGGGTCCTTCAGTTTGACTAGCCTGCTCTCAGGCAGCACGTCCATCACTGGGTCAGATACGGTTGGCTACTTTCCACTATCTATAGGTAAGGGGGACACTATATGGGTACTTTTATACTTTTTTGTCAATGGGGGCTCCAGCTTAACTTGGAGCCATACCTCACACATACCACTTATTTTACTACAGAACCATCACCCTTACCCATTACCAGTGTGCACCTACTATTGTTTGGGGACCGATGTGTGCGTTTGGCCCCCTCTCTTTGAGCTCCTCCCTCAGCTCCCGGACCTGAACCAGTTTGTGGCCTTATGATTGCGGACCTCGTGGAGTTCACACTCCTGTGGCATGTGAGTATCCATTGGGGGTCAGTGGCTTTTTGCCTCCCTTGTATGCCCTTTTTTCATTTTTCTCTTTTTTACAGTGCATTTTTGCACCTCACTCATTTTTAATATAACTTCCCCTTACCCCTTTTAGATTCTGGTGCTATATCGCCCCTGAAGAGTGTTAGAAACACGAAACGCGTCGGACTTATGACATGCACCAGACAATCATATGTTTCTACTAGGTTTACATACCAACAAACTTCTATTTATTTATTTATTCTGTGACCTTATGCTTTTCCAATGGATGTGTTTTCCTTTTTAGGATTATCTGCCCTGCACCATTTGAGGGCTGTTTACTATGTTTACCATGTATTATTGATGTTATTGCACATGATCTTACAGTACAATTCTTATTGGGACCACTATCGTGTCATTTTGTTACTGTGTATTAATAAAATGGTTTATGTATTCGTGACTGCTCCTTTGGCCTCAATAAGAAAAATTTGAGTTCTTTCTCAAAAATCCACATTGACCTTTATGCAAGTATGCAGTCTGGCAGGCCATGGTATGGTTTAGAAAGGGGGGCGCATGTTTGTCCCCCCTTTCTAAACCATACCATACCCTGGCCAGGGTTTGTGGAGAACTGCAAAAAGGGGAATTATTGGAAGCTGGAAGCCACCTTAAACAATGGGATGACACAGATACTCTCTCCCATGTGAATAAGTAAGAGGTATGTAGTACACCTACTGATTGAAAGAAATCTAAACAGAGAAAGTACAGTGTACCGCTGTGGCAGTGATCATGTAGAATGGCTGGCTGCTCTGATATCACTGTATGTCAGTGCCATCAGCCATTATCTCTGAATACTGTAACAACAGTACGTCATTAGACCAGTAATGTCAGCCAGTATCCCTAATCTCTTCCACACCAGTCAGTGTCCCTAATCACCACAGTCCACTCACGGTGTCCTTAATCACCACCACCCTCTCACAGTTCCCTAATCACCACCACCCACTCACAGTTTCCCTAATAACTGCCACCCACCCAGTGTCCTTAATTACTGCCACACTAGTCATATTGTCCCTAAACATGACCACATCTGTTACAGTGTCCCTGATCATTGCCACACCAGTTCCTGTGTCCCTGATCACCACCACCACACCAGTTACTGTGTCCCTGATCACTGTCATACCAGTTACTGTGTCCATTATCATCGCCAAAACAGGCATACTGCCACACCAGTCATATTGTCCCTGATCACCACCACACCAGTTACAGTGTCCTTGATCACCACCACACCAGTTAGTGTCCCTGATCACTGTCACTCCAGTTACAGTGTCCCTGATCACCGCTACACCAGTATACTTAAAATTTCACCCCAAAACACATTCTGCTACTCCTCCCGAGTATGGCAATACCGTACGTGTGAGACTTTGTTGGTGTTTAGACTGATTATGTACCAGACATTTTATCTTATGTATCACAAAAATCAACCAATTATATCAAAACCAGTGTACTGTAATGGCCACCTCTGTATGAGTGGTCAGGGAATATAGTTTAGTGTAGTGTCCCTTAAAGAAAATGCTATTCCTATAAGCCAAACAAGCCTTACCTACTGGTATGTGACTTCCCCCAGGAATTTCATGTTCACTGGCTGAAAAAAGGAAGAACAAAAGCATTCCTGTGGATTCAGGAGTGCAATTATCCACTGGGGATGGCTGGAACTGATGTCTTACCAGACTGTAGTCAATGGGATATGGGTCAGATCATATTGGGGGCAGAGACATAATCAGCAAACAGGCAAAGATTCATTCCAGGCAGCAGGCAGAAATTTGATCAATAAACAGACCAGGATCAGTACATGTTGCCAGCAGAGGAAAATCTACACTGGTGTGGTAGTCATAAGGAACACTGTTGCTGGCTGCACTGGTCTGGTGACACTGAGATTGGTTTGACAGCAATCAGGAACACTATTGCTGGCTGCACTGGTCGGGTGACACTGCAATTGGTTAGACAGCAATCAGGAACACTGTTGCTGGCTGCACTGGTCGGGTGACACTGAGATTGTTTAGACAGCAATCGGGAGCACTTGCTGGTTTACACTGGTCTGGTGACACTGGGACTTGTGTGGCAGTGATAAGGAACACTGTTGCTGGCATAAACTGGCCTGATGACTGGTGTGGTGATGATCAGGAAAACTGTTGCTGACTGCACTTGTTTGATGTGGTAGCAATTAGGAACACTGTTTCTACATACGCTGGTCTGGTGACTCTGTGACTGGTGTGGTGGTGATCAGAGACACTGGGGGTCATTTACTATAACTCCAGGAAGTACTGGGCACTATGGCAAATAATAGAGCCCATTTTAACTAAATGGAAACAAAATCGGCGAATTTGCGCATAAAAATTAGCGATACAAGCGGAGAATAAACGCTTGTAAATTCTAAATTGCCGCTAATTAGCGCTTCCGCGTATATACAAATGCCAATTCTTATAAAGTTGTTATATAGCATTGTACTGTAGCCATGATCCATGTATGTGAAAGAAACATTTTTTATCAGAGATGTGCTCTAGTTCCCGTGCATCTATTAATTTATATTGCAATTAGTATTCCTAGTTTTTTTTTCCTTCTTTTGCTAAGAAATGCAGTTCTGAATGATTATTACATAGTAATGTCTGCAATTCTGTAAAGTTACATGTATTAATCATTTAGGTTACCTATTTGTTGTATGTTGTTTTTTTTCATGTTTTTGATTTATTATTTATTAATTTAGTTGACTATAAAGCAGTAATTATGTATGTTAATTCTTTAATAATGCTACACTATTATGCAGATCTTGTACTTAGCACAATGGCTTAGTAGTCTGCTTGGATATCTTCACACCACTCATGGTATGAGTTCAAACAACAGCCAACCTACCATCCACCAGCTGTGTTTATTTTTTCAGTGCACAAGTGAAATAAAATAAACAAATAAATGTAAACTGTCCTTTAGCTAGTGTGTGGTGTTTGGAATGTCACATCATAATATAATTGAATACTTACATACCATTGCATGCATTTAAAGAGTTAATACAATAAAAACTTTCACATTAAACTGCATTGGCTACTTGGCAATCACCTATTTTCAGTAAATATATATACACATATATTTGTGTTGCTTTGGCTAATTGGCATTCTCCTTTTCCCACCAATGCAATCTTTTAGGATTTTTCTGTGGGATTTGAACCCATGAGTCTTTCAATACCTGAATGTTTGAAGATAGAGGTGCTAACTGCTAGCCTATTGGGCTGAGCACAATTATACATACAAAATACTTTTACTAGTGTTTGATGTGTTATATACTATACAATATAGTTTATCAAATGTAAACTGCTTGTTAGCTAGTGTGTGGTGTTTGGAGATTCACACCATAATATTAGTGAATACCATTGCAAGCGTTTGAAGAGTTAATACAATAATATCAACCACATTAAAGTGTATTGGCTACTTGGCATTCACTGTATGCTGCTTTGGCTAATTGGCTAACAGTAATTCTCCTTTTCTCCACCAACAGTAATCTTTTAGGATTCTTCTGTGGGATTTGAACCCATGAGTCTTTCAATACCTGAATTTTTGAAGGTAGAGGTGCTAACTGCTAGCCTATTGGGCTGAGCACAATTACATATACAAAATACTTTTACTAGTGTTTGATGGTTTATATACCATACAATCAAGTTTATCAAATGTAAACTGCTTGTTAGCTAGTGTATGGTGTTTTGAAGATTCACACCATAATATTAGTGAAGACTTATTTATTTTTATTTAAGGTACTTCTATAGTGCCATCAATTTACGCAGTGCTTTACATATACATTATACACTAATATGGGCCCCTACCCTCAAGGAGCTTACAATCTAAGGTCCCTAACTCACATTCATATACTAAGGCCAATTTAGACAGAAGCCAATTAACCTACCAACATGTCTTTGGAGTGTGGGATGAAACCGGAGTATCCGGAGGAAACCCACGCAGGCACAGGGAGAACATGCAAACTCCAGGCAGGTAGTCTTGTGGTGTGGTTGGGAATACGAACCAGGGACCCTTTTTACTGCTAGGTAGGGATGAGCAGACCCCCCCCCCTGTTCGGTTCGCACCAGAACATGTGAACAGGAAAAAAGTTTGTTCAAGCACGCGAACACCATTAACGTCTATGGGGGTCATTTACTATAGCGCCAGGAAGTACTGGGCACTATGGCAAATAATAGCTCCCATTTTAGCCAAATAAAATTTCAACAGGCGAATGTGTGAATGAAAAACTAGCGCTATTAGTGAGAAACACATGTTAGTAAATTCTAAGCTGGCGCTAATTAGCACTTCCGCGTATATGCAAATGCCAATTCCTACCAAGTTGTTATATAGTACTGCACTGTAATCATGATCCATGTATGTGAAAGAAACATTTTTATGTGAGATGTGCTCTACCTCGTGTGCATCTATTGATGTATGTTGCAATTAGTATTCCTAGTTATTTCCTTCTTTTGCTAACTAATGCAGTTATGAATGATTATTACATAGTAATGTCTGCTATTCTGTCAAGTTACATGTATTAAACATTTAGGTTACCTATTTGTTGTATGTTGTTTTTTATTTTTTAATTTAGGTGACTATAAAGTGGTAATTATTTATATTCATTCTTTAATCATACTACACTATTATGCAGGTCTCATACTTAGCACAATGGCTTAGTAGTCTGCTCAGATGTCTCCACAGCACTCATGGTACAAGTTCAAATACCAGCCAACCTACCATCCCCCAGCTGTGTTTATTTTTTCAGTGCACAAGTGAATTAAAATGAACAAACAAAAAAATGTAATCTGCCCATTAGTTAGTGTGTGGTGTTTGGAATTTCACACCATAATAGTATTGAATACTTACATATCATTGCATGCATTTGAAGAGTTAATATAATAGAATCAGACAAATTTAAAGTGCATTGGCTAATTGGCATTCACCTATTTTCAGCATATGCTGCTTTGGCTAATTGGCTAATAGTCATTTGCTTTTTTTTCACCAATTCAATCTTTTAGTATTTCTCTGTGGGATTTGAACCCATGAGTTCTGCAAGGTAGAAGTGCTGACCGCTAGCCTATTGGGTGTAGCTCAGTCATACATAGAAAATACATTCACTAGTGTTTGATGTTTCTTCTCCCTGAGCTGTCTCTCCTGCTGCCACCATCTTCTCCCGCTGATGTGTTCTTCAGCGCAGCCGGTTACCCACAAATAAAAAAAAAAGCCGCTCTTCTTGTGGCGGTCTTCTGTGGCCATCGGTTAACCTCCCTGGCGGTATTCCCGAGTGTGGCTCGGGGTTAAAATTCAGCACCATTAGCGGTAACCCCGAGCCACACTCGGGATCGCATCGCAGGATCCTGGTGCCTCCTTACTTACCTTGTCCCCGGGATCCTGCGATGTCCCCCGCAGTGTCCGCGGGGTGTGTCCTGTCCCGAAGCCTCTCTGTGCCAGGCTCCATTCCCTGCGAGCGTCGCGACGCACGGGGGCGGAGCCTGGCGGCAAATTCAAAAAAATGTAAAAAGCATAACACATACAGTACTGTAATCTTACAGATTACAGTACTGTATGAAATCATTTCACATCCCATTTGTCCCCAGTGCTCTGGCCCATGCCCTGCATGCAGTTTTATATTGCATATACTGTTCTTTCTGCCTGGAAACTGGAGATTGTCCATAGCAACCAAAAAGTGTCCCTTTACGTCAAAAATGGCTTTAGACCAGCTAGAAAACAGCGATAGTAAATTAGAACACTTGCAGAATTGAGCGATAGTGAATCGTGTGGAAATTTATTTTATTACTATTTATTTTTATTTTTTTTAATTATTATTTTTTTTTTATTATATTAAAATTTATGTTTTTGTGTTTCAAACTTTATCATATCCGGGATATCTACTAGACTCTTGTTTGGACAGATTTAAGTGTGTTATTGTTAATAATTACAGACCTACAATATAAAACGCCAAATTTCCATGCAAAATAATTGTACCGCTTTCAGCACCTAAAATCAGAAAGAATCATACCGCCAGGGAGGTTAATGTCACCCGGAGAGTCCGCTCCATGGCTATGTAAGAGACGCCACACAGTGGGTGACAACACAGCGGAGGAAGACCACCATGGAAGAAGAGCAGCTTTTTTTTATTAGCGGGTAACCAGCGGTGCGGAAGAACACAGCAGATGGCGGCGGCTCTGGGAGAATACAGCTCGGGGAGAAGATGGAGGAGGGAGAGACAGCGTCTGGAGAAGATGGCTCAGGGAAGAAGACAGCTCAGAGCTATTCTACAATAAAGGACTTGTCAAAAACCTGCTATTAATTTTTTTACATTTCACTGCTTTTTTTGGTGAATGGGTAGGGGTATAATGTACCCCATACCTATTCACATAGGGGGCAGGATCTGGGAGCCCCCTTGTTAGAGGGGGCTTCCAGATTCTGATAAACCCCCTACCTGCAGACCGACAACCACCGACCAGTGTTGTCGAGAAGAGGCCCTTGTCCCCATCAACATGGGGAAAAGGTGCTTTGGAGCATGTGACCTGGTAAGGTTCAGAAGGGGAGGGTGCTCACTCGTCCCCCCCTATCCTGACCTCCAAGCTGCATGCTCGGATAAGGGTCTGGTATGGATTTTGGGGGCCCCACATCAAATTTATTTTACATTTTGGTGTGGGGTTCCCCTGAAAGTCCATACCGAAGGGCCTGGTATGTACTGGGGGGACCCTACGACGTTTTTTTCCTTGAATTTTGGAATTCCATACCATATTATTGAATAAGTACATACCATTGCATGCATTTGAAGAGTTAAAATATGGAATAAAGCAAGCTGATGTGCTTTGGCTAATTATGCTTCTGAGTACAATGCACACTTCCAGGAGGTGATGCTGTCAGTGGGATTTGAATTCATGGCTTGAACTTTTGGGGGCAGCAGGGTATACCGCTATGCTACAGAGCTGAGCACTTACCTACACAGAAAATACATTTACTAATGTTTGATTCAATACAATAATGTTTTGCATTTCAGGCATTAATATTATAGTAACAACCATGCTCGTGCCGATGTGGCATTGGCTGATAGCAGCATATGCTGAAAAGAAGCAAATGCCTGAGTACAATGCAAGCTTTCAGTAGGTGATACCATCTGTGTGATTTTCAGCCATTTGAGCACAATTATATTGAGAACATATGTTTACTAGTGTTTGATGGTGGGACTACTTTATATTCTAGCTATAAAATAGTACTCAGCACAGTGACTTAGGCACCTTTCACACCTGTGCGACCTGAAAGTTGCGAGATTTTAATGCGACTTTAAGCAATGCCTGTGTAATCTTGAGGTCTATGGACGCAGGAGTCGCAGGGAAAGACAGGCAACTTTCCCATGATTTTGCATCAGCAATTTTGCCGCAATTTCAGGGAATGCCTGTGTAAACTTGAGGTCTATGGACCTCAACTCGCTTCAAAGTCAGACCAAAGTAGTACAGGGACTACGTTGAAGTCAGCGTTACTTGAAGTCGCAAAGATATGAATGGTACACATTGAAAATCATGGGGTATGACTTGTCATACGACTCTGATGTCCAAAGTCGCACAAGTGTGACGCACACTTTCCTGCACAGATGTCTAGTGAAATCACATAGGTCCCAACTGTTCTCCTTTAAGAAGGTGTCCTATGCCTACCTACTTTTGCTAATAGGTGTCCCTTATACCCATCTCAAAAAGTTGGGAGGTAAGACATCGCCCCCTGAAGTCCCCCAAAGTAGTGCAGGAACTACTTTTGGGAATCGTTGTGGCGTCGCACCAATTCGGACAGTTCCATTGCCATCAATAGGTGCCGATTTGGCCTACAATGAACATGGGTGAAGTTACATAGATATTAGAGCTGCACAGTTCTAGCCAAAATGAGAATCACAATTTTTTTGCTTAGAATAAAAAGATCACGATTCTCGCGACGTAAAATCTTTCACATTATCCCACAAAAAATTGGGCTAACTTTTCTTTTTTTTTTTTTTTTTTTAATTCATTAAAGTACTTTTTTCCAAAAAAAATTACATTTGAAAGGCGCAAATACAGTGTGACATAAAATATTGTAACAACCACCATTTTATTCTCTAGGGTCTCTACTAAAAAAATATATATAATGTTGGGGGGGTTTAAGTAATTTTCTAGCAAAAAAAAAATGATTTTAACCTGAAACCAACAAATGTCAGAAAAATGTTTAGTGTTTAAGTAGTTAAACTTTCCTCACTTACACAGAATTCTATTTAATTGACAAATTGTTACAAGGTTTCTAGTTAAGTTCACTGATAAAGAATGTTCTAATTCTTGGCAGACTTCCTGGTTTTTCAGCTGTGGCTTCAGAAGAGCAGAGAGAGTTCTTTGCATAGCAAGAATCATGAAACTCTTTTTTCAAGATCGTAAAGGGGAAAAAAAAATCACGATGACGATTAATTGTGCAGCTCTAATAAATATGCATGGAAATCAAGGGGGACAACTTTTCATGTGACTTTGAGGTCCAAAGCTCCATGAAAAGTCACCCAAGTGTGAAAGTAACCTAATGCGATTAACTGATAACATCTTTGAATAAGGCCCCATTTGCACTTGTGCGACCTTAAAATTGCACAGCTTTGTCATGACTTGAAGCAATATCTGTAATCTTGTCGTGTATGGACCTCAAATTGCATCAAAGTCAAACCAAGGTAGTGCAGGAACGAATTTGCTACACCTTCAGGATGCACAAGTGACAATAGGGCCAAATTCAAAGGTGTTATCCTTGAATCTCATTCACACTGCTGCGACCTGAAAGTCACACTATTTTGCTGCCACTTTGCCGCTGCAACTTGGCCCCAACTTCTGGGAATGCCTGTGTAATATTGTACCCGATATACCTCAAGTCACACCAAAGTAGTACAGGGACTACTTTGAAGTTGGTGCGACTTAAAGTAGCACAGATATGAATGGTTGTTATTGAGAATCATGGGGTACAACTTGTCATGCAACTTAGAGGTCCAAATTTGCTGGAAAATTCGCCCAGCTGTGAAACAAGTCATATATATTTTAATAAAAGGAGCTCTCATTTATACTTGCATAGTCCTTACTGATTTACATCAGCAGAACAAATGGAGGAAGTGATGTGTGCACATGGGACGGAAGCAAATGTATGGTGATGCCAAACAAATCAATGAACCCCACCCACACCAAATCTAACTATGACATCCACCCCCGCATTGATTAAGTACAAGTTCATATCCTACACTTACCCGGCCAATGAGCAGCACCTCCTCTCTGCTAAAGAGACCTCGCCATGTCCACCTAGATGGAGATCCTGACCAGCACAGGAACTTCCGGGTGCATACAATGACTAATTTCTGGGTCAGAAGGTGAAACCACGCTTTTGATTGCAGCTGCGAATATTTGATCTCAACCATGATTAGTATTTTTTATTTTCAGATATGCAAATCTGCATTTCTACATATATTTGAAGGTGAACTTAAGAGAGTTTGATAAGAAATGGTGTCCCTGCAGGTGAATTACAAAGGCAAAAGGCCCAGTTTGAGCCCTGGTTCACACTGACAGCGGGGGGAAAGCGTTCAGCTGAACTCCCACAATTTCATTCCTGCATGTTAGTCCCGACTATGGGGGCAACATCAGAGACATCAGTGCAGGTTTCTGCACCAATATCAATACAAATCGTACCAATTAGAACAATGCAATTGCCACCGATTTGACATGTCAAATCACACCAATGTGAAACAGAGCTGATACATTCAAACACTGCCTATTCACCAGCTGAATTCATTACCTGCAACTCTCCACAACGGTTAGTGATAAAGGTGGAATCTTTATATATAACTTGCAGTTGTGCAGAAGCCTAGGTTTACATTGGAGTGATTGGTCATGCGATTTGAGAGATCAAATCGCATAACTATTGGTAATGGCACTGTTCCAATCGATGCAACTTTTTTTTGTGGCACCGCATCAATTTGCTAAAGTAGTTCCTGCACTACTTTTGCTGATTTCAGGTGTGACTTCAATAGACATTTGTGTATGAAGCCACCTGAAATCACGCTGACCTTGCTACTTTGAAATCATGCTACTTTAAGTGAAGTAGCGCAATTTCAAAGTAGCATGTGAACCAGGGCAAAGAGATTAGTTTTTTTGGTGCACAAATACATATTGAAAAAATTATATTTACTAGCTTCAAAAAAATTTGGACAGGATATATGGTACTACATTTAGCAACGGAATTTTAAGAGCCCTGCTCATAGGAGCTTACAATCTAAAATTAGACAAAACCTTAGAGTGGGCACAGCTTTAATTTCAGTGTATATTGGGCAACACATCACATTACTACCTGCAATATTATAGAAACATACTTAACAGTCATTCTTACAAAGCATTCCAACATAATATTGCAAAAGACTTATTCAAAACACCCACCACCAGCCCACAAACACATACATACATTGGTGACCATGTTCTGCTGGAAGCTGCATTTCGGTGTACACGATTAAACAAGATCAAAAAGAGTAGGTCAGCAGATGCTTCCAAACGATGTTTGCATGATCAGACAGGAACAATACACACACGACATTGACAGTATGGCCACATAAACCCACTTTTGATTGAAAAAATGCACAAGAATTTAATCAAATCTCCTAATATCATTCCTTCTCCCTCACAACAAAAAACCTGACCTTCTCAGGCCAAACGAACCCCCCTACTGCAGGCCTTTATATAAGAGAGGTTGTATTGTTAGCACACTGACACACCCAATAGAAGTACATGCCCACCAGTATCTTTCAATCTATCTCTTCATGTATATCTAAAGTGATTGCACCTGATGAGCAGGGACACATAATAGTATTCACAACTTTGTTAGCCCTTGGCTATGTGCATCAAATCTCCAACTACAGGCCAAAGATCAAAGTCCATTTGCATCCACATAAACAAAGCAACAGTTTTCTAAGCGTATGTACCTGTGCAGTGTAAACCCTATAATTTGAAATGTCCAAGTCTCTGGGCATGATTAGTGCTAATAAACATTAACATCAGTCCCTGGCTGCAATGAGCTTCCAATATAAAGTCCAAAATTAACTTTCTTACATTAGAACCTATTTCGACAGGAGACAAATAATATTCCAGCATGTCTTTGGATTGTGGTGAGAAACCCACACAGGGAGAACATATAAACTTCAACACAAGGATTAGCATGTTTGGCTATATAGTGTATCTGGAAAAGACTTACAATGGTGGTGGAACCCTCCTACACATAACTACTACATTTAGACATAGTTATAGGACCTGGGAGATGAGACAACTTCTCTACATGAAGTAACATGGTTGGGATTTGAACCCAGACCCTCAGAGATACGAAGCAGAAGGTCTAACCTCTAAGCCACGGAGCTGCCACATGTCAGACCCTCCTACACATAACTACACATAAATACACATAAAAACACATGAATACTGAATTTCTATGGACATACAGGTGATGCAAATTACATTACTCAAGAGTTATTCTTCTTGATTTATTCTGTGATATTTGGTGTTTTTTTGTGGGTGAGAGTAGAAAATTACCCTCAAATTTTTGTGAATTACATTTTGATTTCTGATGTTGGTACACATATCACATTTTTGGGGCTCAAATTATGAATATTTGGAAATAATAACAAGCACAAAAAATTGTGATTCATTTTAAATTTTCATCAGCAATGGTATTGTTTGTGGATTGTAAAGACACCTGTGTGAGTTTGGGGTAAAGATTGTTGTGAGATGAAGAATAACAAATAAAAGTGACAGAGAAAAATATATTTTACCAAAACATCAACACATTCTACATTGTAGCATTCTTAAAATCAAAATATTTTAAGTAGAAGCAACAATTTATTTCACAGAAAGATACATTTCATCTCAACATTAAAAGGTTTTTTTTGTGCAAGTTAGAATTGCTCCATTAGAATCAGTGACTGAAACTTCATTTGGACTAAATTAGAGCAGATTGTAACTCCCAAAAAATGTTCTCTAATTAGCTCTCATTTTGGTATTTACTATAGCTCCAGGTAAAAAAGACACTTGAGTTAAAATGAGAGTTATTTTCAGGTCTGAGCATGCTCAGTTGCGTTGGCACCTAGTTGTCCAAAACAGGGAATTTTTCACTTTTCAGACTTTTAAAGATATTTCAGTGTAGAAATCACCTTTTCACACAGTTTAAAAGCAGATTATCTTTAAATAATATACCGCATATTTCAGTACCATTTAGGCAATTATATCATGCTCTAAACATTATTTCCATGTGCAATTCTCTAGGTTTTAGCAGAGTAAGGGTTTGGGCGCTATTTAGTTTCAGGGAGCTATAGTAAATTCGATTTTGGGAGTATTTTCTCACCAGCACTATAGTGAATACCGTTTTAGCGCAAATTAGCGCTATTAGCGCTAATTCGCGCTAAATTGCTGCTAATTAGCGCTAATTCGCGGCAATTTGCGCGAATTAGCACCATAGCGCTATAGTAAATGACCCCCACTGTGACTGGTTGTACTATTAGGGTGTGTTCACACATGAGGTTGGGCTTAACCACAAAGTTTTACTGCCCCCCAATTGCTACCCTATTTAATTGCAGAGGCAGTGGTCAGGGGGGTACCCATGCTGCACTGCTTTGGAGCCGTATCAGGAAGTATACCCATTGTTGCTTTCACACTCAAGTGAATGGGGGTGCTTGTGTGGGGTCCAAGGGGTAAAGAGGGTGGTGACAAGGTGATTCAATGCTTCTTCACCACCTTCCAAATGCTCTCTGAAAAGTGATCTAAATACAGATTTATTATCATAAAACACTACACATATGAATGAGTCCTTATAGTTACACTGGGACTGGTGTGGCGGTGATTGGGTACAGTATCACTGGCTGCATTGGCATGTACTGTTATGGTGTGATCAGAGACAATGACTGGTTACCCTGACATACAGTGATAGCAGAGTAGCCAGCCATTGCACATGATGACTATCATGGCAGTATAATTTTACCATATGAATACAATTAGAGTTGGAAACCAAAGCGAGCAAGGCCTGCGGTATGAAAATGTGGTAAATAATTGAAAAAGAATTGTGTGGCACAGAGAAGAATGTATATTCATGTCGAGTGTTGTTAAATTCCCACTACGTATCTACCAGTTTGTATTGCTCTAGTGTACGAAACCTTAAAGTGGAAGACAGTTGAGGGGCTTGACCATCGCTTCTATCCAGAGTTGGGTGTAAACTGAGGTTTGAGTCACTGCAAATAACAAGAGTCCCCTTAGAGTGATGGTCTACAACTTGGAGGAGGTGAGAGCGAAATGGATTGTGTTCAGTGTTAGGAATACAGTAAAAGACTATGGTAACCTCTGTGTCCCGCAGTAGACCAAAGACTAACAAGTACCTGCCTGCTGGGTCCGGAGGGACATTATGTGCTAGAAAATGGGATGACCTGCAGAAGCCAATGTGCACACTTCTATGTTTAGTATGATCATTGGCGTGGAAAATTTGTGGGTAAGTAGAGCTAAAGTATTTGGAAGTAGAGGATAGAGAATTGGGTTTCCTGGGGACAGATTACATCTGTGTGGAGGGACTGAAATTATCTAAATACTTTAGTGGGTTTGAAGGTGGAGTTCAGTTCCTTGACATTAAGGGACAATATGGTGGTGGGAGCCATAACCAGTTTGGTAGAATGAGAGTGGGAGGGGGAAAATGAGGGGCAAGCAGATCTATCTACAAAGAAAAAAAAAAGTAAATTAAAATAAAGTTGGGGGGGGGGGCACATGAGCCAAGCAATTAAAATAAGATGATTAGATCAGGAAGGAGGTGGGAGAGGTTGTGTGGAAATGATATAGGGTAAGTTTGTGAAAAGTAGTTCCTCAAAAAAGAGAGGCCATAAAGAGATTTTGCAATAGAATATATAATAGTGTTAAACAGAATGAACTTAAAGTGGCTGTTAACCCACTTTCCTCTGTTCTGTCTCCTCATACAGTGCCCCCCTGTCTCTGTGTTTTATTTAAAAAATCCCACTTTACCTTATTATCCTCTCTGCCCGTCTGACAGAAGCAGTGGGCGGGGCCGAGGTTTCCCCGCTGACGTCAGCAGAACGTGAGGAGGAGAGGAGAGAGGAGACACGTCACACGGCTGGTCACGTGACTGTGGGAGCCCCAACAAAATACGGTAATGGAGGAATTTTTTTAATAATACACAGAGACAGGGGGGCACTGTACCTCACAAAAGTGAGTGCACCCTCACATTTTTGTAAATATTTTATTATACCTTTTCATGTGATAACACTGAAAAAATGACACTTTGCTACAGTGTAAAGTAGTGAGTGTACAGCTTGTATAACAGTGTAAATTTGCTGTACACGGCTGGTCAAGTGACCGTGGGGATCCCCAGTAAAATACGGTAATGGAGGAATTTTTTTAATAATACACAGAGACAGGGGGCACTGTAAGAGAAGACAGAACGGATAGCATATATATATAGAGAGAGAGAGAGAGTACCTCATAAAAGTGAGTGCACCCTCACATTTTTGTAAATATTTTATTATACCTTTTCATGTGATAACACTGAAAAAATGACACTTTGCTACAATGTAAAGTAGTGAGTGTACAGCTTGTATAACAGTGTGACTTTGCTGTCCCCTCAAAATAACTAGTACACCGCTACGTGAAAATGTCCAAATTGGGCCCAATTAGCCATTTTTCCTCCCCGGTGTCATGTAACTTGTTAGTGTTACAAGGTCTCAGGTGTGAATGGGGAGCAGGTGTGTTAAATTTGGTGTTATCGCTCTCACTCTCACATACTGCTCACTGGAAGTTCAACATGGCACCTCATGGCAAAGAACTCTCAGAGGATCTGAAAAAAAGAATTGTTGCTCTACCCAAAGATGGCCTAGGCTATAAGAAGATTGCCAAGACCCTTAAACTGAGCTGCAGCACGGTGAAAAAGACCATACAGTGGTTTAACAGGACAGGTTCCACTCAGAACAGGTCTCGCCATGATCGACCAAAGAAGTTGAGTGCACATGCTCAGCGTCATATCCAGAGGTTGTCTTTGGGAAATAGATGTATGAGTGCTGCCAGCATTTCTGCAGAGGTTGAAGGGGTGGGGGTGTCAGCCTGTCAGTGCTCAGACCATGCACTGCATACTGCATCAAATTGGTCTGCATAGCTGTCATCCCAGAATGAAGCTCTTCTAAAGATGATGCACAAGAAAGACCAAAAACAGTTTGCTGAAGACAAGCAGACTAAGGACATGGATTACTGGAACCTAATGAGACCAAGATAAATGTATTTGGTTCAGATGGTGTCAAGCTTGTGTGGCAGAAACCAGGTGAGGAGTGCAAAGAGAAGTGTGTCTTGCCTACAGTCAAGCATGGTGGTGGGATGGGAGTGTAATGGTCTAGGGCTGCATGAGTGCTGCCGGAACTGGGGAGTTACAGTTCATTGAGGGAACCATGAATGCCAACATGTACTGTGACATACTGAAGCAGAGCATGATCCCCTCCCTTCAGAGCCTGGGCCACAGGGCAATATTCCAACTTGATAACGACCCCAAACACACCTCCAAGACGACCACTGCCTTGCTAAAGAAGCTGAGGGTGAAGGTGATGGACTGGCCAAGCATATCTCCAGACCTAAACCCTATTGAGCATCTGTGGGTCATCCTCAAACGGAATGTGGAGAGCGCAAGGTCTCTATCATCCGCCAGCTCTGTGATGTCGTCATGGAGGAGTGGAAGGGGACTCCAGTGGCAACCTGTGAAGCTCTGGTGAACTCCATGCCCAAGAGGGTTAAGGCAGTGCTGGAAAATAATGGTGGCCAGACAAAATATTGACACTTTGGGCCCAACTTGGACATTTTCACTTAGGAGTGTACTCACTTTTGTTGCCAGTGGTTTAGACATTAATGACTGTGTGGTGAGTTATTTTGAGGGGACCGCAAATTTACACTGTTATACAAGCTGTACACTCACTACTTTACATTGTATCAAAGTGTCATTTCTTCAGTGTTGTCACATGAAAAGATGTAATAAAATATTTACAAAAATGTAAGGGGTGTACTCACTTTTGTGAGATACTGAATATATATATATATATATATATATATATATATATATATATATATATATATATATATATATATATATATATCCTGCAGCAGGAGGGGGGTGGGGCGGCACTGTCACTAGGTGACACACATAGAGGGGAGGGGGGGCAGAGGAGACAGACACAGGATAGCAGGCTGCAGAGGCATGCAAACAGACCACAATGTCAGGGGCTCAGCAGCCATGATTATCGTGGTCTGTTTGCAGAGGGGAGGGGATAGCCAGGCAGGATCAGCCAGGTGTTACAGGGCGCCAAACTACAAAGCACAAGCACTGTGCTGTATAAAATGCTTTAAAGGAGCAAGATTCATATTTTTGGGGGGTTAACAAATGCTTTAACAATACCAAACTAGAGGTATCAAGTATGACCATGACACCTGAGTCCTGTGAGCAGTGGGAAGCAGGGTGGAGAAAGTACAAAGGGAGGGTGCATTGGCTACCTTATCAATACAGACCAATAAGAAATAAACACATATTAAATGTGATGCCTGTATAAGGAAAAACTCTAGTAAAAAATAAAGTGTAATCTGCAGGCTCCTAGTGTAGTTAATAAATGAAGCCTGTGATAGGTGTTTGTGTGTGTATGGGGGGTAAGGGGGAAGGAATAGGAAAAAGGATGGTGGGAGAGTAGGCTTGAATCCTTTGCGGGGGGGGGGGGTCCCAGAGGAATGGGGCATTGAAGCATACAGACACTTAGATGATAAAACAAAATATGCATAAGGATAAAGTAAGTGGATAACTGGACATATGGACAATACAATAGTTGGGGATCAACGTGGAATAGAACACATAGGCATAGAACACCAAATTAGAAGTCAAGTTGAGGGAGCCTGCACATGCCAGGATGATATTGTGAGAAATGATATGGGAGAGTGGGAAAGCAAATAAGGGGGAGGGAAGAGCAGGCATGCTCCCAGCTAAGGGCTATAAGTGCTAGGATAGGGAAGCGTGCAGCTGCGATCGACACGCCATATATAGGGGTTGATTTACTAAAGGCAAAAAGTGCAGTTGCACATGGCAAGAGCAGTTGCTCCAGAGTTTAGTAAATGAGCAGAGGCTCTGCTGACTTTCATCAACCAATCATGTGCAAGCAAAAATGCTGTTTTTTTTTACTTTCCTTGCACGTGATTGGGTATTCTTTGCAAAGTGAAGCTTTACCTCATTTACTAAGCTCTGGAGCAACTGCACTTGCAGAGTGCAATTGCACTTTCCAAGGTGCACAGTCTATTGGCCTTTAGTAAATCAACCCCATAATGTTAGCATTATATTAATATTCATATGAACATCGTAATGATGCAAAACCCAGGGGCAAAGTATGAGCAAAAAAAGCTAGCGATGGGTCCTCAAGGGCACACCAGTACTTATCCATCAGTTATGTGAAGATGATGGGCATAAGGTACATAAACTTTTATTTCACCCATAGGTAGTAGAGGCAGAGGCATCAAGTGAGGCATGTTAGCATCTTCAGTTTGGTCATTGTTCCAGCAGTAGGTGATGCAAATGAAACAGCTGGGGAGCCATTGAAGTTGGTGGCGATCAGGAACATTGAGGTGAGGTTATCAGCAAGGGTGTTCCTGGATTTTTTTAAGAGTAGTGCTGCTGTACTGTCAGCCTGTGTAAGAAAATTGGAGACTGGAGGGAAAGTCCCAACAGTATCAAAGAACAAAGTATCAAAAGAGCAGTAACTGTTGATTGTAAGTCCATAATAATTTCAGTTAAGGCTCTGATGCGCACATTGGAGAGTCTGGATCTGTTTTCGGCATCTTCTAAGCTAGAAAGTAACTGGTCATTTACCATGAGCAAGTCAAAGATATCTTTATCATGGGTGTCCACAGTAGGGATTCTGTTTTGTCTTTTAATTCTGTGGCCTGCTGGCCGAGTTCTCTGATCTCCCTTGACAGGCACCCAGTGATTTGATGTGAAGTATTTTGCAAGGCTTTCTGTAGAATCACATCTATTTTCTTAGGAAGCCGCTGCTGAAGTTCCTCATACTGGTCTGGGTCTGAAGGGCTCTCAGCTGGAGCGAGTGCTGCTGTCTTCCTTGTTGTGGCCAAGGCCAGAGTGCTGGGAGATGGCGGGGCTGAGAAGTCCCATCTTGGAAGCGGAGCTGGAAGCAAGCCTCATGGATTCTTTGGGTCTTTTGCCTTGGTTTCAGCTCAGTATTGACCATGCTGGTTGGAAGGTAAGCGATGTGGTGGTGCTCCAGTCACCAATCTGGGTGTCCAGAATTGTTTTTTGTTAGAGCGGGGCTGTGCCTAGGAGGTGCAGAGTGCTTTCAGAAAGCATCCACCATGGGCAACTTTGTGCATGTGCCCCCTGTTTTTTTTTTAACAGTCTGAGTGCATACTACAGTCCCGAAGATTGTAGCATGCACTCCATTTCCTCACACAGCTGATCATTTTGAGAGGAAACAGATCAAAATCTGTAGGCATACAGTCTTTTTTTCAACTGTGACTACTGTGATTGGTCATAGAGATCACATGGTTCAGGGCCAATGGCCCTGTAACCCGCTCTATGATCTAATGTGTCCATGCATGAGTAGGCTAAAAGTCTGGAGTTTGGACCAATACTCAAACAAGCAAGAATCAGAAGTTCCAACTGAACTGGGAGCTCATTCCTACTCTGCGTATTTTCATTCCCTCAGAAGTGGTTGTTCTAAGTACAAGTGCAAAAATATTAAACACAATAGTCATTGAGGTTCAACTTTCCATACACTGAGTACAAGTACAAGTACTAGAGACTAATTTCTTCTTTAATAAGAATGTTTATGCAGGAGTACATGGAAGTTGCATGATATCTTCACCTTGGGCAGCTAGATGGGTACGGTGATGACAAGTTTCTAAATTATTATCATGAAAAGAACAGGCCTTGTTTTGTAATAATAATCACAGCAATAAATGGAGTGCTCAGGAAAAATTGTCAAGTCATGGGACTTGGAATGTAAAGTAGACTGGTCAAAAAAATTAAAGGAACACTTTGAAAACACATCAGATCTCAATGGGGAAAAATATCATGCTGGATATCTATTCTGATATGGACTGAGTATTATGTTAGGAACGAAAGGATGCCACATCGTTAGAAGAAAAATACAATTATCAACCTACAGAGGGCTGAATTCAAAGACACCCCAAAAATAAAAGTGAAAAAATGATGCAGCAAGCTGGTCCATTTTGCTGAAATTTCATTGCAGAAACTCAAAATGGTACTCAGTAGTTTATATGGCCCCCACATGCTTGTATGCATGCCTGACAATGTTGGGGCATGCTCTTAATGAGAAGACAATTGATGTCCTGGGGTATTTCCTCCCATATCTGGACCAGGGCATCACTGAGCTCCTGAACAGACTGAGGTGCAACCTGACGGCGTTGGATGGACCGAAACATAATGTCCTAGAGGTGTTCTATTGGACTTAGGTCAGGCGAGCGTGGGGGCCACTCAATGGTATAAATTCCTTAATCCTCCAGGAACTGGCTGCATACTCTCACCACATGAGGCTGTGCATTGTCATGCACCAGGAGGAACCCAGGACCCATTGCACCAGCGTAGGGTCTGACAATGGGTCCAAGAATTTAATCCCGATTAGGGATGAGCCGAACACCCCCCTGTTCGGTTCGCACCAGAACATGCGAACAGGAAAAAAGTTTGTTCGAACACGCGAACACTGTTAAAGTCTATGGGACACGAACATGAATAATCAAAAGTGCTAATTTTAAAGGCTTATATGCAAGTTATTGTCATAAAAAGTGTTTGGGGACCTGGGTCCTGCCCCAGGGGACATAGATCAATGCAAAAAAAAGACCGTTTTTTCAGGAGCAGTGATTTTAATAATGCTTAAAGTCAAACAATAAAAGTGTAATATCCCTTTAAATTTCATAGCTGGGGGTGTCTATAGTATGCCTGTAAAGGGGCACATGTTTCCCGTGTTTTGAACAGTCTGACAGCAAAATGACATTTCAAAGGAAAAAAAGTCTTTTAAAACTACGCGGCTATTGCATTGCCGGTCCGACAATACACGTAAAAGTTCATTGATAAAAACGGCATGGGAATTCCCCACAGGGGAACCCCGAACCCAAATTTTAAAAAAAAATGACGTGGGGGTCCCCCTAAATTCCATACCAGGCCCTTAAGGTCTGGTATGGATTTAAAGGGGAACCCCGCGCCAAAATTAAAAAAAAAAGCATGGGGTCCCCCCAAAAATCCATACCAGACCCTTATCCGAGCATGCAACCTGGCAGGCTGCAGGAAAAGAGGGGGGGACGAGAGAGCACCCCCCCTCCTGAACCGTACCAGGCCACATACCCTCAACATTGGGAGGGTGCTTTGGGGTAGCCCCCCAAAACACCTTGTCCCATGTTGATGAGGACAAGGGCCTCATCCCCACAACCCTGGCTGGTGGTTGTGGGGGTTGCGGGCGGGGGGCTTATCAGAATCTGGAAGCCCCCTTTAACAAGGGGACCCCCAGATCCCGGCCCCCCCTGTGTAAAATGGTAAGGGGGTACAAAAGTATCCCTACCATTTCACTAAAAAACTGTCAATAATGTTAAAAATGACAAGAGACAGTTTTTGACAATTCCTTTATTTAAATGCTTCTTCTTTCTTCTATCTTCCATCATCTTCTTCTGGTTTTTCTGGCTCTTCTGGTTCTTCCTCTGATGTTCTCGTCCAGCATCTCCTCCACGGCGTCTTCTATCTTCTTCTCCTCGGGCCACTCTGCACCCATGGCATGGGGGAGGCTCCCGCTCTTCTCTTCATCGTCTTCTCTTCTTCATCTTCTTCTCCGGGCTGCTCCGCACCCATGCTGGCATGGAGGGAGGCTCCCGGTGTGTGACGCATCTCCTCTTCTGACAGTTCTTAAATAACGGGGGGGCACCCGGTGACCCCGCCCCCCTCTGACGCACGGTGACTTGACGGGACTTCCCTGTGACGTCACGGGGAATGCCACAGGCAGGGCTGTCTTTAAGATTGATTGGACCCAGGGGAAAAAAATGTTTTGGGCCCCCCACTCCATGCAGTTTTGCTCTCCACCTGCTTTGAGACATACAATAAAAAGCAGCTAGATTCAAAATCAGTTTACTGAATCAGATCAGACAGTGATTGCGATTGGTTGCCAGAGGTTACGGTGTATCATTACCAACCACTGACTGGTTGCTATAGGTTACAGCACATAATTTCTGCTTGTTGATTGGTTGCTAGAGATTATTGTACATCAATACTGCTCACTGATTGGTTACTATAGGTTACTGCACATCACTACTGCTTACTGATTGGTTGCTAGAGGTTACAGCACATCATTACTGCTTACTGATTGGTTGCTAGAGGTTACAGCACATCATCTCCTCACTGCCTGCACACCATGGACTGGGAAGGTGAGGGGGGCCATTAATAGACAGAAAACTCCTACGGATACTAGGACTCCTGGGCTCAGTGGCGGTGCTGGGAGGAGGGGAGCGTGGTATCAATGGCAATGCTGATTTTTTTTTTACACTGACTACCAATATAAAGAGGAGTTTCAATATTGGCCACCAATGAAATAGGGGTTTACACTGACCACTAATGTGTTAGAAGCATTCACAGTAATCACCAATGTAAGGAGGGATTTACACTGACCACCAATGTAAGGGGGGCGTTCACACTGGCCACTAGTGTGAATGAAAGGATTCTACACCAAGCACCAATGTAATGAGAAGATTTACACTGACCACCAATCTAATTGAGACATTTAGCCTGCGTTCACATTTGTGTGTGTTGGGAAAGCGTGCAAAATCACTTTCCTGACACCACAGAAATGTGCTGCCCTTTAGCAGATACACAGCAGTGCCATTAATTGTTAATGATACCCTCACCCATCTGCTGACATGTGCCTTTACACGTGTGATTTTGGAAAAGGGTTTGGGAGTTTCTTCCGCATTTGTAGCGCATAGAGCATCCCATTGAAATGAATGGGCTGCTCTACACATGACCTACATCTTTATCCACCATGTCAGTACACCTTTGCATCCTTAAACCCATGCTAACATCTGCACCCCATACCTCCCCCATCCTCTCCACTCCCCCTCCCCTTTATCTCTACCTGCCTCCTCTGCTCATTTTTGCACCCACCTTCCTTACATCTATACATACCCTTCTTGCTCACCTGTGCACCCAAACTGTAATTCCTTCTCTGCCTACCTCTGCACACCCCACAGTACCCTCCCCCACCAATTTGCTTACCTTTGCAGAACAGGCTGATGATAGGCTTAATGACCACAGTTGTACAGGACTTTCAAGCATGCCCCTTTACCTCTCCAGTGGGCAGCATTTAGTATAGGTGATGGTGGCTATGACCTCAGAAGGGCATGATATACATATGAATACCTCTATTTACATATGAATCCTGCCGGTCTGCCGCTATTTACATATGAATGCCGTCACTATTTACATATCAATGTCGGTATTTACATATAAACACAGGGTCTGCAGGTGAGTCATCTGTACACAACAATAGTGAAGAGCTGGGCAGCATAAGTAACAAAACTTCACACTTCACACTAAGATATCAGGACACAGCATATGTGTTCACAGCTATGAAATTTAAAGGGATATTACGCTTTTATGGTTTGACTTTAAGCATTATTAAAATCACTGCTCCTGAAAAAACGGCCGTTTTAAAAACTTTTTTTTGCATTGATCCATGTCGCCTGGGGCAGGACCCAGGTCCCCAAACACTTATTATGACAATAACTTGCATATAAGCCTTTAAAATTAGCACTTTTGATTTCTCCCATAGACTTTTAAAGGGTGTTTCGCGGCATTCGAATTTGCCGCGAACACCCCAAATTGTTCGCTGTTCGGCAAACTTGCGAACAGTCGATGTTCGAGTCGAACATGAGTTCGACTCAAACTCGAAGCTCATCCCTAATCCCGATACCTAATGGCAGTCAGGATGCCATTGTTTAGCCTGTAGAGGTCTGTGCGTCCCTCCATGAATATGCCTACCCAGATCATCACTGATCCACCACCAAACCGGTCATGCTGAGCAATGTTACAGGCAGCATAACATTCTCCACAGCTTCTCCAGATCCTTTCACGTCTGTCACATATGCTCAGGGTGAACCTGCTCTCATCAGTGAAAAGCACATGGCGCCAGTGGTGGACCTGCCAATTCTGGTGTTCAATAGCAAATGCCAATCGAGCTCCAAGGTGCCTTGCAGTAAGCACCAGGCTCACTAGAGGACATGTTTGGTCAGAGACATTCACACCACTGGCCTGCTGGTCATTTTGTAGGGCTTTGGCAGTGCTCATCCTGATCCTCCTTGCACAAAGGAGCAGATACCGGTCTTGCTGATGGGTTAAGGACCTTCTATGGCCCTGTCCAGCTCTCCCAGAGTAACTGCCTGTCTCCTGGAATCTCCTCCATGTTCTTGAGACTGTGCTGGGAGACACAGCAAACCTTCTGGCAATGGCACATATTGATGTGCCATTCTGAAGGAGTTGGACTGCCTGTGCAACCTCTATAGGGTCCAGGTATTGCTTCATGCTACCAGTAGTGACACTGACCCTAGCCAAATGCAAAACTAGTGAAAAACAGTCTTAAAAGATAAGTAGGGAAAAAAATGTCAGCGGCCTCCACCTGTAAAACCATTCCTGTTTTGGTGGTTGTCTCATTGTTGCCCATCTAGTGCACCTGTTGTTAATTTTATTAACACCAAAGCACCTGAAACTGATTAACAACCCACTCTGCTACTTAACTGACCAGATCAATATCCCAGGAGTTTAATTGACTTGATGCTGTACTCTGATTAAAAAGTGTCCCTTTCATTTTTTTGAGCAATGTATTCACAAACCACCTTATTTGAATTCCAGATAGCCAGGATCTTACTTACTTTGTTTAAATAGATTTCAAGTGATAAGGTAAAAAAAAATTAAAAATCCAAATCTCAACAGTATAATGTCTGTATTGGACTAGTGATGAGCCCGATGTTCGAGGTGAACGTAAGTTGGACTTGAACATCGAGTGTTCGCCTATTCGCCAAACAGCGAACATTATGTGGTGTTCGTGGCAAATTCGAAAGCCGCAGAACACCGTTAAAGTCTATGGGGCACTAACATGAAAAACCAAAAGTGCTCATTTTAAAGGCTTATATGCAGGTTTTTGTCATAAAAAGTGTCTGGGGACCCAGGTCCTGCCCCAGGGGACATGTATCAGTGCAAAAAAAAGTTTTAAAAACGGCCATTTTTTCAGGAGCAGTGATTTTAATAATGCTTAAAGGGAAACAATAAAAATGAAATATCCCTTTAAATATTGTGACGGGGGGTGTCCTTAGTATGCATGTAAATTAGCGCATCTTTCCCATGTTTAGAACAATACCACAGCAAAATGACATTTCTAAAGGAAAAAAATCTCATTCAAAACTGCTCGTGGCTGTAATGTATTGTCGAATCCAAGTAATATAGATAAAAAATATTGAAAAAAATGGTATGGGGACCTGGGTCCTGCCCCAGGGAACATGTATCAATGCAAAAAAAAGTTTTAAAAACTGACGTTTTTTCAGGAGCAGTGATTTTAATAATACCTAAAGTGAAACAATAAAAATGAAATATTCCTTTAAATATCGTGCCTGGGGGGGCGGTTGTCCTTAGTATGCCTGTAAAGTAGTGCATTTTCCCTGTGTTTAGAACAATACCACAGCAAAACATTTAAAACTGCTCGTGGCTGTAATGAATTGTCGAATCCTGGCAATATAGATAAAAATCATTGAAAAAAAATGGGATGGGTTCCCCCCGTCCATTATCAGGTACTTTCTGGTATGAATATTAAGGGGAACTCCGCACCAACATTTAAACAATCAGGTCTGGTATGGATATTAAGAGGAACCCTGCCCCAATTTTTTTTTTAATGGCATAGGGGTCCCCCCAAAATCCATACCAGGCCCTTCAGGTCTGGTATGGATTTTAAGGGGAACCCTGCACCAAAATTAAAAAAAAATGGCGTAGGGGTCCCTCCCAAAATCCATACCAGACCCTTACGTGAGCATGCCACCTGGCAGTCTGCAAGAAAAGGGGGGGATGAGAGAGCATCCCCCCTCCTGAACCATACCAGGCCACATGCCCTCAACGTGGGGAGGATGCTTTGGGGTCCCCCCAAAACACCTTGTCCCCATGTTGATGGGAACAAGGGCCTTGTCCCCAAAACCCTTGCCTGGTGGTTGTGGGGGTCTGTGGGCAGGGGGTTTATCGGAATCTGGAAGTCCCCTTTAACATGGGGACCCCAGATCCCGGCCCCCCCTATGTGAATGGGTATTGGGTACATTATAAGAAAAAAGAAGAAGCGCCAATCTGAGTGCAGTATCATTACATTATACCCCTACACCTTCACCAAAAAAGTGTCAAAAATAGTAAAACTGACAGTAAACAGTTTGGGACAAATTCTTTATTTAAAAAATAAAAATGTCCTGCAATGTAAATCCATCGCCAATCACGCCGCCTGATGAACCAAAAAAAAAAACAAAAACAAAACGCAGCAACTCCTGCCTCCATGGAAGGCTCCTGCCGACGGAAGCCTCTTCGCGATGACAAACAGAATATTTGTAACTGTAAGCGCAAACACACAAGTCCATATATAACAGGAGATATAAAGGGCTGAGCAACTTAGTCCATAGGGGACAGGCTGAAAGTTCAAGGGTTAAGTGGTAACCGGTAATGTAATGGTTAACGTAGGCAGGTAAGCTAGGTGGCTGCTGTCCTCAGAGAGCTGGATCTGTGATAGATGAGAGAGGGGTAGAGAAGGAAGCGCCACCTGAGTGTAGTATTAACAAATGATGTTTAATGACACTAGGTAAAAACACACTTACAGGATAAAAACATATAAAAGGCTCATCTGTATAGGTATGTGGTCCTCAGTGTTCCCTCTTGATCCTGTGGTGGTGACGCTGCAGGGATGCTGCCATCCCCACATGATATATTACGGTTGATACATCGATGATATAGTGATCATCTGGGATGGCACGTTTGATGACATCATGACCTTTGTACAATACTGCAACCATAACAGCTTGGGCCTATCCTTCACTCACATTGCTAACCCTGACACTTTGGCCTTTCTAGACCTCGAGCTTTGCCACGACAACAAAACTATATATGCAAGAAACTTTACCAAACCTACTGCTGGTAATTCATTTATACACTATGCTAGCTGCCACCATCCGAGATGGGTCAACAACATCCCCTGCAGCCAATTCTGCCACCTTCGAAGGAATTGTACCAGAGATCCAGGCTATGACACCCATGGACAACTTCTGTCAAAAAAATTCCTAGACAAAGGATACCCCACTCCACTTATAAACGTGGCCTTCCATCATTACCGTAGTTTATCTCCAGGCCCCACCCTCTTCCTACCACTGGTAAACAACCTACCCGATTCATCACACAATTTCATGACAATAAAAGATAATGGAGAAGATCCTGGCTTTACACTGGCCTATTCTGTTGAAAAACCCTCATCTCAGAACCACAGTTGATACCAAACCTCAAGTGGCATATAGAAAAATCCAGAAACATTAAGAGTAAAATTGCACCCAGTAGAATTAAGCCTACCCAACCCACCTCATCACCACTCACCCTGATACCCCTCAGAGGGATGTATCAATGCAAAAAACCCCTCTGCTTAACCTGCCAGTTCATACAACACGGTCAGAAAACCTTCACTGTCAAAGGAAAAAACTATACCTTAAAAGAATTTTACAACTGTTCAACTGACTTTGTTATATACTGCCTCACCTGCCCCTGTGGCCTACTATATGTCAGCAGAACCATCAGAGCCCTAAGGGCACGTTTTGGGGAGCACCGGTGCTTTATCAAAAAAGGCTGTGACCACCACAGCGTCCCTAAACACTTCCTGACTCACCACGGCTGATCTACAGCTGGCCTCAGTGTGTGGGTCATTGAATCAATCCCGGCCATATACCCTGCCGCTGAGCAGTGTATACGTCTTTGCCAGCAAGAAACTTACTGGATCTACTCTTTGGGCACTTTTAGCACCTGGGGGGTTGAACGAGGATATTGAGGTGCACACACTACTTTAAGCCACCCCGTTTCCTCATGAGATCACCCCTACAGATGTAGCCTTGCTACAATATATATATATCTTTAAAGAGGTAGTCCACCTAAACCGCCAAAAAAAAAAAAAATATTAAAAGCCAGCAGCTACAAATACTGCAGCTGCTGACTTTTAATAAATGGCCACTTACCTGTCCCAGGGTCCAGCGATGTGGGCAGGCGACGCCAAGAACCCGCTCGGTTCTCGGCAGCTGCCGCCGTCATCCTAGGTGAGGGAATCAGGAAGTGAAGCATTGCGGCTTCACTTCCCGCTTCCCTACTGCGCATGCACGAGTCGCGCTGCGCATCGTAACTGGTCCCCGCTATCTCCTGGGAGCTGTGCATTTCCCAGGAGACAGCGCGGAGGGACAGGAAGAGGCATAGACTCCCATGGGAGTCTATGCCGGAAGTGGGTGCAAATACCTGTCTTAGACAGGTATCTGCACCCCCCCCCTGAAAGGTGCCAAATGTGACACCTGAGGGGGGGAGGGTTCCGAAAAGCGGAAGTTCCATTTTTGTGTGGACCTCCGCTTTAAGAACCCTGCACAGATACATGCTTCCCTGCTCCTTGTGTTTTCCCAATACGCATGCTTTATTCATGTCCACTTCTTATACCATAATTTTTTTCACCATTTTTTGCCTTTTTCCACCTATTTATATTCATTTTTATTTGTATTATTTTTCTTTTTTTTTCTTTATATTTTTATCTTTACCGTTGCATTTTCTGGTTCTTTTGTATCATCACCATGGGAAATATTATGTTTCGCTTTTATACTTATGTATATATATATATATTTTTATACTTACCTCCATTTTTTGCCCCCATTGTTACTCCCATTTTTACTATTGTTAATATTATTGTCTCCATGTTTACTACCATGCACTTCTCCCCATTCATATATATGTTTCAATGCCACTCACTATTATATAACCTCTTTTTTTCTCTGTGTATATTATGTTACCTTGTAGTTCCCTTCCTGTCCACAGTTGGCACTGTGCTTTCTTTGACAGACACTGGGACCTGTTGTCCCAAGGCGCTGGCATATAAAAGCACATTGCAGACACCTCCCTATTAGGCCTATTGAAGGAGCAGTGGTTCCGAGTGCGTAGCCTTCTCTCAACCTCTCTGCAAGCCCTCCTCCCTGGATGATCCCTCTCCTGGATACCAAAAACCCGGAAGTGAACGGATGACCTGTGACATCACGTGCACTCCACACCGGCCCCTAGTCTCTTCCTGATGGCCACAGAAGGAGTTCCTGGCTGGTAATCCCCCTTCTGAAGCCCAGCATCCCTGCAGCGTCACCACCACAGGATCAAGAGGGAACACCGAGGACCACATACCTATACAGATGAGCCTTTTATATGTTTTTATCCTGTAAGTGTGTTTTTACCTGGTGTCATTAAACATCATTTGTTAATACTACACTCAGGTGGCGCTTCCTCCTCTACCCCTCCCTCTACGCGATGACAGCTGTCCACGTGACGTCAGAGGAAGGCGGGGTCATCCGTTTACATCACCGGGTGGCCCCGCCTTCCTGTGACATCATGTGGCATCAGTAATAGGGCAGGGTCACCCATTTACGTCACTCAGCTATATCACAGCTGTCATCGCGAAGAGGCTTCAGTTGACGTGAGCCTCCCATGGAGGTGGAGTTCTTGCATTTTTTGGGGGGTTTTTTTGGTTCATCGGGCGGCGTGATGGACGATGGCTTTACATCGTGGGACATTTTTATCTTTTTATTTTTTAATAAAGGATTTGTCCCAAGTTGTCTACTGTCATTTTTACTATTTTTGACACTTTTTTTGGTGAATGTGTAGGGGTACAATATACCCCATACCCATTCACATGGGGGGCCAGGATCTGGGGTCCCCTTGTTAAAGGTGGCTTCCAGATTCTGATAAGCCCCTGCCCGCAGACCCCCACAACCACTGGGCAAGGGTTGTGGGGACGAGGCATTTGTCCCTATCAATATGGGGACAAGGAGTTTGGGGGGACTCCAAAGCATCCTCCCCATGTTGAAGGCATGTGGCCTGGTATGGTTCAGGAGGGGGGGTGATCTCTCTCACCCCCTCTTTTCCTGGCAGGTTGCGTGCTTGGATAAGAGTCTGGTATGGATTTTGGGGGGACCCCTACGCCATTTAAAAAAAAAAATTGGTGCAGGGTTCCCCTAATATTCAAACCTGAAGGGCCTGGTATGGATTTTGGGGTCCCCTTGTTAAAGGTTTAACAAGGGGACCCCAGGATCTGGGGTCCCCTTGTTAAAGGTGGCTTCCAGATTCTGATAAGCCCCTGCCCGCAGACCCCCACAACCACTGGGCAAGGGTTGTGGGGACGAGGCATTTGTCCCTATCAATATGGGGACAAGGAGTTTGGGGGGACTCCAAAGCATCCTCCCCATGTTGAAGGCATGTGGCCTGGTATGGTTCAGGAGGGGGGGTGATCTCTCTCACCCCCTCTTTTCCTGGCAGGTTGCGTGCTTGGATAAGAGTCTGGTATGGATTTTGGGGGGACCCCTACGCCATTTAAAAAAAAAAATTGGTGCAGGGTTCCCCTAATATTCAAACCTGAAGGGCCTGGTATGGATTTTGGGGGGACCCCTACACATTTAACCTTATAGAGGTAATCTTGATGAAAGCAAGAATTGGCTTTGCTGTAAAAAATTGCAATGATATGCACCTGTCAAACAGGTGCAGAAAAATGACTCTTTGGGTGTCGGTCTTTGAGTGTCGGTTAACCCTGTAACGACACCATGAGTATGAAAGGGGTTAAAGTCGTTTAAGACATTCCATTCCCGAACACAAAGTCAGCTACCGGACAATTCAATCAGCCGAACAGAAACCCATACGAATAATTCTCCCCCCCAAGTATGAGATGAGGCTCTGTGTTGAGGTTTAAGACAGGAATGACTCTCTATTTTGAGATCTCACACAAATATATACAGCATGATGAAAATACAACCTGTAAGCAGACACCTAATTAACATGAGCTAATTATCTAATCATTTACCCAGACTAGGTGACTCAGAGACATGACCTTCCGGACAGACTTCATGTCCCATAGCTCACTGACTATACAATACACTTTATCATACATCTCAATACAATTGCAGGGTTAATTATCACACTGGATGAAAAGACTCTTTAGAAGCTGTGACAAGTCATACTAGACTAATTTACATTATAGCAGACACAGACAGAGACAGGTGGCTGGAATTGACATCAGCATCTCCTCACAGTATGTGTCCCAACAGTATGAATCAGTCACTATTTGTAATATGGCAAATACAGGGTCCCCGGAGTCTGTGTCTCTTGGGGGGATATGGACCCGAATCTAAAGTAACGCCACCTCAAGGGTCCCCAGGCATACAGCTCACAAAGAGCACCGTTCCCCTAAATGCCAGGGCCCATAATCGGTAGGCAAGAGGCTAGCATTCAGTCCCCTCCAAAAGCCTCTGTCCCGGCTAGGTCTGTCACAAACCCTATAGAGGTACTCTTGATCAAAGCAAGAATTGGCCTTGCTGTAAAAAATTGAAATGATATGCACGTTTCAAACAGGTACAGAAAAATTGTTTTTGGGTGTCGGTGGCACCTTCCCACCATAACCCTATAGAGGTACTCTTGATGAAAGCAAGAATTGGCCTTGCTGTAAAAAATTGCAATGATATGCACATGTCAAACAGGTGCAGGAAAAATTGGTCTTTGGGTGTCGGCGGTGCCTTCCCATGGTAACCCTATAGAGGTACTCTTGATGAAAGCAAGAATTGGCTTCGCTGTAATAAAAATTGCAATGATGTGCACCTGTCAAACAGGTGCAGAAAAACTGGTCTTTTGATGTCGGTGGCAACTTCCCACCGTAACCCTATAGAGGTAATCTTGATGAAATCAAGAATTGGCCTTGCTTTAAAAAATTGTAATGATATGCACCTGTCAAACAGGTGCAGAAAAATGACTCTTTGGGTGTCGGGGGCGCCTTCCCACCGTAAACCTATAGAGCTTCTCTTGATAAAGGCAAAAATAATTGCAATGATATGCACCTGTCAAACAGGTGCTGCAAAATTGGTCTTTGGGTGTCAATTGTGCCCATGAAACCTATACCAAAAACATTCTTCCAGATGAAATGATTGAGTACCCCATGTGATGCAGACACTGCCAATGGGATTTGGAAGCTGACAGCCCTGGATGGGAAGGACTAAAAAAATTCTGAAATGCCTCACTTAGGTGAACGCCTTTTTCAACGCTCCTCTCTTGACCAACAGAAGACTACGTTTTCCACAACACTGTAACCTGCTGAAGTCAGGAAAAACGTTCAATAAAATCCTCTTTAACGTGTCCTCAAGAGATTTTATCTTCTGCACTCTCTGTGGGTACGGGATGAGTTCTGAGACCTTCCCCTTATAATGGTGGTTAAGGAGGGTCGCCTACCAGTAATCATCCTTCTCCTTTATGCCACACATTCTTGGGTCCTTTCGCAGGCTTTGAAGCATGAGGTTGCCTATGCACCTCAAATTTACTGAGGCTTGAAAAGCAGACTCCTTGGTGTAACTCAGGATGACAGCATCTGGAACTTCCTCCTCGCAGCCACTTACTACTCCCAAGGGTCCTTGGGTTGGAAAGCCATCGCTTACAGATTGATGCATGCCTTACTCTTCTTCGAAGCCTATGAAAGTGCCAGAATCCTCCTCCTCTTCCCCTCTCTCCTCCTGTGTGTTCTGTGACATAGGAATGATCGTGTCTGGATAAAGTGGGCCTTGAGACGAAAGGAAGTCCTCCTCTTCCTCCTGCTGCTCTGCCCCCAGTGCCCTTTCCATAATGCCACGCAGGGTCTGCTCCAGCAGGAACACAACAGGGATTGTAACCCTGGGTACATATTTAGGAAATGCTGCACCACCAAATTGAGGACATGTGTCAACTTTCCCTGTCTAAGGGACAGGAGGTTTGAGCCATTATCGCACACCACTATTCCTGGCTCCAGCTGGCGTGGTTTGAACCACCTCTGGGCCTGCCCCTGCAGAGCTGCAAGAATCCCTGCTCCGGTGTGGTTTCTGTCCCCTAAACACACCAGCTGAAGCAATGCATGGCACCTTTTAGCCTGACTCATGGAATAGCCCTTTGAACACTTAGGGGGTGCCTGATGTTCATAGGACAATTTTGCAATGGAGGGCATGGAGGTGGCAGAGGAGGAGGAGGAGGAGGTGTTAGAGCTCACAGGTCTGGCATCATCACCACCAGCTGTATGGAGGTGTGGGGGCACAACAAGCTGCAGCACCGAGCCCTGTCCTGCATCCTTTTGAGTTGCAAGCAGTGTTACTCTGAACAAAATATATCATCCCTGCCCATGCTTGCTGGATCATGTGTCAACAATAAGGTGGATTTTATGGCTGACTGCCTTGCCCAATGATGCCAGAACATTCCTTCCACGTGACGGTAGAGAAATGGAATGGCCTTACGTGAAAAGTAGTAGTGACTGGAAACCTGCCATTGTGGTACAGTACATTGTGCGAATTCATGGAAGGGGGCAGAATCCACCAGGCTGAAAGGCAGAAGTTGGAGAGCCAACAGCTTTGACAAGCTTGCATTTAGATGCTGGGCATGTGGGTGGCATGGACTGTTATTTTCTTTTTCCACTGCAGCAGAGAATTTGCTACAGTCTACAGCTGGTGGTGTGCTGCTGACAGATGTGCTGCTAGTACAAAATATTTTTTACAACGCACACATACAAGAATGACATTTCCTACAGGGCTAGTTAAAAACACCTGAACATATTAAAAAAATATGGGGGTTTAGTCACACTATATCGTCATATAGTGCTAAGCCCACTTACTGCGACAAAGTACCCCGAATTAGTGTTTAGGATGTATCCCTTTCAGTTCTCCCACATAGAGGAGTTCAGCTCCCATGGTTGAGACAAAGGATCTTCCATTCTATTACTAATGTAGGACCCACTAATTCGGGGTACTTTGTCGCAGTAAGTGGGCTTAGCACTATATGACCATATAGTGTGACCAAACCCCCGTATTTTTTGAATATGTTCAGGTGTTTTTAACTAGCCCTGTAGGAAATGTCATTCTTGTATGTGTGCGCTGTAAAATATTTTTTGTACTGTTTGTAGGTCTTATAGCAGCACCATCTTGAATTTAAATGCATTGTATGGTGTGCCTCCCAAATATGTTCTTGTATGTTGTAATAGGCCCTAACCAGGTTTTTTGGGCTGGAGCACCCCTCCCCCTCCTCATTACCTCCTATTTAGTGGCCACCAGTGTTTAGGATGTATCCCTTTCAGTTCTCCCACATAGAGGAGTTCAGCTCCCATGGTTGAGACAAAGGATCTTCCATTCTATTACTAATGTAGGACCCACTAATTCGGGGTACTTTGTCGCAGTAAGTGGGCTTAGCACTATATGACCATATAGTGTGACCAAACCCCCGTATTTTTTGAATATGTTCAGGTGTTTTTAACTAGCCCTGTAGGAAATGTCATTCTTGTATGTGTGCGCTGTAAAATATTTTGTACTGTTTGTAGGTCTTATAGCAGCACCATCTTGAATTTAAATGCATTGTATGGTGTGCCTCCCAAATATGTTCTTGTATGTTGTAATAGGCCCTAACCAGGTTTTTTGGGCTGGAGCACCCCTCCCCCTCCTCATTACCTCCTATTTAGTGGCCACCAGTGTTTAGGATGTATCCCTTTCAGTTCTCCCACATAGAGGAGTTCAGCTCCCATGGTTGAGACAAAGGATCTTCCATTCTATTACTAATGTAGGACCCACTAATTCGGGGTACTTTGTCGCAGTAAGTGGGCTTAGCACTATATGACCATATAGTGTGACCAAACCCCCGTATTTTTTGAATATGTTCAGGTGTTTTTAACTAGCCCTGTAGGAAATGTCATTCTTGTATGTGTGCGCTGTAAAATATTTTGTACTGTTTGTAGGTCTTATAGCAGCACCATCTTGAATTTAAATGCATTGTATGGTGTGCCTCCCAAATATGTTCTTGTATGTTGTAATAGGCCCTAACCAGGTTTTTTGGGATGGAGCACCCCTCCCCCTCCTCATTACCTCCTATTTAGTGGCCACCAGTGTTTAGGATGTATCCCTTTCAGTTCTCCCACATAGAGGAGTTCAGCTCCCATGGTTGAGACAAAGGATCTTCCATTCTATTACTAATGTAGGACCCACTAATTCGGGGTACTTTGTCGCAGTAAGTGGGCTTAGCACTATATGACCATATAGTGTGACCAAACCCCCCGTATTTTTTGAATATGTTCAGGTGTTTTTAACTAGCCCTGTAGGAAATGTCATTCTTGTATGTGTGCGCTGTAAAATATTTTGTACTGTTTGTAGGTCTTATAGCAGCACCATCTTGAATTTAAATGCATTGTATGGTGTGTCCCCCAAATATGTTCTTAGATGTGCTGCTAGGACCTGGTACACCCTGTGCTATACCATCATCTCTGTCAGTGGAGGCTTCTGAGAGTTAATGACTTGGTATAACAGGGGCAGACTGAAGTAGGTAAGGAGGAGGAGGAGGGACAGATTTGTGCACCTTTTGTGTGGCTTTTAGGTGCTCTTGTTAAATGCCTTGTTAAGTATGTGGTACCCAAATTTCTGGTGTTTTTGCCACATTTGATGTGCCTGACACACAGTTTGCAGATAGCAACAGTGCAATCTGCTGCAGATGTGCTGAAAAAGTCCCAGACAGCTGAGCTTTGGGGAGTAGGCCGGGAGATAACAGCTGCAGAATGTGATGGAATAGGATGGCTGCTCTCTACTCTTCCTTGGGGTTGTGCCGTCTCACCTTCAGTTTCTTCCTCTGCTCTAACTGTCACCCAAGTCACATCAGTGACCTCATCATCATTATCATCTCCATCTCCTCTATCAACATCATTACCACTGGAGACAAGTTGGCAATACGCTGCAGCTGGGGGAACATGAATGCCAATTTGTCTACCAGTGTTCTCCCCTCTCTCTAGGCAAGTGTTCCTGTCATCCTCAACCTCAGAACCAACATCTGAATCCAGTAATGGCTGGGCATCATCAAGGCGCAAGTGGCTGATGCTGTGGTCTAATAACTCAGCTGACTCCTCCATGGCTGGTGCTGGGGCTATGGCAGGAATAGATGTGGACAAGGAGGCAGGTTTACCCACTCTGGCAACTGCAGGGGACTGCACACTTGTCTCTGATTGCTTGACAGAGGATGAGGAAGGTTTAGTAAGCCAGTCCACCACCTCATCTGCATGCTGTGGCTGGATAGCATGGGCAAACTCACTAAACAGAGGAAATAATGCCCTGCCTGAGGACTGACCACCACGTCCACCTTTGCCTGTGGACACATTTGTTGCTGGCCCCCTTACAGTGCCAAGGGAATGTCTGCCTCTCCTTGTTGTTCTCCCAGACATTATTGGGAGGGAGGGGGCGGTGCTTATAAGCAAATGTAAAGAAGAAGTGGAAATCTGTAGGTAGATGCACTTTAATCAATGTATAGTGGTGTTTGGTGCACTTTAATTTGAGTACTCACACTACACAAACAAACTCCATGGATACACTGTAATATACTGCAATATAATGCGCCAAACGTACAGCGATGCACAGAACTATATGGCATTAAACTTGCAGTAACGCACACAGAAGTAAATGGTATTAAACTTGCAGTAACACACACAGAAGTAAATGGCATTATACTTGCAGTAATGCACACAAAAGTAAATGGCGTTAAACTTGCAGTAACGCACAAATCTATATGGCGTTAAACTGGCAGTAATGCACACAGAACTATATGGCGTTGAACTGGCAGTAACACACACAAAACTATATGGCGGTAAAATGGCAGTAACACACACAGAAGTAAATGGCGTTAAACTTGCAGTAACGCACAAAACTATATGGCGTTAAACTGGCAGTAATGCACACAGAACTATATGGCATTAAACTGGCAGGAACGCGCACAAAACTATATGGCATTAAACTGGCAGTAACGCACACAGAAGTAAATGGCGTTAAACTGGCAGTAACGCAATATTAAATAGATGGTGTTCAACCGTCACTACACTGACGCTATCTGAACTGTCCCTACTCTAGCTATACACTAATGTCAAGATTACTGACACAGTCTCATCACACTACACTGAAACTATCTGAGCTGTCCCTACTCTACACTAATGTATGTATGAATGACACAGTCTCACTACACTACTGTGAAACTATATGAGCTGTCCCTACTCTAGCTGCACATTATGTAAAGTTGAATGACGGTCCACCTCCCTACACTCACACTATCCCTAGACTGACACTAAACTAATATTCTACACTGACAATTGAAACAAAATAGCACAGTATAGCACACTAACTAACTAATATCAATGAACGGAGCCCTGTTGTATCTCTCGCCATGCCAAAATCACACTAAAAATGGCTGCCATTGAAAGAATACTTTTATACTGTGTGGCGGGAATGAGTCATGATTGGATAAATTCATGATGACAGTGTCCAATCATGACTCTGACTGTGTTCTGTGGCCTGATTGGCTGAAGCTTTCACTACTTTAGCCAATCAGGGCTTGCAATGCACTGTTCAGCACCGCAATGCATTGTGGTCGGTTTGGGGGGCCGAACAAACGGTCGAACGACCCATTTTTTTGGCTATTCGTCAAACTTATACCGTTTGCCCATCCCTGTTCGCTTGTTCATACAAAATTTTTGCCTGATTGCATGTTCTGGTGCGAATGGAACCAGGGGGTGTTCGGCTTATCTCTATATGGGACAATTTACAAAACTGTGCTGCAGTAATGTTACAGGCTTTGGTGTGCTAAAATACCTTTCACTGTGTTTGGCACCTTCACCTTCCCAATGAACCTGTATTGTATTGTTTTTGGTCCGATGTGGTGAGTTAGGAAGCCCATTTAAATGAACAAAATATAGGTTAATGGGCACCCACTAAACACACTCCAGTGTACAATTCTAGTGTAAATGGGCTCTAACCTATCCAGCTTCACAAAGGAACTGAAATCAAAGCTAGCATTTAAATCCCAGTTTCTGCCAAAACTGCTTTTTTTTTACTTTTAGGTTAGGATAGAGTGGTAAGGGTTAGAAACTCTGTCAGATTGTGTGGGGAGGAGCATACAAAGGTGATAGGAAGCCAATTAGAGTGACCTTTGTCCTTCATATTAGTAACATTTGGTAGATAGATATGCATAGTCAAGTAGATATGCTTTAAAAAGAATAAATTTATGTTGTTTAACAGACCAGTCAGGGATAATTGTGTTCAAGTGGGCACTACTTGTTTTTAGTGAAGAACACTAATGTATGTATAGTACAGATTGTTTATAATATTTTTAAAGATGCTCCCTTAATATAGCTATAGTATCACTTTACTAAGAATATCTTATCTAAATGGTTGAAATAAATAAATAATGAACTGCTTTGGTATACATATGATAATCGTACGTTTTCTGACACATACTGTACTTCTGTATAGTACAGATTGTTTATAATATTTTTAAAGATGCTCCCTTAATATAGCTATAGTGCCACTTTACTAAGAATATCTTATCTAAATGGTTGAAATAAATAAATAATGAACTGCTTTGGTATACATATGATAATCGTAAGTTTTCTGACACATACTGTACATAAAAAGCATGCAATCTATATGATTCTTTAAAATCACATTTTGACATTTAAAAAAAATATCTTGCATTATCAGTAGGTAATGACAATGTAAATGTGTTTCTTTGTTATTAAAATAATTTATTGCAATTAAAGGCACTGAACAAATGCATTTATCTAAATGGATTTACTAAGTAGGCATTGTTATATTTACTAAGCCTTTATGTGTGCATTATTCAGTATAGCTGTTATGCTGTTTTTTGCTACTGAATTATAATGAAAGTCAAACAAGTGGCTACAAGCTCACATTTACATACATTTATCAAGCTCAAAGGTGGTTTTTGGTATGAACTAGAAAAAGCTTTTAACTGCATGCCTATCCCACACATGATTGTCAGTATATGTACACATTATAAATAGCATTATTGTCTATTTTAGCACTTACAGTGCTGCTGAATTTGCAGTATTTGGAAAGAAAAATGCTTTACTGTGCTGGAGTATATGACTGTAGAGCTAAAGGGCTATGACACTAGCTTTATTGTACAACAGAAAAGAAACAAAATACAAATAGGAATAGTCAACAGCAAACAAAGTGGTAAATGCATCTTTACCGAATACGTCAAGCAGCCAGTTTTCAAGGAAGTCGGTTGGATCCCTGCCTTCCACCCGCTGAGGCAGACCCACTAAGCGTATATTGTTCCACCTCAGCCTGTTTTCGATACCATCTGTTTTATCTCTAATATCGCAGGCTAGGCACGCTGTGGAACGGGTTTCAGCAATCAGAGGAGGCAGTTTGTCTTCTGGATCACTGTTGAGAGTTTCAGTGGCCACAGTTCACTCCCTGATTTTTTGTAAGTCCCGCCGCAGTAATGAAACTTCCTCCACCAGCCCTCCAAACCAATCTTTTACAGAATTGACCAAGGCAGTGCATTTATTCACCACGCATAATATTTTGCTTAGGGTGGGTTGATCATCCGCCTCTATAGGATCGTCAGCATTATCAGGGTGCTCACAGTCAGGGAGGGATGTTGCGTCAATGTCTGCACTGGGTTCCTGTGCACCGTTCTTCTGTGGATCTAAAGGATCAGCAGCCCACTCAAATGAACCCTGTACCTGTGTGTCTGCCAGCTTCAGAGCATAGTAGAGAATGTCCCTGGTGCTGTCTTTCCCCGCTGGCCAGGTGGACTTACCCAGCTTGCTGGCTGCATTTTTGGGCTTGTCAGTGCCTCATGGTGTTTGCTGAGGCAAAGCTACAGCATGTTGAGTCTCTGGGGCCGCCACATCCTCCTTGTTTTGTCAAGTCATGCTGTTGACAGAGTTGTAGTGAGCAGTACCAGTGGATTCCTGGGAGTGAGCGGAAGCTAGTGGTGCCTGTAAAAGTTAGTAAAACAGACCGCTGAGAGGATTAGAGTAGGAAGCTCCGTGATGCAGGTCTATTCACATGCCCAATGTGGCAATGCCCCACAAATAGGAATAGTCCCTTGAACACTGACAAATCTGGAATAAAATGTGGTAAAATAATATAACAATGTACATTATATTTGCAAAAGGACCAATACAGGGTTGAAAATATTAAAGATGATATTACTAGCCTAATAGTAAGTAAACATATTCATTACTGAGAATGGGTTTCTTAATTAGACTATAATGTATACCAGATAGGCCAATTTACATCAGAACAACTTCCCTTTACTACTAATAGTGTAATGCAAATGAAAATATTAAGGCAGAGATTTAGGAATAGAGGAGTGTGTGTATATAGGTTGTATTGCAGTTATATGTGAAAAACCTCAAGTTTGTGATTTTTAAGGCAATGAAATAATCATTTAAAAAAAAAATCTATATATAAGAAATGTTATTTTGACATGTAAGAAAGACAAATTGAGTAGAAAAATCTGTACTTACCTCTAGGGAGACACATTGCCAGGAGACATAAATACAGACTGCCTAATGTTACTTTTACGGTTTTGGACAGAATACATATTCCTACCAGAGGAGGCGACTGGAACAAGAATCTGCTCCAGCGCAAAATGCGGGGGATCAGATATCTTAAGTCTACAACTTCCCAATCCTCAATGAGGCAGAGAGATTTAGGCCCTTTCTGGATGGTTTCAGCCAGTGGCGTCGGGAGCAGGGGGGCTGAAGGAGGCTGGAGCCCCGAGTGAGTCCCCAAAAAGCCCCGGGTCTCGGGCATGCACTATTAAAAGGCCCGAGCGCCGCCGTTGAGTGGGGACCCATTTGACCCCGAGTACAGCTGAGTGACATAGCAGGTCCTGCCTTCTGGAGCCTGCAGTGCCTATGATGGACGTCCCACTGGTCCAATGCTGGTACCGCGGGATGTGTGACGTCCATCATAGGCGCTGCAGGCTCCAGAAGGTGGGAATTACAATGCGGCCGCTGCGCCACTGTGAGAAGATCCCCACTCGGTGCTCGGTCGGGTGGCTCTCCTGTCCTGTCATGGTTCTGGTTCTGGCTGCCTGGAGTGCCTGCTGTCTACTCTACTGTGATGGGCATGCCACACATTATGACTGAGCTGCAGAAGGAGGTTACGTCACCTGAAGTCTGGTCAGGTAGGTCAGGTAGGTCAGTGTCGGTCAGTGTATGTCAGGTAGGTCAGTGTGTGTCAGGTAGGTCAGTGTATGTCAGGTAGGTCAGTGCATGTCAGGTAGGTCAGTGTGGGTCAGTGTATGTCAGGTAGATCAGTGTAGGTCAGTGTATGTCAGTGTATGTCAGGTAGGTCAGTGTATGTCGTGTATGTCAGTGTATGTCAGTGTATGTCAGGTAGGTCAGTGTATGTCATGTATGTCGTGTATGTCAGGTAGGTCAGTATGTGTCAGGTAGGTCAGTGTGTGTCAGGTAGGTCAGTGTGGGTCAGTGTATGTCAGGTAGGTCAGTGTATGTCAGGTAGGTCAGTGTATGTTGTGTATGTTGTGTATGTCAGTGTATGTCAGTGTATGTCAGGTAGGTCAGTGTATGTCGTGTATGTCAGGTAGGTCAGTGTATGTCAGTGTATGTCAGGTATGTCGTGTATGTCAGGTAGGTCAGTGTATGTTAGGTAGGTCAGTGTGGGTCAGTGTTTGTCAGGTAGGTCAGTGTGTGTCAGGTAGGTCAGTGTATGTCAGGTAGGTCAGTGTACGTCAGTGTATGTCAGGTAGGTCAGTGTATGTCGTGTATGTCAGGTAGGAAGGTGTATGTTAGGTAGGTCATTGTATGTCAGGTAGGTCAGTGTGGGTCAGTGTATGTCAGGTAGGTCAGTGTATTTTAGGTAGGTCAGTGTATGTCAGTGCATGTCAGGTAGGTCAGTGTATGTCGTGTATGTCAGGTAGGTCAGTGTATGTCAGGTAGGTCAGTGTATGTCGTGTATGTCAGGTAGGTCATTGTATGTTAGGTAGGTCAGTGTGGGTCAGTGTATGTCAAGTAGGTCAGTGTATGTCAGTGTATGTCAGGTAGGTCAGTGTATGTCATGTATGTCAGGTAGGTCAGTGTATGTCAGGTAGCTCAGTGTATGTTGTGTATGTCAGGTAGGTCAGTGTATATCAGGTAGGTCAGTGTATATCAGGTAGGTCAGTGTATGTCAGGTAGGTCAGTGTATGTCAGGTAGGTCAGTGTACGTCAGTGTATGTCAGGTAGGTCAGTGTATGTTGTGTATGTCAGGTAGGTCAGTGTATGTCGTGTATGTCAGGTAGGTCAGTGTATGTCAGGTAGGTCAGTGTATGTCAGGTAGGTCAGTGTATGTTAGGTAGGTCAGTGTGGGTCAGTGTATGTCAGGTAGGTCAGTGTATGTTGTGTATGTCAGGTAGGTCAGTGTATGTCAGGTAGCTCAGTGTATGTTGTGTATGTCAGGTAGCTCAGTGTATATCAGGTAGGTCAGTGTGGGTCAGTGTATGTCAGGTAGGTCAGTGCACGTCAGGTAGGTCAGTGCGCGTCAGGTAGGTCAGTGCGCGTCAGGTAGGTAACACCCCCACCCACCCGGTACCAGGCTCAGACTTCAGGCTGAAGCCCCTGGTCTTGTTGCCATCTAGCAACACCCCTGGTTTCAGCTCAGGAAAACAGATTAACCTTAGGGAATCCCTTGATGGAATGATTCAATGAATAAATAGGGATTATGTTCCCCCACATGTTGTTTACAAATAGGTGGTTCTTTCCCTTTTTCAATTCTAATCTAAATCCATTGTTCCCCATGTTTGGGATTTCTGTAGATAATATTTGGAGGTGGCTTATCTTTCTCCTAGCTCCGTAGTGGGATTTCCTCGTCCGTATACTTTGTGAGCTGAAATATTGATGTTACGCCTTTGGGTTTCCTTTCATTTTTACCCCCTTTTTTTGTAATATTCAGGTTCTTTCCCTCTCTATTTTCTGTTTGCATTTTTTTCACTCCATCACAGATTGAGACATATGTGACAGTCTATTGAGGGAATGGCATTTATTGCAACTATTTATTTATTGTTTGGTTTGTAATGGCAGAGGCATTTCCCTGTTGGTGTAAATTATGCACTTTTTTTGCAAGTTCTCACACCCGGCACACAAAGGGCCTTATATTCTATATCAGGGTCATTTGTTCTCCCCTGGCTGTATTGGTAATTATCGCCAGAGGGTGCTTTTGTGTCGGTGGCGTTTGTCTCCAATGTGGCCACCAATCCGGTCTCCGGATGTTGTCACTCGATAGACCGGATGTGACGCGGCAACAAGGGATGCACCGGCAATGCGTCTGACGTCATTGCAGGGCACCTGCACAGTATATGGAGACGCCGGGGACTGCAGCTGGCGCCATTCTTCTCCTCCAGATGATATCTGGAGGAGTCAAAAACGGTGGAGCCGCGCCAATACAGGCGGCGGAAGTTTTACTACTTTGGAACCTTTGGATTTCACAAGCAAACTGCCCCTAACAGTAAGTAACCTCTTTTAAGCTTAGGGTTTGCTAACTTGCTCCCTTGAGGGATGTTTTTACACCCCAATAGATGGAGCTGTAGTGTGGGTAATGTATATGTATACATTACTGTATACTGTATATGTATACATTTCTCCTTATCTGTCTTTAAATAGCCTATGGTGTCCCTCTCTGCTTTGAGTGCCATATAATTGGATCACATCCAGCAGTCCTGTACAGGGTGCCAAAAGTTACTTAAACATGTATTTAGAACGTAAGTGTTCATGTCATATGTTTGCAGCTATTGAAAATTTGTACTTTATTTGGTACTTATATAAATTCTAAAATGCTACATTTTGTACTTTCAGAAGTGGTATAATTCCCCGAAGATTTTGCTTATGCACTTATTACTCGAAACGCGTTGGATATCCTTCTACTCTTTACCATCCGGTTTCCACTGGTGGTCATTCAGAAAGTAGTTGGGAAATACCACTTCCAACTCAATCCAATACAATATGCATTGTTTTTAATCTTTGTTTAATTATGCAACATGTTGAATTTTTCTACTTAATTTGTCTTTTTTACATGTAATAAAATTTCTTATATATAGATTTTTTTCTAAAATAATTATTTCATTGCCTTAAAAATCCCAATTTAGAGGTTTTTCACATTTTCTTGTTACCATAGGGATGATGCCAATTACACACCTAATCACATGAGCCGTCTCATTTTTCCGTTTTTATTACAGTTTGTCCTCCCTCACTGCTGCAGGCACTGGCTACTGAATGGTTTGTGGTAAATGACAACCAATTCTGTGACAGCCATAGGTATTTAAGGTAGAAGTTTAGTCAAAACCTAATTAACTCTAAACCTACACTCTGCCACATTCTAAGCCCAATCTATCTAGCCCTGTAAAGAAAAAAATGCTATACTTACTTGTTCTGCAGTTGCTCTGGTCCGGTCCCACGCTGAGCTGTCAGCAGAGGCTTCGGTGTGTGGGAGTGTGCAGGAGAGGCAGCTGACAATGGAAGCACCATAGTAAGTCTATGGGTGATGTAACTTCCCAGGCATTTCACAGCCTTTGTCAGTTCACTCCTGCACACATCAGATGGGCTGGAGACCAGACCGGAGCGTCTGTAGAGCAGGTAAGTATAGTACTTTTTTCTTTACAGGGCTAGATAGATTAGGCTTAGAATGTGGCAGAAAGCAGGTTTAGAGTTAGTTTTTGACTAAACTTCCATTATAACATTATTATCAGGTACAAGGTTATCTCAACTCATGTCATTCCCAATGAGAAGGTTATTTATGAAGAGGATAACTTAAATTAGGTCAAAACCCAATCACTAAAACCACATGTGACCTTTAACATGTTGATTTAATTTCAAAAGTTGTTTTCAATATTTTCAAATATGCAGCTTCCATTTAAAAAAAATACCAGGTGATCCTGCCATAAAGGCACATGCTCTGAAATTTCCTGGGGTCAGTGACACTATTTCTTAACTGTGTTTCTGCATTGTTACCCCATCACCTGCACTGCTGGTTTATACTACAAAGAGCCTTGCTAACATGCATTGTGCAGACTTGACCATTATTTAGGAAGCCAGTTCAGATGATGATTTGCAGCTTATGCTATTGCGAGTGCATGTAGACAGGAAGTGGCTAAAATAGACTAGAGAAGATCAGCAGCACTGAGATGGAAAAAAAGATAAAGGCTGTATTATGATAAAAAAAAAAATCAATTATGATAGATAGTGCTTTAGCAAACTAAATGTTATCCACTTAGAGTTTAGATTTATTTTAATGCAATCACTGAGATTTTGTAATGCTTTTCAAACATATTAAAGTGCACACAAGATTACTTAACCCGATAAAATAAATTAATGGCACAAGTTAAATGATCACTTAGACAGGGGAATAGTGCATTCCAATAGATAGTGGCATAAGTAAGATAAAGAACAAGTCCATCCTGGGATAGATGGAGGCAGGGAGCACATAAGTGTTAGCAACTCAGACACAAGCCTCTTGTTAGGAGAAGAAGCAGGCTCCAGGTACATGCAAAAAAAGAGAACACAGAAGCGCCTCTAAGTGAAGACTTTTACTGTTCAATAAAAAAAGTAATGTAGGCAACTCACCTTTCGTATGATTAAAAAGGGCACATGAACAAGTCCATCTCTGGTGGGGAAGAGTCAACACCTGCGCTGTCGTACATTTCTGTCGCTTGTCTGGATCCCAGAGCCGGCAGTGTGCAGAGGTGTCAGAGAATGGTTCGCAGAAGAACTGGCATATCTGCTAATAATCTGCTAATACTCAACGGGAAAGCAGATTTGCCAGTGTGAATGTGCATGCGTGCACGTTCGGAAACGGTCGCAAATATTGATGCGCAATCGCAACAGATCCTGGCACCCAGTGGCCTATTTAGAGTCAGCAATCTGGTCCACGAGTTGCTGGATGATCGTCAGTTCCCCATGTGTTTCTGTATTCCTGTTTCTGCTAGTATATTGTATAACCCTGTATTGTGATCGTTAAGGTGCCCTTCTAATAGTCTTTTTTAAGCTATCAACACTCCCTCCTGATACCATTGCTTGTGGAAGAGAATTCCACATCCTTACCGCTCTGACAGTAAAGAACCCTATATGCAGTTTAAGGATAAACCGCTTCTCTTCCAATTTCAGTGAATGGCTGTGTGTGTTTTTAAACTCCCTTTCACGGAAAACTTTTTCCCCTATGCTAGAGACACCAGTACGGTATTTGTACATTGCTATTATATCGCCTCGCAAGCGTCTTCTCTCCAGGGAGAATACGTTCAATGCTTGTAGTGTTTCCTAGTCCCTTTATTATCTTTGTTGCCCTTCTCTGGACTCTCTCCAGTTCCAGCACATCCTTTTTGAGGACTGTTGCTAAGAACTGGACGCATACTCAAGATGCGACCAGACCAGAGTCTTGTAGAGTGGAAGAATTATCCCTTTATCTCTGGAATGAATCCCCTTTTTAATGCGTGCCAATGTTCTGTTGGCTTTGCTTGCAGCAGCTTGACATTGCGTGTCATTACTGAGCCTGTCATCTACCAGGACCCCCTGGGGCTCTTTTCCATCCTGAATTCCCCCAGAGGTTCTTCACCTAGAGAGTAGGGATTAGCTTCGTGTTCGAGTTGAACCCATGTTCGACTCGAATATTGGCTGTTCGGTCGTTCGCTGAATTCCGAACGTTATGGGCCGTTTGCGCCAAATTCCTGTGGCGCGTCACGGCCCATAATTCACTGCGGCATCGCAGTGCAATGCTGGCTGATGATTGGCCAAGCATTCACTATGAACCGCATGCTTGGCCAATCACAGCGCCGTCGGTAGAGAGAGCTGTAATTGGCCAAAGCCAGGGTGGCTTTGGCCAATTATGGCTCAGGGGGTTTAGAACACGCCCCACACTATATAAGGCCACCTGCACGGCGGCCCTGTGTAGTGTGTGTTCCAGCGTTGAAAGAGAGATAGATAGACAGAGAGACAGTGTCATTTCATTTGAGTTAGATAGATTAGGCAGGACAATCAGTGAGTTAGCTGCACTTACAGTGTATTGTGTATATATATGCATCCCAGGTGTTGCATATATATATATATATATATATATATATATATACACTGTATTCAGTTTAGCTAGATCCGTTCCTGTTATCTTCTTACTGACAGGCAGGCTTGTCTTGTTACAGTATTTACAGCTACCTGAAGAAAATTGCTGGTGTTCTTTTGATCCTATTAGTACCACAGTTAGGCAGCTAGACTATTTACAGTTAGTGCAGTGCATCCTGCTCACAGTGTTCAGCTAAAACTACAAGTTAGTGTAGTGAGACCTCTGCACAGTGTTCATCTAAAGCTACAAATTAGTGCAGTGCGTCCTGCTCACAGTGTTCAGCTAAAACTACAAGTTAGTGCAGTGCGTCCTGCTCACAGTGTTCAGCCAAAAACTAAAAGTTAGTGTAGTGAGACCTCTGCACAGTGTTCATCTAAAGCTACAAGTTAGTGCAGTGCGTCCTGCTCACAGTGTTCAGCTAAAACTACAAGTTAGTGTAGTGAGACCTCTGCACAGTGTTCATCTAAAGCTACAAGTTAGTGCAGTGTGTCCTGCTCATAGTGTTCAGCTAAAACTACAAGTTAGTGTAGTGAGACCTCTGCACAGTGTTCAGCTAAAACTACAAGTTAGTGTAGTGCGTCCTGCTCACAGTGTTCAGCTAAACCTACAAGTTAGTGTAGTGAGACCTCTGCACAGTGTTCATTTAAAGCTACAAGTTAGTGCAGTGCATCCTGCTCACAGTGTTCAGCTAAAACTACAAGTTAGTGTAGTGCGTCCTCCTCACAGTGCTCATCTAAAACTACAAGTTAGTGTAGTGCGTCCTCCTCACAGTGTTCATCTAAAACTACAAGTTAGTGTAGTGCGTCCTGCTCACAGTGTTCAGCTAAAACTACAAGTTAGTGTAGTGAGACCTCTGCACAGTGTTCATCTAAAGCTACAAGTTAGTGCAGTGCGTCCTGCTCACAATGTTCAGCTAAAACTACAAGTTAGTGTAGTGAGACCTCTGCACAGTGTTCAGCTAAAACTACAAGTTAGTGCAGTGCGTCCTGCTCACAGTGTTCAGCTAAAACTACAAGTTAGTGTAGTGAGACCTCCTCACAGTGTTCAGCTAAAACTACAAGTTATTTTTTTGCGAGCTCTGCACAGTGTTCAGCTAAAGCTACCTGTAGAAGGTTGGTGGTGTTTTCCTGATCCTATCACTAGGGATGAGCTTCGAGTTCGAGTCGAACTCATGTTCGACTCGAACATTGGCTGTTCGCAAGTTCGCCGAACAGCGAACAATTTGGGGTGTTCGCAGCAAATTCGAATGCCGCGGAACACCCTTTAAAAGTCTATGGGAGAAATCAAAAGTGGTAATTTTAAAGGCTTATATGCAAGTTATTGTCATAAAAAGTGTTTGGGGACCTGGGTCCTGCCCCAGGGGACATGGATCAATGCAAAAAAAAGTTTTAAAAACGGTCCTTTTTTCAGGAGCAGTGATTTTAATAATGTTTAAAGTCAAACAATAAAAGTGTAATATTCCTTTAAATTTCGTAGCTGGGGGGTGTCTATAGTATGCCTGTAAAGGGGCGCATGTTTCTCGTGTTTAGAACAGTCTGACAGCAAAATGACATTTCGAAGGAAAAAACCCATTTAAAACTACTAGCGGCTATTGCATTGCCGACAATACACATAGAAGTTCATTGATAAAAATGGCATGGGAATTCCCCACAGGGGAACCCCGAACCAAAATTAAAAAAAAAAAATGACGTGGGAGTCCACCTAAATTCCATACCAGGCCCTTCAGGTCTGGTATGGATATTAAGGGGAACCCCGGCCAAAATTTTAAAAAAAATGACCTGGGGTTCCATACCAGACCCTTTAGGTTTGGTATGGATTTTAAGGGGAACCCCGCACCAAAAAAAAAACGCAGTGGGGTCCCCCCAAAAATCCATACCAGACCCTTATCCGAGCACGCAACCTGGCAGGCCGCAGGAAAAGAGGGGGGGACGAGAGTGCGCCCCCCCCTTCTCCTGAACCGTACCAGGCCACATGCCCTCAACATTGGGAGGGTGCTTTGGGGTAGCCCCCAAAACACCTTGTCCCCATGTTGATGAGGACAAGGGCCTCATCCCCACAACCCTGGCCGGTGGTTGTGGGGGTCTGCGGGCGGGGGGCTTATCGGAATTTGGAAGCCCCCTTTAACAAGGGGACCCCCAGATCCCGGCCTCCACCTGTGTGAAATGGTAAGGGGGTACTTACCCCTACCATTTCACTAAAAAACTGACAAAAATGTTAAAAATGACAAGAGACAGTTTTTGACAATTCCTTTATTTAAATGCTTCTTCTTTCTTCTATCTTCTTCTTCTGGTTCTTCTGGCTCTTCTGGTTCTTCCTCCGGCATTCTCGTCCAGCATCTCCTCCGCGGCGTCTTCTACCTTCTCCTCCTCGGGCCGCTCCGCACCCATGGCATGGGGGGAGGCTCCCACTCTTCTCTTCATCTTCTTCTCTTCTTTCTTCTTCTCTTCTTCTCTTCTTCATTTTCTTCTCCGGGCCGCTCCACACCGATGCTGGCATGGAGGGAGGCTCCCGCTGTGTGACGGCATCTCCTCGTCTGACGGTTCTTAAATAACGGGGGGCGGGGCCACCCGGTGACCCCAACCCCCTCTGACGAAAACCTCTGAAAAAACTTTTTTTGCATTGATCCATGTCCCCTGGGGCAGGACCCAGGTCCCCAAACACTTTTTATGACAATAACTTGCATATAAGCCTTTAAAATTAGCACTTTTGATTATTCATGTTCGTGTCCCATAGACTTTAACAGTGTTCGCGTGTTTGAACAAACTTTTTTCCTGTTCGCATGTTCTGGTGCGAACCGAACAGGGGGGTGTTCGGCTCATCCCTACCTATCACTACCGCAGGCAGTTAAAAAAGCTACAAGTTAGTTTTTTGCGAGCTATGCACAGTTTTCAGCTAAAGTTACCTGTAGAAGGTTGGTGGTGTTCTCATACTACAGGCAGGCAGTTGATTTTGCTAGCTGCAGTATCAGTACATATATATATCCCAGCTTAGTGCAACTACAGGCCATTAGTATGTCTGGAAGGCCAAGAAGGAGAGGCAGACACTCACAAGCCAATAAGAGAGGGCAAGCAGGCTCTGTGTCTAGTGCTGGTCGTGGAGACGGTGCATCCTCATCAGCACGTGGCTGTGGGACACGCTTGGCCTTTTTTTCAGCAGCTTGTCGTGTTGAGCCGCAACATGCGGAAGACTTGGTCGAGTGGATGACCAAGCCGTCCTCATCCTCCTCATCCTCTCTCACCCATGCTCAGGGTACTTTGTCTGGCAAAGCAGCGGTCTCTTCCATCGGCTCAATGTCATCAGGGACTCCTTCCCTAGCCCCACCATGTCCTCCTGAGGTGTCCCTCGAACTGTTTGACCACAGTGTTGGGTACATGCTCCAGGAGGATGCCCAGCGTTTGGAAGGCTCTGATGATGATACTGAGCTCGATGAAGGCAGTAACATGAGCATGGACAGAGGGGGTGCCCAAGAAGGACAGCAATCTGGCAGTCATGCTCCCCCTGCTGCAGCATACTGCCAGGTTTGCTCCAGTGATGAGGAGGGAGGGGATGATGAGGTCACTGACTCAACGTGGGTGCCTGATAGAAGAGGGGAGGAGGAGGCGGCACATCACCAATGAGGCAGGATGCCCTCCAGGGGCCAGCCTAAGGGCAGCACATTGACTGCATCACACCCCAAAGCTCCACATGTGCAGGGCGCTGCAGTCTCTGCACGTTATTCAAAAAGTTCTTTGGTGTGGGCCTTTTTTGAGAAGAGTGCATCAGATCGCACCGCTGCTATTTGCAACATATGTCTCAAGCGTATCTCGTGTGGCCAAAACATCTCGAGCTTGGGTACCACATGCTTGACCAGACATATGTTGACCTGCCATGCAGTTCGTTGGCAAGCGTATCTAAAAGACCCACACCAAAGAACAAAGAGGACCTCTCCTTGCTCCTCATCAGCTGAGATCTCCAACCCCACTATACCTTCAGTCCTCTCTGAGACCTGCACTGAGAGGAATGAAGGTGTAGAATTAGGTGTGTCACAGCCAAGTACTTATGGGCAATCTGATTTTGGTACACCGACGTCAGATTGTACCAGGCAAATTTCCCTGCCCCAGCTGCTGCACCGCCGAAAGAAGTTTGCTCCCAGCCATCCACATGCCCAGCGGTTGAATGCTAGCTTGGCAAAATTGCTAGCACTTCAACTGCTGCCTTTTCAGTTGGTAGTCTCTGCCCCCTTCCGTGAGTTTGTGGAATGTTCGGTTCCTCAGTGGCAGGTACCCAAATGCCACTTTTTCTCACGGAAGGCGATTCCGGCTCTCTACCGGCATGTGGAAGGCAATGTCCATGCCTCGCTAGACAGGGCGGTCAGCGGTAAGGTGCATATTACCACTGACTCATGGTCCAGCAGGCATGGACAGGGACGTTAAGTTTCACCGCGCATTGGGTGACTCTGCTGGCAGCTGGGAAGGATGCAGGACAAGGTGCAGTAGTGTTGGAGGTTGTTCCGCCACCACGCCTCCAAAATGCCACTACTAATGATTGTGACACACCTCTCTCCTCCACCCCCTCCTCTTCTTCTTCCTCCATGGCCTCTTCCTGTGCTTTTTCCTCAGGATCAGCGGTGCTCCGTAGCCATTCAAGGGGCTACGCAAGTACGCAGGCCAAAAGATGCCATGCGGTGCTTGAGCTGGTGTGCTTGGGGGACAGGAGCCACACTGGGGCAGAGGTTCTGTCAGCTCTGCAGGGGCAGGTTCAGAGGTGGTTGACGCCACTCCAACTTAAGGCAGGAATGGTGGTTTGCGACAATGGCACCAACCTCCTCTCTGCCCTCCGACAGGGACAAATGACCCATGTGCCCTGTTTGGCTCACGTCCTTAACTTGGTGGTGCAGCGGGTCTTGGGCAGGTACCCAGGCTTACAGGATGTCCTGAGGCAGGCCAGGAAAGTCTGTGTGCATTTCCGCCGGTCATATAATGCCAGTGCTCGGCTGGCGGACCTCCAAAAGGAGTTTAACCTGCCCAAGAACCGCCTAATCTGTGACATGCCCACCAGGTGGAAGTCAACGTTGGCCATGCTGCAGCGGCTGCACATGCAGCAGAGGGCCATCAATGAGTACTTGTGCGACTATGGCACCAGGACAGGGTCAAGGGAGCTTGTTTTTTTTCCCCACGCCAGTGGGCCATGATCAGGGATGCATGCACTGTCCTGTCACCATTTGAGGAGGCCACGAGGATGGTGAGCAGTGACAGGGCATGCATCAGTGACACTGTCCCCCTTGTCCACCTGTTGGAGCACACGCTGTGTTGAATAATGAACAGGGCACTTGAGGCAGAACAGAGGCAGGAAGAGGAGGACTCCTTAGCTCTCAAGGCCCCTTTATCCAGACAGTGTTCCTGCGTGCCCACCGATCACACAGGAAGAGGAGGAGGAAGATTGTGTCAGTATGGAGGAGGATCCTGGCACTCAGCATCAGCAGCAGTCTTTAAGGGATCAGTCCCAAGAAACACATGGACTTGTGTTGGGAGGAGGTGGCTGCGGACCATGTCGTCCTTAGTGACCCAGAGGACTCCGGACCGAATGCCTCAGCAAACCTATGCTGCATGGCCTCCCTGATCCTGCAAAACCTGCATAAGGATCCTCGTATTCATGGTATCAAGGAGAAGGACCAATACTGGCTGGCAACCCTCCTTGATCCACGTTACAAGGGTAAGGTTGCGGACCTTATCTTGCCATCACAGAGGGAGCAGAGGATGAAACATCTTCGGGAGGCCTTGCAGAAAGGTCTGTGCAATGCGTTCCCAGAGACTGGGAGGTTACAAACTCCTGTTTCTGGACAACGTGTTGCTGAGGCTTTGGTCAGTCAAAGAAGGAGTGGTGGAGAAGTTGGCCGTCTGACCGATGCGTTCAGACAATTTTTTGGTCCGCAGCCCCAAGGTATGATCGGTTCCAGCAACCATCGCCAGCGTCTGTTTTACATGGTGCAGGAATACCTAGGGGCAAGATCTGACTTGGACACCTTACCCACCAAAAATCCTCTGGGTTACTGGGTCTTGAGGATGGATCACTGGCCAGAGCTTGCACAGTATGCAATTGAGCTACTGGCCTATCCTGCATCCAGCGTTCTTTTGGAACGCACATTCAGTGCTGCTGGAGGCTTTGTAACCGATCACAGGGTGCGTCTGTCCACCGACTCGGTCGATTGACTGACCTTCATAAAAATGAATCAGTCTTGGATCACCACCAGATACCAAGCACCTGATGCTGAGGTAACCGAATAATTTTTTTTGAAATCTCAGATCCCTTCAAAGACTGCCTATGCTGATGCTGAGTGACTACCCCTGTGTAATTATCCTCTTCCTCCGCAATGATCACGCTGATAGCTTGTAAGAACATTTTTGGTTCTGGGCGCCACCACCAGTGCCTAAGGCCCAATTTTTCAGCCCCTGTTTAACAGGAGTGTGTAATTACAATTTTTGATGCAATACTTTGCAGCAGGGCTCGTTTCTGCATTCCAACTAGAGTATCTGTGAGGGGTTGCAGTGTTGTGGCACCAGCACCAGTGCCTAAGGCCCAATTTTTCAGCCCCTGTTTAACAGGGGCGTGTAATTACAATTTTTGATGCAATACTTTGCAGCAGGGCTCATTTCTGCGTTACAACTAGAGTATCTGTGAGGGGTTGCAGTGTTGTGGCAACAGCACCAGTGCCTTAGGCCCAATTTTTCAGCCCCTGTTTAACAGGGGCGTGTAATTACAATTCTTGATGCAATACTTTGCAGCAGGGCTCGTTCCTGTGTTCCAACTAGAGTGTCTGTGAGGACTTACAGTGTTGTGGCACCAGCACCACCACCAAAGGCCCAATTTTTCTGCCCTTGTTCAACAGGGGCATGTTATTACAATTCTTGATCTAATATTTCACAGCAGGGCCCGTTTCTGCGCCCACCAAGAGTGAGTGAGGACTTACAGTGTTGTGACACTAGCACCACCACCAAAGGCCCAATTTTTCTGCCCCTGCTCAACAGGGGCATGTAATTACAATTCTTGATCTAATATTTCACAGCAGGGCCCTGTGAGGGCTTACAGTGTTGTGGCCACAACAACACCTAAGGCCCAAATTTCTGCAGAGTATATAGGGCAGGCCCCTACTTTCAAACATCCAACTTACAAACGACTCCTATTTGCAAACGGAAGGAGACAACAGGAAGTGAGATGAAATCTACCCCTAGGAAGGGAAATTTTCTCCTGTAAGAGTTAATATGGGAAAAACATTTCTGATGCTTTCCAATCCTTGTTCCACAAAAAACCCCAAATTTTCAAAAAACTTTTGTCATTGGGACAAAAAGTGAGGTGAAATCTTCTGAAGAGGAGGACAGACAGCAAAACAAATGTCACAGGGGTGATAACCCTTCCCTATGTTTTCCAAAAAGCTTAAAAAAGTATACTGCTGTATACTGCTGTTCAGAGTATTTAGGGCCTGGTGGCCCCAAACCTTTCCTTATTTTAATTTGGGTGCGGGGTTCCCCTTAATACCCATACAAGACCCAAAGGGCCTGGTAATGGACTGGGGGGTACCCATGCCATTTGTCTCAATGATTTTCATCCATATTGCCACGACCCGACATTACATTAAACCTGCAAGCAGTTTTAAATGACTTTTTTTCCTTTAAAAATGACATTTTGTGCAGGGACTGTTCTAAACACGGGAAACACGCGCCACTTTACAGGCATACTATAGACACCCCCCAGGTATGAAATTTAAAGGAATATTTCACTTTTTTTTTTATTTAAGCATCATTAAAATCACTGCTCCTGAAAAAACGTCAGTTTTTAAAAGTTTTTTTTGCATTGATACATGTCCCCTGGGGCAAGACCCGGGTTCCCAAACCCTTTTTAGGACAATAGCATGCAAATTAGCCTTTAAAATGAGCACTTTTGATCTTGAACGTTCGAGTCCCATAGACATCAATGGGGTTCTAACGTTCGTGCGAATTTTCGGTCCGTTCGCAGATTCTGGTGCGAACCGAACCGGGGGGTGTTCGGCTCATCCTTACTAGCGAGTAACTTGCATTCGTATTTTTAGCACCCAAATGAATTACTTTACATTTTTTATCCAGTCTATATCTGGATAATTAAAATACCCCATTATAATAACCCATTATATACCTAGTATAATAACCCATTATAATTACAATTCCCAGCCTTGCCGCCATTCCAAGCTGTGAAAGGAGGTCCGCCTCCCCCTCCTCTCTCAGGTTAGGGGGCCTGTAGCATACGCCCACAATTTTTTTCTATTTTTTTCCTCCCTTTGGAGCTCCACCCATAAGGATTCCACCTCCTCCCTAGCTCTATTAGTGATATCACCCCTCACGCTCACTTGCAGATCATTCTTGATATACAGGCATACCCCTCCCCTTTCCTACCCTCTCTATCCCTACGGTATAGGGAATACCCCTGAATGGTTGTCAGCCAGTCATGTGAGCTGTCAAACCAAGTTTCTGAAATTCCCACTAAATCAAAATCTTCCTTGTCTTGTACATTAGCAGCTCCAGTTCTCCTATCTTGTTAGCCAGACTTCTAGCATTGGTTTATAAGCCTCTTAATTTTGTCCTGTCGCATACTATTTCCTTGTTAGTTGTTATGAGGCTGCAATTTGGATTTGCCAACTTACTTACCTGGGTTTTGGTATTCTAGTCATCCTACCGCTAATGCCTCCAATATTACCCACTGAACCTTCCATGCTTGGTAGCTCTACATCTGCACCCCCGGAACCTAGTTAAAAAGCCCCTATTGGATTTCCTGTTGCAGACCCGGCTTGCCTTTGACCTTTCTTGTCTCCATTCCTGTCTTTGATCCTTGCTCTATTGACTCCACTCCTGCCTGCTTACCCGTGTACAACCTTGGCTCGCTCTGCTGACTGCTGCCTGATTCCCAGTGTATGTCTCCAGCTTGCTCCTGACTCTGCTTCCTGTCTTTTGCTTCTGGCTTGTCCATGACCATTGGCCTGGTTCCTGACCCTGCTTCTGGCTCTCCCTACTGCCAAGTGCCATCTGGTACATCTGAGGGATTCCTGCTCAGCAGTGCATCCTGCTTGTCCAGTTGCCATCCAGTGGACATCTCCTCTGCACCTCAGCCTTTCATAGCTGGCAACCCTTGCTTCTTTGGGCATAGCATTCCCTGTCACCACCTTCAGGGGTGCCCTGCACTCAGCTGCAAGGGGAGCCCTCAGAGCACTCCAGCCACCAGCCAGGTATGTGACAAGAGGAGAGCCAGGGAAGAATGCTGGAGAGCTCATGGAGCACAGCGTCGGGGGTAATCATGTCACCGGGCATATTGTGATGTGTTTCTGAGAATGTGCACTGAGAATGTCCAGTCAAGCAAACTCCTTTGTCAAGCAAAGTGTATGGAACTGGTTGGTCCTTCCATATATTGCGCTAACTACTGGTTTAAACCAAAAATGCATAATACATGATACTTATGGACAATAGGAACATATACTGTATGTGGTGTGGCAATTAAAACAAAGATATTGTGGATATACAAAAACCAAAGTATGAATAATATACCATGATGTGAGATGATATAAACATTAAATACCATAGAAGTATGCTACATGGGTTCAGGGTGTCAGATACACATGTACGTGATGAAAAATTTTAGATAAAATTAGAAAGAGTTAAAAATGTATATAGAAATGAATAAATTTCTTATGTATAAAATGGTTCACTCTAATAATATAAGATAGTTGTGCCCAGCTATATGTGGGGAAAAATGGAAACATAAATTAAATGACAAAGATAGATTGGTGGATAAAAAATCAATATATATATAAAGTTATAGTTATAGGAGATGCCATTATGCCCCATACACATGGTCGGACATTGATCGGACATTCCGACAACAAAATCCTAGGATTTTTTCCGACGGATGTTGGCTCAAACTTGTTTGCGTACACACGGTCGCACAAAGTTGTCGGAGTTTCCGATCGCCAACCACGCGGTCACATACACCACGTATGACGAGACTAGAAAAGGCCAGTTCAGAACCAAGCGCGGCACCCTTTGGGCTCCTTTTGCTAATCTCGTGTTAGTAAAAGTTTGGTGAGAGACGATTCGCGCTTTTTCAGACTCGTGGCTTTCAGATCGTTTTCTGCGGTTCAGTTTGTGCTTGTGGGTTTGTATCTGCTCTTCAGTGTGTGCAAGCAAGTTCCGCGTGACTTAGTCATTGTATTCTTGTTCGTTCGTTACTGTTTTTCAGGTCGCTCTTCACAGGCCTTGCTGTTCTTCAGTGCGTTCTGTTACTTCGTTCTGAGCAGCCAGCTGTTTACTACCCATGTTGCGTATACATACTCCTCGTAGAGTTCGTGCTGTGTGGGGGCTTGGTGTTGGGGTCCTGACCTTGACACAAGTCCAGTCCATGAACAGGGTGGGGAGGAGTTCATGGACCAAGAATTGGTTGCTCCAGCGTGACCAGTTCTCTCATATGCCTTTGCTCCATGATATCCGTAAGAATAATTCTGATGATTTCAGGAACTTTCTCAGGATGACGGACCCCGTATTTCACCGCTTGTTGGCTTCGCTGACCCCCTATATCAGCAGGCAGGATACCTGCATGAGGCAAGCCATCACTCTGGAGCAGAGGCTCGTCGCTACCCTGCGGTACTTGGCGACAGGGAGAAGCCTGCAGGACTTGAAGTTCTCGACAGGCATCTCCCCCAGGCTCTGGGGATCATTATCCCAGAGACCTGTTCTGCCATCATCCAGGTCCTGCAGAAGGAGTATATGAAGGTAAGATTTTTATCCTTTAATATCAAATTTTATTGTATTTAATGTTTGCTAATGTATTGTATTTCTTTCCTCATTCCCTAATTACCATGATTGTAATATGCTGTGAATGTCCCTTTTGTTCTCATGCATGCTGGATTTTTATGTAATAAATTGTTTTCTCCTTCATACATATTTGCCTTCACTTACCTCCCCAGCATGGTCTACAGGCCCTAAATTCACCTCATGTAGTCACTTAACAATGTATTTTATCAGCTCCATAGTAGTGCTTTACCCCAAACACCCCCTAAAATGTTTAGAAATGTGATTTGTGCTTTAAATGTAGGCAAAGTGCCAGAGACATTTTTTTTGTAGTGTCCCCAAATCATTTTTATTAATCCTCCCTCCCCCCAACTGCTAAGTCAGCTGATACAAATTATCTATCTATCCTCAATCATCTATCTGCTGACAAACCCATACAGACTATACCCATCTCTTTAGTGGTGAGATTTATGGATTATTTCCCCAAAGCATGTAGTAGGGCCTGCCTGTATACTTGCAAATGGTACTGTTTAAAGTTTTTGTATCCTATTATTATCTTGATAGGTAAGAGCAGAATGTCCAAATGTGCTCAAATGTGTACAGTGTGTATTTATTTCTTTGTATTAGGACACTTCTTACCTGTCCAGTGGGCTGCCAATAGTGTAACTAAGGAGGGGCTGTTCAAAGTAATACCCATTATTTAGGCATTCATCTCTCAATGAAGTGAATAGGGTTACCTGTCCACGATCCCCACCCCCCCTATAATGTTAGAAATGGGCCATGAGAGGGGGGGAGGGGGAATATGATAGGTGTACCTTAAACTTTGGTGTTGTAAAATTCCCCTTAATAAATGTTTTATCTGGATGTTGGCCAAGAATGTTGGCCAACAAACTATTTCTTTATATGTACCTACCTTAGAAAAAGGGAACCTATTTATTTGTTGCCTTATGCTTATGTCGAGAGAGTTTGTAGCTTCATCTATACACAGCATAGTGCCTCCAGATGATTAATATGCACTAGGCCATTTTCGGCTTTAGTGGGGGCTAAAGAAAAATCCCTCTTTATGCACATTTACCCTATACAAGGATAGGTATATCCTCTCCATGTAAGCCACCCAACCAATCAAGAAGTCCTGTAAAAAATGAAAAAAATGTGTGAATGTTTCAAAATTATATAATAATGGGAATTTCAAGTTCTTCATTTAGTCCACTGGGGGAAAGTGTATGTAGAGTATATACAGTATTCAGTGTGTTTCCCTTTTGCACAACCTATGGAATCACTCTGCTTGAGGGAGACACTTGGGCATCTGTTCTATAACCCAGACTTATAGACCCTCAGTGGACTTCTGGTGAGATTCTGCAAAATCGCAGGGGACACTATGTTTGTCCTTTCCTTCTTCCACTATGCGGTAGTGTTCACCAAAACACTTTCTGATGGGGAGAATGGTATGACCTACGTAGAGAAGCTTATAGGGACAGGTTAAAAAATATATTACAAAATCAGAGGAGCAATTGTAAAATTCTTCTAGTTTGTAAATTTTCCCTTTTGTCTAAATTCCTTTTTACCAAGTTTGCTTTTTTACACTGATACATGCCTTGTAATAAGATAAGGAAAAGTTGGGCAGATGAAGCAGTGTTAATGGGCTTAAATTTACTGGAAGCGATTTTATTATTCAAGTTGGGGGCCCTCCAAGGACAGGGTCGAACGGGAAGAATTTGTGTGGGTCTTTCTATAGAATGTTGCAAAGTTTACTAAGAATGTGTTCCATTTTACGATACTGATGATGGAATTTGGTAGTAAATCTGATGGAGTGATCAGAAGTCTCTTTTTGTGTTGCTTTTTTTTAATCAGGTTTACTGTTGAGATGTGAAGAAGGTGTGAGCTTGGTTAATTAGGGATTTTGGATATCCCTTTTCTCAGAATTTTTCTTTTAAAGATGAGCTTTGTTCTATATAATCTGTTGTTTTGGTACAATTCTGTTTGAGGCGGCAGAATTTTCCCTTTGAAATGTTTATACTCCATTTGGGGTAGTGGCAGCTCCCAAAATGTAGGAATGGGTTTCCTGCATTCAGTTTAGTGCAATTTTTAACATAAATTTTGGTGTTGTCATGGCTTACTGGGAGGTCCAGGAAAGCGAGTTTATGTGCATTCTGTAAGTGAAAGATAGTCCAAAAGTTTTGTCATTACAATGATCTACAAATTATTTTACCAATCTGTGCGGGCCATCCCAGATGATAATAATATCATCTATATATCTGCCAAAGTAAATTAAATTTGCCACAAAGGGGTTTCCTTGCCATATATACTGGGACTCCCACACATCCCATGGTGAGGTTTTCATAGGAAAGTGCAAAATTTGCACCCATCGCAGTCTCTTTAGTTTGTAAGAAATAATCACCATTAAAACTTAAATATTTGTGGGTAAGGCAGAATTCAGTTACTTCCAAAACAAAGTTTGCTTGTCTGGGGTTAATGAAAGGGTCCAAGGGTAGAAAATAATTGAGCGCTAAGGGTCTAAACTGATGGTAAATGTGTGTAAAGAGTTTAATGATACCCATGAATAGGTGGATTCCAATGTGTAGGGTTGTAAGAGTTCTAATAAATGTATGACTGTAGACCTTGTGCTAATGGCTGTAAAAATTGGTAAATTTATTGTGAGAAACCTGTCTATCTGTCCATAGCCGCAATGATGGGTCTACTGGGAAGGGTTTCCTGGTTCTTATGTATGTTCGATAGGTGATAAATGTAGGGGGTTCAGTAGAACTACCTACTAAGAAAAGAGACCTCTGATTTATCAATGATGCCACTATCTAGGGCTCATGCAACTAGAGAGTCTGCCTCGATTAGGGGGTCTTTTTTCAAATTTTGAGAATTTCTTTTTTACTCACCTGTTTATGAAATAAATTGTTTTTTTACTTATACAGTGTTGGTGGTCTATTAAAGTCCCATCTAGGGGGTATTTTTTTCTTGGTCTGTCTAATTAGGGATGGGACCACCACACTTCTTTGTCTGACATGATGGAAGCTTCTCTTTCTTCTATTGTCAGAAGTATTGGGGTTAAAAAGAATTAATTTTTAAGGTCTATGCATATCATTATAAACAAGATAATTCCGTCCATGGTACCTGTAGGTGCTATCATGAGAATGATGACTCATGTCTCAAGTTAACAATGAACAGAGACGGGGATTTTTTTTTCTTTCTTTTCATTACTGAGAAAAAGAAAATAGGGCATATTTACAAAGTTGCCTTATGAAACAAGTATTATTCATAGCAAAAAATTATATTAGCAATAATTTATATTGTATTATTATTCCATTATAGAGAGCAGTTATATGCATGCTTAATTGAATAATTTCACATATTTTGTTTATGTATTTTTACAATGTTCATACATATATTCATGATAGAATGTTTGATGGTACTCATTGAAATGTATTAGTATATATATTATTTATATAATGGTAGCATGTTTGTGATACTATGTATACATTTGATTGTATAGGAATTCGAAGAGTGGGAAATACATGTGAAATAATCCTTGGGATTTTAAGCGCCCAATTACCTAACTCTAAAGGTATTTAGAGGAAAGCTAATTTCCTTATCCAAACTTTCTTAAAGCCATATATCCCTTGAAGAGGCAAAAGTCTAGCAAAGTCTGACATATAAATTACATCCCATCATATTTATGGTTTTCTTTAAGACTTGTCATAGTCAATTGTTTTTCAGTGTGATAGTTGACATTTCAAGTAACATTCCAAAATCATGTTTAATACAACATTGCCCCCTTTTGGTAACTATGTGTCAGAAACCATGAATCAGACTGAGACAGAAGTACAGTTAAATCACACTTGTTTAATAATAAAAGTAAATAGAACAAACATAGTCAAAACATAGCCAAAGTTCGGTAACCAAAACGGATAGTCAGACAAGCCAGAAAGTCAGGAAGCCAGGAATCAGCGTAGTAGAACAGCAAGCAGTATCTGGAGCCAGAAGGAACGTCAGCCAAGCAAGTCTTTAACAAGCATGCAGGAGAGAATCTTTGTGATGTTGACCAGGTGAAGGCAGAGATCATCTGAGCTGGATGGCTCAAGTAAGCAGGACTGGCGAGCAGGATATCAACAGGTGAGTCACTGCTAAGGGTACAGGGAATGCAGGGATGTGAGGTAGAGGAGATGAAGGCTGGGAACTTAAGCAGGAGCAAGGCAGAGAGAGACAAGAGCAAGGCAGAGGAGTGTAGGCTGGATCAGGCAGTCAGGAACAAATTGGTAGCAAGGAAGGGATCAGAATCGTGACGCGCCAGGGGAAGGCAGGAGCAGCCTTAAGGAGCCCCAGCAGCTGAACACTAATGTGCCTCATTACTACAGTCTGCTGGCTCCTGGCAGACACCTGCTGATTGAAACTGGAGCTGCAGCAAATAGCCCAGAACAGGACAGTGCCACCAGCAGGCGAACTCAGTCCTAACACCCGCTCTTTCTCTCACAGGTTCAGTATTTGGGGTTCACACTCACCCCCCTGGGAACACAAAATAAGCTCTGCAAGGGTTACAGCTGTCATGGGAATGGCACGCCCACTAACAAAGAAAGACATGCTGTCCTCTTTAGGTGTGATTAGTTACTGCCACCAACGGACACCTGACTGTTCCCATTTTTTACAACATACTCAGACGATGCACTTAGACAGAAGCCCTGGACCTGGTGACTTGGGATGATAAGAAAATACATGTTTGTACAAGGTTAAAGAAACTGCAATGGTTATTGCTCCGGGGTTGGGACTCTCTGTGTATTGTACATTTGTACACAGGGGCAACTGTAAAACCATGGCAGCCGTCCTGACCCAAGACCATGGGAGTAAGCTGAGACCTGTAGTCTTTATTTTACAAAGTAGTTCCAGTTCTGGTACAAGGCATGCCAGCATTTCTGCATGCCCTAGCGGCCTGTGCCATGGGTATTGAGATGTCAGCCACAATAACTCTGTGACATGCTATATATTTACATACCTCACACCAGGTATTATTTTTGTTTAAGAATCTAAACACTCAACACATGTCCACTCAGAGGCTCACTGGATATGAGGTTAGTCTCCTCTCCACTGCAGCTCTGACCGTTAGTTTTATTTCGCCCACCTCAGGACCGGCTCCTATTCTGAATGCCATGTTTGGTTTGAAGGGAAAGAAAGATGAGGCGGTGGAACAATATGACTGTATAGACGTTATGCATTTTATGACCTCACTGGGGTCTGATCTAATGTCCACGTGCATTTCTAATGTGCTTGATGTTTTTGCAGATGGCTCATGTTCCAGGCCCTTTGATAACATGTATCATGCAGGTTGCTCTGTGGTTATGCTCCCTGATATTGTTCTGAAAGCCAAGCCACTTAATGTCCCGTGTGCACAGGTTGCAGATTAACGAGAGCTTGTCAACTTTTTGAAGCACAACAAGTAAACATTTACACAGATTCCAATTGTGCTCATGGACCTGTCTGTGATCTTGATGGAATCTGGCAGCAAAGAAGCTTTGTAGCAGAAGATGGCAAATGAATTTTCCATTCTGCTCTTTTAAATGATCTCTTAGTAGCTATTTAGCTCCCCTTACAGCTAGCTATTGTTTACTGGTATTATTTACTGCAGAGCATACAGACACTGCAGACTTCTGCAAAAAAAAGGAAGATCTTCTGTATTGCTCTTCAAAAAGTTTGGAAATGACTCCAGAAGGTGTCATTGCCAAAGAGGGAAGGCTAGGTATACCTCAAAGTTTTTATTAACCCCAATACTTTGCATTATGTACAACATGAGCATCTACTGCCACCTAGTGCTCCTTTCACACATTTGTAAATTGATTTTATTCATACAGAAATTTTTGCAAGTAATTGTAGATTTTAATTCGAAAAGACCAGAAGTCTTCACCTGTGATATGGAAGATGTTAAAACAGTGGTAAAAATATTAGTAAGATAAATCATACCAGGATGAGGCTGTCCATTGATGATTGATTCAGACAGCCAGCTTTTATTTCTAAGGTATGTCAGGAACTTGTAAGGCAATGATAGAAACAGATTGAATTGAAGTTCCACATTCCTTTCCACCCACAAAGTTCTGGTATATTGGAAAGAATGAATAGGAACAATTAAGGACAATACTAGGAAGGATGCTGGAGGCACTTTTGCCAAATTAGGAATTGTGTTGCTGGCAATACTAGCAGAAACAAGAATGACACCTGCTGAAACAGCTAGGCTATCACAGTTTGAAGTGATTACAGGGAGATCATTACAAACACACTGAGCAAAAGGCCCATCTGTTTCTATATTTTGAAATTTATTCAAGAAGAGTATTGTAGAAAATTGATTTAAACTTTGAATGGCATCTGTGGTGATGTATCTGTCTCTTAACAGGAATTAACACACCCTTTCCAACCAGGAGATGTGATCATAATAAAGCAATTGAATAAAGTCAAGGGATCTGGATTCCACTTTGGACCACAGGCGGTGGTGATCACAGTGACCAGAACAGTAGTCCTGGCAGAACAGTGTCCCCAGTGGATCCATGCAACCAGATTAAAAGAGAGTAACAAAGAGGGACGAAGCAGGTGATACTGATCCCAAATGTGAGACAAGAAGACACAGAAGATGTCCTGGCTTCTGTCTCCCCAAACTTCTGGGAAAACACATACACAAACATGTCAAAATTGCCCCTGACTCACTCTGTTGCTCATAACACTATGAACAAGTTACACCACGTGTAGAATTCTAGTTCACATAACAGAAAGAAAAGACCCTGGTATGACACATTCCTAGGGGGAACGGGAACCACTTTAGGAGTCCTGAATGCTATTGATTTAGAGACTGTCAGAAGTAAACTTGCAGCTGCTGAAAAAGATAGTGTGGGTGCCCTCCACATATTGGGTGACTGGAGCCCCACTCTCTTAGCACTCCAGGTGGCACAGTTGAACCTAGACAAATCAATGGTGACTCAGCTTGGTGGTTTGACTGTGCTAATAGGTGATTTGGCTAAGAGCCTTGCAAGTTGGACCATGTGTGCTGTAAGGTTCCTTTTGTGTGTTACACCAAGATAATAAGCAACATATCTAGTTTTTATTGTATAGGACATTATAATATGTTTGTCCCTAAGGATTATGGAATCACTATGCAAATTCTTTACGCTTACTATCCCTATGCCGGATGTAATCGCTGATGCTGTTGCATGGTGGGAACCAAAGTATGATAGATCTTATATAGCTGTAGGTTCGAACAACACTTATAGCTTGGATGACTGCCGTCATCCAGCGTCTCATTTGTACACATAGATCTTCTGTGTCAGAAAACCTGAATCAGACCGAGACAGAAGTGCAGTAAAAATCACACTTGTTTAAAAATAATAATAGTAAAAGGTAAACAGAGAAAACCTAGTTCAAAACATAGCCAGAGATCGGTAGCCTGAATGGATAGTCAGACAAGCCAGGATGTCAGGTAGCCAGTGATCAGCGTAGTTCCAAACAGGCCAGGAAATCAGGAAACCAGAGAATCAGCGTAGTGGAACAGCAGGCAGGATCAGGAACCAGAAGGGACGTCAACCAAGCAAGTCTTTAACAGGTACACAGCAGAGAGTCTCTTGATATGTTGACCAAGGTAAAGGTAGAGAGGATCTGAACTGAACAGCTTGAGTAACCAGCAGGACGGATGAGCATCATATCATCACCAGGTGAGTCACTGTAGAGCTGACAATTAACCGACAGCTGAGCAGCCTGCTCTGAGAAGGAAGGGCTGAGCCCAGTCCCGACAGTACCCCCTCCTCAATGGCCCCTCCCCCTTGGAGGACCACCCGGTTTGAGGGAGAAATGTCTATGGAAAGCACAAAGGAGGACAGGGGCATGTATGTCCGAGGATGAGACCCAAGAGCGTTCCTCTGGACTATACTCTTTCCAATGCATCAGGTACTGTTTGCACCCACGGAACCTATGGGAGTCAATAATGGACTGTACTTCATACTCCTTGTGGTTCTCAACCTGTACTGGGTGAGGATGCAGCACCGAGGTGGTAAAGCAGTTGCAGACTAAAGGTTTTAAAAACGAGACATGGAATACATTTGAGATACGCATATTAGAAGGAAGGTCTAAAGTGTAAGCCACTGGGTTAATTCTGTGGAGAATACAGAAAGGCCCAATAAACCAAGGTGCCAACTTCAAAGAGGGAACACGAGTTGGATTTTGCGAGATGACAGCCAGACCCTGTCCCCAACCTGGTAGGGAGTCACATGCGGTCAGCATGGAGTCTGTACCTATCATTGGCATGTTACAAGGCCTTACGAGCTTGTACCCAAGTGGAAAGAAGATCACGGAGATGCTCCTCTAACACAGGAATGCTCTGTGGAACAAATGAGTCAGGCAACATAAATGATTGGGAACCATAGTTTGCCATAAACGGGGACAATCGAGGATCAGAATTTAAGGCACTATTGTGAGCAAACTCCGCCCAAGGTAAGAGTCTAACCAGTTGTTATGATGGTCAGAAATATAGCAATGTAGAAACTGCTCCAAGGACCGGTTGGCTTGTTCTGCGGCCCAATTAGACTGCAGTTGATACGCAGAGGAGAAAGAAAGCTAAATTCCCAGCTGTGCACAAAAGGCTCACCAGAACCGGGACACAAACTGACTACCCCTGTCCGAGATGATCACCTTGGGTAGCCCATGTAAGCGAAAGATCTCCCGAGCAAAAATGGAAGCCAGGTTCTTAGATGTGGGCAACTTCTTAAGTGGATACAGTGACACTTTTTCGAGAACCGATCAACCACCATAAGGATAACTGCGTTGCCCTGAGAGTTGGGTAACTCCACAATAAAATCCATGGACAGGTGGGTCCAAGGCCTCTCTCCATTGGGTATGGGTTGTAGGAGGCCCACTGGAAGGTTTCGTGGTGTCTTACTCTGAGCCCACACGGAAGAAGCAGCTACGAAGGCGTCTACATCAGCATGTAGACTAGGCCACCAGAATTGTTGGGAAATGGCCCAAAAGAGTTGATTCTTCCCAGGGTGACCAGCAGCCTTGGGAGAATGGTAAGTCTGGAGCATGGCATTACGAAGACTCTCAGGGACAAAGCAGCGGTCACAAGGTTTCTCAGGAGGAGCATGGATCTGAGCAGCAAGAATTTTGTCACCCAAAGGAAAAGTGAGACTGGTGCGAACCGTAGCCAGAATACAATCAGGAGGAATCACTGGAACAGGAATTGATTCCAACTTGGAAGTGGAGCATCAGCCCTTACATTCTTAGTACCGGTTAAGAATGAGACTATGTAATTGAAACTTGACAAGAAAAGAGCCCATCGTGTCCTTCTGGGAGAGAGGCGTTAGGCTCAGACAAGAATGTGAGATTCTTATGGTCAGTATGAATGAGAACCGGCACAGTAGTACCTTCGAGGAGTTACCTCCATTCTTTAAGGGTTAAAATGATCGCTAACAACTCTCTGTCCCCAATTTCATAATTGTTTTCCGCAGGTAGGACGCTGAGACAGAAGGGCACCAACTCCAGTCTCAGAAACATCAACCTCAAGGATAAAGGGTAACGTAGGATCAGGATGTGCAAACACAGGAGCAGAAACAAAGGCAGCCTTGAGACTCTCAAAGGCCTTAATGGAGTTATGACAGTCCTTTCTGGTAATATCATTCAGAGGCTTGACCAGAGACAAGAAGTTACGAATAAACTTCCGATAATAATCGGCAAAGCCAAGAAAACGTTGCAGAGGATGTAAACCCACAGGTTGGGGCCACTGTAGAACTGCTGACTGTTTCTCTGGGTCCATCGAAAAACCAGCAGTGGAAATGACATAACCCAGGAATTTAACCTGTTCACGATAGAACTCGCACTTCTCCAATTTACAATAGAGATTGTTTTCTCTCAGCTTTTGAAGCATACGACAGACATCTGTGTGGTGGCTCTCTAGGAACTTGGAAAATATAAGGATATCGTTGAGATAAACCACCACACATAGCTGCAACAAATCTACAACAAATCTCTGAGGACATCATTGATAAACTCCTGGAAAACTGCTTGAGCGTTGCAAAGGCCAAATGGCATTACAAGGTAATCATAATGGCCTGCTCTGGTATTAAACGCAGTTTTCCATTTTTCGCCCTCCTTAATCCTCACGAGAGTGTATGCCCCTCTCAAATCAAGCTTCATGAAAACCGTTGCTCCCTTGAGGCAGCTTCCGTAATCAACGGAATTGGATAAGCATTCTTAATCATGAAACGATTGAGACCCCTATAATCAATACAAGGTCTCAGTTCACCACTCTTCTTCTTCACAAAGAAAAAACCAGCTCCAGCAGGAGATGGGGATTTGCGGATGAAACCTCGGAAAAGTGCGTCTGCAACATACTCCTCCATGGCCTTATCCTTCGAGACCAACAAAGTGTAAACCCGGCCACAAGGGGTATGGCATCAGGTTGAATGTCAATTGCGCAATATACAACCGGTGTAGAGGCAAACTACCGGCTTGACCTTTGTCAAGTACATTGCTAAAATCGCGGTACTCCTCCGGCAGGGAGGAGAAGGAAGAGGTGCACAGGACCTTGGCCACATTCTGAAAACATGTCTTGCTGCATTGTGGCGACCAGGAAAGAACCTCAGCACAAAGCCAATCGAAAGAGGGGTTGTGCCTCTGTAACCAAGGATAACCAGATAACCACTGGAAACTTAGTTGAGGAAATGAATTGGAATTGGATTATCTCATGGTGAAGAGCGCCTATGACCATGGACAATGGGACAGTCTCATGAGTCACATGGGCAGGCTGTAGAGGTCTCCCATCAAGAGCCTCAGTGGCAAGTGGAATGACACAAAGCTGCAACAGAATCGAGTACTTAGATACAAAGGCAGCATCAATGAACAGGCCTGCAGCCCCAGAGTAGATTAGAGCCTGTATCTCGACGGTCGAGTCAGACCAAGAAAGTGTAACCCGGGACCAGGGGCTTAGCCTTCTGGATAACTGGGGATGAAACAATGCCACCTAAGGTCTGTCCATTACAGGACCTCAAGGTTCGGGCGTTCCCTGGATGGGTAGGACAAGACTTCAAAAAGTGACCTGCCTGGCCACAATAAAGGCACAATCTCTCCCTCCTCCTAAGGGTTCTCTCATTCGCAGATAGACCCAAGAAGCCCAAGTGCATGGGTTCTTCTTTACTGACCGACTCGGTACCATGAGACATGGGAGGTGAGGGAGGCAAGGGTGGGACTGCAAAACTCGGAGACAAATGTACAGGAGGCTTCCACAAGCGTTCCTTAAAAGAGAGTCTTTTTCTGAGTCTGGAATTCAATGAGGATGGCAAACGTGATCAACTTCTCCAGCTCAGAGCGTATATCTCGCGCTGCTATCTCATCTTTTATGGTATCCGAGAGACCATGAGAAAAAGCAAAGTTGAGGGCCTCATTGTTCCAAGCAACCTCTGCTGCCAGAGTACGGAATTCAATGGAGTAATCGCCAACAGTTCCCTGGCTCTGTTTGATGGACATGAGGCTCTTGGCAGCAGAAGGAGAGTGTGCAGGAACGTCAATACCCTTTTAAAGGAAGTCACAAACTCTGGGTAACTCAGGACAATGAGTTTCTGCATCTCCCATAGAGGTGCTCTCTCAGAAAGCAAAGGTATCACAAAGCCTACTTTGCTTCTGTCTGTGGGAAACGCCTGGGGCAGCATCTCAAAGTATAGCTCAACCTAGTTAACCCTCTGCATTGAACTGGATAGCCCCCAAATTTCTGGGGAAGTGTAGCAGAACCAGATATACCGCTTATAGAGGTAATACTCAAGGCGGGTGCCTGCACAGAGACTGGAGCAGCAGCAGGGACGGCCTGCAACACAGGTTGTACCGGAGCAGCCACAGTGAGGTGGCCGAGGTGAGCCGTGCAAATCAGGAGCGTCTGTAATGCTATGGCAAACTGATCCATGCGGTGATCCTGCTCATCCAATCTGGAAAAAATATTACCAACAAGTGGATTGACTGTATCTTCTCAATTCATGGCCTTCATCTACAGTCAGAAACCATGCATCAGACCGAGACAGAAGTGCAGTAAAAATCACACTTGTTTAACTACATCAGCCCCAGACAATTTTACCCCCTTCCTGACCACAGCACTTTTTTACAATTTGTCGCTTTAAGTGACAATTGCGCGGTCGTACGATGCTGTACCCAAACAAAATATGCATCCTTTTTTTTTCCACAAATAGAGATTTCTTTTGGTGGTATTTGATCACCTCTGCATTTTTTTATTTTTTGCGTGATAAACAAAAAAAGAGTGACAATTTCGAAAAAAAAACACTATTTTTTACTTTTTGCTATAATAAATATCCCAAAAAATGTTTTTAAAAAACAAATTTCTGGTGGCTCTTAAAGGGATTTCGTGCAGTGGTGCTATTGTGCCGCAGTAAGGGGCGTGAGCCGGTCGGGAACTGGTTAATAATTAATAGTAAAAGGTAAACAGAGCAAACGTAATCAAAACATAGCCAGAGTTCGGCAACCAGAATAGATAGTCAGACAATCTCTCCGGAGATCGGCTACCTGTGTGCTCGGTCTCACTCCACGATCGGCCGGAGATCGCTCGGGTTACCTGTTGGAAGGTGTGTGCCAATGAAGGTGATCGCTGTGTCAGTCTAGTCTCTGGATCCGGAGAGCAGCCGCTCTTCCCCCCAGGAGCCCTTTTTCTGCTTCCTCTCCTGCCTACAACCTTCGGGTCGAGTGGGTGTCCCCCTCCAGGCAGACGGGTTGGATCAGTCTCTTATTGGAACGCTCCATTCACCAGCCAAATTGGACGCCACCATTCAGCTGTCCCCGCAGAGGGCTGTATCTGCATGCGTACAAGACCTCGCTAACAGGGGGGGTCCACCACTCCTGGTAAGGGTCCATCCTTAGTGTCCTCCGGATTCACTGTCTGCTGGGATATATCCTCACATCTCTTTCTCCTTGTTCCACCTATATTGACTGTCTTTGATGAATTGTGGATCTCTGATTTTGCCTTCACGGGATTGATGCACTTCCACTGATTTGGTTTTGAATGGACTTCACTCACCAATGTATTATGTTTTGATTTTTGATCACGTTTATTCTATTTATAAGTTTTATTATATATAGAACACTTAATTCATTCACTATTGATCTATTCAGTATTTTTTAAGATATTTGATTTGATTTATTAATCATTCAATATTTATATTAATTTATTTATTTATTCTTTTATATCAGGAACCAGAAGGGACGTCAGTCAAGCAAGAGAGAGAGTCTCTTGATATTTTGACCAAGGCGAAGGCAGAGAGGATCTGAACTGAAGGGCTTAAGCAACCAGAAGGACTGACGAGCAGGATATCATCACCAGGTGAGTCACTGTGGAAAGATTAGCATTGGCAATTAACTGACAGCTGAGCGGCCTGCTCTGAGAAGGTAGGGCTGAGCCCAGCCCTGACAGTTTGAAGCCTGCCTATTATCTAGGGCAGAGGTTAACATGTGTATCTGGACTTTTTATCCACAGGGTTATAATGCGTTTATAGAAGTGCGCCCACAGCAGGTGTGCTTAGCAACAGAGGTAGGAGTAAACATCACTGACGTAGATACTCATTTGCCCTTTTCAGGCTGCATACACAAAGTTTCACTTTTGTATTGGCATGGTAAAAGCCTCATACACACAATCAGATTGTTGGCCAACAAAGCGCCAGACTGTTGTCTGAAGGGCATGTGCCAGGAACTTGTCTTGCATACAAGCGGTACACAATCGTCAGCTAACAAACACGAACGTAGTGACGTACTACAAGGAATTTCAGCACCCTTTGGGCCCCTTCTGCTAATGTCGTGTTTGGTGAGCATTGATTCTGAGCATGCGTGGTTTTTCATTTCGGACTTTTGTGTGACAGACTTGTGTACACACAATACAAAAAATCTGACAACAGACTGTTGTCAGCTAAAAATTTACTAGCCTGCCAACCAACATTTGTTGGCGGAAAGTTGGAAAACAATTGTCTGAAGGAACGTACTAACAGTCAGATTTTAGGCCACCAGTCTGTCATCACACAATTCCCTGCTGAAAATCTGATCATGTGTTCGAGGCTTTAGAAGCATTCACAGTATCTACTGGAGACCACATGCACTCCCAATTGGTGATTTCTCATTGCCCATAGGACCAATTGTAGAAATACTCAAACAAAAGAAGAAATCTTTGCAATATTTTAAAACATAATTTGACAGCACATCAGGCAATCGTGAAAACTACCATTGTGAGAGGTAAATTTGAAGTAGCTGCTACTCAGTTACCACAAGACACCCATCATTTGTGATATGTGTTCACAGGTTGGTCACTGACAGGAAGTGAGGTGGTGAAAACTTTCTTCCACTCGCTTGCTGTTTGTGCTATTATTTTGGTCATGCTTGTCCTGTACAATTGCTTTTTGGTTTGTACTATAAAGAGGAAAATTAAAAGAATGATCAATAAGGCTGATGATAAAGCCTGGACAGGCTTATTTCCAAAGTAATATGGAGAAAATGATCATATTCATGATAAAAGAAGAGATTGAAGGGTTAATGATGTTTCTATGCTGTTTCTGTTCTGTATATTTCCATGTTATTCCTATTATCTGAGTATGACTTGGAATGTGTTTACTTGCTAGAAATGCTTAGGCTAATAGATCGGCATGGCTGGTTTCTCAGGCTGATGACGGCCTGACCTGTACTTTTTATTGAAATGGGATTGTTTTGACTGAATGGGCTGTCATGTGAAGGGGATATGAAGCCTATATAGGGATGATCATTATGTGTAACAGGCTCAACTGATAAGGTGGATCTGTCTGCTTTGGGAACCACCTCTCCTGGGGAACTTATGCATTATGTATTATACATTTCCGGTTCAAACCAGTAGTTAGCGCTATATATTGAATATCCAACCAGCTCCATACACATTGCTTGACAAAGGAGGGCACCTGATTGGACAGGCGAGACAGTGAGCATGCTTGGAAACTCATTGTGACACGCCCGGTGACATCATTACACCTGACAAGTGCTCCACCCCTCTTTCCTGGCTCGCCTCTACACACAGCCTGCTCCAAATGAGCAGCAGAAATGTACCACCAGCGCCGATGTTGACTCCTCCCCACCGGAGATGGACTTGTTGATGCACCTTTTTAATCCTAATAAATGTGAGTTACCTACATTGCCTACATTGCCAACAGGAAATTCTCTATTCTCTTTTTTAAATTACTAACAGCACCCCCCCCCCCAAAAAAAAAAATTACACATTTTTAGAAATCAGAGTCCCTGCACAAACTGGTAGCAGTTGCATTTTTTATGTCACACAAAAATTGTGCTACTGTTTATTAAATATACAGTATATCTTCAGTAAAAAAATACTCAAATTAAAATTAGTTTCCACAAACACAATATAGTACCCCATTTTTGAGAAAATGTCAAATTTTGAGGCTGTGTCAAGTTAAGTCAAGTTAATAAATATCAAATATATCAAGTCTCAAAATTACACATGCTTGTGAAATTGTGAAGAACTATGCTACCCAAAATTGTGTATATATGATGCTCTAAAAGCACATACAGTATCTCACAAAAGTGAGTACACCCCTCACAATTTTGTAAATATTTTATTATATCTTTTCATGTGACAACACTGAAGAAATTACACTTGAGTGTACAGTTTGTATAACAGTGTAAATGTGCTGTCCACGCAAAATAACACAACACACAGCCATTATTGTCTAAACCGTTGGCAACAAAAGTGAGTACACCCCTAAGTAAAAACGGCCAAATTGGGCCCAATTAACCATTTTCCCTCCCTGGTGTCATGTGACTCCTTGTTACAAGGTCTCAAGTGTGAATGGGGAGCAGGTGTGTTAAATTTGGTGTTATCACTCTCACTGTAAGTTCAACATGGCACCTCATGGTAAAGAACTCTCTCCTAGCCTATAAAAAGATTACCAAGATTCTGAAACTGAGCTGCAGCATGGTGGCCAAGACCACACAGCGGTTTAACAGGACAGGCTCCACTCAGAACAGGCCTCGCCATGGTCGATCAAAGAAGTTGAGTGCACATGTTCAGCGTCATATCCAAAGGTTATCTTTGGGAAATAGACGTATGAGTGCTGCCAGCATTGCTACAGAGGTTGAATGGGTGGGGGTCAGCCTGTCAGTGCTCAGACCATATGCCACACTGCATCAAATTGGTCTGCATGGCTGTCGTCCCAGAAGGAAGCCTCTTCTAAACATAATGCACAAGAAAGCCCGCAAACAGTTTGCTGAAGACACACAGACTAAGAACATGGATTACTGGAACCATGCCCTGTGGTCTGATGAGACTAAACTTATTTGGTTCAGATGGTGTCAAGCATGTGTGGTGGCAACCAGGTGAGGAGTACAAAGACAAGTGTGTCTTGCCTACAGTCAAGCGTGGTGGTGGAAGTTTCATGGTCTGGGGCTGCATGAGTGCTGCCGGCACTGGGGAGCTACAGTTCATTGAGGGAACCATGAATGCCAACATGTACTGTGACATACTGAAGCAGAGCTGGATCCTCTCCCTTCAGAGACTGGGCTGCAGGGCAGTATTCCAACATGATAACGACCCCAAACACACTTCCAAGATGACCACTGCCTTGCTAAAGAAGCTGAGGGTAAAGTTGATGGACTGGCCAAGCATGTCTCCAGACCTAAACCCTATTGAGCATATGTGGGGCATCCACAAACCAAAAGAAGAGGAGCGCAAGGTCTCTTACATCCACCAGCTCTGTGATGTCATCATGGAGGAAGAGGACTACAGTGGCAACCTGTGAAGCTCTGGTGAACTCCATACCCCAGAGGCTTTAAGGCAGTGCTGGAAAATAATGGTGGCCACACAAAATATTGACACTTTGGGCCCAATTTGGACATTTTCACTTGTGAGTGAGGGGTGTACCCCTTTTCGTTGCCAGCGGTTTAGACATTAATGCCTGTGTGTTGAGTTATTTTGAGGGGACAGCAAATTTACACTTGTATACAACCTGTACACTCACTACATTACATTGTGTCAAAGTGTAATTTCTTCAGTGTTGTCACATGAAAAGATACAATAAAATATTTACAAAAATGTGTACTCATTTTTGTGAGATACTGTATATTTAGCATTACCTATGAATGATAGCTTTAGAAATAATGCTCTCACTGGCATGCACAGCAATACCTAATATGCATGTTTCAATCATCATTTTCATCCATGAGTGCATGTGGCATACACTTTGGTTCAGTTATGTGTGTCGATTATTTATTTGTTTTATAAAACTTTCACAAAACAAGGGGAATTGCTAAAGGGGAGGTTGGGACTTTATATGAAGCATGTGACAGCAAGAGGGTAATAGGATGAACATAGAGGAATTTATTGACATAATACTAAAGCATACACATTGTAACCGTAGAATACATACAGTCAAACAATTCATGCATAATTAAATAAATAAAAACATATAATTGAATGAAATATAACATACATTGTAATGTTCATACAATTAATGGATAGGTAATGGATAGGTAACAAGGTACAAAGTTAAAAAAATTGAATAATGATGACTCAGGATACCACATTCACAAATTCCCTAGTGCACCACAAACAGAGTTGGGTAAAATAAATATTAGAAACAGTAGTGCCTGCTGGACCTAAGGCCTCGCTGGACCTGTGGGGGGAGTTAAGATATGATAAAGCTGATGGAGACTGATTAGACAGTAGGACACGGCAAATGATGGCTCAACGCGTTTCGTGGCTTCCATGCCACTCGTCAGGAGCAAGCACGTGTATATCTGAAAATATATAGGGATGGAATAAGCAAAAGGAAAGTAAAAACAATAATAGTGGGGGGCATGGTGTATAAGCCCCCGCAGCTGGTATAAAAATATATACTCACTAGGAAACTGGGCACTGATGGATAGGCGGCGGGACCCCGCAAGCCATCCAGGTTACCCCCTTACCAGGTCATGGTTTCATTTAAAGTCCCTAGGGATGGAAATGGGTGACCTTACCAGGTCATGATTTCCCCAAAGTCCTTAAAAACCCCTTCCTTTTCTTTTATAAAACTTTGATTTTTTTTAAACGTTTTCTTTCCTTTAACTGAACTGATAAGCCCTAGCATAGTGCAGGTGTCAGATTCTCCTTAAGAAGACATCTTTCCTGGCCAGAACAGCCAAGGTTTGATAGCTCTGAGTACATACAGGTTCATATTACCTGCTATGGTGGGCATCAAGAAGGGACAGGTAAGCTTGGGACACATGCTGAAGGGGGGGCAGATGGGAGGGAACCTTCCTCAGCATGTAGACATGATCGGTTCTACAAGAAAGTAAAAAAAAGAAAAAAACTCCAGGCTGCTATATATGTTTACAATGACACTGCCACTGATGTACTGTATGTTGTAATGCTTACATTGGCAGGAGCAAAGGGTCTAATGTTCCATGACTAGCAAGAAGGTCAGGTACAGTCAGGCCCATAAATATTGGGAGATCAACACAATTCTAATCTTTTTGGCTCTGTACACCACCACAATGGATTTGAAATGAAACAAACAAGATGTGCTTTAACTGCAGACTTTCAGCTTTAATTTGAGGGTATTTACATCCAAATCAGGTGAACGGTGTAGGAATTACAACAGTTTGTATATGTGCCTCCCACTTTTTAAGGGACCAAAAGTAATGTGACAATTGGCTGCTCAGCTGTTCCATGGCCAGGTGTGTGTTATTCCCTCACTATCCCATGTACAAGGAGCAGATAAAAGATCCAGAGTTCATTTCAAGTGTGCTATTTGCATTTGGAATCTGTTGCTGTCAACTCTCAATATGAGATCTAAAGAGCTGTCACAAAAAACATTAGGTGCGGCCAAATCAACTGTTTGGAACCTCCTTAAAAAGAAAGAACGCACCAGTGAGCTCAGCAACACCAAAAGACCCGAAAGACCATGGAAAACAACTGTGGTGGATGACCGAAGAATTCTTTTCCTGGTGAAGAAAACACCCTTCACAACAGTTGACCAGATCAAGAACACTCTCCAGGAGGTAGGTGTATGGGTGTCAAAGTCAACAATCAAGAGAAGACTTCACCAGAGTGAATACAGAGGGTTCACCACAAGATGTAAACCATTGGTGAGCCTCAAAAACAGGAAGGCCTGATTAGAGTTTGGCAAACAACATCTAAAAAAGCCTTCACAGTTCTGGAACAACATCCTATGGACAGATGAGACCAAGATCAACTTGTACCAGAGTGATGGGAAGAGAAGAGTATGGAGAAGGAAAGGAACTGTTCATAATTCAAAGCATACCACCTCATCAGTGAAGCATGGGGGTGGTAGTGTCATGGTGTGGGCATGTATGGCTGCCAATGGAACTGGTCCTCTTGTATTTATTGATGATGTGACTGCTGACAAATGCAACAGGATGAATTCTGAAGTGTTTCGGGCAATATTATCTGCTCATATTCAGCAAAATGCTTCAGAACTCATTGGACGGCTCTTCACAGTGCAGTTGGACAATGACCCGAAGAATACTGCGAAAGCAATCAAAGAGTTTTTTAAAGGAAAAAAGTGGAATGTTATGCAATGGCCAAGTCAATTACCTGACCTGAATCCGATTGAGCATGCATTTCACTTGCTGAAGACAAAACTGAAGGGAAAATGCCCCAAGAACAAGCAGGAACTGAAGACAGTTGCAGTAGAGGCCTGGCAGAGCATCACCAGGAATGAAACCCAGCGTCTGGTGATGTCTATGCGTTCCAGACTTCATGCTGTAATTGACTGCAAAGGATTTGCAACCAAGTATTAAAAAATGAAAGTTTGATGGATGATTGTTAATCTGTCCCATTACTTTTGGTCCCTTAAAAATTGGGAGGCACATATACAAACTGTTGTAATTCCTACACCGTTCACCTGATTTGGATGTAAATACCCTAAAATTAAAGCTGAAAGTCTTCAATAAAAGCACATCTTGTTTGTTTCATTTCAAATCCATTGTGGTGGTGTATAGAGCCTAAAAGATTAGAATTGTGTCGATGTCCCAATATTTATGGACCTGACTGTACATCTTATCGATTGCGTATCATTACTGCTCCCCTTAAACCAAACTAGAAGTACTAACTACATAATTACTGACTTGCCTCCCCCAATCACACACACACTACCCCTCTCATTTAAGATATATACATGGGTCAGAGCGACTGAAACCACCAAGTCAAAATATACTGGACACCAATCTTGCATCCAGCACTGATCCTGACATACCCTAACCCCCAATTGCTCCTGCCACCTGCTTACAGATTTTGATTTCTTTGTGAGCTTCTTGCCCCAACTATAGTCTTGAAACCAGACTACAGAAATGCAGACATTGATTGCTTGACCTTAGGGCAGGTTTTCCAGCATAGTATTGGAAATTTACTGCTTAAATGTATTGAAGCCCTGAATTTTTTTTGTGCATTTTTTTGCTATAACCAAGTTTGTACACATTAGAAAATATTTTAACTGAAAACTCAGCTTAACTAAAGAGTCTTGATACTTTATGCATCCTTTACAAAATGTGTCAAGGTTTTGGATTGCTCATTTAATACATTTAAAGAATATCCATTGTTTTTTTTTTTTAAGGAAAACTAATAACTACTAAGCATGATACACCCTCTGCACAGTTTTAATTTAAGGCTTTTTCAATATTTTTCATTCTAGTTCACTGATTTTTTTATCGTATTATCTACACAGAAGCCTTGATCTCCTATAAAGCAAGATCTCTAAAGATTATAGGATTATTTTTCACACCACAGTAAAATTTCATTGACAGTAAGTGCAGGCAGTAAGAGGTGTGGTGCTCCATGTACTTAATCACTTGCTACAAAAGCACAACAAATGTTTAACAAAGGGATTAAGGTAGTATAAAAGCAGTCATTATAAATGAGGTTGAACTTTGCAAAATGGATGCTTTCAACTTTATTCCATTATTAAATGCAACATTCCATTAACATATAGAAGCTTACAAAGCAAGCATATTGTGTAAGTTCTCATTTTATCAGCAGCTAGAATCTGTTTAGAATTTAGCATTTGTCTGTATCAATTAGATTTAATTTGAAGTGGTTGGAAAGCAGAACTTAAGACAATTTTTTTTAAAAAGGGGCATTTTTGTAATAGCAGAAGAGACTCTGTATGTCTCTTCTGCTGTAAATACTTCTTCACAGCATGCTAGCATTTTCTTTCTAATTGTACACAGAGCCAAAAATGCGCAGCTCAGTATCCAATCTTGGTATTCCATGGGTTCTGGGATGAAGTAACTCCCCTGCACATGTGCCATACTTACGTCATCCCAGCAATTAAGGCATCTGGAGACTCCAAACTTGGAAGAAGATGGAAACACAAAGCACAAGCATCTAGCTCTCAAAGCAAGTGTGCCATAATGTGCAAATGTTCTTGCACTTTAGGACAAGAGCTCCCAGAGGCCTTGAAAGTTTAGTTCTGCTTTAGGTTGGGCATATATATACCGGTTGACATTTATACTTTGGTATTCCTTGAGGGGTACCGTTGTTTTTCATCATTTAATTTTGTTACATTCCATGGGTTTGTTTTAAGGATGAGCCGAAAACACCCCCTGGTTCGGTTCGCACCAGAACATCCGAACAGGCAAAAAATTTGGCAGAACACACGAACACCGTTAAAGTCTATGGGACACGAACATGAAAAATCAAAAGTGCTCATTTTAAAGGCTTATATGCAATTTATTGTCATAAAAAGTGTTTAGGGACCCGGGTCCTGCCCCAGGGGACATGTATGAATGCAAAAAAAGTTTTAAAAATGGCAGTTTTTCGGGAGCAGTGATTTTTTTAATGCCTGAAGTGAAACAAACAAAAAAAATATTCCTTTAAATATCATGCCTTGGGGGGTTTCTATAGTATGCCTGTAAAGTGGCATAGTTTTCCTGTGTTTAGAACAGTACTGCAGCAAAATGACATTTCTAAAGGAAAAAAGTCATTTAAAACTGATTGCGGCTGTAATGAAGTGTAGGGTCTCGGCAATATGGATAAAACTCATTTTTTAAAAATGGCATGGGTTCCCCCCCACAGTCCATTACCAGAGTCTGGTATGAATATTAAGGGGAACCCTGCACCAAAGTTAAAAAAAAAATGGTGTAGGGTCCCCCCCAAAATCCATACCAGACCCTTCAGGTCTGGCGTGGATTTTAAGGGGAATCCTGCACTAAAATTAAAAAAAAATGGCGTAGGGGTCCCCCCAAAATCAATACCAGACCCTTATCCGAGCATGCAACCTGGCAGGCTGCAGGAAAAGAGGGGGGAAGAAAAGAGCGCCCCCCCTCCTGAACTGTACTAGGCCAGATGCCCTCAACATGGGGAGGGTGCTTTGGGGTCTGACCCCAAATTACCTTGTCCCCATGTTGATGGGGACAAGGGCCTCATCCCCACAACCCTTGTCCGGTGGTCATGGGGGTATGTGGGAGGGGGCTTAAAGGAATCTGGAAGCCACCTTTAACAAGGGGACCCCCAGATCCCACCCCCTCCTATGTGAATTGGTAAAGGGTACATTGTACCCCTACCATTTCACAAAAATAAGTGTCAAAAATGGTAAAAAAGACAAGAGACAGCTTGGTAGAAGTCCTTTATTAAAAGATAAAAAAATAAAAATGTCCAGTGATGTACATTCGTCTTCTATCACGCCACAGACAAGCCGAAAAAAGAAAAAAAAGCATGGGAGGCTCCCGCTGAGTGACGCTTCCTATTGGTGACAGCTGTTATAAATCTGAGGGCGGGGCCACCCAGTGACGTAAATGGGTGACCCCGCCCCCTCTGATGCCACGGGGAAGCCCCCGTGGCGTCAGAGGGAGGTGGGGTCATCCGTGGTGTTCAGGCGGCTTTCGAATTTGCCCCGAACACCACATGTTGTTCGGTGTTCGCCCGAACATATAGACAACCAAAGTTCAGCCCAAACTTATGCTCGGGCCGAACCGTTCGCCCATCCCTAGTTTATTTATTTACTGCATGCCATTGCTTCTTGATTGACACTTGTCCAGGGATCGGCAAGGTGTCCGCTCACAAACACCAGTGTCCGTAGGCAGTCCTTTTAGTGTCCGCGGCCACCGCAGACTTATAATAACTGACTTTGACTCACTGCTACTCCTGTAAGTTTCTGTGTACCGTGTTGTAGATCAGGCCGGGTCATGGCGCCAACGCCAACCCACTCTTTAAATTTAATTCTTTATTTAATTTTCAAAACTTTAACATTTAGTAAAAATATGAAAAAAGGAAAAGAAACACAAGTGGGCATTATCTTATCTACGTAGTAAAATTAATAAATAAGCAAGAATGGGAGTACATTATACTAAGAAATAATCAAATAGATAAATAAAAACCGCATGGGCAAGGGAACAGCCTCACCCCCCCCCATCCTCACCCACCTCCAAAATTTAAAATAGTGTTACACTTTAATTCCACCCCTCTTTCCCAACCCTCCCGTCTCCTTTAAGTGAACTTATGTTTAAATTCCTATATCGATTTTATCAATCTTTTATTACCTTTCGCGTTATTTACCTTATTAAGATTAGTTATCCCTTTACTTCCACTTTATCTAGCATTTCCTTTTCCTATTTAATTTATCTATTCTGGTTGTTTTTCTGACTCTGTTATGCTTTTTACACTCTATACGGAGGGACCCATTTTTTCCAGCCAGGGCCTCCACATCCTGTCAAATTCCTTGAGGTTACCTCTTTGTATACACTGCTCTTTCTCTACAGAGGGTCTCGTTTATTGTCCTGATCCAGTCTCTAACTGTAGGGGGGCCTTCGATTGCCAACCCAATGCTATCATTTTCCTAGCTTGGAACAAGCATTTCAAAATTGCTATAGTAGTGCTCTTCCTCTCTTCTCGTTTCCTCCTATGATTCCAAATATATCTTTCATGGTATTGATCACTCCCTCCCAATATCGGAACAGCTTGGGGCATCTCCACAACATATGTATGAGATCGCCAGTCCCCTGACATCTAGGGCATTTACCATCAGGTCTTCTCCCAAACTTAAACAACCTCCTGGGGGTATAGTAAGCTCTATTTAACAACATCAGATGAGATATCTTCTGCGGAGGAGAGCCTGAAACCACTGGTCCCATTTCTGGAATTATCCTCCACTGCTCCCGTGTTATTGCCCCTATGCCCTCTTCCCATCTTACTCTCTCAGTGTGAAGTTTGCCCTCACCATTGGCCTCTTTACTTATTTGCCCATATAATTCAGATATTAGACCCTTAGTGGAGCCTACATGCAGTATACTTTGGAAGAGGGGTGTTTCTTTCCATTCCAAAGGTTGTTTCCTGAACTGGACTACAAGGGCATGCCCAAGCTGTAGGTAGGTGTAAAATGTGCACTGCAGAATGTTGAATTCACTTTTCAACTCCGAGAGTTTTTTAAGAATATTACCCACATATAGTTGTCTCAGACTTTTAATACCTTGTTTTTCCCATTCTCTGGCTTTTCCTATCCGGAGGATTTCCTGCAGGTTACTATTGCACCAAAGAGGTGTGTATTCAGTAAACCCATTATATCTCATCTGTTTTTTAACTGTTTTCCAAATTTTAATTATCATTTTAATTGTTGGATACCTATAGCAAAAGGAATCCGCCTCTAATGCTTCAATTATTGAATTATGTATGGCGCCTGTTAGCATTATTCTTCCATTAGGGGTACTTCCATTCCGGACAGCACAGCCCATTAACTGTTGCAGCTGTGATGACAAATAGTAACGCTCGGGGTGGGGTAACGCAAATCCTCCTTCCCCCACCGGGAGTTGAAGTGTACAAAGTCGGATCCTGGCTTGTCCCCCTTTCCATATTAGCTCCCTAAAAAGGCTCTCGATTTTATTAAACCAATTCTTGCATATCCAAACTGGAGAGTTGTGCAATATGTACAGCAATTGTGGCATCCAGATCATTTTTATTAAGCTACATCTTCCTGCTACCGACAATGGAAACCGTTTCCAAATGCCCAATTTTTGTTTAAAGTTGACCAGCAGTGGTATAAGGTTTTTAGTTATATATTGGTCAGGGTCTTTCGACAGGGCTATCCCCAGGTATTTCAATGTATCCACAACCACCAATTGGGGTATTCCTGGTATTAAGTCGCTAATGGGGTCTAATGGTAAAAGCTCAGACTTCTCCCAGTTTATCTCTAACCCTGTAAAACTACCAAATTCCTCCATTATTCTCATTGCTTTTGTCAGTGAATGCCCTGTATCTCCCGGGAAGAGCAAAATATCGTCCGCCTATAGCGCAATTCTCTCCTCCCTAGTTTTCCTCTGAAAGTCTGTAATCTCGGAGCTCTTTCTTATGGAGATATCCAAAGGTTCCATTGCCAACGCAAAGAGCAGTGGTGACAATGGGCACCCCTGTCTCGTTCCCCTCTCCAATTCTATGTTATTCGAGAGTTCATTATTGATTTTAAGTCTAGCACTGGGCCTGTCATAAAGCATTTTTATTCAACCGGTGAAAGAGGGACCAAATCCAAATTTTCCCAACACCCTCCAAATATATCCCCACATCTAGCGACAATATAGCTCTTGATCCCTCGTTCTCGGTTGGGGTCTGTAGATTTAAAAATGCCCTTCTAATGTTCATACTTGTGGATCTATTGGTTATAAATCCAGCCTGGTCTGGATGGATCCGTTTTGGAATAATTCTATTCAGCCTAGCAGCCAGAACCTTAGCCAAAATTTTGGCATCGGCGCATAAGAGAGAAATTGGCCTATATGCGGTTACGTCTAAAGGGTCCTTTCCTTCTTTCTGTAAGACTATAATGGTTGCCTCTAACATTGAGGCAGGCAATCGTCCCTCCTTAGCTGCCCCTCCAAATGCCTTTAGCAATTCCGGAATTAATATATCTCCATAGTATTTGTGCACTTCAATTGGGAGCCCATCTGGACCGGGGGCGCCTCCCACTCTAGTGGAGTCCTGAGTCTCCTGACTCCTGCTGCGGAGTGATCTTTCTGTGAGGTAGGGACTGGGACTCTGTGCAGCAACAACCCAGGCAGTGCGGGTCAACTAGAGCACAGGACAGGAGGAAGGCAGCTCAAGCCCAAGAACCCAAGAAGCCAAGTGATTGTCTGAGACTGACTCTAAAATGGAGCAGAGTAAGTTTACGTGCAGTGTGGACTCTGGAGTGTGTTGTTCTGACTTCTGAAGTTCGGAAGGAGCAGACCAGGACAGTCAGAGGAGGGAGGGACTGGAACTCTGGCAGGCTGCACTGGTGGGCACAGATGAGACTGCATTTATGGCATTGATGGGCACAGATAGGCTGCACTGGTAGGCACTGATGAGACTGCACCTATGGGCACTGATGGGCACATGCTGCACTGATGGGCACAGATGGGACTACACTGATGGGCACACATAGGCGGCACTGGGCACAGAAAGGCGCCACTGATGGGTACAGATATGCTGCACTGATGGGCACAGATAGGCTGCACTGGTGGGCATAGATGAGACTGTACTTACGGGCACTGATGGGCACAGATGAGGCTGCACTGATGGGCACAGATAGGCTGCACTGATGGACACTGATATGCTGCACTGGTGGGCACAGATGAGACTGCACTGATGGGCACTGATGGGCACAGGTAGGCTGTACTGATGGTCACAGATGGGCGGTACTGGTGGGCAAAGATGAGACTACACTTATGTGCACTGATGGGCACAGATAGGCAGCACTGATGAGCACAGAGAGTAAACAGAGTGTTTTTTGATGATTTTAATTTGAAATGTACCTTGGTGTCCTTCACTAAGGCCTGTACTTCGGAAAATGTCTGCCACTGCCTTGATCCGTTCCTATCCCTGCACGTCTCCTTGTTTTATTTTTTTCAATTTATTTCAACTTTGTAGCTTTCTCTATTATATATCTTTCATAAGGAAAAAATGACAAGCCACAGTGACCAAACGCAAATGAGAACAGTTGACGCGTTTCAGCCTATAAGGCCTTAGTCATAACCAAGCGTGTTCAAAGCACTGTAGGCAAAGCTGAAGATTTTAATGAATGGTGTGCATCCCTCATAAACAAGTCTAATGATGTCCAAACAAAGAACAGAGACCTAAAGTCTTTTAGTAAAGGCAGGACATGTGTCACTGTTATTTCCCATAAACCTGATCAACTCAAATAGAGATAGCCAACCTGAATTAGATAAAAGGAAGGCAAGACCTATGATATCCATGAGACAAACATGGACACATAGCCGGGAATGGCATATTCAGTCACATTAGATGGTTTTTGTTTTCATACACTGGAGCACATTGCTAGAATGCCATAGACTGGAGCACATTGCTAGAGAGTGCCATGCTGTGAAGGCTGACCAGCAGCAGGCCAATGTTTGCAGTACAGCATGGGGAGATATGCAGATTTGTGTTTCAAAGAACTTATTGAAGGTTTTTCAAAATATAACAGTATAACAAATGGGAACAAATCATCAAATAGACAGGCATGGAATCAGGGATAATACAAATAAATAGAGAGATCTTCCCTGTAGATATACAAAGCTTTATAGAGACATGGATATATGAAGTAAGTAATAGAGGTGACAACAGAACATTATACACTGTAAAGGAGAAATAGTGAAGCGCTCCAATATGTGTAAAAGTTCAAAGTAGCTCAAAATTCACAATAATCATTAAATCATGTTCAAATTGTGTAAAAATGCAAAGACAACTATAACAATGAAAAGTATAATGAAAAATACCTCAATATTGAAATAGATCATCAAATCATGTAAAAAGTACAAATCTTTTTGGAGACTTTTGTGTTTGCCCCTTTTTTTTTTTCAAAAAGATTTTATTGAAATTTTACAGGATAACAGAGGATGATTGACATACATTACAGTGATTCTAAGAACAGGTCAGGACATTGAATCCATCAAATGCAAATATCACCTTTTCAATCAGGAGGTGTTGACTTCTCAAGATCGGGTGGAATACGTGTAGTGAGACCATACCGTCAGTGATCAATCCCGTCTCCGTTCGCCCCTGACGGGACCTTCGCTGCGAACAAGATGGGATTCAGAACCAAGCGGTGAGTATGTTTAAATGTGACGGTGTGGGGCAGCACGATCTGCGTTCCCGATAGGAAGTATGGTCATCCAATGGGTGATAGGGACAGAGAATATGGGGGGGGGCATTGCGTGTGAGAGGTTGGAGGTTAGAATGTGCTGTAGGAAACAATATAATAGGTTGTGGGGAACATGGATATGTCAGATAAATGTCGCTCGAGGTGAAGGGGTAAGGAACTGGGGTTGGGGTGGCGGGTGTTTATTCAGGGAGAAGACCGGGGGACAGATGACGGGGATTCCTCAAGGAGTAGAAAAGGCCAATTGGGGTGGAGCTGGGAGTGGTTGGGATTGTCTGTAATGAGACCAGAATGCCCAAGTGGCCTGAAATTTGGTGGGTTCGTCCTTGGCTTGAAAAATGAGTTGTTCCATGTCCGCAATTCTATCTACCCTGCGGATCCAGTCCTGCACCGTGGGGGGGGGCGGAGTTCCTCCACAAGACAGGGATACATAAATTGGCTGCATTAATTAGGTGTATAGTTAGGTATTTTTTGTACGAAGTGGGGGATCCAGGGGTGTGGTGTAGTAGATAGCGTGCGGGAGAAAAGACCGAGGTGTATGTAGTGATTTGGGAGATTAGTCGATGGATTTCCGACCAGAACGGTTGTATGAGGGTGCATTCCCACCAGACGTGGAGCAGGGTGCCTCGAGCAGCATTGCACCTCCAGCAGGGGTACGGAGGGATGGAAGTGGTGTATCGGATACCATTTTGAGAAAAGTTTAAATCTATTTTCCTGCGTTGTGACGTTAATGAAGCCTTTTTCCATGATGGTGAATATGTTGTCCCATTCCATGGGGGTGAGATCTATGGACAGGTCATTTTCCCACTGTTGTGTAATTTTGTCTTCCTTTACCTTGTGGTGTGAAAACAGGAGGGAGTAGTTTAAGGAAATTAGGTGACCCTGGGGTTCCGTGGAGGTGCAGAGAAGTTCGAATGGTGTAAGATTCCTGTGCCATAGAGAGGAGCGGCGGGGCGATTGAAGGAAATGTCTCAATTGTAGATATTTGTAGGACGGTATGTCGTGATTGGGTAGTGTAGTAGAGAGTCTATGGTAAGGGAGGAGAATCCCATTCTGAAAAAGGCTATGCGCTCTGACTTGCGAGGTGTGTGTCTCTAGGGTTGGGTCGTTTAAGGTTAGTCCTGGGGGGAAGTCTGGATTATTATCCAGTGGGGTCATGGGGCCTGGCGAGGGTGTGAGGGCTAGCGATTTGCATGCTTTTTTGAAAAGTGATAGTGTGGCTCCAATGAGGGGATGGGCAGAGAAATCCCTGGGAACAATTATGTGGGTTATCCATGGTGAGTTAGCGATGGGGAGGCTTGCAAAAGAGGCTTCCAGGGTAACCCAATCTTTCGAGGGGTGGTGTACATGCCAATCTACCAATCTAGCCAGATGGCAAGCCCAATGATATTTTTGAAGATCTGGGAGGCCCAGTCCCCCCAATAGTTTGGGAAGGACTAACCTATCCCAGCCAAGGCGCGGATGTTTGGAGGCCCACACAAAAGTCCTGCAGAGAAGTTTATAGCAAAAAATGATACCGGCAATATGATCGGGATAGCTTGGAGGAGGTAAAGGAGTCTTGGTAAAATATTCATTTTCAATATTGCGATCCTGCCCAGCCATGAAAATGAGTCCAGATGCCATTTCTGTAGGTCACCTTGGATAGATCGGATCAGTGGTAGGAAATTTTTGGCATAAAGATCTTTTAGGTGGGTTGTGATTTTTATCCCTAGGTATGAAATTTCAGATTTCTCCCACACAAACGGGAAGTTGCCACTACAGAGGTTGACCGTTGCACTTGGTAAAGTGATATTGAGGGCTTTGGATTTCTCTAAATTAATTTGAAGATTGGATAGGGTCTTAAAAAGGGCAAAGTCAGCTAGAAGGTTGGGGATGGTTGTTAAGGGGTCAATAAGAAAAAGTAGGATATCATCGGAGTAATCCGCTATTTTGTACTGCTTTTATTGGATATCAACACCTCTAATGGCAGGATTATTTCTCAATCTACGGAGTAAAGGTTCCATGGTCAATATGAATATTAGGGGTGATAAGGGTATCCTTGCCGGGTCCCATTGGATACAGAGAAGGCGTCCGGCAGGCCCCCATTGATCCAGAGCCTGGCTGTCGGGGATGTATACAGGGCCAGAATCATTTGGAGCATGCACGGTGGGAAGCCTGCCGCCTGCAAGGTAGCCTCCATGTAGTCCCAGGCAACCCGGTTGAACGCCTTCTCTGCATCCAGGGAGAGAAAGAATCCTTGTGTAGCTGTTTTGGTGAGCCAATGGTGAATATTGAGGGCTTTTGTGGTGTTGTCTCTGGCCTCGCGGCCAGGGACAAAACCTACCTGGTCAAGAGAGACCAGAGAGGGAACTAAATGGGAGGATACGATTGGCCAGTACTTTAGCGTAGAGTTTTAAATCCACGTTTAGGAGCGATATGGGACGATAGTTGGGGACTAATGTGGGGTCTTTGCCCTGTTTAGGAATAAGTGTGATATGGGCTTCTAGTAGATCTTTGTGAGCGACTGAGGCTGTTGTAAGGTTGTTGAGGGCTTTAGCTAACTGTGGAAGGAGGATATTCAGGAATGCCTTGTAATAGGCTACCGTGAGGCCGTCAACAGTGGAGTTTTGTTGGAGCCGGGAGGGAGGCCGATCTTAGTACTCCGCTTACATTGCAGGGACTTGATAGGCGGGAGATCTTTGGACGTCTGCCATATGAAGCTCAGCCCATGGGGTGTAGCCAGTGACAAGGGGTGGAGTCTGAATTCGCTAAGCCTTGTGGTAATTGTAGTGTCTGTTGACATGCTACGTAGATCAGTAGCTGAGAGTTTTGACCAAAAAATCTCACGCCACTGAGTGAGAAGTGTGTGCAAGTGTGTGTTCTGTAGCCTATTGTGTCAATCAGAGGACATGGTGAAGTCTAGGTAGGCCAATGAGGAGTCCTGGTGGTGTCCCAAACGTGACAAACTGACTCAGTAAATGAAACACAGTCTCTAGGCTCACCATGTCCATTAACGTTTGAAATTGAACCAAAAAGAGAACGTATAACAGAATGTATAACAGAATAAAGTCGTGAGAAGCACAGAGGGGTATTAAAACCGAATGAACCGGGATACGAGCAGGGTACCCCTCTCACGAGTATCAGCGATCTCTGCGTGCTCTCCTGGACCGGGGTGAGGTAGTGGGGCTTGTATCTCTAGGACCGTTCCGGTAGCTGGTCTGGGTCCTGAGGGTAGAGGGCGAGCGTCTCCTGGGGAACCTGGAATTTTGCGCGTCCATAGGTTCTTCCCTCCACATCTCATGATCTGCCTGTGTATTGCGGAAAGCTGCATACCAATTAGGCACCGGTACAAGGGCGATTCCCAGCACAGCACAAAAGTGAGGCAGATCCTCGGGTACCTTGAGGAGAGCTGTGCAGCCATGAGTGGAAGCCGACAGACAAAATGGAAACTTCCATTTGTAGAGGATGTTTTTCTTTCTGAGGACATCTAGGAGGGACCTCAGGTCTCTTCTGTGTTGCAGGGTAATTCCTGAAAGATCCTGGAATATTTGAACCTGGGATCCTTCATGGAGGATCTGTTGTTTGCCCCTGGCCTGCTTTAGAATTTCCTTTTTCAATTTATAATCTACAATACAGCAAATTATATAATATTGGGAATCGTTCTCCCTTCCCTTGGGTCGCAGTCCTCCATGTATGCGTTCCATTGCGATCGACGTGTGCGGGGGTTGGTGAAGGAGGCCGTTGAAGAGGCTCACAACAGCATGGGAGATCTGCTCCCCCTCAATAGATTCCGGAAGGCCTCTGATGCGGAGATTGTGCCTCCGGCCCCTGTTGTCGAGGTCTTCTAAGTGCCTCTGCATGTCTCGCATCCTCAGTGTGTGAGAATCAAGGCACTCTGTGACAGAATGAATGGAAATGTTGTGGTGTTCAGTGACTCTCTCCACGAGGTGTACTCTTTCATTTAAGGTGCGTATATCCAGCCGCAGCTCAGAGATGGCGGCGGATAGTGTATCCTTAATGTCGTCCGCTATCGAGCGTAGGTCTTGGATATTGATTGGAGGTTGGGGACTCAGTTCAATCCCGTCTCTCCCTCCGCTGGGGTGAGTGAGCAGAGGGGCCGTAGCGTTTGGGCTGCGCAGTGGCAGCGGTTGTGTGCCAGAGTGCGTAGGGCCTTGGTGAGCCGGCGCCATGTTGCTTCTGCCGGCCCTGAACATCTCCGGGATATTGCGGTTCTGTGGTCCGGTTAAGTCACTGGAAGAGCAGGAGTGGGAGGCCGAGGAGGAGCGGGGTTGAAATACCTCCGAATTTAGACAGGAATCTCCCGTGGCGGCTGGAGCTCTGGGAATAGACGTCCGTCTCAATGCCAGGTCAGGCCACGCCCCCGTGTTTGCCCCTTTTTATCATGAGCTGAACTTAAAGATCTACAACTTTTTCTATGGACACAAAAGGCCTATTTCTCTCAAATATTGTTCACAAATCTGAATACATGCAGCAACTGGAACACTCTGTCGTTTACGCCAAGCCAGAGCATCCCAAACATGCTCAATGGGTGGCATATCCGGTGAGTATGCTGGCCATGCAAGAACTGGTATGTTTTCAGCTTCCAGGAATTGTGTACAGTACCTTGCATCATGGGGCCATGCATTATCATGCTGCAACGTGAGGTGATGGTCGTGGATGGATGGCACAACAATGGGTCTCAGGATCTCGTCACGGTATCTCTGTGCATTTAAAATACCATCAATAAAATGCACCTGTGTTCGCTGTCCATAGCATACGCCTGCCCATACCATAACCCCACCGCCACCATGGGCCACTCGATCCACAATGTTGACATCAGCAAACCACTCACCCACACAATGCCATACACTCTGTCTGCCACCCCCTGTACAGAAACAACTGTGATTCATCTGTGAAGAGAACACCTCTCCAAAGCGCCAGATGCCATTGAATGTGAGCATTTGCCCACTCAAGTTGGTTACGACGACGAACTGCTGTCAGGTCGAGACTTTGATGAGGATGATGAGCATGCAGATGAGCTTCCCTGAGACGCTTTCTGATAGTTTGTGCAGAAATTCTTTGGTTATGCAAACCGATTGTTGCAGCAGCTGTCTGGGTGGCTGGTCTCAGACAATCTTGGAGGTGAAGATGCTGGATGACGAAGTCCTGGGCTGATGTGGTTACCAGAGTCTAGTCTCGGGAGGGGCACTGGCAGAAAAAAAGGTGTTGCTTACAGGGCCAGATTAAGAGCAACATGGGCCTGGTGCTAAGGATTTTGGTGGCCCTTTTTATGGATATGAAAATAAAATGAAAACACAAACAATTTTTTGTTAAATTTAAATTAAAGAGAGAGGGGTGTGAGACAGTGGTTGAGGGGGGGGGGTGATAGAGAGATGGGGAGGGTTGAAAAAGAGGGGATGAGAGGGAGGGGGAAAGAGAGAGAAAGAGGGTGAGAGAGAGGGGACGAGAGAGAGGGGGTGAGAAAAAGGGGAATAGAGGGTGAAAGAGAGAGAGAGGGTGGTAGGGGGTGAAGGGGGTGAGAGAGAGAGAACAGGGCGAAAGAGAGGGGATGAGAGAGAGAGGGGGTGAGGGAGGTGAAAGAGAGAGGGGGGTGGGAGTGAGTGGGTGAGTCTGTGGGAGGCACAGCATAGTACATAACACGAGGGGGGGGAATAGCACAGTACATTACATGGTTGGCGCAACACATTACATGATGGATACAGCACATTTAATGGTGGGCAAAGCACAGTACATTACATGGTGGGCACAGCACATTACACGGTTGGCACTGCCCAATACAGCACTTTACAAGGTAGGCACAGTTCATTGTATGGTGGGCACAGCACATGACATGGTTAGTACTACACAACACATGACATGGCGGGCACTGTACATGACATGGTGGGCACTGCATGGCACAGCACATTACATGGTGGGTACAGCGCATTACATGGTGGGCACTGCATGGCACAGCACATGACGTGGTGGGCACAGCGTATTACATGGTGGGCACTGAATGGCACAGCACATTACATGGTGGGCACAACACATTACATGGTGGGCACTGCATGGCATAGCACATTTCATGGTGGGCAATGCAACTGCACATTACATGTTAGGAACTGCACATGTCATGGTGGGCACTGCTGAACAACACAGCACATTACACAGTGGGCACAACACACTACATGCTGGGCACAACACATGGCAGGGTGGGCACAGCACAGCACATGACATGGTGGGAACTGCGCATGACATGGTGGGCACTGCATGGCACAGCGCATTACATGGTGGGCACTGCACATTACATGGTGGGATCACTGCATGGCACAGCACATGACATGGTGGACACTGCAAATTACATAGCGGGCATTGCAAGGCACAGCACATGACATGGTGGGCACTGCACATTACATGGCGGGTACTGAATGGCACAGCCCATCACATTGTGGGCATTGCACATGACATGGTGGGCACTGGATGGCACATCACATGACATGGTGTGCACTGCACATTACATGGCGGGCACAGTGCATGACATGGCGGGCACTGCATGGCACATCACATGACATGGTGGGCACATCACATTACATGGTGGGCACTGCACATTACATGGTGGGCACTGCAAGGCACAGCACATGACATAGTGGGCACTGCAAGGCACAGCATGACATAGGAGGCACTGCACATTACATGGTGGGCACTGCAATGCACAGCACATGACATAGTGGGCACAGCACATTACATGGGGGCACTGCAATGCACATGACATGACATGGTGGGCACAGCACATTACATGGGGGCACTGCAATGCACATGACATGACATGGTGGGCACAGCACATTACATGGGGGCACTGCAAGGCACAGCACAACATAGTGGGCACTGCAATGTACAGCACATTACATGGGGGGAAGCCGGCAGTCTGTCCCCTAGCACAATAATTACACAACACCTCCCTAACAAATGTACTAACCTTATCATAACAGCATGTAAGATGTCCTTCCTCCCGGGCTCCTGCTGGTTAGGAGAACATCAGCACCCCTCCCCCAGACAGCTCTCAGACACTGAGGATCTGTGTCAGTGTAACAGATGCTGTGATAGGAGTCAGGCATCGGTAGGCATGCTGTTTGCATATGTTAAGGGAAAAGTGGCATGCATAGTGCATACAATACTCTCACCTCTCTACAGCCAAGGAAGTTCCCCTCACTCACTCATGCCACGCTGGAGCTGTCCCTGGAGAAGATAGAGGGAGGAGGTGGGTGGAGCCAACATTCACACACTAGGCGTGGAGGAGGAAGAAGTTAAATCCTCCTCCGCTCGCTCCACTCTGAAAGCTGGGACCTCCCTCTCCTCCTCCTTGGCTCTGACATGACATCACTGGTTGCTACACGCCAGGCGGGCAGGCGTTAGCAACCAGTGAGAGTCCAGGCCAGCAGCGTGGCCGTTCAACAACACCGGCGCTGCTGCTGATTCTAAACAATGAGAGAGACACTCGGCAGTCAGTACTATTTCTCGGGGGGAGCAATTGCCCCGTTGCCCCCCCCTGGATCCGCCCCTGGTGGTTACACATGGTCTGCGGTTGTGAGGCCGGTTGGATGTACTGACAAATTCTCTGAAACGCCTTTGGAGACGGTTTACGGTAGAGAAATGAACATTCAATTCAAGGGGAAACAACTCTGGTGAACATTCCTTCAGTCAGCATGCCAACTGCACGCTCCCTCAAAACTTGCGACATCTGTGGCATTGTGCTGTGTTATAAAAGTGCACATTTTAGAGTGGCCTTTTATTGTGGCCAGCCTAAGGCACACCTGTGGAATAATCATGCTGTATAATCAGCATCTTTTTTGTACATAGAAAAGTTGTAGATCTTTAAGTTCAGCTTATGATAAATAGAGGCAAACACAAAAATTTTGCGTTTACAATTTAGCTCAGTGTGTAAATATATATATGTATGTATGTATATATATATATAAAATACTGTATATATGTATGTATGTATATATATATATAAAATACATTTTGTAAATATTTTGTAAATATTTTATTATATCTTTTCATGTGAAAACACTGATGAAATGACACTTTGCTACAATGTAAAGTAGTTAGTGTACAGCTTGTACAGCTTGTATAACAGTGTCAATTTGCTGCCCCCTCAAAATAACTCAATACACAGCCATTAATGTCTAAACCACTGGCAACAAAAGTGAGTACACCCCTAAGTAAAAATGTCCATATTGGGCCCAATTAGCCATTTTCCCTCCCCTGTGTCATGTGACTCATAAGTGTTACAAGGTCTCAGGTGTGAATGGGAAGCAGGTGTATTAAATTTGGTGCTATTGCTCTCACTCTCTCATACTGGTCACTGGAAGTTCAACATGGCACCTAATGGCAAAGAACTCTCTGAGGATCTGAAAAAAAGAACTGTTATGCCCGGTACACACGGTCGGACATTGATCGGACATTCCGACATTCCGACAACAAAATCCTTGGATTTTTTCCGACGGATGTTGGCTCAAACTTGTCTTGCATACACACGGTCACACAAAGTTGTCGGAAAATCCGATCATTCTGAACGCGGTGACGTAAAACACATAGGTCGGGACTATAAACGGTGCAGTAGCCAATAGCTTTCATCCCTTTATTTATTCTGAGCATGCGTGGCACTTTGTGTGTCGGATTTGTGTACACACGATCGGAAATTCCGACAACGGATTTTGTTGTCGGAAAATTTTATAGCTTGCTCTCAAACTTTGTGTGTTGGAAAATCCAATGGAAAATGTGTGATGGAGCCTACACACGGTCGGAATTTTCGACAACAAGGTCCTATCACACATTTTCCATCAGAAAATCCGACCGTGTGTACAGGGCATTACTCTACATAAAGATGGCCTAGGCTATAAGAAGATTTCCAAGACCCTGAAACTGAGCTGCAGCATGGTGACCATACAGTGGTTTAACAGGACAGGTTCCACTCAGAACAGGCCTCGCCATGGTCAACCAAAGAGGTTGAGTGCACGTGCTCAGTGTCATATCCAGAGCTTGTCTTTGGGAAATAGATGTATGAGTGCTGCCAGCATTGCTGCAAAGGTTGAAGGGGTGGGTGGTCAGCCTGTCAGTGCTCAGACCTGTCGCACACTGCATCAAATTGGTGTGCATGGCTGTTGTCCAAAAAGGCCTCTTCTAAAGATGATGCACAAGAAAGCACGCAAACAGTTTGCTGAAGACAAGCAGACTAAGGACATGGATTACTGGAACCATGTCCTGTGGTCTGATGAGACCAAGATAAACTTATTTGGTTCTGATGGTGTCATGCGTGTGTGGCGGCAACCAGGTGAGGAGTACCAAGGCAAGTGTGTCTTGCCTATAGGGATGAGCCGAAGACCCCCCCCCTCGGTTCGGTTCGCACCAGAACCCGCAAACGGACCGAAAGTTCGCAGGAACTTTAGAACCGCATTAAAGTCTATGGGACTCGAACATTCAAAATCAAAAGTGCTAATTTTAAAGGCTAATATGCAAGTTATTGTCCTAAAAAGGGTTAGGGGACATGGGTCCTGCCCCAGGGGACATGTATCAATGCAAAAAAAAGTTTTAAAAAAAGGTCATTTTTTCAGGAGCAGTGATTTTAACGATGCTTAAAGTGAAAAAATAAAAGTGAAATATTCCTTTAAATATCGTACCTGGGGGGTGTCTATAGGTATGCCTGTCCCTGCACAAAATGACATTTTTAAAGGAATAAAAGACATTTAAAACTGCTTGCAGCTTTAATGTAATGTCGGGTCCCTGCAATATGGATGAAAATCAGTGAGACAAAAGGCATGGGTACCCTCCACCCCCCCAGTCCACTACCAGGCCCTTTGGGTCTTGTATGGATATTAAGGGGAACCCTGCATCCAAATTAAAAAAAAGGAAAGGCGTTTCCCCCAGGCCCTATATACTCTGAACAGCAGTATACAGGCGGTGCAAAAAAGACAGGGACTGTAGGTTTGTTGTTAAGTAGAATCTGTTTGTAATTTTGAACTGGTACATTTTTAAAGTGTAGCTCCAGCTAAAAAATCTATTATTAAGCTTTTTGGAAAACATAGGGAAGGGTTATCACCCCTGTAACATTTGTTTTGCTGTCTGTGCACCTCTTCAGAAGATTTCACCTCACTTTCTGTCCCAATGACTAATGTTTTTTGAAAATTTGGGGTTTTTAGTGAAACAAGGATTGGTGATAAAGCATCATTGAAGAGGAGACATGTTTTCCTCATATCAACTCTTACAGGAGAGAATTTCCCTTCCTAGGGGTAGATTTCATCTCACTTCCTGTTGTCTCCTTCCGTTTGCAAGTTGGATATTTGAAAGTAGGGGCCTGCCCTATATACTCTGCAGAAATTGGGGCCTTAGATTGCCACAACACTATAAGCCCTCACAGTTACTCTTGGTGGACACAGGAACGGGCTGTGCTGTGAAGTATTAGATCAAGAATTGTAATTACATGCCATTGTTGAACAGTGGTAGAAAAATTGGGCCTTTGGTGGTGGTGGTGGTGCCACAACACTGTAATGCCCCGTACACACGGTCGGATTTTCCGATGGAAAATGTCCGATCGGAGCGCGTTGTCGGAAATTCCGACCATGTGTGGGCTCCATCGGACATTTTCCATCGGATTTTCCGACACACAAAGTTGGAGAGCAGAAGATAAAATTTTCCGACAACAAAATCCGTTGTCGGAAATTCCGATCGTGTGTACACAAATCCGACGGACAAAGTGCCACGCATGCTCAGAATAAATAAAGAGATGAAAGCTATTGGCCACTGCCCCATTTATAGTCCCGACGTACGTGTTTTACATCACCGCGTTCAGAATGATCGGATTTTCCGACAACTTTGTGTGACCGTGTGTATGCAAGACAAGTTTGAGCCAACATCCGTCGGAAAAAATCCTAGGATTTTGTTGTCGGAATGTCCGAACAAAGTCCGACCGTGTGTACGCCCTATAAGTCCTCACAGTTACTCTTGGTGGGTGCTGGAACGGGCCCTGCTGTGAAATATTAGATCAAGAATTGTAATTACATGTCCCTGTTGAACAGGGGCAGAAAAATTGCGCCTTAGGCACTGGTGCCACAACACTGCAACCCCTCACAGATGCTATAGTTGGAGCGCAGGAATGAGCCCTGTTGCAAAGTATTGCATCAAAAATTGTAATTATACATCCCTATTAAACAGGGGCTGAAAATTTGGGCCTTGGACACTGGTGCTGGTGCCACAACACTGCAACCCCTCACAGATACTCTAGTTGGAGTGCAGGAATGAGCCCTGCTGCAAAGTATTGGATCAAATTGTAATTACACGCCCCTGTTAAGGAGGGGCAGAAAAATTGGGCCTTGGGCCGATTGACCAATTCGGTGGGCAGGCGCACCCTGTGATCGTTACAAAACCTCCAGCAGCACTGAATGTGCGTTCTGAAAGAACGCTGGATGCAGGACAGGCCAGTAGCTCAATTGCATACTGTGCAAGCTCTTGCCAGTGATCCATCCTCAAGACCCAGTAACCCAGAGGATTTTCAGTGGGAAAGGTGTCCAAGTCTGATCTTGCCCCTAGGTAATCCTGCACCATGCGAATCAGACGCTGGCGATGGTTGCTGAAACCAATCAGACCTTGGGGCTGCGGGCTAAAAAATTGTCTGAACGCATCGGTCAGACGGCCACCTTCTCCACCGCTCCTTCTGTGACTGACCGAAGCCTCAGCAACACGTTGTCCAGGAAGACCAGGCAATTGTAACCTCCCAGGCTTTGGAAAAGTGTTGCACAAACCTTTCTGCAAGGCCTCCCGAAGATGTTTCATCCTCTGCGATGGCAAGATAAGGTCCACAACCTTACCCTTTTAATGTGGATCAAGGAGGGTTGCCAGCCAGTAATCATCCCTCCCCTTGATACCACGAATACGAGGATCCTTCCGCTGGCATTGCAGGATCAGGGAGGCCATGCAGTGTAGGTTTGCTGAGGCATTCGGTCCAAAGTCCTCTGGGTCACTAAGGACGACATGATCAGCAGCCACCTCCTCCCAGCCACGTACAAGTCCATGGGTTTCTTCGGACTGTAAATGATCTCTTGAAGACTGCTGCTGATGCTGAGTGCCAGGCTCCACCTCCATGCTGACACAATCCTCCTCATCTTCTTCAGTGGGCGCACAGGAACACTGTCTGGATAAAGGGGGCCTTGAGAGGTAAGGAAGTCCTCCTCTTCCTCCCCCTGTTCTGCCTCAAGTGTCCTGTCCATTATTCTATGCAGAGTGTGCTTCAACAGGTGGACAAGAGGGACAGTGTCACTGATGCATGCACTGTCACTGCTCACCATCCTCGTGGCCTCCTCAGATGGTGACAGGACAGTGCATGCATCCCTGATCATAGCCCACTGGTGTGAGGAAAAAAAACAAGGTCCCCTGACCCTGTCCTGGTGCCATAGTTGCATAGGTACTCATTGATGGCCCTCTGCTGCGTGTTCAGCCGCTGCAGCATGGCCAACGCTGAGTTCCACCCCGTTGGCATGTCACAGATTAGGCGGTTCTTGGGCAGGTTAAATTCCTTTTGGAGGTCAGCCAGCCGAGCACAGACATTATATGACCTGCGGAAATGCACACAGACTTTCCTGGCCTGCCTCAGGACATCCTGTAAGCCCGGGTACCTGCCCAATTTAAGGACGTGAGCCAAATAGGGCACATGGGTCAGTTGTCCCTGTCGGAGGGCAGAGAGGAGGTTGGTGCCATTGTCATAAACCACCATACCTGGCTTAAGCTGGCATGGCGTTAAACCACCTCTGAACCTGCCCCTGCAAAGCTGACATAATCTCTGCCCCAGTGTGGCTCCTGCTACAACACTACTGCACCATGTCCTGCATCCTTCCCAGCTGCCACAAGAGTCACCCAGTGTGCGGTGAAAGATAAGTAACGTCCCTGTCCATGCATGCTGGACCATGAGTCAGCGGTAATATGCACCTTACCGCTGACCGCCCTGTCCAGCAAGGCCAAGACATTGCCTTCCACATGCCGGTACAGAGCCGGAATCAACTTCCGTGAGAAAAAGTGGCGTTTGGGAACCTGCCACTAAGGAACCACAAATTCCACAAACTCACAAAAGGGGGCAGAGTCTACCAACTGAAAAGGCAGCAGTTGAAGTGCTAGCAATTTAGCCAAGCTAGAATTCAACCGCTGGGCATGTGGATGGCTGGGAGCGAACTTCTTTCGGCGGTGCAGCAGCTGGGGCAGGGAAATTTGCCTGGTACAATCTGACGTCGGTGTACCAATAGCAGATTGCCCGCAAGTACTTGGCTGTGACACACCTAATTCTACACCTTCATTCCTCTCAGTACAGGTTTCAGAGAGGACTGAAGGTATAGTGGGGTTGGAGATCCCAGCTGATGAGGAGCAAGGAGAGGTCCACTTTGTTCTTTGGTGTGGGTATTTTAGGTACATTTGCCAATGATCTGCATGGCAGGTCGACATATGTCTGGTCAAGCATGTGGTGCCCAAGCGGGTAATGTTTTGGCCACGCGAGATAAGCTTGAGACATATGTTGCAAATAGCAGCAGTGGGATCTGATGCACTCATCTCAAAAAAGGCCCACACCAAAGAACTTTTGGAATAATGCGCAGAGACAGCAGCGCACTGCACATGCGGAGCTCTGCAGTATGATGCAGTCGGTGTGCTGCCCTTAAGCTGGCCCCTGGAGGGCATCCTGCCTCGTTGGAGATGTGCCTCCTCCTCCTCCTCTCTCCTATCAGGCACCCACTTGGAGTCAGTGACCTCATCATCCCCTACCTCCTTATCACTGGAGCAAAGCAGGCAGTATGTTGCAGCTGGGGGAACATGACTGCCAGATTGCTGTCCTTCTTGGGCACCCCCTCTCTCTGGGCTCACGTTACTGCCTCTAGCTGGGTACTATCATCAGAACCTTCAAAATGCTGGGCATCCTCCTGGAGCATGTACCCAACACTGTGGTCAAACAGTTCAGGGGACTCCTCAGGAGGACATGGTGGGGCTAGGGAAGGAGTGACTGATGCCATTGAGCCGAGGGAAGAGGCCACATTGGCAGCTGCTTTGCCAGACAAAGTACTCTGAGCCTGGGTGAGAGAGGATGAGGAGGATGAAGACGGCTTGGTCATCCACTCTACCAGCCGTCTTCCGCATGTTGCGACTCAACGTGGCCAGCTGCTGAAAAAAAGGACAAGCATGTCCCACGGCCACGTGCTGATGAGGAAGCACCGTCTCCACGACCAGCACTGTTGCCTTTAGACACAGAGCCTACTTGCCCTCTTTTACTGGCTTGTGACTATCTGCCTCTCCTTGTTGGCCTTCCAGACATACTAATGGCCTGCAGTGAGATGTAGCTGCACAAAGCTGGGATGTATATATATAGTGATACTGCAGCTAGCAGAATCAACTGCCTGCCCATAGTATTATTAGTATGAGAACACCAGCAATTGTCTTCAGGTAGTTTTAGGTGCATACTGAGCAGAGGACACCGTACACCAACTGTAAATACTGCAGTTGCCTGCCTGTGGTATTAATAGGATCAGAACAACAGCAATTGTCTTCAGGTAGCTTTAGGTGCACACTGTGCAGAGGACACAGTACACTAACTGTAAAAACTGCAGCTGCCTGCCCATGGTACTAATAGGATCAGAAGAACACCACCAATTTTCTTCAGGTAGCTTTAGGTGCACACTGTGCAGAGGACACAGTACACTAACTGTAAATACTGCAGTTGCCTCCTTGTGGTATTAATAGGATCAGAATGACACTACCAATTTTCTTCAGGTAGCTTTAGGTGCACACTGTTCAGAGGACACAGTACACTAACTGTTAAACCTGCAGCTGCCTGCCCGTGGTACTAATAGGATGAGAAGAACACCACCAATTTTCTTCAGGTAGCTTTAGGTGCACACTGTGCAGAAGACGCACTTCACTAACTGTAAATACTGCAGCTGCCTGCGGTACTAATAGGATCAGAAGAACACTACCAATTTTCTTCAGGTAGCTTTAGGTGCACACTGTTCAGAGGACACAGTACACTAACTGTAAATACTGTAGCTGCTTGCCTGTGGTATTAATAGGATCAGAACAACAGCAATTTTCTTCAGGTAGCTTTAGGTGCACACTGTGCAGAGGACACCTTACACTAACTGTAAATACTGTAGCTGCCTGCCTGTGGTATTATTAGGATCAGAACAGCAATTGTCTTCAGGTAGCTTTAGGTGCACACTGTGCAGAGGATGCAGTACACTAACTGTAAATACTGCAGCTGCCTGCCTGTGGTACTAATAGGATCGGAAGAACACCACCAATTTTCTTCAGGTAGCTTTAGGTACACACTGTGCAGAGGACGCACTACATTAACTGTAAATACTGCAGCTGCCTACGGTACTAATAGGATCAGAAGAACACAACCAATTTTCTTCAGATAGCTTTAGGTGCACACTGTGCAGAGGACGCACTAAACTAACTGTAAATACTACAGCTGCCTACGGTACTAATAGGTTTAGAACACCACAAATTTTCTTCAGATAGCTTTAGGTGCACACTGTGCAGAGGATGCACTACACTAACTGTAAATACTGCAGCTGCCTGCGGTACTAATAGAATCAGAAAAACACTGTGGCGGGAGGGCCCGTGGAACTCAGAATACATCTTATGTCTAAGTCACCCTGTGCCATCCTGGCACAGGGTGAGTGAGAAAATATATCTTGGACTACTTAAAATGGGACAGTAATATTTGTCCACAATATCTCCCAGGATGTATGTTAATTGAATGAGCTGATCACATTGTCCTCTATACAATGTAGGAGACGGGACGACTCCTATTGGAGCTCATGTTAATTAGGTTTTGTTTGTATTGTTAATTGTAATTATCTCCAGCTATTGTGTTTATATTACTGTGTGAAGCTCGGTGCCCACAAGTCTGTCATCTAGTCTGGGTAAATTTTGTAGTAAATTAGCTCATGTTAATTAGGTTAGCTTTGAGTCATCCTGGTGTATAAATGTGGGTGAGATCTCAAATAAACAGTTCTGATGTACTCCAAGACTGGTGTTGTCTAGTTCTTGGGGGTTCCTATAGCCAGATCCATTGGACTCGTGTTCCAGAACTTAGGAAGTGGTATACTGACGGAAGCACTCAAGCGGAGTGTGGGACGTTCCGTGACAAACACTACCAGTTTTCTTCAGGTAGCTTTAGGTGCACACTGTGCAGAGGACGCACTACACAAACTGTGATTACTGCAGCTGCCTGCTGTACCAATAGGATCAGAAGAACACCACCAATTTTCTTCAGGTAGCTTTAGGTGCACACTGTGCAGAGGACACACTACACTAACTGTAAATACTGCAGCTGTCTGCAGTACTAATAGGATCAGAAGAACACCACCAATTTTCTTCAGGTAGCTTTAGGAGCACACTGTGCAGAGGACGTACTACACTAACTGTAAATACTGCAGCTGTCTGCGGTACTAATAGGATCAGAAGAACACTACCAGTTTTCTTCAGGTTGCTTTAGGTGCACACTGTGCAGATGACGCACTACACTAACTGCGATTACTGCAGATGCCTGCTGTACTAAAAGGATCAGAAGAACACCACCAATTTTCTTTAGGTAGCTTTAGGAGCACACTGTGCAGAGGACACACTACACTAACTGTAAATACTGCAGCTGCCTGCAGTACTAATAGGATCAGAAGAACACCACCAATTTTCTTCAGGTAGCTTTAGGTGCACACTGTGCAGAAGACGCACTACACTAACTGTAAATACTGCAGCTGCCTGCGGTACTAATAGGATCAGAAGAAAACCACCAATTTTCTTCAGGTAGCTTTAGGAGCACACTGTGCAGAGGACGCACTACACTAACTGTAAATACTGCAGCTGCCTGCGGTACTAATAGGATCAGAAGAACACTACCAATTTTCTTCAGGTAGCTTTAGGTGCATACTGTGCAGAGGACGCACTACACTAACTGTAAATACTGCAGCTGTCTGCAGTACTAATAGGATCAGAAGAACACCAACAATTTTCTTCAGGTAGCTTTAAGTGCACACTGTGCAGAGGACGCACTACACTAACTGTAAATACTGCAGCTGCCTGCAGTACTAAAAGGATCAGAAGAACACCACCAATTTTCTTCAGGTAGCTTTAGGTGCACACTGTGCAGAAGACGCACTACACTAACTGTAAATACTGCAGCCGCCTGCTGTACTAATTGGATCAGAAGAACACCACCAATTTTCTTTAGGTAGCTTTAGGTGCACACTGTGCAGAGGACACACTACATTATCTGTAAATACTGCAGCTGCCTGCAGTACTAATAGGATCAGAAGAACACCACCAATTTTCTTCAGGTAGCTTTAGGTGCACACTGTGCAGAGGACACACTACACTAACTGTAAATACTGCAGCTGCCTGCAGTACTAATAGGATCAGAAGAACACCACCAATTTTCTTCAGGTAGCTTTAGGAGCACACTGTGCAGAGGACGCACTTCACTAACTGTAAATACTGCAGCTGCCTGCAGTACTAATAGGATCAGAAGAACACTACCAATTTTCTTCAGGTAGCTTTAGGTGCACACTGTGCAGAAGACGCACTACACTAACTGTAAATACTGCAGCTGCCTGCGGTACTAATAGGATCAGAAGAAAACCACCAATTTTCTTCAGGTAGCTTTAGGAGCACACTGTGCAGAGGACGCACTACACTAACTGTAAATACTGCAGCTGCCTGCGGTACTAATAGGATCAGAAGAACACTACCAATTTTCTTCAGGTAGCTTTAGGTGCATACTGTGCAGAGGACGCACTACACTAACTGTAAATACTGCAGCTGTCTGCAGTACTAATAGGATCAGAAGAACACCACCAATTTTCTTCAGGTAGCTTTAGGAGCACACTGTGCAGAGGACGTACTACACTAACTGTAAATACTGCAGCTGCCTGCGGTACTAATAGGATCAGAAGAACACTACCAGTTTTCTTCAGGTTGCTTTAGGTGCACACTGTGCAGATGACGCACTACACTAACTGCGATTACTGCAGATGCCTGCTGTACTAAAAGGATCAGAAGAACACCACCAATTTTCTTTAGGTAGCTTTAGGAGCACACTGTGCAGAGGACACACTACACTAACTGTAAATACTGCAGCTGCCTGCAGTACTAATAGGATCAGAAGAACACCACCAATTTTCTTCAGGTAGCTTTAGGTGCACACTGTGCAGAAGACGCACTACACTAACTGTAAATACTGCAGCTGCCTGCGGTACTAATAGGATCAGAAGAAAACCACCAATTTTCTTCAGGTAGCTTTAGGAGCACACTGTGCAGAGGACGCACTACACTAACTGTAAATACTGCAGCTGCCTGCGGTACTAATAGGATCAGAAGAACACTACCAATTTTCTTCAGGTAGCTTTAGGTGCATACTGTGCAGAGGACGCACTACACTAACTGTAAATACTGCAGCTGTCTGCAGTACTAATAGGATCAGAAGAACACCAACAATTTTCTTCAGGTAGCTTTAAGTGCACACTGTGCAGAGGACGCACTACACTAACTGTAAATACTGCAGCTGCCTGCAGTACTAAAAGGATCAGAAGAACACCACCAATTTTCTTCAGGTAGCTTTAGGTGCACACTGTGCAGAAGGCGCACTACACTAACTGTAAATACTGCAGCCGCCTGCTGTACTAATTGGATCAGAAGAACACCACCAATTTTCTTTAGGTAGCTTTAGGTGCACACTGTGCAGAGGACACACTACATTATCTGTAAATACTGCAGCTGCCTGCAGTACTAATAGGATCAGAAGAACACCACCAATTTTCTTCAGGTAGCTTTAGGTGCACACTGTGCAGAGGACACACTACACTAACTGTAAATACTGCAGCTGCCTGCAGTACTAATAGGATCAGAAGAACACCACCAATTTTCTTCAGGTAGCTTTAGGAGCACACTGTGCAGAGGACGCACTTCACTAACTGTAAATACTGCAGCTGCCTGCAGTACTAATAGGATCAGAAGAACACTACCAGTTTTCTTCAGGTTGCTTTAGGTGCACACTGTGCAGATGACGCACTACACTAACTGCGATTACTGCAGATGCCTGCTGTACTAATAGGATTAGAAGAACACCACCAATTTTCTTCAGGTAGCTTTAGGAGCACACTGTGCAGAGGACGCACTACACTAACTGTAAATACTGCAGCTGCCTGTGGTACTAATAGGATCAGAAGAACACTACCAGTTTTCTTCAGGTAGCTTTAGGTGCACACTGTGCAGAAGAAGCACTACACTAACTGTAAATACTGCAGCTGCCTGCTGTACTAAAAGTATCAGAAGAACACCACCAATTTTCTTTAGGTAGCTTTAGGTGCACACTGTGCAGAGGACACACTACACTAACTGTAAATACTGCAGCTGCCTGCAGTACTAATAGGATCAGAAGAACACCACCAATTTTCTTCATGTAGCTTTAGGTGCACACTGTGCAGAAGACGCACTACACTAACTGTAAATACTGCAGCTGCCTGCGGTACTAATAGGATCAGAAGAAAACCACCAATTTTCTTCAGGTAGCTTTAGGAGCACACTGTGCAGAGGACGCACTACACTAACTGTAAATACTGCAGCTGCCTGCGGTACTAATAGGATCAGAAGAACACTACCAGTATTTTTCAGGTAGCTTTAGGTGCACGCTGTGCAGAGGATGCACTACACTAACTGTAAATACTGCAGCTGCCTGTGGTACTAATAGGATCAGAAGAACACCACCAATTTTCTTCAGGTAGCTTTAGCTGCATACTGTGCAGAGGACGCACTACACTAACTGTAAATACTGCAGCTGTCTGCAGTACTAATAGGATCAGAAGAACGCCACCAATTTTCTTCAGGTAGCTTTAAGTGCACACTGTGCAGAGGACGCACTACACTAACTGTAAATACTGCAGCTGTCTGCAGTACTAATAGGATCAGAAGAACACCACCAACTTTCTTCAGGTAGCTTTAGGAGCACACTGTGCAGAGGACGCACTACACTAACTGTAAATACTGCAGCTGCCTGCGGTACTAATAGGATCAGAAGAACACTACCAGTTTTCTTCAGGTTGCTTTAGGTGCACACTGTGCAGATGATGCACTACACTAACTGCGATTACTGCAGATGCCTGCTGTACTAATAGGATCAGAAGAACACCACCAATTTTCTTCAGGTAGCTTTAGGTGCACACTGTGCAGAAGACGCACTTCACTAACTGTAAATACTGCAGCTGCCTGCGGTACTAATAGGATCAGAAGAACACCACCAATTTTCTTCAGGTAGCTTTAGGAGCACACTGTGCAGAGGACACACTACACTAACTGTAAATACTGCAGCTGCCTGCAGTACTAATAGGATCAGAAGAACACCACCAATTCCAATTTTCTTCAGGTAGCTTTAGGTGCACACTGTGCAGAAGACGCACTACACTAACTGTAAATACTGCAGCTGCCTGCGGTACTAATAGGATCAGAAGAAAACCACCAATTTTCTTCAGGTAGCTTTAGGTGCATACTGTGCAGAGGACGCACTACACTAACTGTAAATACTGCAGCTGTCTGCAGTACTAATAGGATCAGAAGAACACCACCAATTTTCTTCAGGTAGCTTTAAGTGCACACTGTGCAGAGGACGCACTACACTAACTGTAAATACTGCAGCTGCCTGCAGTACTAAAAGGATCAGAAGAACACCACCAATTTTCTTCAGGTAGCTTTAGGTGCACACTGTGGAGAGGATGCACTACACTAACTGTAAATACTGCAGCTGCCTGCGGTACTAATAGGATCAGAAGAACACCACTAATTTTCTGCAGGTAGCTTTAGGTGCACACTGTGCAGAGGACGCACTACACTAACTGTAAATACTGTAGCTAATAGGACTAATAGGATCAGAAGAACACCAGCAATTTTCTTCAGGTAGCTGTAAATACTGTAAAAACACCTGCCTGCCTGTCAGTAGGAAAAGAATAACAGGAACAGATCTAGCTAAACTGAATACAGTGTATATATATATGTATACAACACCTAGAATGCATATATATATATATATATTAAATACACTGTAAGTGCACCTAACTGACTCGCCTGCCTACTCTATCTAACTTAAATCAAATGACACTGTCTGTCTGTCTATCTCTCCGCCGCCGCCACAACACACTACACAAGGCCGCCATGCAGGCAGCCTTATATAGTGTGGGGCTTGTACTAAACCCCTTGAGTCACAATTGGCCAAAGCCACCCTGGCTTTGGCCAATTGTTGCTCTCTGTACAGATGGCGCTTTGATTGGCCAAGCATGCGGGTCATAGTGCATGCTTGGCCAATCATCAGCCAGCAATGCACTGCGATGCCACAGTGAATTATGGGCCGTGACACGCCACTTGAATTAGGCGCGAACAGCCCATTACGTGCGAAATTCGACGAACGGTCGAACAGGCGAGGCTCATCCCTACTTGCCTACAGTCAAGCACGGTTTGGGGCTGCATGAGTGCTGCCGGCACTGGGGAGCTACAGTTCATTCAGGGAACCATGAATGGCAACATGTACTGTGACATATTGAAGCAGAGCATAATCCCCTCCCTTCTGGGCCGCAGGGCATCATTCCAACATGATAATGACCCCAAGCACACCTCCAAGACAACCACTGCCTTGCTAAAGAAGCTCCCCAACTTCTAAAGGTAAAGGTAAAGGGGGCGTGGCCTGCTGCAGCATGGAGTAGGACGTGTTAGACCCGAGCTCCGTCCAGTACTCCTAAATCCTTACCCATCCTGTATCCCAGCATCATCCTCCAGCAGCCTGAGGTACCTCCTGAGCCCCCTGCAAATATATTGACCTGTTTCTGCAGGTCTTTGATCGGACGGGCGTCTGAATCGCGCGCGGAACACCTCCGCGACGGCAGCCGTTACTACAGACCGCGGCTTCAGGCCTACTGGATTCTGGAGGCCATCCTGCCCTCCTTGGCCTCCCGGGTGTCTGGCTCTCCTCCCGCCCACAGACCCTGCCCTGAGGGCTTCCAGAGGAGGCTCAGACGGAGCGGTATCAGTCCGCACGGCGGTAGCCCCAAATCTAGGCCGCGGCTTTGGCCTGGTCCGGAGCTCCGGCAGCCATCTTGCTCCTCCAGGCCTCTCCAGGGGTGCTAAGATCTGGCCCCTGGGACACCTGGCTTCCCCACTACCAGCTGACCCCCCTGCATAGGACCCTGAGAGGAGTCTGAGCCAAACAGTGCCCCCCCACACAGCGACAGCCTTAAATCTGAACCGGGGATCCGGCCTAGTCTCGGCGGCCATCTTGGTGCTCTCAGCCTTCCCACCAGCATTGCATCCTTACTTCCTGGGCTCTGTACCCTGCACTTTCCGACCTGAAAGTGGACACAAACGGTACCGGAGCTTCTCGGTACCGGTATGACCGGAGGGAGACACTCCCAGGCATCTCGCAAGCCCCGGAGTACTCTGAAGAAGCAGGCCTCCATAGTGCCCCTGTCTCCCGCCACAGCGGCCAGCATGGCGTCTCAGGCAAAGGAGGGAGAGGCAGCGCTACGGGAACAAACTAACTTTGAAGCCCTCATGCAGGCTATTACTACCTGCCAAACTAACCTGACGGGGAAAATAGAGTGCATGCAGCTGGACATCAGCCTCATTCGTAGAGACATGGACTGTTTCCGCTTCAGGCTCACTGAACCTGAAAGAAGAGTGGGGGAGGCAGAAGATATACTACAAGACCAGAGAGTCTCACTCCGCACGCTGCAGACCAAAATAAAAGTCCTGGAAGCTCGTGCGGAGGACGCAGAGAACAGAAATCGAAGGAACAACCTCCGGATAGTGGGATTACCAGAGGGCGCAGAAGGTAAAGATCCTACAACGTTTACTGAGCGCTTGCTGTGCACCCTTCTTCCAGATGCCAAGTTCTCTGATGTCTTTGTGGTGGAGAGGGCGCATAGAATGCCTGCTACCCGGGGGCCCCCGGGAGCTCCTCCACGCACATTTATTCTGAAACTCCTCAATTTTCGGGATCGAGATCTGGTTTTGCGGGAGGCGAGAAAGATCGAGGTGCTTCGCCATGAGGGAGCGAGACTCATGATCTTCCCAGATTTCTCCATCGACACACAAAAGTCAAGAAGATCGTTCGATCAGATCAAATTGGATCTCTGCAATCGCAAGATCAAATATAGTATGCTATTTCCCGCCCGTCTGAGAGTACAGGATGGAGAGTCAGTGCGGTTTTTTACATCTCCAGAAGAAGCATCCAGGTGGCTTGAAACAGTACCACGAGGTTGATCCGATCGCTCTTACTAAATCCCCTTATAACATAAGTTTTACTGCAACAAAGATCACCTTCATCTGCTGACTTCACTACAAGCCCGAACCCTTTACCTTGGCTTGTCCAACCAGTTCAGAATAAGTCACTTTTATATTCTTCTTAAGATCCGGTTCTGTGAGTATATATGCCTACTAGTTAAAGAACAATTACACAAAAAGAGATGAAGAATTGTTTGTGATCGTGCCTAAATATATGGTGAGGGGACCGGAATCTCCAGTTTGCAATGTGTTTAAGTTTAAGAATAGTACCCCTGGATTTTTGGGAGACATTTTGATATGCTGGGATCGTTTATCCGGGAAATTTGGGTCTTGTTGGCTGCTCTTTATGTACACAGACTAAGTCGCTCTGATGGCTCACTGTTCACGAGCCCCATGGGCAGTTGTCACAATTAGTTTTGGGGAACGAGCATCCCGAAGTTTGGGGGGTGGTGCGGGGTGGGGGGAGGTTGGGAAAGGTTGGTGCTGGGGTTCTCACCCCAGATTAGTTTTACATTATGTTATTTTTCTTTTACTTTTTATACATATGGCATTTATTTGCTCCAGATTGTACAATCAGTGCTCTACTCAAAGCAAGACATGCAGTGTTAATCTGCTAATACTAGAGAGGGAGGGTTATTCGGCTCACTGTATTATCACAAATGTGTATCTCACTAAGAGTATTCTGTTATCACGTAAGCTCTGTATGGAGCGTATGCTGTACCAATCCTGTGGCACATGTATCAGGGCACCAGAATGAATCTCCTTAATGTTATGTCCTGGAATGTACGGGGCCTAAATTCTAAGATAAAACGCTCCTTAGTTTTTACTTACATAAAAAAAATACAACCTCCATATCTGCATTTTGCAGGAGACTCACTTAACGGGGAGCAGGACGCTGGCTCTAAAAAAGTGCTGGGTAGGTTCATATTATCATTCTACATACTCTACCTATTCTAGAGGAGTCAATGTCCTGGTCCATAAATCACTGCCCTTTACACTGCTTGATCTCCACCTAGATCCCGAGGGGAAGTATGTTGTCATGCATGCCATGTGCGACAGGATTGAGATGGTAATAGTGGGCTTATATATTCCACCCCCAGCCTCCATGACGATTTTGCATAAACTGACCCCTATACTGGCTCAATACCCGGCTGCAGCCATTCTTCTGGCTGGAGACTTTAATATGCCACCGGACCCCAGTATGGATAGGCTGGGTGACGATGGGGCTTCTGACTCCCCACTGAAGAGATGGGCGGAGGGATACGGCCTTAGTGATGTGTGGAGATGGCGTCACCCCAGGGATAGGCAATATACTTGTCACTCTGCCACGTATGCCTCTTTCTCAAGAATTGATTTGTTCTATGCTGGGGGACCCATTCTCTCCCGTGTCCAGGAGGTTAAGATTCTGCCACATGGCATTTCTGACCACGCTCCCCTCCTACTACAACTAAACACGGACTCGCCAATGGGCTCCAGCCTATGGCGGGTCTCGGGTTTTTGGATAACAGATGAGAGTGTTGCCCCTGAGATAGAGGGAGAGATGAATGCATATTGGTTACAAAATAAAGCAACGGCCTCCCCTGCAATGGTGTGGGATGCCTTTAAGGCATATACACGAGGTCAGTACCGCATGGTTATAAATAAAGTTAGGAAACTCAATAGGCTTGCATTGGAGGAGGCTGAGGGATGGGCTCAGAGTTTGGAATCCAGCTATGTGACCACCAAAGATGCGGGAACTTATACCACACTTCAAGCTCTCCACCGTGAGATTGTGTTGTTTTGCGAGCAACTGCGACCCGCAAGCTACTGCTCTCACAGTCCCAGAGAATATTCGAACAAGGTGAGAGATCAGGGAGGCTGCTGGCGTGGCTGGCCAAGGAGTGCTCCACCATAGCACACATTGTCAACATTAAAGATGACATGGGGAACCTTTTGGCGGATCCCGCTAAGATCAATGCCAGATTCGCACAATTTTATGAATGCTTATATACATCCAAAACTGACTACACCCTAGATACCTTGCAACACTTCCTAGGTCAAATAGAGTTCCCAGTCCTCTTGGAGGAAAATAAAACTAAATTAGATGCACCCATTACCCTCAAAGAAGTGCAGACGGCAATCTCTTCACTGCAATCTGCAAAGTCCCCAGGCCCAGACGGTTTACCGGCCAAGTTTTATAAAACTAATAGTGAGTCATTGGCCCCTCAGTTTCATGAACTTCTTCTGTCTATGCTGGAGGGTCAAAGCCTTCCTCCATCAATGTCAGAGGCGGTGATTGTTGTAATACCTAAGCCCCGTAAGGACCCCGAGCTATGTGAGTCATACCGGCCTATTTCGCTATTTAACGTCGACGCTAAGATCATCACAAAAATTCTAGCGAATCGGCTTAATACTGTTATCCTTTCTCTGGTTCATGGAGACCAGACGGGTTTCATGCCAGGTAAGGGAACAGACATCAATTTGCGACGATTGTATACAAATATATCCCACGCCCTTGCCAGAGGTACCCTCGGAGTAGTGGCCTCCCTAGACGCCGAAAAGGCGTTAGACTCGGTCGAATGGGAGTATCTTTGGCTTGTCTTGGGAAAATTTAATATTGGGCCTAAGTTTGACTCTTGGATAAAACGGATGTATGCTAACCCCACTGCCAGAGTCAGAACCAACGGGTCCCTCTCGCCCCCCTTCAAATTACACAGGGGTACTAGACAGGGATGTCCTTTATCCCCGGGTTTGTTCACCCTAGCTGTTGAACCTCTTGCTATCCTTATTAGGTCCTCCGTGGCTGCAGGGGGGATGGAGGTGGGCCCTCTACGGGAACAGATCTCCCTCTACGCGGATGATGCTCTTCTTTATCTCCCAGATGCTTCCCACTCCCTCGAGGAGACCTTAAGGATCACAGACTTATTTGACTCCTTCTCAGGTATACGCATAAACTGGAACAAATCCATGCTTTTCCCGATCTCCCAGCCGCCCCTACTCCCTCCCCACCATATACCCCTGCAAACGGTCACTAAGTTTCAGTATCTGGGCATTGAAATACAAAGGGATCTCTCTTGTTATCTGACAGATAATGTATACCCCATTCTACAGCAACTAATAAGACGCTGCTTAACATGGAAGTCCCTTCCCCTGACACCGGTGGGTAGGATAAACCTCCTCAAAATGATATTCCTCCCCAAATTCCTGTATGTATTTAGAAACACTCCAGTACCTATCCCTGAATCATTTTTTAAGCAACTAGATCGGGTGATTAATAATTTCATTTGGGCTGGACAGACCCCCAGGGTTGCCAAAACAAGCCTGCAACTTCCCCTATCTGCGGGCGGGCTGGCATTGCCGTGCTTCAGGAAATATTATTGGGCAGCGGTGCTGGTGACGGTACGCTGGTGGTTTGTTCAGTCACGACATAACCCAGCGGTTAATTTAGAAGCAGCCATATTGGGGTCGTATTCAGCATTGAGCAACCTGGTATTCAGGGGTCCAAAAGCACAAGATAATATGACCATCCCCATGCGCACGACCGCCAAAATATGGGAACAGCTGACAGCTAAGCTCAACCCACCACAAACTTATTCACCCTATACACCACTCTGGGGCAACCCTAAACTACCACATCTGTTAACGATCCCAGACCCAGCAGTCTGGGCTAAATATGAAATTAAAATCTTACAGCATATTATGCCAGAGGGTAAACTCCTTACATTTGACGAATTGCGTAATACCTTCCAACTCCCTACCAAAATGTTTTTCCGCTATTTGCAACTGAGACACGCAATTCAGGCTCAATTCCCTTCAGAAATTCAACTACAATCACATATGGTGGAGCGCTTCCTTATTTCCAAGCATGTGGACCGTATCCTTTCCTCTTTGTATCTCTGGGTGTCCCTGGGAACTGATAACCAGGGGACTAGGCTATTTAACAAATGGAAGCTGGCTGTGCCCTCCCTGACGGATGACGATTGGGAAGAGGGAGTCCAACAATATATTCCTTTGATGATATCCGCCAGGGACAGGTACATCCAGTTAAAATTCCTTCACCAGGCATACTACACACCCCAACGGCTTGCTAAAATATATCCCTCTCACTCTGATAGGTGCCCAAAATGCAATACGGATATAGGTACTTTCTTACATGTGGTGTGGTCGTGTCCCCTTCTTCAACAGTTCTGGAGGGAGGTGGTGCAGTACATCAATTTAATTGGGAACCTGACATTTACACTGGATCCCCGGGTCCTTCTCCTGGGGATCTGTGATACCCTTATCGCAAACACCCATAAGAGGCTATTCGTTTTCTACGCTCTATTCTATGCAAGGAAAACCATTTTATTTAAATGGAAACAGAGAGACCCCCCAACAGTGGGACAGTGGAAAACACTTATTGATAAGACCCTTCCTCTATATAAGCTCACATTTATGAGCCGGAAATGTCCCAAAAAGTTTGAAAAAATTTGGGGTGCATGGGTTTCTAAATGAATGGCCACTGATGCAGATCCCCCCCGGGAGAAATATTCAGAATACACTTAAAATTACCACTAAAATATACTTTTTTTTCTTTGAGGAGGAGGTATTGCTCCTAAAATACAACTTTGCAGTGATATGAATACTTGCAACTAAGATGTGAACTGATGTGCCTTGCTTTTTGATGTAATACTGGAGACTATTTGTCCTAGATTGTCACTTTCCTTCTGGAAATGGTTCTTCTTTGCCTTTTTTATGTAATCCTCTCTTATTGTCCCTCCCCCCCCCCTTTTTTAGATTTTTATGTATAGGTATATGTATATTTATATATATATATATTTGTGAATGTACTTCTTTTTATCTTTGTACTAAAACTTTTCTCTGTTGGAGATTAATAAAAACGTTACTGTTAAAAAAAAAAAAGGTAAAGGTGATGCACTGGCCAAGCATGTCTCCTGACTTACACCCTATTGAGCATCTGTGGGGCACCCTCAAATAGAAGGTGGGGAAGTGCAATGTCTTTAACATCCACCAGCTCAGTGATGTAGCCATGGAGAAGTGAAAGAGGACTCCAGTGGTAACCTGTGAAGCTCTGGTGAACTCTATGCCCAAGAGGGTTAAGGCAGTTCTGCAAAATGGTGGCCCCACAAAATATTGACCCTTTGGGCCCAATTTGGACGTTTTCACTTAGGGGTGCACTCACTTTTGTTGCAAGTGGTTTAGACATTAATGGCTGTGTGTTGAGTTATTTTGAGGGGACAGCAAATTTACACTGTTATACACTCACTGTTGTACACTCACTACGTTACATTGTAGCAAAGTGTCATTTCTTCAGTGTTGTCACATGAAAAGATATAATAAAACATTTACAAAATATAAGAGGTGTACTCACTTTTGTGAGATACTGTATATAAATATGTAGAAAATATCTCAATATACAGTTGCAATAAAAAGTATGTGAACCCTTTTGGAATGATGTGGATTTCTGCACAAATTGGTCATAAATCGATCTGATCTTCATCTAAGTCCGAAGGCCAAGCTCCTCTGAAGGACTGACAAGCAGGATATCAGCAACCGCCGAGTAACTGTGGAGAGATAGGAGCTGGCAATTAGCCTACAGCTGAGCGGCCAGCTCAGAGAAGGAAGGGCTGCGCCCAGCTCCGACAAATACAAAATAAAGGGTAGCATATTCTCACAAAGTCCTATAGCCTCCAGGACAACTTCCATGTAGTCACAGGCCACTCTATCGAATGCCTTCTTGGCATCCAAGGAAAGAAAAAACAGGTTGCTTGGAAGTGAGCTAATGATGCAACTTTAATGCTTTAATAATGTTGTCTCTTGCTTCTCTTCTGGGAATGAAGCCCATTCGGTCTTTTGTTACAAAAGGGATAAGTAGTGGGAGTAGGCAGTTTGCTATGAAAAGCTTAAGATCAATGTTGAGAGTGATATGGGATGATAATTTGTTACCAACGCTAGACCCTTCCCTGGTTTCAGTATAACAGTGATGTGGGCCTCTAAAAGGTCAGGCTAGTTAGGAGCCAAGGAGGCTAAAAAGTTTAAGGCGGCTAAAAAGGGTGAAGTAAGGACATCAACGAAAGACTTGTCATGAGCAGCCATAAACCCATCTGGACCAGGACTTTTCCCAGTTTTTAATTGTTTAAGGGTTAATTTCAATTGCTTTGCTGGGATTGGACATTCAAGGTTCTTAACGTCTGACAATGCTGTATGTTTGGGAGTATACTGCCATAGAAAGTCTGCAAAAAGTTGAGTTCTATGGTTCGGGGGTAATTGCGTGTGGTGAGAGATTGTAAAGGTTCATGTAATACTGAATGAATTGGTTTTCTATGTCATCGTTGGACGCAAGTGATCGTCCTGGATAGTATGTGCATTCATGTCCACCCTTTTGGACTGCAGGGCCCTGGCTAGGAGTTTTCCGCACTTGTTTCCTTGTTCATAGAACAATTTCTGAATAAGAATAATTGTTTGTTTCGTTGGCTTTGCCAAACTCTTCAAGAAGAATCCCTCTAGTATTAAGCAATTTAAAAAAATAAGTACTAGATACGTGACCCAGTACTTCCGGGTAGGGGCAGTGCACACGTGTGGCCCCCACACCGGAGGAAAAAGCTCTGTGAATGTAAAAAATATAGAGCTCTGTCCTGTCAGCAAGAATGTGCTGGTTTTTGTATCTGTGCACAGCAGGTGATAAAAACTGGTACATCCCTTAGTAAAAGCACCTCACAGTTTTTAACATTTAACCCTTTCATCGCTCTGGATGTTAATCCCTTCCCAGCCAGTGTCAGTACAGTGTCAGTGTAGAATATTAGCACTGATCACTGAATTATTATCACTGATTCTCACAAAGTGTCAGTTAGTGTCAGCCTGCCTGCCATACTATCACAGTCCTGTTATAAGTCTCCAATCACCACCATTACTAGTATAAAAATAAATAAATAAATAAATACATAAAAATTCCAGTATATATATATACTATAGTTTGCAGATGCTATAACGTTTGTGCAAACCAATCAATGTACGCTTATTGGGATTTTTTTACCCTAAATATGTAGCAGAATACATATTGGCTTACATTTTTTGAAGAGATTAGGTTTTTTTATTGGATATGTTTTCTAGCAGAAAGTTAAAAATATTGTTTTGTTTTTTTTAATTGTCAGTCTTTTTTCTTTTATAGCACAATAATAAAAAGCCCAGTGGTGATCAAACACCACCAAAAGAAAACTCTATTTGTGCGAAAAAAATTATATAAATTTAATTTGGGGGAATGTTGCATGCAATTGTCAGTTTAAGTAACGCAGTGCCAAAAAGCAAAAAATGGCCTGGTCATGAAGGGGGGTAAATCTTCCAGAGGTCAAGTAGATAATCTCCCAGAAGGGTGTAGTAGGACATGAAGGATATGAAGGCGGGGGAAGGATATGGGGAGATTAGGTGTGGTAAAGAAACATTAGTAGAGGTAGGGTGATTGGGGCAGATCAGTAGCTTTCAGGTCAGGCCATGAATATGAACCATAGGGACCGATCTATCTCAGTGCCTTAGGCCTTACTTCTAAAGATGGTAACCAGAATACATATCAGCAAACCAGAACAATTACCGCTAAGTATAAAACTAGGAAAATAAAATAAAAACTCTAATGCCTCGTATAAACGGTCGGAATTTCCGACAACAAATGTTCGATGGGAGCTTGTTGTCGGAAATTTCGACTGTGTGTAGGCTTCATCGGACATTTTCCGACAAACAAAATTTGAGATCTGGATGTAGAATTTTCTGAGAACAAAATTCGTTCTCGTAAATTCCAAGCGTGTGTACATAATTCCAATGCACAAAATTCCAGGCATGCTCTGAATCAAGTACGAGACGGAAGCGCTCGTTCTGGTAAAACTAGCATTTGTAATGGAGATAGCACATTTGTCACGTTGCAAATTTTAAAATCTTTTGATGCAGCGCATTCTCTTCTTCTTTATAATGCTAGAATAATGAAGTTGTTTTGCTGCTGATATTCACACAGAGTTCTGACAACCTGACTTCTTTAATATTTCTCGTGATCTCATGAATATTTTTTTTTTTTTTCATTAGATCTCCATAATAATGTTTAGAATTTTTGTTGATAGTGTTTTTTTATCCAGATCTCCTATTTTATTTTATTTTTTTATAGTGATCTCCATAATTTTTTTTTGTTTTGTGTCAAGTTACCACCACACCATTATTATCTTGTATTTTTTGACCTCAAGGAGGTTGGTGTTGGTGTCCCTTGTTAACTTGACATTGTATTTTTGAAATGTACCTGCCTACTCACAAGCAAACTGTCCTTTTTGAAGTAAAACACATAGTATTTGTGAAAAATAAATAGCCATTTATTATGGCTCATAACAAAATTAAGAGGAAGGTAACGCTGAAGAAACTGGTGAAATTTGCAAAGCCTTTGTACCCCAGGGCAGACATCAATTATTTTACAGTCAAAATTGGTGGCCTGAGTAGTCCTTATAGTAGTGAACACAATCCGGTCCAGGACTACAAGAGATCAGGAACAGCAGCAGATGACATATCTGTCCCCAGGCTGAGGTCTTACCACAAAGAAATAAAAAGAGAAAAGGGCGCACCAGCCATGTGCATTATCTTTTGTAAACCATTTATTGAGTAAAATGATAAAGGAAATTACTCACAAGCAGTAGTAAATAATGTGCCGTAAACCTTGGACATCAACTAACAGCAAGTGGTTAAAATGATGAACGAAGCCTTCCAAAGGTCTTTAGAGGAATATATAGCACTGCTCGCTAACGCGTTTCGAAGGGCTCGTCCCTTCTTCATCAGAGCTCAGCAGACGGCTGATCAGAGCTCAGCAGACGGCTCGTCCCTTCTTCATCAGAGCTCAGCAGACTGCTGAGCTCTGATGAAGAAGGGACAAGCCCTTCGAAACGCGTTAGCGAGCAGTGCTATATATTCCTCTAAAGACCTTTGGAAGGCTTCGTTCATCATTTTAACCACTTGCTGTTAGTTGATGTCCAAGGTTTACGGCACATTATTTACTACTGCTTGTGAGTAATTTCCTTTATCATTTTACTCAATAAATGGTTTACAAAAGATAATGCACATGGCTGGTGCGCCCTTTTCTCTTTTTATTTCTTTGTTTGCTAGGATTCCCCATCCTTGAGGGCAGCAAGGCCTGTGTCTCCCTTTCATCTATTTGGTCGACCACTTGTGCGCAGGAGTCATTTTCTGTTTTTGAGGTCTTACCACAGCCTGCATCTTTTGTCAGATCAGACTGAACCCAGGCCATCACTTTCTTGTCTTCCTTCCACGCTTCCTTCCACATTTGCTTCCAGGCTGTTTCTCTGGTGTTGTAGTTGTGGCAGGAGGTGGAGGAGGAGGAGGAGGACCATGGATGAACTCACAAATGTGGCTTTGACTTGTGAGTTCGCCCCTCAACCCCATATTTAGGGCTTGTAACATAACTTCCTCACATAAGCGGTGTTGGCCCGCCTCCATTTCCTGCATTTTGCAGGCTGCCATGTAGGCATAGTCAACTTGATTATTGGGGGATTTTTGAGGGCCGCAGTAGCCTTCCGAAATAGGCCAAGTGCAGCCTCCTCCAGGTTACTCCTCTTCCTGGGATATTTTTTTGGAAGGCGGAAGGGAGAGACCTGGGATTTGGGCAGGCTACTGGGCCCGGCCACCTCCTGGCTGACACTTTCCACAGCCTACTCCTGGCTGAGACTTTCTTGTGTATGTAAGATTGGAGAGTGCTGGCCTGGGTTCAGTCTGGCCTGCCAGAAAATGCAGTCTGTCATAGTACCACAGCCTGGGTACATAAATGTCATCTGCTGCAGCTCCTAATCTCTGGGAATCCTGGACCTTCTTGCGCTCCCTATTATAAGTGCTCCTCATGCCACCAATTAGGGCCTTCAAATAGGGGATGTCTGCTGCTGTGGGGATCACCAGCTTCACAAATTCCAGCATTTGATCAAGCGCTGCCTTTCTCTTTGTTTTATTGTTATAAAAGGGGTGGTTTACCTGCCACAGACAGGGCAGCTTCTTGTACATATCAATGAATATGGGGATAAAGTCCTCATCATTGAATAGATCCATTTTCTCAGCAAGACACAACACAAACCCTAATGTATCAGGCTAAACTCTCTTCTAATCTTGTCCCAATATAGGCCTCAATCTATAAGCAGTATAGGCCACTGATGCACCAAGTTAAAATTGTACCTTCGTTCTAACGTTCAGCGCTTCCGATACTCCTTCCTCCGCTCACAGATCGTACGTACGACGCACACGCGTTACACTTTATATACACTGCGCATGCGTGAAACTCCGTCCTCTGACGTTATTTCATGTCTATTCCCCGCCCCTTCTCTTTCAGCGCAGTGGGAGAGCACATGCTGGAGAAAGAGCAAGTGCATGCAGAGGAGAGCAGCAATGACAAAAGCCCGGAGCCACGAACGTCCCGATCCTGGAGGAGATTTAAGGCCTCAAAAAGTCTTTTGTTGAGATGACATCTTCAAGAGGGCCGACTATGATGGAAAGCATGGACTTTACCCAAACCCAAATGTGAGAAAGTCCAAGATCATGGCTAAAGTTGTGAAAAGTCTGCAGAAGAATTTTGGGGTACGGCAATCCAAGGATCAACTGAGGAAACGATGGTCAGACCTGAAATTGAGGGAGCAGGATCAGTACAGAAAGATCAGGAAACTGCTTCTAAAAAGTATTTGTCCTGTGTTTCTATTATTATTATTACGTTCGTGCTGCTCCATGTGTTTTTCTTTTACTGTTGTACAGTTTAAAATGGCAACTTTCAGGTTCGTGGGCACAGCAATCGTTCGTAGTAAACATTGTTTGTTCACAACCTAATACAATGTTTTTGGCAGATACAGGTTAACTACATTTGTTAAGGCCTATTTGTATTAAAAGAAGTTTGGTACATTGTTGTCTAAATGGCTTTGTAACTAGAAGAAAATGTAAACTTGATTCAGGGGATAGAGAGGACATTCAGCAGCTGTTTGCAAGAGCACTAGTGTGGGACACCAGAACAAACTTTTTAGGGTGTCCCACACAGGTGCTCCAGTGAATACTAGGGGTGTCTCAATGTGTGTAAATTGTACAAAAAAGGTAAGTATTCCAGCTTTAGAAAGGGAAAAAAAAATGTCTTCAGCTTGGAACTCTGCCCAAAAAGACAATTGTACGACACTTCCAAGCAATGTTTCAGATTCCTATTTCTGCCCTCAAATATCTGTGTGCTAAGTATGCCTTTTTTTTATTCACACAGGGGAGAAAAGACTCAGGACACCAGAGGACACCAGGAACCCCCAACCTCCTAAAGAAGGGGAAATACCAACACCACAACCAGAGGATGTGGAGGAAGGAGAGGTTTATGAAGTGCGTGAAATAGGGACCACAACAGGTGAGTGTCTGAGACCACAGCTTCAGGTAATAGATGTATGCCTGCATATTTATAATACATGGGGTGTTTTTTTTATTTTAGGTGATGTGGATGTTGTGGAAGAAGAAACTCATTTCTCAAGTGCAAGTGCACACGTCCTCATCGGGGAGATCATGGTGTGCAATCAGGATTTACAGAAGATCAAGGAAGACATCTATGATGTTGAAGAAAGACTCAGAAACATCATTGGGATGGGATCAGGAGGGAAATCCTCTCCTTTCACTCTCAATTTGTGTGCATCTTCAAAATGTGGCTTTTACAGGGGTGACATCACCCCATTTGATGAAGACAATATCAAAACAGTGTGGACATACTAATGTCTGATATTGTCTTCAATTTATCAAAGTTGAACTTTGTAAGTTCCTGAGTTGTCTATTGTTTTATGGTTTTAAACATGCCTGTTTAACACAAAAAAAGGCTATTTGTACCGTCACAACCAAAAATGTTATTACAAAAATATGTTGGTTTGTTCAAAAACCCTTTTCTAACGCACATGTGAATGTGCACAGGGTAAAAAGTTTTCTACTCAACAATGTGTGGCTTCTTATTTCAATGCTCAGTACCAGTTTTTGGACTAAGTTGGTGTTTACAGTGTCAATGGGGGTTATTTACTAAAGGCAAATCCACTTTGCACTACAAGTGCAGTTTCAAGTGCACTTTTGCAGTGCACTTGGAGTGCAAAGTGGATTTGCCTTCAGTAAATAACTCCCACAGTGCTTTATAATTTGCAACAATCAGGACATTTTCGTGATTCCCAAAAATTAATTCATGGTGATGAAAATTATGAATATTTTTATCAGTAATGCATTACATACATTAACAACAAAAAACAAGGTGTGTGTAGCAGACCCACAACATAATAGTTCGCTAAAGAAGAGATTGTCACCTCATGTATCAAATAAATTACATTTGCACTATTGAAGAAAATGGACAAAAAGAAAAGCTCATTGGATAACCTAGGAGACAGCTAAAAGAAACACAAGCAGTAAATCAAAGGAAATCTTATTTCAGTTTAACTAAAATATTTATTTTTAAAATGTTTCTTAAACATTTTCTGGCATATCAATGGCCCCCCTACCCGCAAAGTACTCGACATACTACTGTCTTACTTCACGGGCACTTTGGGGGGGCAAGTCAGGACGGCAGCTTCAAGCGGCGTCAGGGTTGGTTCTTGAAGTCCCAACTGAGGCCACATAGTTCATTGAATTTCTCCTTAAATAGTTGTGGAGAATGCAGCATGCAAGGATTATATGGTTAAGTTTATATTCCGCCATTTTGATTGCCGTAAGGAATAGGCGGAACCGGCTGGCCATTATCCCGAAAGCGTTCTCCACCACTCTTCTGGCTCTGGCCAGCCAGTAGTTAAAAACCCTCTGGTCTGGGGTGAGGGTCCTCACGGCTTCAAAACGGTCCGCTGGTCAGAACGAACTAACAGAAAGCACTGAAAAACAGAAAGTCCTGAGAAGAGCGAGCTGAAAATCAAAAACGAGTGGACAAGAATGCACTGACAATCAAATACGTACTATAAAATACACACTGAAAAACAAATGCGAACTGACTACACGCACTGAAAATGAGATACGAACCCACAAGCACAAAATGAAGAGCAGTAATGATCTGAAAAGCATGAGGCTGAAAAGCATGAGGCTGAAAAGCACGAATCGTCTCTCACCAAACTTCTACTAACACGAGATAAACACGAGATTAGCAGAAGGAGCCCAAAGGGTGGCGCACTTGGTATTGAACTTCCCTTTTTTAGTGCCATCGTACGTGTTGCACGTCACCGCGTTCTTGACGCTCGGAATTTCCGACAAGATTTGTGTGACTGTGTGTATGCAAGACAAATTTGAGCCAACATCCGTCGGAAAAAAAACATGGATTTTGTTGTCGGAATGTGCGATCGTGTATACGCAGCATAATAGTATTATTCAAAAGCCATGCGCTATATGGTTCAGGTTATGTGTAACCAATGGGGATTTAACCAGGGTTAGCTAAAAAGGTGAGTGTATTTGAAGTGGAGCAAGGGGATAGTGAGGATGAGGAGCTAGTTGTAAGGGATAGCAGATGGAAGGTGATAACCGTCAGGCAAAGTAAATTGTCACTAGGAGAGGTAGCGGCTAGGCAGACCCTGTAGGAAAGTGGAGTCCCTGATGGTTACAGACCAGAAACCATGAAACAGTAGATAAAAATAGAACCATAATTGGGATGAGGGTCTAAGAGAGGTTATCCAAAAAGAGGTCTAGATGCAAACAGTCCAAAGGCAACAGTCCCTCCAAATATAGCTAGGCTGATAGATGAATGTAGAGGAGCTAGGAATCTGACAGATCATCATAAAACAACCCATTATCGGAGCCAGGGGTAGGAGAGGCTCTATCCAGAAGGCAGTCCAGGGTTTTTATAGTAAATGGAACCTGCTCAGGGGATGTAAAAGGAGGGATAGCTGAGGTAGAGTTAATGCTGGGCAAATGCAAGTGGGCAGGAGATCCCCAAGGCAAATACTCAGGCAAAAGAAGTGATGGAGTAATATGAAAAAAGCAGGTTTACAAGTCAAGTAAGCAAGACACTTATTTGGAATGGTAGTCACACCCACTAGCCAGCAGGTGTAAGGTGCGTGGTGTCTGCATCAGGCTCTGTCCTGAGCAGGAGGTCTGTGTAGAGGTTTGTGAGGAGGCCACCATGGGGCTCGGTTGTAAACGGAGTAGTTGGGGGATGTTGTGGCTAAGTTGGGTTCCTGAATCCTGTGGGGAGCGAGACCTCGATGACGAGGTGCTGCAGGAGGATTTTCCTGGATTGATCCGAAGAGCCTCAGATATAGCAGAAAAAGTGCCACAGTCAGCGGGAGCTCTGGAGTCAACATATTCCAAGGTCAAGCCATGCCCCGATATACAGGTTTATTCTTTCTGCTGGAAATTATGCAGGCAAAGCAAATGAAGAAGACAGATAAGATGAGGCAGACGAGAAGAAAAAATAAGAGCATCAGCTAGGTGCAAATGATTTCCTGTTGACAGCTGAATTAGAATGTTCCCTATGGACAATAGACTTTTGTCTGGAATTTTTCTTCCATCTACAGTATGTTACACAGACTGACAAGGACATTGCTTGCCCTTTTTAAAAGAACATTGCAGCTTTTCCAATGACAAAGTCTGAGCGCCCAAAACATCCCTCCCAATTACAATATGGGGGGTTTTATTTGCCCTTTTCTGGACCAAGACTTAAAAAACTGCTGAGAAATGCTAAAAAAAAAAAAATTCTTAGGAAAGTAAGAGATAAACTCAAATCAAAAATCCCAGAATGTATTTTTAGAAATACTGCTGTGCCATGTGCTGTGCTGGAAACAAAGTGAGAATCTGGGTGTTAGTTTAAAAGCTGGGTAAGGAAGTAAAGGTAATGTTTTTTGAAGAACTGGGTCGACTTTTCAGTTGGCTACAGGCTCCGTACTAGGGACAGTTGTATCTTAAATTTTGATATTTCAAATATGAAAATTAAAATACATTTAATAATGTTCAGAATTTCTAAATATGTCCAGTATTGTTTTACCTTTCATAAACGTGCCTCAATAATTGGGTGGCATAATTATTTCTAGTTTTTTTTATTATTATTATTAATATACACAAGGCAGTGAACTTAGCACAGCTTTTTTACAAGTAGGCATTCAAGAAGTATAGCAAACTATCAGATCTACACAGAAACCTATTTTATAAAAGTGGCTATCAATATTATGCTGAGATCATGCTACTGAAATGAACTGATGTGAATCGATAGATCTGTATGCACTCGCCAAAAGTTCAGAAAAGCATTAGTCTCTCTAAAGCTGGCACCTGCCTAGCACTGTAGTACAATGTCTACACTCTTTAAAGATTGATGGGCACCCTGTGTTCTTTGCTACTCAAATTGATGGAAACTGCTTTGGATGTATTCCAATGTAAAGCAGCAAAGAAATGAAAATTACATCTAGCACTTCCCCTATGATGGTTACTGTTAAAAGGCAATAATTAAACTGCTTTTTTGATTGCTAGCATTAAATACAATTGAGAATTTCTAGTCAAACTATTTTCAGCATTTCATACAGTCAAGCTAAACACAAAATGAAACAGCCATTACTGCTTTGGAAAGCTTTATTTTTTTCTAGTGTAAAATTGCAATTGTTAGTGTTTCAAGTTGAAATCTACCGAAAGATCAAAATTCTAATTATAAATAATGGAAATGTTACAGTAAAAAGCATTACATAAACCTAAAAGTTTTTTTTTTAACATTTTTGTAGATAATTTTAATATAATTATTGTACTATATTATTAGATCCTAAATAGTTTGATAATTACTGCTTTTTAATTATTTTTTTGTGTTATTAGTATTAGTGGTGGTGGTAGTAGTAGTAGTAGTAGCAGTAGTAATAGTATAAACACAGTAAAATGCCATTTATACGTTATAACTTTTCACCAAGGAATTGCTAATATTAAGATATATTTACATAAGCCTCGGTTTTCATTTCAAAGCCAAATAATACATTCTTTAATTTTGGTGATGTGATAAAGTGTCTTCTTACCTAAAAATGATATTTAAATTTAGGTAAATGTTTAAAATTTAAACTACTTGGCGGTTTTTTACATTTCTTGGGGACTCTAATGGTGAGATGTTCGTACTGTGGCTCTCATGATGAGTTACCGCTCTTTCACTTGCATGTTCTATTTATTTTATATCTTGGAAATACAAAAAGGAGGTTCTGAAACACATAAAGCTGGGTGGCAACATTTAAACTCAGTTAGAAAAGAATAAAAGCAACAGTTATGGCACTTTTATGCCCCGTAAAATGTCCAATCAGAGTATGTTGTCGGACATTCCGACCGTGTGTGGGCTCCATCGGACTTTTTTCATCGGATTTTCCGACACAAAAAGTTTAAGAGCAGGCTATAAAATTTTCTGACAACAAATCCGTTCGCATCAGTTCCGACCGTGTGTGGCCAGTTCCGACACACAAAGTGCCACGCATGCTCAGAAGAAATTCCGAGACGGAACAGCTCGGTCTGGTAAAATTAGCGTTCGGAATGGATACAGCACTTTCGTCAGGCTGCAATGTTTGAAGTAGTTTAATACAGCGTACTCTCTGAATGAAGTAGTTTTGCTGCTCATATTCACACAGACTTCTCACAAACTTCTTTCTTTAATATTTATTGTGATTCCCTCAATATATTTAGATTTGTCACATCTGACCATATTTTTTTTTGTTGGTTTTTAAATATTTCTTTTTTTTTTGGTCAAGGCATTTTTCTTTTTTCTTTTGTGTTTGTATTTTTTCCAAGACTCATCTTTTTTTTGTTTTTTTGTGTTTTACTCCATAATATTTTTGTGTGTGTTTTGTGTGTCAAGTTACCACAACACCATTGATATCTTGTATTATTGAATCTCAAGGAGATTGCTTGGTGTTGGTGTCTCTTGTTAATTTCACATTGTATTTTTGAAATGTACCTGCCTACTCACAAACAAACTGTCCTTTTTGAAGGAAAACACACATAGGCAAGTATAATTGAAAACAAAAATCCCTTATTAAGAGCTCAGAACCAAACAAAGAGGGAGGCAACGCTGGCAAAACAGCAGAAATTGGCGAAGCCTTGGACCCCCAGGGCACACATCAATTATTTAACATCAAAATTGGTGGCCTGAGGAGTCCTTATCTAAGGGAGTGCAGTCTGGTCCAGAAGTCCCAGAGATCCGGAAAGCAGCAGATGACATCTGTGTCCCCAGGCTGTGGTACTACAAGAGGCTGCATATTTTGCCAGACCAGACTGAACCCAGGGTCATCACTCTCTGGTCTTCCTTAGACGCTTCCTTCCATGCTGTGGCTCTGGTGTTGGAGATATGGCAGGAGGAGGAGTAGGACCTGGAGGAGGAGGAGGAGGAGTAGGACCTGGAGGAGGAGGAGTATGACCTAGAGGAGGAGGAGGAGGAGGAGGACTATGTGTGAGGTCACAAATGTGGGTAGCACATGTTATTTGGCCCCTCAACCCCTTATTGAGAGCTTCCAAAATTAGGAACTCACACAGGAGTCGTTGGCCATCCATCATCTGCATCAGTTTGCAGGCAGTTATGCCAGCAAAGTCCTCCTCCACAGTGTGGGGGGTTTTTAGGGCCTCTGTAGCTTTCCAAAAGAAGCCTATGGCAGCCTCCTCCAGGTTACTCCTCTTCCTACCACTTTGTCTTTAAAGGTGTAGTGTAGGGACCTGGATATCAGGCAGCCTGCTTGGCCCGGCCACCTCCTGGCTGAGACTTCCCTGTGTATGAAAAAGGGACATGGTTTTAGTTTTTGCATCATCAATGACAATCATAAATTAGTACCCCAAACTAACATCTAGTTAACATAATTGATTGGAAAACCAGAAATATTTAGAAGAATGCTATACCTGGCTCAAGCTGGGCTCCTCCACATGTTGCTGCTCGGAAGGCCCAGGTTTGGCATCAGAAGCCTCAGCTGGGGGGGAAGGAAGTGTGGAAGGAAGGGTGGAGAGTGCTGGCCTGGGTTTAGTCTGACCTGCCAGAAAATGCAGCCTGTCATAGTACCACAGCCTGGGGACATAAATGTCATCTGCTGCTCCTGATCTCTGGGAATCCTGGACCTTCTTGTGCTCCCTTAGATAAGTGCTCCTCAGGCCACCAATTAGGATCTTCAAATAGGTGATGTCTGCCGTGGGGATCACCGTCTTCACAAATTCCAACAAATTATCCAGCGCTGCCTTCCTCTTTGTTTGTTTCTTATATTCAGGGTGGTTTATCTGCCACAGACAAGGCAGCTCCCTGAACATATCAATGAAGATTGGCATAAATTCCTCATCTTTAAATAGATCAATTTTCACTGCAAGACACAACACAAGACAAACCCTAATGTCAGCCTAAAGTCTACTAAACTTGTGCAAATACAGGCCTCAATGTATAAGCAGTATCGGCCCAATGTTAAATCTTACCTTCGCTATCACGATCGGCGCCTCCGTTACTCCTTCCTCCGCTCACAGATCGTACGTACTATGCACGTGTGTTACGCTTTATAGACACTGCGCATGCATGAAACTCCGCCCGCCCCTGACGTTCTTTCTAGTCTATTCCCCGCCCCTTCTCCTTCGTCGCAGTGGGGAAGAGCACATGGCGGAGTCAGAGCACGTGTCTGATAATTACACCAATGAGGAGGAAAGCCCGGAGGCAGAAACGTCCCGATCCAGAAGGAGACAATTTAAGGTATCAAATATGTCCTTTGTGGAGATGGTGGAGATGGTCGACATAATGAAGAGGGCCGACTATGACGGGAAGTATGGACCTCACCCCAACGCCAATGTCAGAAAGGCCAAGAAAATGGCGAAAGTGGTCAAGAGTCTGCACCGGAATTTTGGGGTACGACGATTGAAAGATCAGCTCAGGAAGCGGTGGTCGGACCTCAAATTAAGAGAGCATGAGCAGTACAGAAAGATCCGGAGAGTGCTGCAAAAAAGTAAGTAGTTGTGCTGTGTTCCTATTCTTTATGTTTATTACTTTCATGCTGCTCCATGTGCTTTTCTTAACTGTTATCCAGTTTAAAATGTCAACTGTCATGTTTATGGGCACATTATTCATTCGTATCAAACATTGTTCGTTCGGCCTAGAAAACACCATTGTTTTGGCCATATGCATTTCGCCACATTTTTTAGGGCCTACTTGTCTGAAACTAATTTGGTTGTGTAGATGGGTTTGTTACTAGACTGAAATGCTAACTAGATTCTGTGTAAGGAGAGGACACTCAGCAGCAATTTTCACATCTGTACGCTGGAGCACTAGTGTGGGACACAAGAACACCATTTTTATTAGGGGGCCCACACAGGTGCTCCAGTGTATACTATAGGGGGATCTCTATCTGTGAAGCTTGTACAAGACAGGTAAGTATTCAAGCTTGACAAAGGCCAAGACAAATGCAACATCTTGGAACTCTGCCAAAAAAGACAATTGTACCCCACTTCCAAGCAATGTTTCATATTCCCATTTTTGCCATTAAATATCTGTGTGCTAAGTATACCTATTTTTCTTGTACATAGGGGATAAAAGACTCGGAGGACACCCCTCATCCGAGGGGACCAGAGACCCCCCACCTCTGGAAGAAGGGGAAATCCACCTAAGACCAGCAGAGCAGGAGGAGGAAGACGTGGTGGAAATTGGCACCACAACAGGTGAGTGTCTGCGACCACAGGCTCAGGTAAGAGATGGATGCCGCCATATTTATAATACATGTTTTTTTTTGTTTTGATCTTTTTAGGGGATCGTGATGTTGTGGATCCAGATCCTTTCACCTCGGAAAGTGCCCAGATCCTGATCGGGGAGATCATGGGGTGTAATAGGGACTAGGAAAACATTGTGAAAGCCATCAATGATGTTCAGCAAAAAATGAAGAACATCATTGATGTTTTAGCTAGAGTTTAAAACCCCGCAAAATCCCTTGGGTTTTTGTTGTGCCAACATTTTTCTAATTTTTTATGTCAATTTGTAGCAAAGCCAAATTTGGAAGAAGCATACAGTGTGTCAACATGTGCTATCTGCCACCACGGGAGATCAATGGACGCGTTTTGGAGGTGCAACCCCTTCCTCAATAATAAAGTAGCTGTGAGGAAGGGGTTGCACCCCCAAAACACGTCCCTTGATCCCCCGTGATGGCAGGTAGCACATGTTGACATTTGGAAATTTGTGTGCGTTTTCCAAATTTGGCTTTTCCTGGGGTGACTTCACCCCATCTGAACGCAATATCAAACACAGTTTGTAAATACTCATGTCTGATATTGCCTTCAAGTTCTAACAAATGTGAACTTTGTAAGTTCAAAATTTGTGTATTTCTTGTGGGTTTTACACATGCCTGTTTTATCTTAAATGGACATTTCTACTTTTTCTAATGTGACCCCAAAAATTGTTAAACATCAAACATGTTGGTTTGTTTTAAAAACCTCTTGGAAATGCACATGTGATTGTGCTGTTATTAAAAAGATTGTTAATCAAGATTGTGTGGATTATTGTCTCAACGCTACAACACTTTTGTGGTGCTCTAATTGGCGTTTTCTGTGACAATGGGGGTTATTTCCTAAGGGAAAATACACTTTGCACTACAAGTGCAGTTTCAGTGCAGTTTCAAGTGCACTTGTAGTGCAAAGTGCCTTTGCCTTTAGTAAATAACACCCAACAGTGCTTTATAATGTTACACAATCACGCCATTTTCAGGACTCACCACATTTCTGTCAGGGTCAGCTAAAAAAAAGACAAGCAGTAAATGTCCCCAAAGATTTGAGTTCATTTTTTTTATTTTAAAAAGGTTTTACACATTGTCTGGCATATTGATACCCCCCCCTAACCGCAAAGAATTCAAGGTATCTTAGCCGGACATCACGGGCACTCAGGGGGGCAAGCCAGGACGGCCACTTTCAAACGCCGTCAGGGTTGATTCATGTTTAAATTCGGCCTCAGGCCCAACTGAGCCAGCATAGTTGGCAGAATGTTGCCGTGTAGAACACAGCACGCCAGAATGATGTGCTTCAGTTTGTACTCCGCCATATGTATGGGTGTAAGAAATAGGCGAAACCGGATGGCCATGATTCCAAAGGTGTTCTCCACCACTCTTCTGGCTCTGGCCAGCCGGTAGTTAAAAACCCTCTGGTCCGGGGTGAGGGTCCACATCGGGAATGGCCGCATAAGATGGTCCCCCAGCGCAAAAGCTTCATCCACAACATAGACAAATGGGAGTCCTTCCACATTGTCTTCTGGATGTGGCAAGTCCAAGCTGCCATTCTGGAGACGCCTGTAGAACTCGGTCTGGGCGATGACTCCACCATCGGACAGTCAGCCATTCTTCCACACGTCCACAGACAGAAATTCATAAGTAGCCAACACCACCGCCAACATCACAATACTATTGAACCCCTTATAATTGTAATAGTATGACCCCGAGTTGGGTGGTGGGACGATGTGGATGTGTTTCCCATCAATTGCCCCTCCGCAGTTAGGAAAGTCCCACCGCTGGTCAAAGTGGGAGGCCACAGTCTGCCATTCCTGTGGCGTGGAAGGAAACTGTGGAGTCAAAACCAAAAAAAAAATTAGTCTTTGTGCACATAAACAGGGAAAGCAGATTAGACACAAACATTGTTGGCCAACATCAAGATAACATTTATTGGAGGAAATTTTTAAAAACCAAAGTATAAGGTCCAACTATCAGATTCCCCCTCCCCCTTCTCCTGGGCCATTTCTAACATTATGGGGGGGACACTGGGACAGGTAATCCTCTCCACTTCATTGAGAGATGAATGCCTAAATAATGGGTATTACTTTGAACAGCCCCTCCTTAGTTACACTATTGACAGCCCACTGGACAGGTAAGAAGTGTCATAATACAAAGCTATAAATACACACTGTACACATTTGAGCACATTTGGACATTCTGCTATTACCTATCAAGATAATAATAGTATACAAAAACTTGAAACAGTATAATTTGAAAGTATACAGGCAGGCCCTTGCACTACATGCTTTGGGGAATTCATCCATAAATCTGACCACAAAAAAGATGGGTATAGTGTGTATGGGTTTGGCAAAGTCAGCAGATAGATGATTGAGGATAGATAGAGGATTGGTATCAGCAGTTGGGGGGAGGGAGGGTTCCAAATGATTTGGGGACCCCCAAAAAAACCCTCTGGCACTCTGCCTGAATTTTAAGCACCAATCACATTTCCAAACTTTTTAGGGGTGTTTGGGGTAAAGCACTACTATGGAGCTGATAAAATACATTGTTAAGTGACTACATGAGGTGAATTTAGGTCCTTTAGACCATGCTGGGGAGGTGAGTGAAGGCAAATATGTATGAAGGAGCAAAAAAACAATTACATAAAAATCCAGCATGCATGAGGACAAAGGGGACATTCACAGCATATTCCAATCATGTTAATTAGGGAATGAGGAAAGAAATACAATATATTATCAAACATTAAATACAATAAAATGTAATGTTAAAGGATACAAATCTTACCTTAATATACTCCTTCTGCAGGACCTGGATGATGGCAGAACAGGTCTCTGGGATAACGATCCCCAGAGCCTGGGGGGAGATGCCTGGCTTGCCTCATGCAGGTATCTTGCCTGCTGATATAGGGGGTCAGCAAAGCCAACTGAAATACGGGGTCCGTCATCCGGGGTCCGTCATCCGGAGAAAGTTCCTGAAATCATCAGGATTATTCTCACGGATCTCACGAAGCAAAGGCATATGACAGAACCGGTCATGCTGGAGCAACCAATTCTTGGTCCATGAACTCCTCCCCACCCTGTTCATGGACTGGACTTGTGTCAAGGTCAGGACCCCAACACCAAGCCCCCACACAGCATGAACTCTACGAGGAGTACATATACGCAACATGGCTAGAAAACTGTCGGCTGCTCAGAATGAAGTAACAGAACGCACTGAAGAACAGCAAGGCCTGTGAAGAGCAACCTGAAAAACAGTAACGAATGAACAAGAACACAATGACAAGTCAATGGTACTCGCTGCACGCACTGAAGAGCAGATACAAACCCACAAGCACAAACTGAACAGCAGAAAATGATCTGAAAACCACAAGTCTGAAAAAGCGCGAATCGTCTCTCACCAAACTTTTACTAACATGAGATTAGCAAAAGGAGCCCAAAGGGTGCCACGCTTGGTTCTGAAATGGCCTTTTCTAGTCTCGTTGTACGTGGTGTACGTCACCGCGTTCATGGCGAGTGGAAATTCTGACAACTTTGTGCGACCATGTGTACGCAAAACAAGTTTGAGCCAACATCCGTCGGAAAAAATCCATGGATTTTGTTGTCGGAATGTCCGATCAATGTCCGATCGTGTGTACGGGGCATTAGGGTATCAAAGACACATAAGAAGTCATGGATGACTCCTTCTGGCTTCACCTATAAAGGCTCCACCTGCAAGCGGACTTGTCCTTTGAGGATTTTCTCTTAATGTTTTTGTCTTTTCATATAGAATGAATGGTGAAGAATGAATGTAAATATACCTGCACTGAAAGTGTTTCAGTAGAGTAGATGCTGAAAGTAGATGGCCTCATGTATTTTGCATGTGCAATTTATTTTCTAAATTGTACATTTAGCTTGGTTTTATTACAGTAGCAACACACCAATATTATTAATTCCAACATGAAAGAAAAGGCTCTCTAGGTTTTTTCTTTTCTGTGGCACATGGTTTTTTAGCCATTTGTAATAGGCCTAAATTGTATCTTGAAGACACCAGCCACAGAGGATCTAAAATCTATTTGAAAGTGTACTCTTAAAAAAAAAGCTAATGCCCTCAACTTCATAACAATTGATCGGTGGTAAAGAGTTTCGTAGTTTCCTCAGTAAACTTCTTTTTTTTTTTTTTTTGCAGTACCACGCTGTATTTTCCTACAAAGTTTTAAAGTGTGAAAATACAATTCAAGACCATAACCCCTTTCATTTCCATATCTTATGTTATTTCATAAATCTTCTAAAAAGAGACTTTAGCTTTGTGCTTGTTCGATATTGGCCAGAACAGGATAGAACATGATCACTTGACTAGAAAGCAAATAGAAAGATCTCTGTAGTGTGTACCTTTTTTACATATCTGCTGCTGACAGCAAAGTCATGTTTTTTAGCATTTGCAGCATATCAACTATGCTAAAAGTAACAGCAACTTGGGTACCATATGGTTCAGGACAGCAAAGGGCTCAGTGGAAACAGCACCTCAATGAGACACCTGGCAACAAAAAGCACACAGTACTCCTCATAAAGTTTGAACAGTAGCCACTTTCTTTAAGCGTATGGATAATGAGCCCTTTTCCTCCATTATTAACCTGATAAAGGGCCCTTTTTCTTTTTCTTCTCCTCGGGGGTGCATATTAACCGTTTTTATGAACTCCTAATGCAGACGTTTCTCCTTTTTCCTTCTCAATGGTGTATATCAGCCAATCTTTTCAAGTTGCTCTAATGAACTATTTCTCACCCCAGGCACATAAGTCAAACATTTCTATGGACTCCTACTCCCCATTAAGGGCACATAGCAGCAGAAGGGACAGGAAGAAGACGTTCTTTGGGAGTGAAGTGCTGGGTTTAGACGTGTCAGTGGGAAGTGGGTTATATTTTCCTTCAATGGTTCTGAGGCCACTGGGTATCATGATTGCTACGGATCTGCATTACTAGACAATGAGACCAAAGGTCGATCTACATCATAGAATTTTTTTAACTAAATGACTTAAAAAGTGTGTGTTTATTTGTCATTGACATTCTTTGGGAATGAGTAGGGTGACTATAAAACCCTTACCTAATCTTATTTTTTAAAGGGGGCGGAGCTAGCGCGCAGCATGTAAGGAGCGTCTGACTGGAGCTCCGTCTGCAGACGATATATCCTGCGCAAATCCTGGGACAGCGGTATCTATTTTCTGGCCAATCTGCTGGGGATGTGTGCTGGGACACCTTGGGCACCCTCTGGGATGGTTAAATATGGCCCTCCGTGCCCCAAATCCGCCGGTGAACGGCTGGCACAATTCGCCTGGGGCTCTCAAAATGGCGCTGGATCACACGAGGAGGAGGAGGAGGAATGGCCGCCGCTGCAGAGATCCACAGAGACACCGCCACAGGCATCCTCATCTCCAGCAGTGAACAGGGTGAGTCCTAAGCCCCAAAGAGAGGCAGCGATCCACAGGGGAAGAACACTGGACAGGCTAAAGGATCGCTGGGAGAGAGCTGGCAGGGAGGTGGTGGGAGAGGGAGAACCGTCCCTGTCACAGATAATGGCGGCCATTCAGGGATGCCAAGCAAAGTTATTAGATCACTTTGAGGAGCTCAGAATGGAGTTTTCATTCATGAAGCATGATATGCAAAAGCTGAAGGAGAAGGCACAGATTACAGACCGCCATGTCACTACCCTGGAAGATACGGTGAGACCCTTAGATACTGCAGCGCAGGTGACCAGAAAAACTTTATCTGAACATACTTTAAAGATGGCCGACATGGAAGACCGCATGCGGAGAAACAATATAAGGCTGGTGGGGTTCCCAGAAGGAGTGGAGGGAAAGCACCCAGAGGAATATCTAGAGAAATGGCTGATTGCTAATATGGCACCTGATACCTTCACAAAAATGTTTGCTATTGAAAGGGCTCATCGAGTTCCAGGCCGGGCCCCTCCGAAGGGTGCCCCCCCCAGGTCTATGATAGCAAAAGTGCTTCACTTCCGGGACCGGGAGAATATCCTAAGGGGAGCCAGAGTGGGCCCTGAGATGACTTCTGATGGAAATCGCATATCAATATACTCGGATTTCTCTGCTGTTACACAGAAGCAGAGGGCTTCATTCCAACCCATAAAGAAAAGATTGAGGGATCTCAACCTGATCTACAGCATGCTGTATCCTGCTAAGCTACGCATTGTGGAGAATGGGAAAACGCATTTCTTCACAAATCCTACGGAGGCGTCTGAATGGCTGGACTCTCGTGGTAGTCGGAGAAACAGAGCCTCCCCTAGATCGCCTTGTGGAAGATGCAAACGTGTGGAGCACTTTTTTCTGGGTGAGAAAATACCAAGCCGAAAGGACACGGACTGCCTATTTGACTGTATCCTGTGGCATATCTCTCCTTCCCCTCCAGACACCCCCCCTCTTTTTTCTTTTTTCTCCCATCCCCCCCCCTCTCCCCCCCCTTTTTTTTTTTTCTTCCATTTTTTCTCTCCTTTTTGTTTGCATATGGTTTTTTGCTGTAACATATTTTTTATTTTTTTCTTCACGCTGCAATATTTGCTGGAACAGGAGATCTGCCAATGTAGATGCAATTTCTCCTTGATGGTTGTCTCGGGGAGGGAGGGGGAGGGGGAACATTGATCCTTCTGGCTCTGATTCTGGGGGAAAAAAAGTTTTTTATTATTATTATTTTTTCTTCTTCTGGAGGAATTTTCTGAGGACACTAGTGATTTAAGGAAAGGGGAAAAGTTGTGTTTTTTTTTTTTTGGCCTATATTGCCGCTGTCCTATGCCAAAAAGATGCAGTGTCCGCGGACGGATCTTGAGACTGCATTCTACAGCGAAAAACTTTTTTGCTGGGAGAAAAGTTCTTTTCTTTCCTATATTTAGGGACACAGAGTTTTTTATTTATTTCTATTTTTTTCTTCTGTTTTTTGTAAGGAGAACTGTTTTTTCTCAAGAGCTCCAGTAAAGGAACTGGTTTTATGCGACAGTTTTAAGTCGCATCTCTGCTGCCTATTTTTCTGAGGTTATGGGAAAAAAGTGCCTAGCGGGTTGGGGCTGGGTGCAGGGAGGGGGGGCGGGAGGGGAGGGGAGGTTCTTTGGTTTTTGGGAAAGTGCTGTTTGTATCTGCCTGGGATGATCTGCATTTGGTGAATTTAGTCATGGATACTGTGCTCTATATTTGTGAGGGGGGAGGTTTGGAGCCCTGCTGTCTTCTCTGCGACCTCTATTTCAGAAGGGGAATGACCCCCAGTCTTTTTTTATGTCTTTTACACCATGGAGGTAAAGCTTAACATTTTGGCCTGGAATGTCAGGGGCCTAAATGCAAAATTTAAAAGATCGTTAGTTTTTGATTATATTAAAAAGTACAAACCTCATTTAATACTGTTTCAAGAGACGCATCTCCAGGGCTCCAGGCTTCTTTCTCTTAAAAGGGCTCACATAGCTGGAACTTATCATGCCAGTTACTCCTCATATGCGAGGGGGGTATCCACCTTGGTAACTAAAGCTCTCCCCATAACCATCCAGGCTGTACGCACTGACATTAAGGGGAGGTATGTTATTCTTGTGATAAAGGTGATGAATATATTACTGACAATTGTAAATGTCTATGTTCCTCCTCCCTTTTCAGTAGATCATTTAGATGACATGATGCAAGCTACTTATGAGGTGGCAGAGGGGAAAATATTTCTATTGGGGGATTTCAATTCTGTGGCTGTACCAACTTTAGATAGGTTGGGGGGCAAAACTGATGCTCCAACCCCCCTTGCAGGGTGGATGTCTACCCATGGACTTAGGGATGTCTGGCGGTTCCATTATCCTGATGTGAGGGAGTATTCCTGCTATTCAGAATCGCACAAGACTCTCTCCAGAATAGACACTATCCTGTCGGAAGGGGAGGGAATCAGTATGGTCAACAAGGTTTCCTATCTACCCAGAGCAATATCGGACCACTCTCCGATGCTATTGGAACTTAATTTAGGACCAAGGCATGTATACGCCTCTGGAAGATGGAGGCGAGTTGGCTTCAAGAGGAGTATATACTTATTAAGTGCACGGAGGCCATTAAACAGTTTTGGGTAGAAAATGGTAATTTTGGAACTCCTCCTCTTCAGTGGGAGGCTTTTAAGGCCACACTACGGGGAGTGTTCATAGCGGAGGTACACGGATTTAAGAAACAATTAGCCTCTACCATACAGAGTAAGGAAGCTGAGGTGACCTTGGCAGAGGCAGAATATATTAGGGACCCCACTAGAGAGAGGTTGTTGGCTTCACGCATAAGAACCAGGGAGTACAAGACGCTCCTTACAGAACGTACTACAAAACTTGGCCTGGCTCAACGCAGGCGTCTATTTGAATTTGGCGACAAGAATGGCAGGCTTCTGGCATACTTGGCATGACCGGAGTATGTGCCGGTACATATTAAGTCAATTCATGATAACTGCAGACTGGAAGTATGTGATTCAGCTGACATTTTGAAAACCTTTGTTCAATTTTATACTGAACTATACAAATCTTGTACTCCTCTGGGGACAGAGGATCTACTGACCTACATAAAAGACATTGATCTCCCTAGGCTGACAATGGAGGATAGTAAAACACTGGAAACTGATATTACGGTTGAGGAGGTGGAGAAGGCAATTGCCTCCTTCCCGCCAAGGAAGTCCCCTGGTCTGGACGGTCTTCCATCGGAATGGTACTACACTTTCAGATATGGTCTAGCCCCTCGATTACTAAAAGTGTTTGATGCGGCGAAGTCGGACGGTAGGCTACCTCCATCAATGCGGGAGGCCTTGGTTGTCCTGATCCCCAAAGGGGGGAAGGACCTCCGTGAATGTGACTCCTACCGGCCGATTTCGTTGATGAATGTTGACACAAAAATTCTGGCCAAAGTCCTTGCAAGTAGATTACAAACAGTCATCACGAAACTGGTTGACGCAGATCAAACAGGATTCATACAAGGTCGCTGTGCACAAATGAACATTAGAAGACTCTTTTTAAACCTCCAGGCGACTCACGACAACTCTGGGACTAGAATGGTGGCTTCTTTAGACACTAAAAAGGCCTTTGACTCCGTGGAGTGGTCCTATTTGTTTCACCTCTTGGAGTCATTTGGCTTTGGCCCTATTTTTATTTCATGGGTACGGCTCCTGTATACGGATCCCTTGATTAGGTTGAGGGTCAATGGCATTATTTCGGATCCTTTCCCAATATTCCGGGGCACTAGGCAGGGGTGTCCTCTATCGCCCCTCCTCTTTGCCCTGGCAATTGAGCCTTTGGCAGTTAAATTAAGATCTACCACGGCTTTGACTGGCCTGAGGATTGGGGAATTTGAGGAAAGAGTGTCACTGTATGCAGATGACATGCTGCTGTACTTACAAGACCCGGGACCCTCACTCTCTACAGCCTTTCAGTTGATACAGGACTTCGGGGATTACTCTGGATTCCGTATAAACTGGAAGAAATCCTCTCTATTTCCTATTGATAAAGAAGTGGTTGTTCCCTCGGATTGTCCTATCCCATTATCCACCTCTTTCAGGTACTTGGGGGTTGAGGTTCAGCTTCCCATCTCTAGGTATCTGGAGAATAACCTGTCGCCCATTGTGGGAAATTTTCGGGAGAAGGTACAGAGGTGGAGGAACCTGCCGCTTAGTTTGTTAGGCAGGATAAATCTATTTAAAATGATTTTCCTCCCCAAGTTTCTTTACATTCTCTCGAACTCCCCTGTTTTTGTGCCGCTACGAACATTTAAACATATTGACTCGATTGTTGTGGGGCTACTCTGGGGGCAATATTAAAACTCCCGGTTACAATGGGAGGGTTGGCACTCCCAGATTTACGCTCATATTTTATGGCTTCCCAATTAGTGTTTTTGCACTGGCGACTTTTCCCACAGGAACCCAATGCCACTACCTTGTTTGAGGCGGCATTGGCTACCTCTCAGGAAACCCTCCAGAATATACTATATAGAAAGGGGATTCCGGGGAAGAAGATGGGATCAGTTCTGGCACTTCCTGGGAAAGTATTCTGCCTGTGCTCCCAATGGCGAAAAGATACGTCACTGGCACTGTCCCCGAATAGTCCGCTATGGTTCAATGGGTCACTCGGGGAATTTTTGAAATTACCGGATGGGCAAAAGACCTGAGCGCAATATGGTATTAAGTACCTGCACCAGATTTGTCAGAATGATCGACTGGCTACCTTTGATCAATTGAGGGCCCAGTTTAATGTACCCAAGATATGGTTGTTTCGGTATATGCAGTTGAAACACGCAGCGAGAGTGCAGTTTGGAGGGGATACAATTTTGGTCCAGAATACAGATTTGGAGAAGGCTTTGTTAGACCCCGAACCATCTGGGCGAATCTCTAGATATTACGGGGCAGTGGGACCAGGAATAAAGACAATAACAACTAGAGCTAAACAGCGATGGGTAGAGGCTGTCCCGGAGTTGTCGGAGGAGCAGTGGCAGGAGGTACTGGATACATATGTGGTGACTGTTATTTCATCAACGGACAAAATGATTCAGTTTAGGTACCTTCACCAACAGTATTATACTCCTGTGAGACTATACAACATGCAAAGAAAGGAAACAGCTCTCTGTCATAAATGTAGGGAGAAAGATGGCACTTTCATACATATGGTGTGGGAGTGCAGGAAGGTGAGGCCACTGTGGTCACAGGTAACTTAATTCATCTCTGATAAATTCGCCTTACCTAACGTTTGCTCACCCTTACGCTGTCTCCTGGGGGTTTTTGATCAGGAGGAGATAAATACATGTACTAAACTGTTTCTTAGGATTTTATATTTTGGGATGCGGAAACTTATTGCCAGACGCTGGATTCATGAAGAACAGCTGACATTAGGAATGTGGAAAAAAATAGTTAATGCAGATGTGCTGATGTACAAGATGACATATGAAGCCAGGGGAGCTCCCAAGAAATTTAGGAAGGTTTGGTTTAGATGGGTGGATTCGAAAAACACGCTGGAAGAGGAAGAGCCATCGAATGAGGGACAGTGAGGGCTGCTGTGTATTTTGTTAAGGGGAGATAGGGGGAGTTGGCTTCTTTCCATCTCATATGAAATTTTAGAGCATAAGATTTCTTTTTTGATTAATGCTGGGAACACTGAATGCGGACATCTCAGAGGGGAAATGGGCTTTGTTTTATTGTTATGGGAGGTTACCTCCTCTTTTTTCTTGAAGGAGGGGTTTTTTTTTCCCCCTTCTTTTGTTTTTCTGTTTTTCTAAAAAAATGCAAAATGCACATATACATTGCAAAAGTAGTGTGGAAATGGAAATCTATGTGAAAAATATATGTCAAAAAGACGGATATATTTATCTGTGATAAATACTGTGAGGGATATGCAATTTCTATTTATTTTTTATTTTTTTGTTGGACATTGTAATCCCAACTACTGTTTTGTATGTTTATTCTGATATGTGCGCAATAAAAATTCTTTTCAAAAAAAAAAAAATCTTATTTTTTAAGGGCGTTTCCAGATTCCAATAAGCCCTCTGCCCATGAACCCGGCTATCCCTGGCTGTTCATTCATGATAGTTAAAAAGCAATCAGCACTGAAGGGCAATGTAATCTATCTACCAACTGTTAGTAAACATACACAGCACCAACAAATAGATCATACAGCCCCCAAGTGCTGAATGATCGTTAAATAGTGTTTGTGTTATGAATGGAACTGTGCTGAATGATTATGCTCCTCTCCAGTGTGCATTTGCTGCCAGTGATGAGCACTGTCAATCAGCAATCATTAGTTATTTTTTTCCTTGTGAGCACCATGAACAGTGTATCTGTTTGACATATAAAATATTGTAGTGACTCTATGCACAATATTTAATCACTTTCCTAGGTCGCATTTGTAACAGGAGAGGCACCACTCAGCTTTTAATAAAAAACAGTGTATTTGTTTCACTGAAAAAAATGCACATTATTTAGGCACTTTCACTAGACCACATTTTGAACAGGACTCACACCAGCCAGCCAGCTTTTAATTAAAAAAAATCAACATTAGGGTGCATTCCTTTAACTGAAAAAATGCCACCAAAATTCTTTAGCACGTGCTAACGCACCTCCTCTTTGGGAGGTTCAGGGAACAGGGATTTGTCTGTGAGCATTATTCTGTCTTCTGACAGAGCCTTCCTGACACAATGTGTAATATCTCATGTATACTCAGCACAAATTGACTGTAAATATAGGATTTTGAAGTGGCACTGTATAGGATGGCAGAAACTCTCTCTGCACATACTTTGTTTTCTATCCCTTTATGCTTCAGGAGTAATCAACACACAGTTATGCCCTGTACACACGGTCGGATTTTCCAACGGAAAATGTGTAATAGGACCTTGTTGTCGGAAATTCCGACCGTGTGTGGGCTCCATCACACATTTTCTATCGGAATTTCCGACACACAAAGTTTGAGAGCTTGCTATAACATTTTCCGACAACAAAATTCGTTGTTGGAAATTCCGATCGTGTGTACACAAATCCGACGCACAAAGTGCCACGCATGCTCAGAATAAATTAAGAGACAAAAGCTATTGGCTACTGCCCCGTTTATAGTCCCGCCGTACGTGTTTTACGTCACCGCATTTAGAACGATCGGATTTTCCAACAACTTTGTGTGACCGTGTGTATGCAAAACAAGTTTGAGCCAATAAACATCGGAAAAAAAATCCTAGGATTTTGTTGTCGGAATGTCCGATCAATGTCCGACCGTGTGTACAGGGCATAAGTGTGTCTGTTACTCAATGTAAACATAGCAGTGTACAGCAATTGTCAGCATTACAATACTCTGCTTGTACAGACCTTGTTTTCTATCCCTATTTGCTTCAGGACTTTTCAGCATACAGGGAGTGTGTGTGACAGTGTAAATATAACAGTTTTCTGCAATTGCCAGCAGCAACAACTAGCTCTTTTTGAAAACACTCTGTGACCTGTTTATAACTACTCAATGGGGGTCATTTACTAAAGGCAAATCCACTTTGCACCACAAGTGCAAACTACAAATGCAAAGTGCACTTGACATTGCACTGAAAGTGCATTTGGAAGTGCAGTCGCTGTAGATCTGAGTTGGACATGCAAGGAAAATAAAAAACAGCATTTTAGCTTGCACATGATTAGATAATAAAATCAGCAGAGCTTCCCTTCATTTCAGATCTACCCCTCAGATTTACAGCCACTGCACTTCCCAGTGCACTTTCAGTGCAATTTCAAGTGCACTTTGCACTTGTAGTTTGCACTTGTAGTGCAAAGTGGATTTGCCTTTCGTAAATAACCCCCAATGTCTCCTTCAACACAAACTAACAAAACTCTGATGTCTATAGGAAGGGGAATGGTGAAAAACAAAAACAAATATACCGCGCTGTCTCTTTTGGATAATAAGGTAGCAGCCGGAACAGCAAAGGATCAGTTGCAAGATATAAACTTGTAGAGAATAAGTGCAGTGCTAATGAATGGTCACAATGTAAACTGAGACTGGAAAGTGTATATAAACAGAATTGACATAAACTGTAAAACTCTAAACAAAAAAAGTGATAAGGGCATATCAATGGTGAGAAAGCATCGGTGAAAACCATAGAATGAATAATGTAATGATAAAAGTGTCCAAAAAACAATTCAAAACTAATCGAGAAGTGGACTAGACATCATTGTGAGTTGACAACAAAAAAATGTGCTAGAAAACTTGCTGATAGAAGATCCACCACCAGAAAATCCAAAGGCTTACCAGAGAGATTGAACTCAAACAGGTATACACCCAATGAGTCAATCTAGCTTGTGATGTAATACACCAAAGAGAAGACTGCCTCAGCAGACACAAACTCCAATTAGATGGTAAATTCCAGGGATAGATCTCAGTGGAAACAGGAAACCAGATAGATGATTTCTATGATTATAAAAAGAGAAGAAGGGAGGCACATAGAGTAATTCCATTGTGAAATGGGAAATATTTAATATAAAAAAGGAAATACACTCACATTTTAGTAGATAAACAAAGCGCTTGTGATAAAAAGCAGTGGCTTCAGCGGAACATCCCAACATTATTTCGTCTCATAAGACTTCATCTGGGGTGCTAATCTACTGTAGCCACTGCACTTATATACATAAATGAGTACCCCCATAATGAGCTACAGCTCTGTGGTGATGATCGTGTGGAATAATGATTACTTCCGGAAAACGCCAAAATGGTGTGGTCCCGTGCGGTACAAGCCTTGTTCTGAAAAGACTAAAACCAGAAGCAGCATCACTGCTTACGGTAAGGTCGTATGTGGTGAAAATCTCGTTCTGAAAACAGGCGGAAGTGGCATCACCATGAATATTTCAAACCTCACATCAAAAAGTGAATGGACAGGAAATGTTGTGGCCATACATTTTAAGAAGTCATCGGACAGCGCTCGAGGTCAAAAATAACCAAGCCTCGCTGTCAGATGTTTGACAAAAAGTGAAGCCTCACTATGAAGATATAGGCTTAACAGAGTTTCCTTACCTATGAGTAAGCTATGACGGCGAGCGACTATAATAGTGAGTCAACCGCCTGTGCTGACAAAAAAACAAATTAATAAACTGGAACGGGACACCACAAGAGGCAAAAATCTGCCCTATTGATCAGCCGCTAAGGGGTCCCTTAGTAGTGATAAAGATAAAAATATATACATTAAAAAATATACATATTAAAAAATGTCAAATTTTGAAAAAAACTGATAAACACACCGTAAATTGGCATATACTAATATATAGCACCAAGGAGTGAACCTGCAGTACGGGGTCTCCATATAACAATGAAGAGCAAAGAAGATATATACTAAGATGATTAAATATAAATAACATATAAAATCCCCCAAAAATATTGAAAATATGAATAACGGAAAATAAAAAATTATGTTGAAAACAAAAAAAATGTAAATAAATATTTCAAATACAGAAATTGCACCCAGAATTCAGATTGAAAAAAGATGCCTAAATTCCTCTCTGATTTGTTGATAAAGGCATTAATGTCCCACTCTATGTTCAACCCGAACAGAGAGTGGGACTGTAATTCATATATCCAGTATGTTTCTAAATGTGAAACACCCCTAGTCATAGCCCCTCCTCTCCAAGGGGGGACATATTTATCAATGATGAGAAACTCAGAGCCTTTTGGATCACAGTTATGATATTCTCTGTAGTGCCTGGGTACATTCTGTTTAGTGTCGCCACTTTTTATCCCAGCATTATGCTCATCAACCCTAGTGGCAAATGCACGTATCATTCGACCCACATATTGTTTGCCACAAGGACATGAGATCATATACACAACATGTTTGGTGGCACATGTACAAAATGGTTTAATCTGCTACACACGATTGGTGATATTCGATTTAAATTCCATAGTTTTACCTCTCCCCCGTATATTATGTTGACACACTACACATTTCTTGCAGGGATAATAACCCACTAAATTGTGAAAAAAAGAGGGACGTACTGGGGGTTGATGATGTTAGGGGCAATTTTACTTTGTAGGGAGGGAGCTCCCCTAAAAGTAACCCTAGCTTTTTCTGGTAACACAGAGCTCAAGACACGGTCATTTCTAAGGATGTTCCAATATCTGTTAATATCTGATAATGGCCTTGATCTCTCTGTGTTGAACTGAAAATGAGGTAAGTATCGACCATTTAAATGAGTCATCCAGTTCACGTGGTGCTTTTTCAGTTAATAGAGAACGTCTGTCATCCTTTGCAATGTTTTGTAATTCAGAATCCACAGCAGCAGGATCATAACCATTTTCAATAAATCTCTGCTTGAGAATATAGGCTTGTGTTCTGAAGATTTCAGTATCCGTGCAGTTGCTATGTAGTCTCAAGAACTGACTGCGGGGAACTGAATGGAGCCAGGATCTATGATGACAGCTGTCAGTGGGAATAAAACTATTGCGGTCTGTGGGTTTGAAGTATGTCTGAAATTTAAATTGGCGTAAGCTAATCTCAATCTCAAGATCCAAAAAATGGATTTTGGTGGAACTAAATTCATAAGACGGGAGATACCCCGATCATTCGCATTCAGACAAGAAAAAAATAGTTTGAGGGATTCTGGGGTGCCATTCCATAGGAGGAGGATGTTGTCTATATATCTAGCCCAAAGGACCAGGGATGGTCTGTCTTCAGAATAAACAACATCCTCCTCCCACTTAGCCATAAACAAGTTGATGAGACTAGGGGCAAATTTAGTGCCCATAGCGACGCCTTTCTGCTGAAGAAAGAACTATTGGTCAAACCAAAAGTAATTATGTTCTGTGGTGATCTCTAATAGTTCTATAACATAATTACCTTGTCTCTCTGAGAATCATCGTGATTCAAAAAATGTCTGACTGCTGCAATCCCCAATGTATGGGGGATATAGGTGTATAACAAAGCCACATCCGCAGTGGCTAATATATAATCACCCCGTATCTCTACATTTTCAAGCTGTCTAATGGTGTCCCTAGTGTCTTTGAGATACAAAGGAGTCCGTCTAACTAAAGGTTGAAGATAGAAATCGATATAACGGCCAATACGAGAGGTGACTGAATCGATGCCACTCACGATTGGTCGTCCAGGAGGGTGGGTGGAATCCTTATGGATTTTTGGGTAAATAGTACATCGTAGGAATTCTGGGTGCAATTGGTACTAAAAATGCTCTTTCTTTCTTGTTTAAAATATGTTTGTCATATCCCTTCATGACAAGTTTCTCCAGTTCTCTTTTAAAAGACATTGTAGGATTATTGGAAAGTTCTTTGTATGTATCCTGATCACTAAGAATCCTGTACAGTTCATTAACATAGTCTGTTTTGTCCTCTACGACAAAGCCCCCTCCTTTATTGGCAGGGCGGACAACTAGGTCTTTCCTGTCACACAATGATTTAAAACCCTGCCGTGGGTAAGTAATGACTATAGATTTTATTTGGGATAATTTCGCTAAATCATTGAGGACCAAATCTCTAAAAATAGTCACAGCTGGAGGCACGGGGACGGGCAGGCTGAACAATGAAGGGTTGGACAGCCCCGAGTGTACCGTCCCTGAGGTGGCAGCTCATTGGAAATAATTAGAAGTATTGGAAATGAGATAACGTTGAATGTTAATCTTTTTTATGAATTTGTGAATGTCTACAAATGTGTTGAATTTATCAAATTTTTTTAAAGGGGCAAATTTTAGGCCCTTGTCCAAAATCATTAGTTCTTCAGCGGTTAATTCCTTTGTGATAAGATGAAATACTCCTTTGCCTATTATGTTCTTTTTCTTTTTTTCTCTGCCCCCCCCCCCGGAGCCTCTCTTGGGTCCGAAACCCTTTTTCTCCCTTGGGTGTCCTGATGAAAATCCTGTTTTCCATAAATATTGTGGTCATATTGATTATGGCCATATGGGCATCAGTCATATTCGTCTTCCATATAAACTTGATGGTCACCATTATATATATTGCGAAGTGGAGAAAATCTGTTGTGCGTGGTTTTTGGGGGGTGGTTTTAATGATGAAGGTCGGTGTATAGAAAGGGGGATGGCACATAAAAAAAACACCTATGATTGGCCCTGCTAAGCCACTTGACCACAATTCTGAGGCCAGGAAGTGCATTTTTGGTAATGTGTTTGCTATTGATTCAATAAGTTCAGGCTGAACTTATGTTATACTTGAATCCGAACCTGATCCCTAACTGTAAACTAGTAAAGTGGTCCATTGGACCCCTTACTAGTTCACCTAAGGATTGTATAATGCTTTCTTGCTGGATAAATTGCATCACAGGAGGAGGAGGTTTCTGACTCAAAATACCTTACCACCTCTGCTACTAAATTAAATTGTGGTCCTTTATTAACCCATTTGTGACCTTTATTAATTGATTTCTAGATGCTCTGGCTAAATTTAGCCAGAAAGTGACAGCATTCACCTGTGTTAATGGAGCCTCCAGCCTGCAAGAGATCACTACTGTATGTCAAAGCTGACATGGTGATCACAAAATCCTTCTAATTTGAAGCCACCAGCTGTGCTATGCAGCAAGGGACAGTATTTACTATTAATACAAAGTGTCTCTTGGCTAATAGCTGGTGCTTTAGTTGAAAATGTTCAGGTTCCGATATCCAAATGTGCCCTGCACTGTCTGTTTTAGCATCAGTGCTTCACCAGTGAATCTTTGAAAAATACACCCATATAACAACAACTATGCTCTCTTAGATGCTCTCTTAGCTGTTAAAACTTGTCAATCCAAATCATTGTGGAAGAGTTAATCCATTTGGGCATATAGAATTTAATGTTTCTACTAATTTTGTTATCCTCTGTGCCTATAAAGCAAACATGTATGTGTAACTAATTTCTTACTAATTAGTAATTATACTATCCACAAATGATATTAGTCATTTTCCATTACATTTATTACCAAGCACAGCAGATTTAAAGCTGCCTTGTCATTGATTAAAGCCTCAATGGACATCTGAATTAATGATCCTAATGATGAAAAGCTACATTCTGCATGCTAAAGACTGTCTATGCAACTGTATCAACAAGCATGGGGATTAAGTCTTTAGCACAATTGATTGCTGCTCATAAAGCAAGATGCTAGAAAGACAGTTTGAATTTCAATTGAACATAGTACTTGGGACTGAGATTGTTGTTCTTTTTATGTTGCATTCATTTTTTGTATGAATATAAAAAGATTACCAACTAACAATTTTATGCAATGCAATCCAGGATACTGTTTACAATTTGGCATTTACAATTCTTAGGTGTAATCATTTTACTCATATTGATCATTCTTCTTAGTGCATAAGTACATATTCAATATTTTCAGTTTATTTATTTATTTGTATTGGGCTGTCTATGTGTGTGTGTTTATATAGGGAGATCTATATTTGTACACTGTACAGTATACTGTATATTGCATAGTATTAATGAGAATTAGCATACTGATTATTCACGCTCTATTGTTAAATATATATATATATATTTGAAATACTGGTGTGTTATGTGATGATGCTCTGCACATATACACACATACAGTACAAACAGATATAAAAAAACATACATAGACACAATAAACACACATACACACACAAACCGATATAAAAACACACATACAAACACTTACACATATATGCAGCCTTTTAATGAATCAGCAGTACATTACCTTCAATCAGCCAGGTACTGCGCGGTAGGGGGGAGGCAAGGAAGCCTCAGCAGTCGGAAAGACACACCTCCCTCCTTTGCTTTCACTTTGCTGAAATTCTTCATTGTCTGACTGAGATCCTAGTGCCAATGCATGATGGGAAGTTCAATCTAAAAAGCCTCTCTCCACCAGCCACACGGCCCCCTAGAGCAGGGGAGGGGTCACCATGGAGACCCCTACGACCCCTGTAGTTACACCACTGATCCGAAGCCTGAAGACAAGACCTGAAATGATGAGGAGACCCACCAACTGTTTTCCAACAAGACTGGAAGATAGCTTCTCACCAGCAGAAACTGTGGCGTGGCACTGGAATTCTGAGTCAACCTATTCATTTTGTGTCTTAGTCCCTAATAGTGTCTATTCCTCTCATGCAACCAACCAGATATCTTTTGTTGCTATCTTTCAGGGTCTCGTCTGTAGAGAACACCTCCAGCAGATCTGACAATTGCTGTGTCAATTTCTTGTTCCTGAGCTCTGGCAACTTCGGGTCACTCAAATTAAATTTGAGGGTAGAAGCTGTATTTCTGACTTGGACTCTGCACATCTTAGCATAGGGGTTAACAACCACCACAGGGTAGCAGTTAACTACAACTTGGTGAGGACCAATTATGACAGGATGGGGAGAACAAATTTTCACAGTAACTGTAGATCATTTTATTCAGATTTTTTGATCCTTCCTTTATTCATCATCTCTTCAGGAGTTTCCATGAGGACATAACTTCCATCCTGGACATCCTTGAGCACCTTGGGGACAATACTCTCAGCACTCTCTCTTCCCCTAATAGAAATTCCATTGGTGCTCAACGATGTGATACACAACTCCATACCAATAGCTAACAGAGAAGATATTACAGATATTGAAGTTTAGATGGGATATCAGAAGGAACAGTCTGACTTCCTTCAAGAAACTTCTGGAAGTCAATATGTACTGCTATACAGTTAGTCTCCAGTATCACTGGAACTGTGCTTGAATCACCTGCATCGGGACAGGCAAGAGCCATGATCTCCATAGGAAGAACACCCTTGTTTTCTAAATCGGAGTCAGTCACAATTACTTACAAGCTTCCATAAACAGGCCCCACCACTCCATTCTCCTAGTAGACTGAAGAGGTATGTTGCTTAAGTACTTCAGGTAGAATGAGTGTAAGGAAGGGCATGCCAGCAACCAAGATGGTAGTCACAGAAGACATCCTGAGCCTTCAATTCCTGTAAGGAGAATGCCGCGGGTGCACGTGTGTGCATGTACACGTGCGCACCTTGTGACAGTTCATGGCATCAAATGGACTATTTAAACTGGGTCAGCACCCAGATTCAATGCTGTCTGCTCTACAGCGTCCCGTGTGTTCCTGTTTCCATTACCTGATACCTGTTCCAGTTGTTTGACCCAGTTTGTTCCTGACGTTCCCTGCTGTCTGCCTTGTCTCTGACTCCGCACCTGCCTCCTCCTTCTGCTACCTTGCTGCCAACCTGTTACCAATCCGGCCTGTACCTTGACTCTGCTCAAGCCTCTGCATCAGTTTCTGACTTACTCACCAGTGTATGACCCAGCCTGCCTGTACCTACCTTCTCTCCAGTCCTCTAAAGGGTGCCATCCTACCTGTAGCAGCATCTGCTTCCCAGCCTGTGTTGTTCCAGTGTCAGTCTGTTCCAAGCTTCCAGCTTACCAACTGCTCCTGGTCTTCTGCTGTGTCTGTATTCCTCCATGACTCTGCTAGGCGTTCCAGCCCAGCTCTGCTGCCAGCGATACTGCTAAGGAACTTGTGTGACTCTGCACTCCTGTGCTTCATATCTGCTCTACCAGGGCCTCAATTCAGAGGTGAAAGAGAGGCTGTCCTCTGCATATCAGGCTCTACCACCAGGTATGTGACAGTAGCAGACAGCCATATCTGAGCCTGTGCAAGGACCCCCTCCTATGGAGGAACTTTGCCAGGATCTAGCAAGCCTTACGCAGGCTGTTAAAGACTTACGAGAATGCTATACCCAGCTGGAAGGACGTATGCAGGCCTTATCTTCCCCAGCTGCTGCCCAGAGATCTACACAAGCATCCTCCACCGCACCAAAAACCTCTTCTGCTCCTGCAGTTGTTATGCTACCTCCTGAACCCCGAGTCCCAGCCCCGGAAAGATTTCTTGGAGAATGCAGTAAATTCAGAGTCTTTTGCAATGCATGTGAACTTTACTTTGCACTGCAGCCACGTGCCTTCTCCCTGGAAGCAACCAAGCTTGGCTTTGTCATTTCCCTTCTGCAGGGAGAGCCGCAATCCTGGGCTCACCGTCTATTAGAACAAAAGGCTGCATCTTTAATGGACTTAGCCTTTTTCTTTGAGGACATGGCTCAGTTGTATGTGGACACTCAGCAAACTGCCACCGCAGAAGCAGCTCTACATACACTTCAGCAGGGTCACAGAGCAGTTGAAGATTACGTTTCAGAATTCAGGCGCTGGAGTTCAGGCAGCTGGAACGATGCTGCTCTGCACTACCAGTTCTGTATGGGCCTTTCTGAACCTCTCAAAGATGAACTAGCCCGGATAGGGGTCCCCTCTACCCTGGGGGCCCTCATTAACTTATCCATTCAGATTGATCGTTGTTTGAGAGAATGAAGGTCAGAAAGAACCACGGGCCAGTCACATCCAGTGTGGATACTACCACGAGTGCCCAGCTCCTTCAATTCTGCACCACCATCTTTTGCAGCATCCGCCCCTGATGCACCCGATCCAAATCAGCTTGGCCTACTTCTCCCCTCACTCTCCACAGAAGAATGCCAACGTCGACGCCAGCAGAATCTCTGCCTATACTGTGGAGAACCAGGACACTACGTGAGGTCTTGTCCAGCTAAACTTTATAAGTGTCCCACAGTTACTTCTACTTCATCTCCAACCTTGCCCAGCAATTCTGCTCACCTTGCTTTTCCCTTTCTGTTGCAGCTTCCAGGAAGAACCACCCAGGTTCCTGCTATAATTGATTCCAGAGCCTGCAGATGTTTCATGGACTTATCCTTTGCTGTGAAACACCATATTCCATTACAATCTCTTTCTGTAAACCTGGCAGATGGTTCCGCAATTAAATCCGGTTTAGTCACCCAAGAAACAGTTCCACTATCTGCCACCATTACCAAGAACCATCAAGAACTGCTACGCCTGGATGCCATTGCTTCACCCCTGTTCCCAGTCAACCTTGGCATGCCATGGTTAAAAGCTCACAACTTGCATATCAACCAGGCCACAGAGGAATTCAAGTTTCATTCCTCCTACTGCTTCCAACACTACTTGCAAGAAGCCCCTTGTGACCAACCTTCCCTGCTGTGCCTCGACACAGATCCTGAAACCTGTCAATCTGTACCAGTAGTATATCATGACTTCCTGGATGTGTTCAGAAAAAAAGGGGCAGAAACCCTTCCTCACCATCGGCCATACGATTGTCCAATCAAACTTCTCCCAGGGGATGAAGTCCCTTTTGGAAGAATCTTTCCTTTGACCAACTGAATTTCAGCTTGTCGCTTTAAAGGACTGTATTGATGATAACTTGAAAAAGGGTTTCATCTGTTCATCCACATCCCTGGCCAGAGCCAGAATCTTCTTCGTGGAAAAAAAGGACCACTCGTTACGGCCTTGTGTGGATTATCGTGAACTTAAAGTTACAGTTAAAAACCACTATCCCTTTCCAGTAGTGCCTGAATTATTCCAGAGGCTCGGTGCTGCCACCATATTCACAAAATTGGACCTCCGAGGTGCCTATAACCTGGTCCATATTCGAGAGGGGAATGAATGGAAGATAGTTTTCTGCACGCGATTTGGGCATTTTGTATATCTTTTGATGCCTTTCAGACTTTGCAATGCCCCCGTTACATTCCAGTATATTATTAACAATGTCTTCCACAATTTCCTGGATCTTTTTGTCATAGTATACCTTGACATACTTATCTTCTCTCCTTCTCTAGATAACCACTGCAGAGATGTTAAGAGTGTACTAGCCTGCCTCCGACAGCATGGACTTAATGCCAAACCCCAAAAGTGTGAGTTTGAACGCCAAAGCATCCAATTTCTGGGCCTGATCATATCTACTAAAGGTATCAAGATGGATCCCCAATAGGTCACTGCCATCTTGGATTGGCCAGATCCCAGTGATAAAAAAGGTATCCAGCGCTTTGTGGGATTCACAAATTTTTACCGAAAATCCATCAGGGGATTCTCAGTAATCATCTCTCCCATCACAAAGTTCACCAAACAAGGCACTATATTCAGTTGGTTCCCGGAAGCTCAGACTGTCTTTGAGACTCTAAAAAAGCTGTTCACCTCCGCGTCTGTTCTGAAACATCCTGATTCAGCCGTGCCATATGTCCTAGAAGTAGACTCATCAGAAACAGCGGTTGGAGCAATACTTTCCCAAAGGCAGGAGTCTAAGGCTCTGTTGCACCCAGTTGCCTTTTTCTCCCACAAACTATCAACTGTGGAGAAGATCTATGATGTCGGGGACCGTGAACTTTTAGCAATCAAAGCTGCTCTGGAAGAATGGAGGTACTTACTAGAAGTGGCAGCACATCCAATCTTGATCTATATAAATCATAAGAATCTAGAATATTTAAGGACAGCAAAGAGGTTGAAACCAGCCAGGTGGGCGCTATTCTTTTCCAGATTCGCCTTTCATATAATGTACAGGCCTGGGTCTAAGAACACAAAACCTGATGCAATGTCATGCATGTTTAGTGAGTCTGAAGAAACTTCACCTCCAGATACCATTCTGTCTTCTAGGAACTTCCTCCTACTACAATGGGACTTGATGGCCCAGATTAAACAAGCTTCAGTGGGGAGCTCCCAGCCATCCGGAATTACTTTACAGGCAAAAGATGGACTGCTTTGGTACAAAGACAAGGTCTTTGTACCAGAGGATCTCTGAATTTCCACCTTTGGGCTGTGTCATGTGCTAGCAGGGCCTTTTAGCATTAGTAAGACTTCTGAACTGGTGCAGCGGACATTCTGGTGGCCTAGGATGGAGAAAGACTGTAGGAGGTATGTGGAATCCTGTACTACTAGCATCCACAACAAGAACAGCAAATCCAGGGGTTGGGGTATGTTGAAAACATTACCTGTCCCAAATAGACCCTGGAGAATAGACTTTATTGTGGAACTTCCCCATCCGTGGGCTTTCACACTGGAGCGGTGCGCTAGCAGGATGGGAAAAAAAGTCCTGCTAGCAGCATCTTTGGAGCGGTGAAGGAGCGGTGTGTATACTGCTCCTAGCCATTGAAATCAATAGGGCACCGCGGCTATACCGCCGGGAAAGCACCTCTGCAGAGGCGCTTTGCGGTGGATTTTATCCCTTTCTCGGCCGATAGCGGGGGCGAATACCGCTGCTAAAACGACGGTAAAGTGCCGCTAAAAATAGCGGTGCTTTACCGCTGTTGCACCTCCCGCCCCAGTGTGAAAGGGGCCTAAGTCCCCCTGTAAAATGGTAATCAGTCCCCCTGCATACTGGTGGTCAGTTCTCCTGTACACTGGTGGTAAATGTCCCTGTATACTGATGGGTGAGTCTCCTGTATACTGGTGGTCAGTTTTCGTGTATACTGGTGGACAGTGCCCCTGTATACTAGTAGTCAGTTCTCCTGTGTACTGGTGGTCAGCTCTCCTGTGTAGTGGTGGTCAGTTTCCCTGTATACTGGCGGTCAGTCTCCCTGTATACTGGTGGTCAGTCCTCCTGTATACTGGGGGTCATTCCCCTTGTATACTGGTGGTCAGTCTCCCTGTGGTCTGTCCCCTGTATACTGATAGCCAGTCCCTCTGTATACTGATGGTCAGTACCCCTGTTTACTTGTGGTCTGTCCCCTCTATACTGGTAGCCAGTCCCTCTGTATATGGTTGGTCAGTCCCCTCTATAGTGGTTGTCAGTTCCACTGTATACTGGTGGTCAGACCCCTATATACTGGTTATCAGTAAATTGTGTTTACACTCCCTCTGGTGATAGTCAACTTCATAGCTCCTCAATGGTAACACTGCAAGCAAGCTCCTCTGCTTCTTTGCAGTCCATGCCCAAAACTGAAGCTCAGGTCAGGCAATATCAATCTGCTGGTGTGACGGCCCTGAGAGAGCCTATGCAGCCAGAACTAGAAGAAGACAATCAGGAGCTAAGGCTCTTCTGAGCTGCTGTATCCCTGCACAGTAAGTCCCTACCCACTGACATTGCTTTGCACAACCCCCCCCCCCCCAGTGTTTCCCCTTATTATGATTCATCTATCATGCACCAGATAAGTACTATTTATAAAATAATAATAATTAAACATGACAATTATAGGATAAGTTTACCTTTTCTAACATGTTACATTCAGGGTGTAACATGTAGCATGTTAGTGCTGCAGCTGCCCCCGCTGTGACAGCAGACCAGGAATCTTTTCCTTGTGTCTGCTGCCACAATTCAAAAAAGATGCTGTTGTGCGGGGCTCCTAACACCCGGGCTGCGTCACTCATTCACAATATTCTGTGAATGAGAAACTACAACTGCCAACAGACTTAGCGGCTGTCGGGTTGTAGTTCTCAATGAACTACCACAACGCTGTTGAACGCTGTGGTAATTCATTGATAGATCTTGTCAGTGTGTAACTGAATGCTTATATGAGGTATGAGCACACAGCTTACACACAGAATCTGCAACGGCCCTGCATAGCATCCATGCTAATCGTGGGGGCAATGCTTTGCAGGCTCCTAATTATAAATAACAAATGCACAATTTTTTAAAATTTTTTTTTGAAAAGGTGAACTGGAGTTTTGAATAAAAGTACAAGCACTTCATTTTTGTACTTTGAAAAATGTAATTCCACTACATAGCTGAGATAATATAGATACATTGTGTTTACCAAATTGCCAGATGCACCTCTCCTTGCGTATATTGGAAAATGCTCATTTAATTTATATACTTAGCATTAGGACAATACTTCAATGACTTCTGAGGAACAATAACACATTTATATTGTCTAAAACTATCTATCTGACAACATGCCAATAAGAGTGCCAAGATAATTCTTCGCCAAGAATTACTTATTTCTTTATTTTGATTCACTAGCTAAGTAAAAAAGAAATACAAAATAGAAGAACTTATTTAAAAGTTTTAAAACTATGTTTTTAAGCAGTGAAATATTGCTTACTTTGTGATTTTTCATTTCAAATGCATTATTGTCATACTAATAATTTAACCCCCTTAATTCTACCTCCTAGTCACCCTTTAAAAGGGCTTTAATGCCTGGGATGCAGAGCAGCTTATCTATAATGTGTGGCCTTCACAGTGGTCATATGATCAGGGGCCCATTCTGCCAGCACCTGATCAGAATCAATGATTGAGAGCTGTCTGTGACAATTTGTTCAGTATGCTGGAACCATTTAGCGAGGGTGCTCTCAGCGCACAACCTCAGGCTGCCATGGACGCATATTTGAAGCTGTTGGGCTTTAAATCCTGCTTTTCTTTTTGTCACATATATGCATTATGCGGTCGGCAAAAGGTTACATATATAGTATTTTTATTTTTCTCCTGGGGCGTGGCTTCCGCTGGCCTCTGCTGACATGGATGGAGGTGTAGGAGGTTAGCGTGAGCTCTGTGTCCAGCATTTAGCATATGGCATTATCATGTGACAGGATCGCAGCTCTGAGAGACCTAAAACAACATCATCCTAAGGCTAAAGGCGTGAGGTGGTGTGAGGCGGCTGGTTTGAACAAACAGTGGTGGATCGGTTGCGGGAGTATGCAAGGACAGAGAATCAGCAGAGTGGACGCAGCCCTCCACAGACACAGAGTGGCTGGCTGCTGGCAGCTGAAACATTAAAAGCAAGTACTCCCTGTGACGAAAATGTAAGCGTAGGATACTTTTGCCTTAACAAGATGTGGTGTGATCTGTAGAAGTAGTATAATTGTAGATGTAGTTTAATTCTGGGTTATTAAAAATATAGTATTCTAAGTCAGTCATGCACATATTTTTTTCATTAGCATTTGAAAAGGACAGAGACAGTTTTTTCTTGGATCGAAGTGACACCTAGATGCCAATAAAAGTTCCCATTAGAGTAAACATAGATTGCCACCTTCCAGAGGCTCAAAGAAACCTGCTAGTCATCTTGGCCACACGGATCTGCAGGGGGCATTCGCAAGGCTCCAGACAGTCTGTAAGCTTTGATTAATATTAAGAGATCTAAGGAACCTATTTTATCTCTCATAAAAGCTAAAATATTAATGGCAGAGAGATGAAAATAATTCCTTTTGATCGTACACATGATGGGTTACGTGTACAAGTAACTCTGTATGTTTAGCAGGTGTGGAATCCTAGAGAACCACACAAAACCGTTATATGGCGCCTGATTGCAGCAGGCAGGCAGTGATTGGTACTCTTGCGATCGGCCTGATGCGCTGGTATCGGAAATCCTATCCATGACCCAGCAATCAGCGCAATTCTGGGCCAATTCCACTCTGGTTAATTCAGAACACAAAACCTTTTGTGGGCTGAGACAGGAACACCCCCCAGGGTTGATTGGCCAAGGGCTAAAGTCCAGCCCGCATCCATATTTCAATATATTGGGTAGCCTGAGATATGGACATTGTTCTTCCACAAAACCAGTTCGAAACTGGGGAGTGCCCACATGTTCCAGTATGCTTCTACTAACGGATAGACTTTGGTAAAGTTTATTTCTGTTTTTATTCCTTTTTATTTTCATAGCAAATTGCCAATTTGTGTGTCTTTCTGCATTTTTTGTATCTTTTTTGGTAAATTCTTTTTCTTTGTATATCTTATATGCACTGCCCACTTTTGGGATATTAAATGATAAAATTAATAAGTGACTTCTGTGTACTAAGCTAGGACTCATATCTCTGGAGAGGTTGTTGTATTTTAGTGCCTAAGTACTCGGTCTAAGTTACGTGCCAATCGGTATGCAATTGCACTGTGTGTTGGCAGATTGCATGCAGATTGTAAGCTAACAGATCTTCCAGAGATCTGTGTGTGTGGTGGCTCAGTAAACCAGTCTGCGGACAAACTGTTGGGTGGTGGCAGGCTTTCGTTTATTGTGTGTCTGGTGTGTGGGTGTGGGGACAGTGATTAACACCAGGGTTCAAGCTTGCAGGATAGCTGGAGGAACCCTAGAAGTGTATAGTAATTGCTAGACTGCTCCCTAACCCTTAGAGTGCACCAGATTGTATGTAAGATTTCTATCTGCCTCTGTGTGGTCAGCTAGCTGGATTGGAGTGGAGTCTTCTTCTAGTGGTGGCCAAAGGTAGTGTAGGCTGTGAAAGTACCACAGCCAGTCTTACATGCTCAGATAAAGTTCCCCCTTATTCCCTTAGTTCCTCCTATACCCCGGTCATGGTACGCATGCCACGGTTAGTTAGTCGCCGTGGGCGTGTGGAATCCGTGACAGATTGGTGGCAGCTAGCGGGATTTGCTTAGTACATTAGTAAATGGTTTATTCATTTAACCTGTGTACTAAAGGTTGGAAGCTTGTTAGAAGCAACTGCCCTACAGAAGCTCACTCAGTGTATAATTTTTTTTTGTAGAAGACATACTTGGCTATTTGCTCCCCACCCCCTCTTGTTTTTCTTTTCTATCTTTTATTTGCGCAAAAAACTTGGAGATGGTAACCCCCGAGATGATATGCTGGTACAAGAGGCAATCTGTAGAGACCGCAATTGACCTCTGTGATCTAAGAGGCATCAGTACAGTTGGCAAGACGAGGACCCAGCTTTTATGTGCCTTGATAGAGGATGACAGAGAACAGCTCACCATGGCATCTAAACCCAGAGACTGTGCTATTCCAGATGACTGTGCGAGACAGCATGATTCTGTTCTCAAACCCTCTCAGCAGAAGAAATCACTACAGTAGATGAAGCAAATAAAAAGAGATGTCCACCAGAGTGAAATAAAGCACCATCAGAGGATGGAGCAAAGAGAGAGAGAGCACAAACTGAACAGTACCCAAATCCAGCATGGAAATGCAACAACACCTCCATCTGCATCAAGAACTACAAGAGCCAGACCTACATCTGTGGAAACCTTGAAGTCTTTTGTCTGTAACCAAGGTGGACGTTACTCAAGCCTTTGTCCAAAGAGGAGGAGGCCTAGCTCACCAGCAAGTGTGAAAAGTGCACCCCCCACTGTGTTGCTTGTTGAGCAAAATGTAGGAGACAGAGCGGATAGCCTGCAGCTGGTTACCGCAGGTAACAGTGTTACAGTTGGACTCCAAGCTATGGGATCAGAGGATGTCCTAGCTCTTCCAGGATTGAGGAGCTGTGAGGATGTGATCCCAGGGGAAGCCATGGTTGTCACAGGAGGTGGAGGAGCCATCCCTGCCTTGCCTATGGCTTGTGTTTCGTTGAACCAGGAATCTGAAAGCCAAGTGAAAGAAGTGGGCAGAGCAGATCCCACAAATGTAGGAGGCCATGCGGATACCCTGCAGCTGGTTACCGCAGGTAATAGTCGGACTCCGAGATACGGGATCCATGGATGTCCTAGCTCTTTCAGGATCGAGGAGCCATGAGGATGTGGTCCCAAAAAAAGCCACAGTTATCAGAGGGGCTGGAGGAGTCATCCCTGTTAGGGGGGCTAAAGATCTTCTCCTAGGAGCAAGTGAACCTCTTCTTGAAATATCTGCCTAGAGTGTTCTTTCAAACCCAATCAGGCCCGGAGATCATTCCAGTAAGAAAATAATGACACAATAGTCAATGCCTGGAAATGTTCTGAATTTACTTCCGTAGACAATCACTTATATAATCAAAATGACATCACAAAAGAAGTTCAACCCTTTCCTTAATATATGCTAGAACTACAGACATTACGTATATATCAGATGTTTAAAAACCACCGGAAAATGAGACATGATTTCTTCATACAGAAACTGTCAACAAGGTGAAAAATTCATGCATCATTTCGGGGAAATCATGTTATTTACAAGGATTTGAAACTAACTTTTGATAGACGTCACATATACATATTATTCTAAGATGGACACATATTTATGTATGTATGTCACATATGTATATATGATCTCACTTCCTTATCATGGTGGTATTCTCAGCTTGCTTCTGATAATACACACTGAGATAAGTTCTATTGGGAAATGAGGGATCTGAAATGCGAGTGGCTCTATTAATAAGGCACATAATAAGCTTGTACACAAGATAAAGGAAAAGGAAAAAGAACACAATAATAATTAAAATTATGGCAATATCCCTTATCCAAGAGAATATCCCTCCAAATCCAAAATCAATATTTCCAAAAGGACTCCAGGTCTGGGCTATGTTGCGAGCCTCTTGTTGCAGCTTGGCCACCTCTTTTCTATGCTGAGCTATCACATCATAATAATCTGGTACCTCTATACTGGTATTGTGTACCCAAGTACAACATTCATAATCCTCAGTCATTTCACATAATCCTGTAAGGGCTGAACTCATGCTTTCAATGGCTAAGTCATGCAATTCTAGTTGTTTTCTAATAGCCCTAGTTTCAACATTAAGTTTGGAAATGTCATCAGAATTCTTTTCCATCAACTTATCAATAATTCCTGAGTAATTATTTAACCTTTTCATCAAATCTATTCCCCATCCTGTCCAGGAAGGGAACCATGCCCAGGCCATATCCTTCTCAAGGAATAACTCTCTCTTGTTACAATGTTTTAATGGATACCTTGGGTGTATACTAGCTTCAAGTAAATGACTCCCATCACTATCACCTATCACCCCCATTATGGGCACCAGTGAGGCCAGATAACACCAGCCCTGGACCTCTTGTGGAATCCAGGGATAACAAGTCTTTCCACAACAAACATAAGTGTGGTTACCAAACGAGAAGGGCGTATTCACAACAGTCTCTTGATCTACTGCTGTAATTGCTGCTAAAACCTGAAACAAATGCTGTACAGGTTTACTACTTTCATCTTCAGAGGCAAGAATCTTTTTAAAATCAGCCCGTACTCTGACCTCATCGTGGTGTGTTTGATATAAAGAACAAGACTTCCCACTAGGGGCATAGCAATTAGAAATGTTCAAAACCGATTGACTACAGATATGAGCATTTCTAGTAGAATTCCCTAAATTGAAACACCAGGTAGGATTATGACTTCTATTGATGATGTGAAAGGAAATGGTGTCATTAGTTCTTCTGCTGACATTCAGAAGGTCAAGGAGAATCTCTTCTCTCAACAGGGGAGTAATATTTAAAGGTATAGCCGTTAAGGGTATCCTAACAGTGCTAGGGTGCAGTTTACTACAGATCCAACATTTTTGAAATCCTGATTTCCGAGCATAAGCATATTTAAATTTTAACAAAAGCATTTTATCAGCAAAATTATCTTCAATGTCTCTCTTATTTTTAACTTGTATCACGGTAACGTTCTTCTGTGTATATGTGTTCCCACAAATACTTTTAATCGCACCCAAATCTTCAGGGTGGTAGATATAGTTAGTGATGATCCAAATGGGCGGGAACACCATCAGGGTGATCAGGAACAGGAGGCAGAATGCCTTGCCAGAAGTCTGTGGTGGAATAAGCAAGGTCATCTTCTCTGGCCGGACCTGCTTTTCCAGGAACTCCTCCTTCATCTGCTTGGACTTCTGCTTGAGGGCCTCCTGCATTTAAGATCTCCTTCCTGCTCTTGGGGCTTTGGGCAACCTTTTTCACTTGGCTGGCATGGATACAGGATTGGCAATTCTCCACCAGGATAGCCGTTCTGGTCACTGCAATCACTGTAGTAAGAGGTCCAAAAGGATATTCCCATTTCTTGCTTCTGTTCAACTGCTGGACCACCACCATGTCTCCTACTTTAAAAGGGTGGGTAGGTTCCTGTGAAGAAAAAGGAGAGGTGCGAGCAACATTTCTCTCAACTGTATCCAAAGTTTTAATTAGTTTCCTCACATACTCTGACTGTACTAGATCCAAATCCCCCTGCTCTATCATAAGAGGTGCTCTGGCCCAGGGAGTGGGAAAGGGATGACCCATCAACACTTCAAAAGGAGAGTAGCCTGTAGTTTTGGAGGGAGTACTTCTTATCTCAGCCAAAACTGCTGGGAGAACCCTCTTCCAATGGACAAAAGTTCCTCCTGTGGCCTTCCTTATTTTATCTTTCACGGTCCTATTTACCCTTTCCACTATCCCTGAACTTTGGGGATGATATGAAATGTGAAACTTCCATTCTATTTGGAGTGAGTGTACCAAGTCCTGACATACTTTTGAGGTGAATGCTGGACCTCTGTCTGAGTTTATCTGAAGTGGGCATCCCCATCGAGGAATAATTTCCTGTGTGAGAATTTTCACTACTGTTTGTGCGTCTTCCTTTGTAGTTACAAAAATTTCGACCCATCTCAAAACCATGTCCACGACCACCAAAAGAGATTCTTGTCTTTTCCCTAACTTGGGCATGTATGTGAAATCAACTTGTAGGTGGGTGAAAGGTGTACTGGGATATATCAAATGTTCGTGTTTCGCTTTGTTTGGGTTATTTGGGTTGTTCCTAATGCAAGTAATGCACCTGGATACGTAATCCCTTGTCAACAAGGGGAGATCCGAAATGTAAAAATCCTTGCCTAGTAACTCACAAGTTGCTTTCCAGCCTCTGTGACCTATTCCATGATACTGGGCAATAAAAAGTGATGCACTTGCCATTGGAATACATACCTTCCCCTCTTTGCACAAAAGTCCTGTTTTTGGATCTATTTGTGCACCTACCTTTTCCCAATCTCTCATGTCGGCCTCTGAGGCATAATCTTGTAGGTCAGACAGTACATGGTCAAAACAAGGTAGTTCAGGCTGTAACATTGGCATTTGGATTTGAGCTGGTTGAGAGATAGCTGCTTGTCTGGCTGCTGAATCAGCTAGAGCATTTCCTCTAGCTACTTCTGTTTGTTGGCCTGTATGTGCTCTGCAATGTATTATGGCAAGAGTTCTAGGCAACTGAATGGCTTTTAACAATGACACTACCGAGAGAAATGAGAGATGCTTTTTCCATCAGCTGCAATAAAGCCACGCCTACTCCATATGACGCCAAAATCATACACCACGCCATACCCATATTTGGAGTCAGTGTAAATGTTTACATCTTGACCCTCAAACATTTGGCATGCCCTGGTGAGAGCAATCAATTCTGCAGCTTGTGCTGACTGATATGGGATAGGCTTGGCCTTAAGTATAACATCTGGAAGTTGCACAACCGCATATCCTGCATGATATGTGTGATCATTTGGCCTAGAACAAGATCCATCCACATACACATTTTGCACATTTGGCAAAGCAGTAGGGGACAAGACAGGTCTGGGAGATGTATCTTGGTGGATGAGAAATATAAAAAATAATAATAACCAAAATAATTAAAATGGTAAAGTCCTATTTGGAGGAATGTCCAATCAACACACAGTGAATAACATGAATGTTCATAAGTTGTTAAGTGGAAGTTTCAAAAATTGAAGCAAATCTTATGTGGTGAACTGCTTACCAGAAAGTAAGCCAAACGAGCGAGTGGCTTAAAACCCAGCCTGGGCCTTTAAGGAAAACGATCAAATGAGACAGGATTGATCACACTCGTCCCGTGTATTTGGATCCACGAAGGATTACCCAAAATTTTTTTTTTAAAAACATAGCGTAATACTGACAAAAATGTGAAAAAAATATAAAAATAAAATGTGCACCACTCACCAAAAACTAAATCATAAATAATCATATAAAATCCAGTGTTGTGAACACATATAGGATCATTAGGTGGGTGACATGCAATCATGCAATAAGGTGTATGATTCCCTTTGGAAAGGTGATGTGTAGATTTTACAGAGAATCTGCTTACCAGATATTAAAACCAAGTGAGCATATATTTTCCAAAGATTGAAAAAGAAGGTGCAACGAGCCACATAAAAAACCTGCTTACCAGATATTACAAACAAGTGAGCTTATAGCCATCCATCAGATGGAAGGTATGGAAAAGAAGGTGTAACAAGCCACACAGAAATCCTCATTAAATTCCTGCTTACCAGATATCATATAAGATGGGCAGATAATCACAGACACAGATCAAAATCCCTGGCTGGAACAGCGTGCCTCCGTTCTGACATCCTAGCCCCGAGATCAGCAGGGCATGATATACAAAAGGCAGGCAATAGTGTGATACTGTATTAACTGAAATGTATTCATAATAAAAGTACACTTACAATAAAAACGAAGTAACAAGCAGTGCCGGCCGGCATACAAACAGACTCCCGTCCTCAACAAGACCGCGTGGCGACGTCAGCGCGTCCCTCCCATTTCACATTTTTGTCAGTATTATGCTATGTTTTTTAAAAAAAATTTTTGGGTAATCCTTCGTGGATCCGAATACACGAGACGAGTGTGATCCATCCTGTCTCATTTGATCGTTTTCCTTAAAGGCCCAGGCTGGGTTTTAAGCCACTCGCTCGTTTGGCTTACTTTCTGGTAAGCAGTTCACCACAAGATTTGCTTCAATTTTTGAAACTTCCACTTAACAACTTATGAACATTCACGTTATTCACTGTGTGTTGATTGGACATTCCTCCAAATTATTTTTTAGCGCGGTTTTTTATATTTCTTTTCTGTTTTGGTGTACCTCACTTATAACCGCAGCTTTGCCATACTCTCCAAGCGCAGTTTTTTTGTTTTTCTATCTTGGTGGATGAGGTTGGTGCAGTCATGTTGTGGCACCACTTCATCCTGCTCTCCTTTTAATCCTAGCAGGGCATTTAAAATTGGAGCTGGGCCTGCATTAGGGGAATCATATTTAATATGCAGTTTTGGATTTGACAACAGTATCACCTCATAGCCGCTCAACCTTCGGGCGGACATATGTTGCGTATGTATATTTCTCAGTAATGTGGACACATTATGAGTAGTATACAAAGTAGTATCATGGCCCAAAGTGAAAGTTGCAGCCATTTCAACCAACATAGCACAAGACGCTAAAGCTCTGAAACATGCGGGCATGCCCTGAACTGGTACTGGTACCACCTTTGAAAAAAAGCAACAGGGCGAAGCTTGCCTCCATGCTCCTGAGCGAGGACACCTGCCATTGTTGTACAATTTTCCCTGGCATACAAATAAAACATCACATTATATTTAGGAAGGCCGAGGTCCTGGAGCTGTAACCATAGCATTTTTCAAATACACAAAATCATTACACATTTCATCTGTCCATTTAACACAGTCTGGCATATCTGAACCTGTGGCCTGTCTCAGGAGATTATCATAGTAAGAGCAGTCAGGTATCCATTGGCGGCAGTAACCAATCATACCTAGGAAGGTGAGCATGTCCTTCCTATTGAGTGGGTGGGGCAAACCCATCAGAGCCATAACTCTTTTATGACTGACTCTTCTTTCTTCTTTTGTGAGAACAAACCCTAGATATTCAACTGTTTTCTGACACCATTGCAACTTTTTCTTTGACACTTTATGACCACTTTCAAAAAGACAATTCAAATTTCTCCCATCCTGCAGGGCGGCCTCCCTTGTCAAGCTGCAGAGCCGGCCGGCTTTCGCATATACGCTTTCTAACTTCAATGGTCTTGTAAGTGCAACCTTTGTTTTTATACTCAATAAAACGTTGGATTTTATACTATGTGGAGCATTTTGTTTTTTACATGGGGATATTTCCATTTATGTTGATGTGAGCTGGAGAGAGCCCCTGGAATTGGACGCTTAGCGCCTGTTTTAAAGATCCCTGGCTGGGGTTGCAGCCATTCGCCCTTCAGGTCTCCTGTAATTAAGAGACCAATTCCATCTGGTAAGAGGCAGCATTTTTATCAAGAGGTGGAGGTTTATCTGCGCACTCTATTGTCATCACAGCAAGCTTTTTCCATTATTCACAGAGCACTTGGAGACAAACTTTGTTTCATGCATGTCATCTAACATGAATGGATTTTAATCATCACTTTTTTGTTTGAGCTATGGACTCTCTTTGGGTTTAATTTTCCGTATCTCTTCATTATTTTTTCATTTAAATTATGGTTTAGTTTCCATAGATTTGTCACATTATCTTTTTTTCTGATATTTGAGAATTTCATCTGTCAGCGATTTTGTCACTTATTGTTGATTATTCTTTCCGGACACAGTAATCAATATCTGTGTCCCATCAATTAATTGTCATTTGCAGTTTTTGTCTGTTTATTCCCACAGTGCATAACCACATTGACTAACACCATTTCTATCATATTTTATTCATTCAGTGATCACCATTCACTCTCATATCTGTATGAGACTTTTTTTTTGACACTCTCTGTTGTCACCCTCAGTTTAGCGCGACTTTTTGTTTTTTATATGATTTATGGTTTACTACTTTTTAGTCGCAGCTTTTGTTAATTAGTGTAAGCGCAATATTTATTTTTACCAAGCTGCAGAGTACCAGATCATCCGCATACTGCAGCAAGACTGAACCATGTTCAGGTGTCCAAGCTCTAAAAGTGGTTTGGAGGACAATAGAATAGACAACAGGTGAGTCTATATAGCCCTGGGGCAATCTACACCAGGTCAGCGTCCGATTTTTAAATCGGAGGGCAAAGAGTGGCTGTGTTTCCTCGTCCACAGGAATTGAAAAAAACGCGTTTGAGAGGTCAATTACAGAAAAATACTCAGCATCGGATGGTATGGAGGTGAGCAATGATGGCACATCAGGCACTATTGGGGCAATTGGTACCACTAAGTTGTTTATGGCCCTAAGGTCCTGTACAAACCTGTAACTGCCATCCGGCTTTTTAACAGGATTGATAGGAGTGTTGTAAGGAGAAATGATTTCTCTTAAAATACCTTTCTTCAAGAAATCCTCCACAATGGGCTCTATACCCTCTTCTTTTTCTCTGGATATGGGGTACTGTTTATGATACACAGGTAAAGCTCCTGGTTTCAAAGTGGCTTTATAGGGAGTACAGGAAATTAACCCTACATCAAGAGGATTCACTGCCCATACTCCCTCCTCACTCAATTTGACATCTTCCTCTTCTGGGTGTGAGAGCGATGTAAAAAGGTGAACCCTGTCAGATTTTACATATAATCCTCCTTTTGCAGTAATTTTCATTGTAATACCCAATTTTCCCAGCAAGTCCCTTCCCAAGAGACTCACAGGACAATCAGGAATAATTCTAAAGCAATGTTGCAGATTACAATCAGCACCAGTACGGATGCTTAGTGAAAGCAGGGGTGTTTTAAAAGTTTTGGTGAGTATCCCATTTATTCCCATTGAAGGCTCAGCATCCACAACCCCTCCTCTATAAAAATCCTTGCTAATGGTACTGCATGTCACTCCTGAATCAGGCACAATGGTACCTCATGCCCGTCTACAAACAATGAAATTATAGGCTGTTCATGATAAGAATAAGAGACAAGTGAAAATGCCAGGATACTACCTTCCGGGCAGCTTCATTGTGACTGCTGTTGTTTCCAAGAAATGGGGTACTTAACACCATGCTGCTACTGTACTGGGGGTGGTGCCTGAGGGGGAGTAGGTGCAGCCGGTGGCCCTGAATTTGAACACTCTCAGCCATACCAGGGGCATTGAGCTTTACAATGTCCGGGGTCCCCACAATTAAAATACCCTGACTTAGGATGTCTCTGCTAGAAGTCCCCTCTTTGTGACTGTCCTCTTCCCCTATATCCACCTCTATAACCCCCTCTATCCTGTCCCCTTTTCTTATAAAAGTTTCCCCTTTGATTTCCTGGGAAATTATCCTGGTAATGTATCGGTGCTGGTGTTTGCTTGGGGATGTCAAAACACCCCGCGGCCTCTTTTTCTGTCAATTTTTTTTGAAAGTCAGTCATACTCCTTGTCGCCCAATCTGAAATCTGCTGTCTCACAATGAGGGCATATTTAGGGGCCAGATTGCTAAGATAAGTCTGTATTAAAGGACTATGCATTCCATCCTGAGGATTAAGTCCGGCATCTTGTGTCCAGACCTCCTGAAATCTTTTCCAAAATTCCAACACTGACTCTGATGATTTCTGTTTGCAAGCTACTGCAGTAGGGAGTGACGACTTGTTGATGAAAACTCTTTTCATTTCCTTCTCTAACTCTTCCCACATAAGGTTCCTTCCTTCAACAGTGTTTAGTGAATAAGCCTCTGCCTTGGTAGTGGGTGCCTCTAGGACATCTATGGTGGGCACTGTAGTCCAATCCCAAGGAGAGGTCATTCCCACCAAACTATAATCATTATATCTTCCTGTGTATAATTTCTACCCTTACAAGCTTTCTTTAAATAAGCTATTGCCCCCAAAGCTGATGTGGAAGGTTTGGGGCAATGTTTGACAATACGATTGATATCTTCAATATCGATACATTTTATCACCATTACATCACCGACAGTCAGAAAAGGAAAGCAGCTTTGGATTGCTAGCTGCGTAGCTACTTCCTCTTTTTCTTCCAGTTTTTTCTTGTCAGCTATTTGTTTTAAAACTGCGTGTTGTGTGATCCCACCCTCTGCAGCTTGTTTTAATTTCTGAGTTGTACTCCTGGTCTGAGCAGGATCCTCCCTATAGGGTCCATGGGGCATCTTTATTTTATGTTCCCCCGCAGGTGTCTTTTCAGGTAACTCCTCATCCATTGTGGAGGAGGCAGCACCCATCAGCTGTTGCATTTGTGAAACTACAGGCAGTGGCTGATCTGATAGGACAGCAACCTGTGACTCTGGTAAGACCACAGGAAGTGCCTGACCCACCACTGCACCTTGCTGTGGAACAGATACAGAGGAAGCTGGTGCCTCTGCAGATGACACTCTATTCTCAAATGGACGAACTGCTGCAATTGCAGCCAAAAACGAAATGTCCTCTTTTGAGAACGAGGGGTATATTTGTTTTGGTAATCCCCTATTTGGCTGCGGTATATAAGGTGGAGGTGACGGAGCAACTGGGGGAGCAACTGGGGGAGCTACTGGGAGAGCTACTGGGGGAGCTACTGGGAAAGCTGATGCACATGGAACTAAGGACGGGAAAATTTAAGTCTCTTCTCACAAGCATGTAACCCCGGAGCTTCCTTGTCCCTTGTATTTGGACTTTTCTTTCTTATTTTCTTATCCGCTCTCTCATACCAGTAGGGGGCATACAATAACCAATTTCCCCACCTTTCCTCATATATTCCTTATCCCATAGGGGGTCTCCCGTATAATATGGGAAAGCTTCCCTATCTCCTAAGCAAAGTCCCTTGACCATGTCCATATGAAAAATGTCATTCTGACCCTGTCGGGGAAATAGGTCACTACTCCTCATGCCTTCAGTCCATCCCGCCAGATTATCTACCCAAGGGTTAATATACACATAATCAGTTCCACATATTCTAGCTACATAACATTTACATGTCTCTCCTACATCTGGAGGGGGAATCTTCTTCCCTGATAATTGACCCATAAAAATACAGTGGTGAACGCCACCTCACCTCGCAGCCTCCGACAAAATCCACACAATACACGTACAGATTATCTTATCTTATTTTATATACCGTATATACTTGAGTATAAGTCGTTCCGAGTATAAGTCGAGGCCCTAATTTACCACAAAAAAAATGGGAAAAACCTATTGACCCGAGTATAAAACGAGGGTGAGAAATGCACAGCTACTGTAAGTGGAAAAGAGGGTCAACAATGCCCATTTGCAGCCTCACTGTGCCCATTTGCAGCCATAGGTCCCCTGAACTTCAAACTCGGTAGTTAAGGGTTCCTAGATGCCCCCTAGCTGCAGCCAAAATGTATCTCAGGGCCACTTAGTGCTAAGAACCCCAAATTTGGTGTGCAAACCCAGTGGAACTAGCACCATAAAAGCTGGGGTTTCTAGCACCAAGTGGCCATGAGATACAGGGCCCCAAAAATCAGTTCAGAAAATGTCAAGCACTTTTTTGCAGCAGAGAATGACATTTTCCGAATCGGTTTTGGTGCCCCGTATCTCAGGGCTACTTGGTGCTAGGAACCCCAGCTTTGGATATGTTATAGGACCAGTTCCACTGGGTTTGCACACCAAACCTGGGGTTCCTAGCACCAAGTGGCCCTGAGATATGGGGCCCCAAACTTGGTTCAGAAAATGTCAAGCACTTTTCTGCAGCAGAGAAGGACATTTTCCGAACTGATTTTGGGGCCCCGTATCTCGGGGCCACTTAGTGCTAGGAACTTCAGCTTTGGATATGTTGTGGAACCAGTTCCACTGGGTTTGCACACCAAATTTGCTGCAGAAAAGTGCTTGACTCGAGTTCGAGGGGGGCACTTTCAGCACAAAAAAAGTGCTGAAAAATTCGACTTATACTCGAGTATATACGGTATATATATAATCTAAGCAATTAGCGATAGATAAGATAAGCAAAGAGGTTTGGGTTTTCCCGGGACACTCTATCAGATATCTTTATAAAACTTCTTACAGTACTGTATTATATTACTTTGGGTTTCTCAGAACCCCTTGGACTACTCAGAGCCCTTTGGACTACACAGAGCCCTTGGACTACTCAGAGCCCTTTGTTCCGTCACCCGAACTGACTTCTACCGAGTTTCATACATTTACATAAATGTTTTTAACACTACACCTTCTGTTAACCCCATATAGGGAAACGGTCTTTTAAACTAAAGTCAAGGTGAAAGAAATAATAATAATTAAATCAGACTCACCGGACTTAGAAACTTGGATGATGATCATCCCATTATTAATGACCGCCCCACAGGCTGCCACCAAACTCTGTTAGGGGGGCTAATGATCTTCTCCTAGGAGCAAGTGAACCACTTCTTGAAATATCTGCCTTGAGTGTTCTTTCAAACCCAATCAGGCCCGGAGATCATTCCAATAAGAAAATAATGACACAATAGTCAATGCCTGGAAATATTCTGCTTTTACTTCCGTAGACAATCACTTATATAATCAAAATGACATCACAAAAAAATGTTCAACCCTTTCATTAATATATTCTAGAACTACAGACATTACATATATATCAGATGTTTAAAAACCACCGGAAAATGAGACATGATTTCTTCATAAAGAAACTGTCAACAAGGAGAAAACGTCATGCGTCATTTCGGGGAAATCATGTTATTTACAAGGATTTGAAACTAACTTTTGATAGACGTCACATATACATATTATTCTAAGATGGATACATATTTTTATAGATTTTTATAGCTAAAATAAAGGAAAGCAAGCTAAAATATCCCTATAATCCCTGTGTTACCAACAGCTTGTGTTGCTATGCTCAGAGGATCAAAAAGCAAAGTGAGAGAAGTAGGCATAGCAGATGCCAGTAATGTACTATCGGGTACTGACCGGGTGCAGTTGGTAGCTTGCTATGAGCCAAATTCAGCCCCCCTGGAATCTGCATCTCCACCTGAAGCCCTGGATTCACGTAAAGTACTGTTGGGTGACTCAGTGCACGTTGGGAACTCTGGGGAGGGTTAGGGGACTAGTGACTGTGTGCCAGGTCCAGGCCCTAATGGGTTTCTAGAGCCAAGGCCCAGAGAGGAAACTAAAGTCACAATGAACTCTGAAATTGATAATGTTTTGTGTGATGTAAAAAGTCATGATCTGTGCTGTGCAGACGTTCCCTCTGCTGCAGTGGTGACTCCTGGGGCCCACCGGGCAGCCCCGAACCGGTCATTGCCCACTGCTACAGAGGGACTGTCTGTGAAAGGGCCCAATCCAACTGGGACGGACCCTTGTGAACTTGGCCAAGCAGGCCTGAGGTCCCCTCACACTGTTGTCTCCCTGGCATCTGCGGCAGATCGCTCTGAGTCCCCTGAGGCTGTTAAAATTGACATCAGCCTGGAGGAGTACAGAGGTCTGGCTGAGGGACGGTCAGTTGGGGATGGCGGGATGAGGGTGTACGGGGAACAGGACTGTGACTCTGTAACCATTTGTAAAGAAAAGGAATGTTTTGAAGTACCTGCTGAAAAGGCAAACTGTGTTTCAGTAGATCCTGGTAAGGACAAGCAAGGTGTGCTTGTAACCTTATGTGAGGCAAAGTCTTCTGTAGTCTGCTCCTCTGCCATCACAGCTACCAGTACATCCATTGTGGATTCTGGGCTGTGCATCACAGAGGAATGACCACAGGGTGAGGGGGCAAATCTGATCCAATCTGACTCTACTCCCTTGGCAGTTGCGGCTGACAGCACTGAGTTTTTAGGGGCTGATACATTTGTTACCAGCCCAGAGGAACTAAGGTGTTGTGCCAACAGATGTTCTGCTGAGGACGGAGTAGGAGTATGTGATGTGGGTCAGAGGACAACCCCCAGTGGAATTCAGTCTTCTGTGACCTTCTCCTCTGTCACCACAGTTGTGAGTACTGCCACTGCGGATTCATTGCGGTGTGTCACGGAGGGAATATTACAGGGTGACAGGGCAAATCTGGCCCCATCAGGGCCTACCACCTCAGCAGCTACAGCTGACAACACTGAGTACTTTCCGGCTGATAAGTCTGATGTTGGCCCAGAGGAACTGAGGTGTTGTGCTGACAGACCCTCTGCTGAGGGGGGCAGAGTAGGAGAGTGTGACATGGGTCAGAGGATGACCCCTGGCAGAATAAAGTATTTTGTGGCTTTATCCTCTGTACCCACAGCTATAAGTATCATGATTGGGGATTTGTTGCTGTGCATAACAGGGTAAGAACCACAGGATTATGGGGGAAAACTGACCCCATCTGAATCTGCCCTCTCAGAGGCTGCAGCTGATGGCACTGCATTCCTACAGGCTGATATGTTTGGTGTCAGCGTAGAGGAATTCAGGGGTTGTGCTGGCAGACCTTCTGTTGAGGCAGAAAGAGAAAAAGTGTGGGAGACATGTCAAAGGGTGGAGGCCCTGGTACCCAGGCCATGGAACCAGGCCCAGACCACCCAGGGTCGGCCTTATGCCAGGCTCAAACATCTGGGTGTGGTAGCTAATAGAGTACCACCAGATGGCCAAGACCAATGGCTGAGAATGCTGACAGCACACAATGACAAATTTGCCTGTACCCTTTCAGTAGGTAGTCAGTGGTCAGTGGATGAAGTGGATCTGCAGGTCAATCTGCTGGCCAATCCTGATCCAGACCCGTTAGGATCAGTTAGAGAGGGGTGCGGTCGCCCTCTCCTATCTGCAAGGGGACAAGCTGAAATGTCAGTGGTGCCAAGCTTCAGTTGGGGGAACCTTCACCCCCAACTTAGGGAACCTTCCACGCAGACGCGTTAGCTGACCCGTTTAGGCTCAGTTGTGCGTCATCTGGAAGGGGGAGATGTGACGAAAATGTAAGCGTAGGATAGCTTTGCCTTAACAAGATGTGGTGTGATCTGGTGTGATCTGTAGAAGTAGTGTAATTGTAGATGTAGTTTAATTTTGGGTTATTAAAAATATAGTATTCTATGTCAGTCATGCACATATGTTTTTTCATTAGCATTTGAAAAGGACAGAGACAGTTTTTTCTAGGATCGAAGTGACACCTAGATGCCAATAAAAGTTCCCATTAGCGTAAACATAGATTGCTACCTTCCTGAGGCTCAAAGAAAACTGCTAGTCATCTTGGCCACACGGATCTGCAGGGGGCATTTGCAAGGCTCCGGACAGTCTGTAAGCTTTGATTAATATCAAAAGATCTAAGGAACCTATTTTATCTCTCATAAAAGCTAAAATATTAACGGCAGAGAGATGAAAATAATTCCTTTTGATCGTACACGTGATGGGTTACGTGTACAAGTAACTCTGTATGTTTAGCAGGTGTGGAATCCTAGAGAGCCACACGAAACCGTTAAATGGCGCCTGATTGCAGCAGGCAGGCAGTTATTGGTACTCTTGCGATCGGCCTGATGTGCTGGTATCGGAAATCCTATCCATGACCCAGCAATCAGCGCCATTCTGGGCCAATTCCACTCTGGTTAATTCAGAACACAAAACCTTTTGTGGGCTGAGACAGGAACACCCCCCAGGGTTGATTGGCCAAGGGCTAAAGTCCAGCCCGCATCCATATTTCAATAAATTGGGTAGCTTGAGATATGGACTTTGTTCTTCCATGAAGCCAGTTCGAAACTGGGGAGTGCCCACATGTTCCAGTATGCTTCTACTAACGGATAGACTTTGGTCTTATTCCTTTTTATTTTCATAGCAAATTGCCAATTTGTGTGTCTTTCTGCATTTTTTGTATCTTTTTTGGTAAATTCTTTTTCTTTGTATATCTTATATGCACTGCCCACTTTTGGGATATTAAATGATAAAATTAATAAGTGTCTTCTGTGTACTAAGCTAGGACTGATATCTCTGGAGAGGTTGTTGTATTTTAGTGCCTAAGTACTCGGTCTAAGTTACGTGCCAATCGGTATGCAATTGCACTGCGTGTTGACAGATTGATTGCAGATTTTCCAGACAGAGATATATGTGTGTGTGGTGGCTCAGCAGACCAGTCTGCGGACAAACTGTTGGTGGTGGCAGGCTTTCGTTTATTGTGTGTCTGGTGTGTGGGGACAGTGGGAAGAGTGATTAACACCGGGGTTCAAGCTTGCAGGATAGCTGGAGGAACCCTAGATGTGTATAGTAATTGCTAGACTGCTTCCTAACCCTTATGCTGCATACACACGGTCGGACTTTTCGTCTACAAAAGTCCAACGGACGCCGACGGACCAAAGCCGGCTGACAATCCGATCGCGTGTGGGCTTCCCCGGATTTTCAGCTGACTTTTCCAGGAGCAAATCTGACGGACTTTAGATTTGAAACATGCTTCAAATCTTTACGTCGTAACTATGCCGGACCCAGAAATCCGCTTGTCTGTATGCTAGTCCGACGGACAAAAACCCACGCTAGGGCAGCTATTGGCTACTGGCTATCAACTTACTTATTTTAGTCCGGTGTACGTCATCACGTATGAATCCGTCGGACTTTTGTGTGATCGTATGTAGGCAAGTCCGTTCGTTAGAAAGTTTGCCGCAAGTCCGCCGCAAGTCCGCCAAAAGTCCATCGAAAGTCTTCGGACGGGCTGTTGGACTTTTGTAGCCGAAAAGTCCGACCGTGTGTACGCGGCATTAGAGTGCACCAGATTGTATGTAAGATTTTTATCTGCCTCTGTGTGGTCAGCTAGCTGGATTGGAGTGGAGTCTCCCTCTAGTGGTGGCCAAAGGTAGTCTAGGCTGTGAAAGTACCACAGCCAGTCTTACATGCTCAGAATAAATTCCCCCTTATTCCCTTAGTTCCTCCTATACCTCGGTCACGGAACGCACGTTGCGGTTAGTTAGGCACCGTGGGCGTGCAAATTCGTGACACTCCCCCCTGTCTTAGCTGACAAAATGTAAAAAAATCTCACGCAGGATCAGATGAACGCTCAATTACTAGCTGCTATACAGTCGAGCAGTGGCATGATAATGGGGAAAATCGAGGACCTAAAGGAGGATATAGGACTTCTTAGGCAAGATCTGCAGAATATGCAGGGGAGAGTGAGTGAATTGGAGAATATCCACTTTACAGGATGGACTCCCCCAGCAGTAAAAAAAAGCAGCAGAAATAGAAAAACTGATAGTACTGTGGCAACAAAAAATACACGATTTGGAAAATTGCATCTGAAGAAATAACATAAGAATTGTGGGTATGACAAAGAAAATAGAAAGATTGAATTTGGGACAATTTGTGAGAGATGGATAAAAACGATCTTTTCGGATGCAGAGTTATCTATGGCATTTGGAGTGGAGGGAGCTCATAGAGTTCCAGAGAGATCACCACACCCAGGTGCACCAGCAAGACCATTATTAGCAAGACTACTAAATTGTAAGGATCAAGATCTGGTATTGTGGAAGGCAAGACAAAAGGGAAACATACAGTTTGAGAGTAATAAAATATCTATATTCCCAGACTTTTCGTTGGAGCTACAGAAGCGATGTGCAACATTTAATGAAATTAAGCAAAAACTCTGGGAAAAAGAAATTGAATACTCAATGATGTATCCGGCTCGATTAAGAATGGTGAATGATGGAAAGACTTTTTTTTCAACACCCCAGAGCAAGCCCAAGGTTGATTAATTGATGATTAATTATGATATATCATGATATATCATGATAATTACGACAAATTATAGTGTTGAACTTTGAATAGTGATTAATGCAATTTGGTTGATGTAATTTGGTGGATGGGCGATTGTTAGATTGGTTGTTATTTATTTATTTTTTGGGATTATTGGTGCAATTGATAAAACATTCTGTCTGGTATTTTGAAGAAATGCAAATTGAGGGGTAGGGTTGAAACATCCCCTCCTTTTTTTTTTTTTTTTTTTAAGGTGACTACACGTTCACATGCATTTTAAGGTAGACGGAGTAGACAAAGTCTTTTTTTTTTTTGTTTTTTTGTTTTTTCTCTCTTTTTTGGGTGACTACACATGCACATGCATTTTATGGTGACTACACAGAAGTGTTTTTTTTTTTTTTTTTTTTTTTTTTTAGGTGACTAAACATGCACATGCATTTTACGGTGACTACACGGAAGTGCTTTTTTTTTCTTTCTGGCTTTGGATATGCATATGATTTGATAATATATGAGTTATACACAGCGAGTATAGAATATGCATTCATAAAGGGTATCAAATGGGAAGTAGATAAACACATTGAGAGTATATGGATATAGACTTGCCCAAACTCCCCTACATTATATAACATGGTATAGGATATTATAAATTATTATTATAGTTATTATTTATTTATTTTTAATTAATTAATTATTTTTTTTGCTGTGTGCCTCTCCTTACCCTTGAGAAATAGAAGAGGAGTATATTGAAAGATATGTAAAGTTAGCTGAGAAATGTTTTGTGGGTCTCTCAGAGCCAGATAGGCTGAGAACACTACGTATTGCTTCCATACAAGATAGTGCTGTATGGTGGCAATGCCCCGATAATAATTTTAAATTGTTGGTGTATGAGTAAGGTAGGATGGATGGTAAGAATGAAGTGTATACAATTAAAAACTGATAATATACCAAATATAAAGACTGCTGCTTAGTATCACCAGGAAAACTAGTCCCTAGAGGTAGGAGGAAGGGGCACTTATTGGCGATAGAATTAAAGAATAGATTAAACATAGGAAAAAGGCCAGATATGGCTGAGCAGTGTGCAATATTGACATGGAATGTAAGAGGCCTAAGGACAGCAGTGAAACAGACTCAAGTATTTGATGTTATACACTACCATTTGTGATTATAGGACTGTATAATCCACCTCCGGCTAATATGAAGGTATTAAAAGAAGCAGTGATATTTATGGCACAAGAGGTATATGTTATATGTATGGGGGATTTTAATATGTTAATGAATCCAGTTATGGATAAACATGGAAAGCTACCTAGGAATCAAGTGGGTGGAAAGAGTAAATTTGAGAAGTTTGTCGAGGAGGTTGGATGGGTGGATATATGGAGAATCAAGAACCCTCAAACTAGGGCTTATTCATGCTTGACATCAGGAAAGGGATGTATGTCCAGGATTGAATTAATATTGGGGAATGAGAAAATAATATCATTAGTAGACTCAGTAGTTTATCTCCCCAGGGGAGCATCGGACCACTCACCTATGGTATGTAAGCTGTTAAAAAGCCCTATGGGAAAACACTTAGGATGGAGAGTGCACCCTACTGGTTGTTGCAGATAGGAGCTAATGATCGTATACCAGAACAACTGGAGTTGTTCCTTGAGGCCCATAGAGATACACAGATGGATGGGAATATATGGGACACTTTTAAGGCATACTTAAGGGGAGCCCTGAAACAGAATAATAGGCAACAAGAGGAAGAGCTAGAGCGGGCACGTGAAGGAGCAGAAGCAGAATTCATAATTAACAATTCAAATTCTAATCAGCAAGAATGGGAAAACCTTACTCGTCAGTATATAAGTAAGTTATTAGCACTTCTAAAGATTTTATGAATACTACGTTACAATGTATACATCAACCTTGATGTGTGCAGAGGAAGATATTGAGAAATATCTCAATGAGTTGGAGTTTCCTGAACTTATGGAAGAGCAGATCTTAATGTTGGAAGAAGAGATTGATGAGGAGGAAGTGAGGGATCTCATAGATGGCAACCGGGAAATCACCCGGTCCAGATGGTATACCCTTAGAGGTATATTTAAGATATATAGATATTACAGTACTAGTATTACCAATCTCTATGTACAAGACTAGGGATGAGCTTCGAGTTCGAGTCGAACTCATGTTCGACTCGAACATTGGCAGTTCGCAAGTTCGCCGAACAGTGAACAATTTGGGGTGTTCGCGGCAAATTCGAATGCCGTGGAACACCCTTTAAAAGTCTATGGGAGAAATCAAAAGTGCTAATTTTAAAGGCTTATATGCAAGTTATTGCCATAAAAAGTGTTTGGGGACCTGGGTCCTGCCCCAGGGGACATGGATCAATGCAAAAAAAGTTTTAAAAACGGCCGTTTTTTCAGGAGCAGTGATTTTAATAATGCTTAAAGTCAAACAATAAAAGTGTAATATCCCTTTAAATTTCGTAGCTGGGGCTGTCTATAGTATGCCTGTAAAGGGGCGCATGTTTCCCGTGTTTAGAACAGTCTGACAGCAAAATTACATTTCGAAGGAAAAAACCCATTTAAAACTACCCGCGGCTATTGCATTGCCGACAATACACATAGAAGTTCATTGATAAAAATGGCATGGGAATTCCCCACAGGGCAACCCCGAACCAAAATTTAAAAAAAAAATGACGTGGGAGTCCCCCTAAGTTCCATACAAGGCCCTTCAGGTCTGGTATGGATATTAAGGGGAACCCCGGTCAAAATTTAAAAAAAAATGACGTGGGGTTCCCCCTAAACTCCATACCAGACCCTTCAGGTCTGGTATGGATTTTAAGGGGAACCCCGCGCCAAAAAAAAAAACGGCGTGGGGTCCCCCCAAAAATCTATACCAGACCCTTATCCGAGCACGCAACCTGGCAGGCCGCAGGAAAAGAGGGCAGGATGAAAGTGCGGCCCCCCCCTCCTGAACCGTACCAGGCCACATGCCCTCAACATTGGGAGGGTGCTTTGGGGTAGCCCCCCAAAACACCTTGTCCTCATGTTGATGAGGACAAGGGCCTCATCCCCACAACCCTGGTCGGTGGTTGTGGGGGTCTGCGGGCGGGGGGCTTATCGGAATCTGGAAGCCCCCTTTAACTTACCCCTACCATTTCACTAAAAAACTGTCAAAAATGTTAAAAATGACAAGAGACAGTTTTTGACAATTCCTTTATTTAAATGCTTCTTCTTTCTTCTATCTTCCTTCATCTTCTGGTTCTTCTGGTTCTTCCTCCGGCGTTCTCGTCCAGCATCTCCTCCGCGGCGTCTTCTATCTTCTTCTACTCGGGCCGCTCCGCACCCATGGCATGGGGGGAGGCTCCCGCTCTTCTCTTCATCTTCTTCTTCTTCTCTTCTTCTTTCTTCTCTTCTTCATTTTCTTCTCTGGGCCGCTCCGCACCCATGCTGGCATGGAGGGAGGCTCCCGCTGTGTGACGACGTCTCCTCGTCTGACGGTTCTTAAATAACGGGGGCGGGGCCACCCGGTGACCCCGCCCCCCTCTGACGCACGGGACATGACGGGACTTCCCTGTGGCATTCCCCGTGACGTCACAGGGAAGTCCCGTCAAGTCACCGTGCGTCAGAGGGGGCGGGGTCACCGGGTGGCCCCGCCCCCCATTATTTAAGAACCGTCAGACGAAGAGACGCCATCACACAGCGGGAGCCTCCCTCCATGCCAGCATGGGTGCGGAGTGGCCCGGAGAAGAAAATGAAGAAGAGAAGAAGGAAGAAGAGAAGATGAAGAAGAAGATGAAGAGAAGAGCGGGAGCCTCCCCCCATGCCATGGGTGCGGAGCGGCCCGAGGAGAAGAAGATAGAAGACGCCGAGATGCTGAACGAGAACGCCGGAGGAAGAACCAGAAGAGCCAGAAGAACCAGAAGAAGAAGAAGATGAAGGAAGATAGAAGAAAGAAGAAGCATTTAAATAAAGGAATTGTCAAAAACTGTTTCTTGTCATTTTTAACATTTTTGACAGTTTTTTAGTGAAATGGTAGGGGTAAGTACCCCCTTACCATTTCCCACAGGGGGGGGCCGGAATCTGGAGGTCCCCTTGTTAGGGGTCCAGATTCTGATAAGCCGCCCGCAGACCCCCACAACCACCGGCCAGGGTTGTGGGGATGAGGCCCTTGTCCTCATCAACATGGGGACAAGGTGTTTTGGGGGGCTACCCCAAAGCACCCTCCCAATCTTGAGGGCATGTAGCCTGGTACGGTTCAGGAGGGGGGCCGCACGCTTGTCCCCCCCTCTTTTCCTGCGGCCTGCCAGGTTGCATGCACAGATAAGGGTCTGGTATGGATTTTTGGGGGGACCCCACGCCGTTTTTTTGTTTTTTTTGGCGCGGGGTTCCCCTTAAAATCCATACCAGACCTGAAGGGTCTGGTATGGAATTTAGGGGGAACCCCACATCATTTTTTTTTTAATTTTGACCGGGGTTCCCCTTAATATCCATACCAGACCTTTTTTTTAATAATCAAAAATTTTATTGTTTATTTCATTTATATACACACCATTTATATACACACCATTTATACAACATTCTATACCCCTTTGTTCAAACAATAGAAACATACTACACATTACATCCTACATCACCTACCCCCGTTTTCCCCCCTGTCCCAGTGGCCGACATTTACATATGCGAGGGTAAAAAAAAAAAAAAAAATAAAAAAAAAAAAAAAATAAAAAAAAAAAACAAAAAAAAAAAAAAAAATTAAAAAAATGGTACCCACCCCACCGTGTTTATCGTGCTTATGTTTATAGAGTGTTAAAAAAAAAAAAAATTTTCTTTTCTCTCCTTTTTCCTTTCCCTTTTCCCTTTTTTCCCCCTTTCTTTTTAAATACTTCCCCCTTATTCTAAATGGTGTCTTAGTCCCCTCCATTCCTTGTTATATATTGTGTGCAGAGAAAAAATAAATAAATAAATAAGTAAATAACAAAAATAAATAAATAAATAAATAACGAGATAAATAAATAAATAAATAAATGGTACCCACCCCACCGTGTTTATCGTGCTTATATTATAAAGTGTTAAAAAATAAAATTATAAATAAGTTCCCCCTAATTCTTATTAGTGTCCTTAATCACTTCAATTCGTAATTATATATTGTGTGAAGAAAAAAAAAAAAAAAAAAAAAAGAAAAAAGGAAAAAAGGGGGGGGGAGGTGGGGTGGGGAGTTCCCCCCTTATTCTGATTGTGTCTTTAGTCCCCACAATTCCTTGTTATGTATTGTGAGGAGGAAAAAAAAAAAAAAAAAAAAAAAAAAAAAAATTCCCTTCCGTGTATATTCGTGTTTATATTTATATAATTTATAAAGTGTTTTTAAAGATAAATTCATAAGTACATTCCCCCCTTTTTCTAATTCGTGTCATTAATTACTTCAATTCATTATTAAATACAACCCCTGTATTCTAATTCGTGTCACTACCCACTAAAATTCATTATTAGAAGATGTGTTTAAAAAAAAAAATAAATAAATAAATAAAAAAATAAAAAATAAAATAAAAATAAAATAAAAGGGGGGATTTCCCCATAATTCATATTTGTTATTAATCGTGTGCCCATCTCCTTCCCCCCTCCACCTCCAATGTTTGTCAACACTGGGACAAGAGGGGAATAGTAAATAAAAAAAAAAAAAAAAAAAAAAACACAAAATAAGCGAAAACCACATATACATTTACCCATACATTATCTTACCCCCAACCCTCTTTGATTAGCATTAGAGAAGTTATATAACTATTTTCATCTATCCTTCAGGGCCATTCTTCTTATGTTTCTATTCTAAATGACTATACCATTCCTTCCTCCTACCCATCTGTATTTCCCTCTTCTATTATCTCCTCAGCACATTGTTCCCAGTTTGCCCATGTCGTTTCAAATTTCTTTCTTTGGTTTTTGACCACATGAACCCATCTCTCTGCTTCCTTTATTACATTAACCTCGTTTCTCCACTCTATGACTGACGGGATCCGGTCCTGTCTCCAGTACTTTGGAATTAGTTTTTTCGCTGCATTTAACAAATGTGGGGTTATACTTTCTCTATATTTTTTGATAGGTCCAGTCATTCCATGAAATAAATATTGTATGGGCCCAAACTCTATGTGCTCCATCGTCATTTTCTTAATCCAGGGGGCTACTAATTCCCAAAAACGCTTAATTATTGGACACGTCCACCATAGGTGAAGAAACGTTCCCCTCTGTCCACAGCCCCTCCAGCATTTGTCATTAGCTTCTGAAGAGATTTGTGCCATTTTAACTGGTGTCCTATACCATCTCGCTAGGAATTTATATGCCATTTCTTGCACCTTTGTGCTTATGGAGGTAGTAAATGTTAACGATATCATTTTATTTATTTGTTTATCTGTCCACACTTGGCCTAGCTCCCTCTCCCATTCTTTTATAAAGTATGGAGGTTTCTTTTCTTGTTCTCCTAGAATCATTCTGTACGTCCAGGATAGTGTATGCCCATCTTCCGATGTCTGTGCACACTTCCTCTCAAATGCGGTAAGTGTATTTATGGATCTTAACGGTTTTATTTTCTTAAGGAAGCTCGTCATTTGACGGTATTTCCATTCTGCCATTCTTGTCTCCCCAAATTTCAAGATCATCTCTGTCAGTGGTATTAAAACTCCACTTGGGGCAAACTTACCGCATCTAATATTCCCGTCTTGTCCCCACGCCCCCAGACTTCCCGTCTTCTCCCCCGGGGGGAACCACGGAAATCCCTCCAGAGGAGTCAGAGGGGAGGTCTGTGGGGCATACCTACCCTCTTTATTCATTCTATCCCATACTTCTAATGTATTCAGGGTTATTGGTGATGTCCATTGTGACAGCCCTCTCAGTGACCCTTGTATCCATGGTGCTCCTGCCAGGTTTCTCCCCGCCATCATCATTTCTGCCTGTACCCATGGTTTTCTATCTAGGTCATGGCACCAGTCTATTATTCTAACTAGCGCCATGGCCTTATAATAGGATGTTATATCCGGGAGTCCTAGGCCACCCTCCGCTCTACTCCTTCTTAAGATGTCGTACGCCAATCTAGGCCTTTTATCGTTCCATACAAAGGCTATTAAAAGCCGACGCATTTGTTTAAGGAGATTCGCCGGCAACCTGATTGGCACTGTACGCAGCACATAAACTATTCTGGGCAGTATACTCATTTTTATGGCACTGATTCTTCCGAACCAGGTCAAGTATTTCCCCTTCCATTTCTTTAATTCTTCTGTTATTTCTTTCACTAATGAGCCATAATTATGCTCCAACAATAGTTCATAGTCTGCGCTTATCTGTACCCCCAGGTACGTCAGCGACTCCCTGTTCCATATAAATGGGTATTTCTCCTTCAGTGTTCTCTCCATCTCCGCTGGGACATGACTGGGAAGGATGACTGATTTCTCGAAATTAATCTTAAAGCCAGATACCCTTCCAAATTTCTGTACTTCTACCATCAATGCGGCTATAGATGTCTGGGGAGTGGACATGAAAAATAATAAATCGTCCGCATATGCTGCTACTTTATGTTCCGTATGGCCTATGTGCGTCCCCGCTATCTCCTTATTCTTTCTGATTCTACGCAAAAAGGGTTCCATTACTATTGCAAATATCAGTGGGGACAGTGGGCACCCCTGCCTGGTACCGTTTTGTATGTTAAAGCATTCAGATACTGTCCCATTTACCTTAATTCTTGCTCTTGGTTTTGTGTATAGTGCCATAATCCATCCCAGCATTCTCTCCCCCAGTCCTATGCTCCCCAGTACTTCTCTCATAAAGCCCCAGTTCACTCTGTCGAAGGCTTTCTCCGCATCCATCGACAGAGTGATTCCTGGGGCTTCACCTGGGCCATGTTGCATCCAATGCAGTATGTGGAGTGCGCGGGTGGTATTATCTCTTGCTTCTCGCCCCTTTACAAACCCTGCTTGATCTGGGTGTACTAAATCTCCTACATCTTCCTGTAGTCTCAGGGCCAGAATTTTTGCCAGTATCTTGGTGTCTGAGTTCAGCAGAGAGATCGGCCTGTAATTGGCACATACCTGGGGATCTTTTCCCTCTTTTGGCAAAACCGTTATGTACGCCAGTGATGCTTCTGAGGAGAGTGGATTTCCAGCACCCACAGAGTTGAAATAATCACAAAGTGGCTTTACCAAAATTGGGAGAAATTTCTTGTAATATATGTTTGTCAGCCCGTCCGGGCCCGGGCTTTTCCCTGGGGGTAGGGCTGCTATCACTCTGCTCAACTCTTCCACCGTGATTGGGCGTTCCATAATCTCGGAGGTTTCTCTGTTTAGTATGGGCATGTCTGCGTTCTCAATGTAATCCTTGATCTTATCTCTCCTTTGTTCCTCGCTTTCCCCTTCTTCAAATGGTTCTGTTTTGGAGATGTTATATAGTGCCTCATAAAATTTACTAAATTCTTTTGCTATCGCCTTTGTGTCTATTATTTTCCTACCCTGAACTAGTAAGCTGTGCACGTGTCTGGAGTCCTGTTGTTTTTTAAGTTGTTTTGCCAGTAGCTTACCGCATTTATTTCCTTGTTCATATGCTCTATTTGCGTAAAACCTAATTTTGTTCTTCGCTTTATATTCTAAATATTGCGCAAGCTCTGCCCGTACACTCTCCAGACGTCTACCATCCACTGGATCGAGATTTTCCTTATGCTTTATCTCTAGGGTTCTGATCTTCTCTAGTAATCCATCCATTTCCCTTTTGCTTTCCTTTTTCATATATGTACCGATGGCAATTAAGTCCCCCCTTACAACCGCTTTGTGTGCTTCCCACACCACTTGATCTGACACTCCTTCCGTTTTATTTATTTCAAAATACTCCTTTATCTTAACCCTTAATTTCTCCACTATGTCTTCTTTATCCAACAATGATTCGTTCAGACGCCAAGTTCGTTCCGCCCGAGTCATTTGAGTTGGTTGAAGGGTCAAAATCATTGGGGCATGGTCAGACATAGTTATTGGTTCAATTGTACTTGTGCTGACATTCCCCAAGTAGAATTGATCCACCAAAAAGAGGTCTAGCCGTGAGTACATATCGTGTATTTTAGAGTAATAGCTATAATCCCTGATACCTGGATGTAAAGCTCTCCAAGTATCCACTAGGTGTTGAGAGCGTAAGATTTGTTTAACCCGCTTTATGGCTTTAAAAGACATGGCAGTTCTACCCGTAGAGGTATCTATACTCGGCTCTAACACCATATTAAAATCTCCTCCTACCACTACACACCCTTCCTTAAATTCTTCCAGTTTTCTAAATACTTTAACCAGAAAGTTAGCTGTCCCAACATTGGGCGAATATATTGAAGCAAAGGTATACCGTCTCCCCTGTAGCGTACCCTTTACAAACAAGTACCGACCTTCTGGGTCACTTTGCAGAGTCTCCATGGTCCATGGGCAAGATTTTTTGAACGCAATTGTGACCCCTCTTGCCCTCGCTATTGGGGATGCTGCATGATACCATTGATTCAGTATATTCCGGGGTAAGCTTGGAATTGAGCTGCTCTTAAAATGGGTCTCCTGCAGGAAAACAACATCAACTCCCCAATGTTGCAGCTCCACCCATAAGCGCCCTCTTTTAATTGGTGAATTCAAGCCCCTCACATTATATGACAAAATTTTCAAAATGGCTGTCATTTTATTTCATTTTAGAACACCCAGCCCCTTGCTCTTGTTCTCTATCTTCTCCTCTGCCAATCCCACCCCCCCTTCTACCCCCCCCTCCCCGTCATTCATTACTTCCAAACAAAAAACCCAGAAAAACCCAAAAATATACCACTTGTATATCATAAATATATACCTTACATACTTACATCCTGTCCTCCCATACCACAAACCTTCCATTAGGGGTATTTCTAAAAATCGGGTATTTAGCTTGCGCACACCTACACCGCCTGTGCGCCAGCCACCACCCTTCCCTGCCTTCCGCAGGATTATTCTCCCCTTCCATTGGGGCTGACCTATTGACCTACCTAAGGTACACATTCCCCACTACACCTTCCCTTCCAATCCCTCCCCCTCTCCCCGGCCTTACTCTGTTAAACCCCTCCTGAGTGGAAAGGACAAAAAAAAAAAAAAAAAAAAAAAAAAAATGTCCCTTAAGTCCTTCTCTGGGCTATCCCCCTATTAACCTTTGCTGGTACTTCTTGCCATTTCTCTGCTCGTTGTAGGGGGGGCCCTAGACAGCTTATTCTCCAGTCCACAAAGTCCACCTTCGGGAGATCTAATTTTTCCACAAATACTTTTAGATCGTCTTTCGTTCGCAATGTTGCGGTTCTTCCATTCCTGGAAGCTGTTAGACTGAAAGGGAACCCCCACCTATACTTGATCTCCGCCTTCCGTAAAATTTCCAGCAATGGGCGAACCGCCCCACGTTTAAAGAGAGTCCTTTTCGATATATCTGGATACAGAGCTATGTTTGAACCTTCAAATGTAATCCTAGGGTTATCACGTGCCATCTTCATTATACTCTCCTTCACTGCATATTTGTGCACTTTACATATTACATCTCTGGGTACGTCAGTTTTTGTGCTCTTGGAGTGGGCCCGGTGTATCCGGTCTATTTCTATAACATTAGGGGCTTGATCTCCTAAAATCTGTCCAAACATTTTTTGTGCCACTGGGGCTAGTTCTGTCGCTGTGATTGACTCTTTCAGTCCCTTTATACGTATATTTTGACGTTTATCCCTATTCTCATATTCATCCAACTGGTCCCTGTATGCATTTAAAGTTTCTTCATATTTTTTCATGGATTCTTGAGTTTCCGTCACAGCTTGTATAATGTCTTCTTGTTCTTTTTCCATCCCCTCTACTCTGTATCCCAGGTCCCTGATGTCCTCTTTTACACTTGCTACTGCTTGCATACAAGATTGTTCAACTGCATTTATTAATTGCTGAATATCACTTTTAGTAGGGAGGGCCTTCAACAGGTCCCAGATATCCCTTTCTGGGTCTACACTTTGTCCAGTCCATCCTTGTGTGTTCCCACCACCGTTTTGGAGGCTCTCCTGGTCACAGTCCATGCCATGTCTCTGCGGTGACCCACATCTTCCCTCTCCCCCACCTTTTATACTTGGGTATTCCTGACTATTACTTCGGTCCATGTTGGGGGTTGGGTCCTCTCCTTCTCTTGCTCTCATCCTCTCCATATCTATGGTCTCAGACTCTTCTTGAGTCTGTCTATTATCCTCCCCCTGTGTCACTGTACCCCGGCTTCCCGTTGATGTACTTTGTATAGCCGTTTCTAAGTGTCCATTACCCGGAGCTAGCTGGCCTGTATTTTTAGCCCCTTTTACCTGGGGGCACCCACCACCACTACCGGGAGGGCTCTGCTCCGGGGTCCTCCTCCCTCTTCCCGCTGTAGGAGGTCTCTTACCGTTCACGACGATACTGTCCCCTTTCGGCTGTACATCCGCCCGCTTTATCCCGGACTCACACTCTGTTTTCTCCACTCCGTCAGTTATGGTGGCTCCGCTCCGTTTTTTAATATCCAGCCGTCCAGTTGGCTCAGGTGTGCGGGGGGACATGAAAGCCTTAATGCCGTCCATTGATTTCCTTCCTCTTCCTGCTGTTGGCTGCGCGGCTACTTGTCTGCGAGTTGTCATCCTTGTACAATAACACAGTGGAAGCTGTGGTGTAATAAAGCGGTGGCCCGACTGGCCAGTAACACAGCAGTGGAATGATGTAATTAAATAGAGGGGATCTTGTACAGTGGCACCGTGGGAACTGTGATGTGATGAAGCAGTGATCCAGCCAGCCAGTAACACAGCGGTGGAATGGCGTAATTAAATTAAAAATAATTTCATACACTGACACAGTGGGGACTGTGATATCATGTGGCAGTGACCCAGCCAGTCAGTAACACAGCGGTGGGATGGTATGGTTACTGGTATAGTTAAAGTTGCGTGCAGTGACACAGTGGGAGCTGTGGTATAATGAGGCAATGAACAAGCCTGCCAGTAACACAGTGGTGGAATAGTAAAGTTAATAATATGTTTTAACTTGATATAATTTCGTACTCTGACATAGTAGGAGTTGTGTTATAATGAAGCAGTGATCCAGCCAGCCAGTAACACAGCGGTGGAGTAATATAATTAGATTGAAGGGGTTTAATACAGTGACACAATGGGAGCTGTGATGTGTAAAAACAGTGACCCAGCCGGCCAGTAACACAGCGATGGAGTGGTATTTGTAAATAGTCTGTGTAGATAGAAGGGATGTTCATGAAGGGATCAGGAGGAGCCTCCAATCACCTCTCACCTCACTCTCCTTTCACTTTCGGTTTTGGCCGTTTCTCCTGTCTCTCCTGAGAGCTCCGGTGTGTGTTTGTCTGCCTTACGGTATGTAACAGGATTGAAGCCAAGCAGCTTGACAGGCATGCCCAGGCAGACAAGAGAGCTCTGTTGTGTATCCTCCCAGCGATCAGCTTGACTGAAGCCAAGTATTTCAGCAGGTATGCAGTCTCTCTCTCTCTCACTCTATGGCTCAGCGTCTCTGTATTCCATCTGACAGCCGGATGATTTCTCGTGCTCTTAGCCCGGGAACATGAGGGGGGGGAGGAGCACTTCACTCACTCACACACTCACGCCCATCCTCACCATACCAGACCTAAAGGGTCTGGTATGGAATTTAGGGGGATTCCCACGTAATTTTTTTTTTTAATTTTGGTTCGGGGTTTCCCTGTGGAGAATTCCCATGCCGTTTTTATCAATGAACTTCTATGTGTATTGTCGGCAATGCAATAGCCGCGAGTAGTTTTAAATGGGTTTTTTCCTTCGAAATGTCATTTTGCTATCAGACTGTTCTAAACACGGGAAACATGCGCCCCTTTACAGGCATACTATAGACACCCCCCAGGTACGAAATTTAAAGAGATATTACACTTTTATTGTTTGACTTTAAGCATTATTAAAATCACTGCTCCTGAAAAAACTGCCGTTTTTAAAACTTTTTTTGCATTGATCCATGTCCCCTGGGGCAGGACCCAGGTCCCCAAACACTTTTTTGGACAATAACTTGCATATAAGCCTTTAAAATTAGCACTTTTGATTATTCATGTTCGTGTCCCATAGACTTTAACGGTGTTCGCGTGTTCGAACAAACTTTTTTCCTGTTCGCATGTTCTGGTGCGAACCGAACAGGGGGGTGTTCGGCTTATCCCTATACAAGACTACAGTAGTATTAATACCAAAACTGGATAAAGATCTGAGTGAGTGTCCCTCTTATAGACTAATCTCTCTATTAAATATAGATTATAAGATCCTAGCCAAAATTCTTGCAAAAAGGTTAAATATGGTTATTACCTCTATTGTCCATATTGATCAAACAGGATTTATTCCAGGGAAAGCAACATAAACAATATAAGAAGAATGCAAATAGTAGCACAGTTAAAAGAGCATATTCCAAATACGTCTGCACTGGCATACTTGAATACAGCTAGAGCATTTGACTCTATAGAGTGGCCTTTTCAAAGAGTGACAATGAAAAGATTTGGATTTGGAGAAGGATTTATAAAATGGGCGGGTATATTATATAAACAGCCATGGTCAAATTAGCCTGTGAATGGTATGCTATCACCCCATGTAAATCTGTAGTCCCTCCTATAGAGGGACTAGACAAGGATGTCCCCTATCTCCACAACTGTTTGCAATAGCGATAGAAGCTTTATCGTTAAGGTTCAGGCAGTCAAAGAAATTCAAGGGAATTACTCTAGGGGAAAAAACTGAGTGTATTGGATTGTATGCAGATGGTATCGTATTATATATGTCGGATGCTCAGAATACATTAAATGAAGCCATGAAGATAATAGAGACCTTTAGAGAGTTTTCTGGCATGAAGATAAATTGGCAGAAATCTGCACTGATGCCATTAAGACAAGAAAAAAAAAAGATGGGAGACGGGGGGGAGTTTGGGGGTAGAGCCCCCATTAAAAACAGATGTTGACAACGTGAAAGAAGTTTGTTTGAAATTTTTGGAATACATATAGATGTTGTAAAATATATATCTTTTTGAAATAAAATAAAGAGTATTAAAAAAATATATATATAGTATTTAGCATTTGTCGTTTAATTTTTTTTACCAAAAGTGTCTTAAGCTAGTACACCTTACCTAATTAGTCTCACTTTTAAAGCCCTTTCTCTTCTCTTTATTGGACTTCTCACAAAATATCATGTTTTTTGGTATATGGCAGAGCATGCATTTCCTTTCCCATGATGCAATGCTCTGGCCCCATTGGCCTCATTGGCCAATCACTAGACCCAAAGACCAGATCTCCTGAACATGGAAAAACTTTGAACCCTATTAAAGTCTATGAGACCCGAACTTGAAAAATCAAAAGTCCCCATTTTTTTTTAATATATATTTTATTGAGTAATTCAAATGACAAAATAGAATAACGTTATAATATTATGAATTTCTCAGAAGTAAAAGTCACCATTTTGAAGGCTTATATGCAAACATTTTAAAAAAAAAAAAGATAATTTTTACAGGAACAGAGATTTTATTGATGCTTAAAGTGAAACTGTAAAAATGAAAAAATCCTCTAAATATAGTGCCTGGGGGGTCCCCGTAGTCTGCCTGTAAAGTGGCACATCTATACCATGTATAGAACCTGCTGCAGCAAAATTGACATATATATATATATATGGCTGCAAGCCATTGCCGGCAATACAAAAATGTAAAAAAAAATGACATGGAAGCCCCCCCAATCCATACCAGGCCCTTTTGGGTTTTAAGGGGAACCCCATGCCAAAATTTAAAAGAAAAAACTGCGTGGGTCCCTGCCCAAAACCTATACCAGACCCTTAACCAAGCATGCAGCCTGACTGGCCAGGAAAGGGAGGGAAAGAGTGATTTCCCCCCCCGAACCATGCCAGGCCACATGCCCTCAACATGGGGTGGTGCTTTGCTCTTTCCCCCCGCCCCAAAGCACCTTGTCCCCATGTTGATGGGGACAAGGACTTCTTCCTGACAACCCTGGACTGGGGTTGTGGGTTCTGCGAGCAGGAGGCTTATTGGAATATGGAAGCCCCTTTTAACAAGGCCCCCTCCGGATCCCCCCCCATGTTAATGAGTATGGGGTAAATAGTACCCCTACCCATTCACAAAAAAAGTGTCAAAAAGAAATAATAACACACACAATTTTTGACAATTTCTTTATTAAAAAGAAAAAGACTCCCCGATGTAGATCCATCATCAGTCATGTTGCCCGCCGCACCGCTGGACCCAAAAAAATACACATTCACATAGGGAGGAGTTTGGGATCTGGGGACCCCCCTGTTAAAGGAGGCTTCCAGATTCTGATAACCCCCTTGCCTGGAGACCCCCACAAATACAGCTCAGGGTTAAGGGGAAGAGGCTCTTGTCCCCAATCCCCATCAACATAGGGTGATTTTTCAGCTATTTGAATACAGAGGGTAGAGAAAGTAGTGACTCCTAGAAGAGGAGGGGATGTGTTCCGGCTTCTGTGCAGGAGGGAGGTATACTGGATTTTTAATTTACAAATGAGGATACCAAATTGCTTTAACCGCTTCAGCCATGAAAGATTTTACCCCCTTCCTGACCAGAGCACTTTTTACAATTTGGCACTGCGTCGCTTTAACTGACAATTGCACGGTCATGCAATGCTGTACCCAAACAAAATTTGCGTCCTTTTTTTCCCACAAATAGAGCTTTCTTTTGGTGGTATTTGATCACCTCTGCATTTTTTATTTTTTTGCGCTATAAACAAAAAAACAGTGTCAATTTTGAAAAAAAAAAATATTTTTTTACCTTTTTGCTATAATAAATATCCCCAAAATGTTTTTTAAAAAAGAAATGTATTCATCAGTTTAGGCCAATATATATTCTTCTACATATTTTTGGTTAAAAAATTGCAATAAATAAATATTGATTGGTTTGCGCAAAAGTTATAGTGTCTACAAACTATGGGAAAGATTTATGGCATTTTTATTGCATTTTTATTATTTTTTTTTTACTAATAATGGCGGTGATCTGTGATTTTTATCAATACTGCGACATTGCGGCAGACAGATTGGACACTTCTGACACATTTTTGAAACCAGTGACAATTATACAGTGATCAGTGTTATAAAAATGCACTGATTACTGTATAAATGACACTGGAAGGGAAGGGGTTAACTGTGTTCCCTAGTTAGTGTTTATAACTGTATAGGGATAGAACTGACTGAGGGAGGAGACATATCGTTGTTCCTACTTAGTAGGAACAAACAATATGTCTCTTTTCCCCTGACAGAATAGGGATTTGTGTGTTTACACACACAAATCCACGTGCTGGCGCTCTTGCCCGCAGTCTCGGGTAGCCGGCAGTGATTGCACCCGCCGGCAACATACATCGGGTCCCTCACCATTCAGCAGGCGCGTGTGCGCCCCCTGGCGGCTCTTAAAGGGTACAACATACCCATACAGGGTTTCACCCAGCAGAGCCATTCTGCCGACGTATATCAGCGTGAGCCGGTCAGCAAGTGGTTAAGGATAGGTTCTCCTTTTGAACATGTTACATGTTACCCTCATATTTAGGGTGTAACATGCAACACGTTCCAGTAGCACTCACTCACCCCCCCTTACCTGTGATGGCAGGAGGGGGTTCCTCTCCACTCCGCCTGCACAGTCGCATCATTAATTTACAGAGATCTGTGAATGACAAAACATCATGTCTGCCACCATTACCATGATGATCAGCGTGATCATAATCCATTCATTCTTCCTCCAGCTTCCAAATCATATGGGCAAAAAAGCTGGAGGGAGAGTGTGCAGGAGTCTGACATTGCACCTGCGATCCACTGATCGCGATTGCAATGCTTGGCAGGGTCCTGAGGGGAATAATATTAATTGCACATTTTTTCTGCTAAAAAATGTGCATTTAATATTTGTCCCTTCAAAGGTGAGCTTTAGCCTTTAAATTTGAAATGGGATGCCACCCACTTTTCTGAGTAAACTGGTATACTTCTCTTCTGCTCTAAAATTCAGTGTATTAATTCAGTGTGTCTTAACCACTTGACATCCGGCCATAGCCGAATGACAGCTACAGCGCGGATGTCAATTCCCGGGAGGCTGTCATATGACGGCCTCCCCTTTCCTCGCTCCCCGTGCGCGCTCACGAGTGCGCATCGGGGAAATTCTGTGTTGGCCATGTCCCTTGGACACAGCCAATCACAGATCGCTGTAAATGGCCAATCACAGCGGGCAATCACAGCGGCCATTTACAGCGCGATCACGAGGGCCAATGAGCGATTATTTCAAATGTAAACAATTGAGATCATCTCTCATTTCCGGCTCTCTCTCCTCACACAGAGACAGCGTGTGAGGAGAGAGAGAATCTGTCAGCGATCTGTGAGTTTCCAAAAACCTTTTTACTGTGCCTACAGTGCCAATCAGTACAGTGCCCCATCAGTACAGTGCCAATCAGTACAGTGCCCCATCAGTACAGTGCCCCATAAGTACAGTGCCCATCTGTGCCAATTAGTGCCCACCTGTGCCAATCGGTGCCCACCTGTGCCAATCGGTGTCCATCTGTGCCAATCAGTGCCCACCTGTGCCAATCTGTGCCCATTTCATTTTTTTTCCCACATTTTCCAAAAACTTCTGGAAAAAAATGAACTGTTCAAAAGACTCATTATGCCTCATAAATTATACGTTGGGGTGTCAGCTTTCCAAAATGAGGTCATTTTGTGGGTGTTTCCATTGTCCTGGTGCTCCAGGGCCTTCAAAAGTGTAATAGGTGGTTGAGAAATGTGATGTGTAATTTATGCTCCTAAAACACCTGATGGTGCTCGCTGCATGTTGGGCTTCTGTATGTGGCCAGGCAGTGAAAAAGTCCCACACATGTGGTATCACAATACTCAGGAGGAGTAGCAGAATGTATTTTGGGGTGTCATTTTTGCTATATAAATGCTATGTGTTGGAAATATCTTATAAACGGACAGCTATGTAATGCGTTTTCATTTTTTTCCCACATTTTCCAAAAACTTCTGGAAAAAAAAGAACCGTTCAAAAGACTCATTATGCCTCATAGATTATACGTTGGGGTGTTAGCTTTCCAAAATGGGGTAATTTTGTGGGTGTTTCCATTGTCCTGGTGCTCCAGGGCCTTCAAAAGTGTAATAGGTGGTTGAGAAATGTGATGTGTAATTTATGCTCCTAGAACACCTGGTGGTGCTTCCTGCATGTTAGGCCTCTGTATGTAGCCAGGCAGTGAAAAAGTCCCACACATGTGGTATCGCTATACTCAGGAGGAGTAGCAGAATGTATTTTGGGGTGTCATTTGTGGTATACACATGCCATGTGAGAGAAATAAGCTATTACAATGACAATTTTGTGGGGAAAAAAAATAATAATAATCTCAATTTTGCAAAGAATTATGGGAAAAAAAATTACAACTTCAAATAACTCGCCATGCCTCTAATTAAATACATTGAAATGTCTACTTTCCAAAAAGGGGTTATTTGGGGGGCATTTGTACTTTCCTGGCTTGTTAGGGTCTCAATAAATGAGATAGGCCACCAGTACATCAGATGTGATATTTTTTTATGATTTGCACCACAGCTTGTAGAATCTAAAACTTTCACACAGACCAAATAATTTCCACTAATTTTTGGTTATTTTTACCAAAGATATGTAGCATTATAAATTGTGGCCAACATTTATGAAGAAAAATTCCTAATTTGCAAAATTTTGTCAAAGAAATTAAGAAAAATTCGTGTTTTTTTTCAAAATGTTCGGTCTTTTTTCATTTATAGCGCAAAAAAATAAAAAACCCAGAGTTGATCAAATACCACCAAAAGAAAGCTCTATTTGTATGAAAAAAGGACAAAAAAATCATTTGGGTACAGTGTTGCATGACTGAGTAATTGTCATTCAAAGTGTGAGAACACTGAAAGCTGAAAATTGGTCTGGATAGGAGGGGGGTTTAAGTGCCCAGTAAGCAAGTGGTTGATATATCACCATGAGCAGTATAGCATATAACTTATACAGCACTGAATACAGAGTGCAGTATATAAAAAGCATTCATCTGTATAGAGATAAGTGGTGTCATGTACTATAGATAATGTACAGCACAATATATTCAACTAAATACGGTGAAGTGTATGTTGTACAACATGTGCAGTACTATATCTCGATTTGAGCAGTGTAAAATATATAACGCACAGTACAATGTATACAGATAAAAAATGCAGAGTATAGAATGTACAGTGAGGTTGATTTACCAAAGGTTAACAGACTGTTCATTTTACAAGGGAAGTTGCAGAGCTTAGTGAATGAGGTGAAAGTCTGTTGACTTTCACCATCCCATCATATGCAAGCAAATGCTTTTTTTATTTTTCTTGCAAGGTATTGTATTCTTTGCAAAATTTCCTTGCAGTGAACATCCTATTTGCCTTTAGTAAATCAACCCCAATGTATACAGCAAATTGATGTGGAGTATATAATGCATAGGTCTTTGTATACCAATGAGCATTGTAAAGTATTTATTGTGTGCACCATGTACTATAGGGTGCAACAGCATGGAGTATATCATTTTTCAGCAAAATGTATAGAATGGTAATATGGTAAAAATGTCATTTAGAGCACCCAGTATAAAGCATATGCATTATTTACGCTTTTGAGAGCATTTTTAATCACCCTTGTAAGTAACCTAATCGTAGTTACATTATTTATGTGTCCTTTTGATAAAAAGCATCAATCACAAAAAAATATTTGCATGTTGTATCCACAATAGATTTGTTACATATACCTTCATTTTGCACTTCTAAATATAGAGACAATAAAAAAAACCTTGGGTGACAATACCACCAAAACAAATCCTTGTTTGTTAAAAAAAAAGTATCAAACAATGTATGACTTTGGCTTGGTAAGTATTGATGGTGTCATTGTTGAATCAATAAACCCATAGCTGAAATGTAGGAACTGAGCTGGTCCATAAGGGTTAAACAACTGCTAAGTGAAAAAGTGTTTAAACAATATACTACTGAAAATTGGAATTAAAGAATAATCTGGAATATGTCCTACATATACTTTGATCTTGTGTATCTGCATAAATAATTGCTTCAAAATGGGCCAAAGAATAATAGAAAATAAAAACGTGACCTTCTTGCCAGTCTGCAATTTCTACTACTGTATATGCAGTTTAGAGGCATGATCCTTTGTTGATTTTGAAGCTTCTTAACCTGTAGGCATTTCAATAATAATAACACTATTACTATTAATGATAACATTATTTTTTATAATGAACTACTCCATAATGTACAATGAGCTGAAGTAAGCAGATTAGTGAATTAATGGAATAATAAAGAGTACAAATAACAGAAACGTATTATGAAAATTATTCATTCTTCTAAATAGTGCATTAATACATTTATCACACATATGTGAACAACACAAATTACAATATTAACTTCATAATATTAAATAGATAGAACATTTACACCATGTTTCCTTGTATATGATTGTGTCATTCAGAGTGATTTGAAGGGGAATATTTCATAACACCAATGCATTCAGTCTTAATTAATAACTTGGCTAGAGTAATACATCTAATAACATTTCTTGGTGAATTTCCACTTGTTATAAAATAAATGAACTTTCTGGCTATATCCACACACATTTTAGTTATTTAACTGAACAATAGTAAGAATGTAAAGTTTTGAATTTTTGAGAATGTATTCATTTTATATAAAGTCATTTAAGTTGCAAGCACCTGTTTTACCTTACAGCATACATTTATTAGCAAATGTCTCCAAATATAATTTTTTACATTTGCCAGTCACATGACGTCAGAAGGGCCCGTGCCACCAGGTGATGTAGCTGGGTGGCCCTGCCCCTTGCCCATAGAGGAACTGTCAAAGCGCAGAGCGGGCAGTCGGCAGGATACCACCCAGGAGGATAGAGCATTTTTATTTTTTTCTATTTTAGCGGGTTCGGTGGGCGTCGTGATTGACAATGGATTTACATCAAGGGACACTATTTTTTGATTTTTTTAATAAAGGATTTGTCAAAAACTGTTTCTTGTGGTTATTACTTTTTGACACTTTTTGGAGAATGGGTACGGGTATGATGTACCAGATACCCATTCACATACTGTAGGTAGGGGGCTGGGATCTGGGGGGCCCTTGTTAAAGGGGGCTTCCAGGTTTCGATAAGCCCCCCACCCACAGACCTTGACAACTACAGACCAGGCCTGGTATGGTTCAGGAGGAGGGGTGCTCACTAGTCCCCTCCCCCTTCGTGACCTGCCAGGCTGCATGCTCAGATAAGAGTCTGGTATCGATTTTGGGGGACCCCATGCTATTTTTCTTTTAACATTTCTTTTAACAAGTGCCGGTAAAAAAAATAAAGAAAAAAATGGTGTGGGGTCCCCCCAGTCCATACCAGGCCCTTCGAATCTGGTATGAATTTTAAGGGGACCCCACGCCATTTCTTTCTTTCTTTTTTTTTACTGGCACTTTTTTTTTATTCAGCTGTCAGCGGGGAAACCCAAAGACAGCTGATGACTCATCGGTTGTTAAGAATGCCGTGGACAGCTTCCAGGCCCCGCTCCTTAACAACCAGCTTACACTGTGCCCTGATTGGGCAAAGCTTTGCCCAATCAGGGTGTATAATGCACTGTGCAGCGCTCAGTGAATTGCAGGATGTTCGTCAGAGTGAACACCCGGCAAACACCCTGCAAATTTGGGTGTTTGGAAAACGGCCGAACAGGCAAATGTTCAGGCTGAACTCATGCTCAGGCCAAACTGTTCACCCATCCCCACCTGCTGCATTCAGAAAATGTAACAAATGTCTATAGCAGGGATCTTTAAACTATAAGGCATTGTAAAACTCTGATATAATTCAAAAAGTCGCGCTGAAAGAATGAGAGGAGGAGCTACGTCCCGACGACACCGCGATCTGCACACCCGGAAGACACGGGGAGTTTTCTAGCCGGCCAGCGTTCCTATGCTTGTTTTTACAACAACTTTGTAAGTGCAATCTTTACTCTTTTACTCAATAAAAAGCCGTGGATTTTATGCTATGTGGAGCCTTTATCTCTTTTATGGGGACCCATCCTATTCATTTTGCTGTGTTTGACGGAGTGAGTTCCGGGATTCGGATGACAACCAGTGTCTGCTGTACAGATCCCTGGCTGGGGTTGCAGCCATCCGCCCTTTAGGTCTCCTATAATCTAGAGACCAACTTTGTCTGGTAAGAGGCAGCAGTTTTAAACGGTGGAGGTCTGCCCACGCACCTTTTTGTCACTACAGCAAGTTTTGTTTCAACATTCACTCAGCACTGGGGGATATCCACTTATTCGTCTCCTATAATATGCACGAACTTTATTAATTATTGTTCTTCTGGATATGGACTCTTTATGGATTATACAAGTTTGCTCTTAATTTTACATTGCATAATCTATATTTTTCACAGGATATATGTTTAGTGTCTTTGCACAGTTCTCATATACTGTTGCATTTGGCATTAGTGTTCTGGTAAACATTTTTTTGCTGTTCGCATTCAAACCACTCAATTTTATTTTTATTTTTTCATTTTTTCCTGCATAGTAAACATTATTTGTGTTTTGTATATTTAACATTTATTCCAACTTCACTGTGGTGTTCATATACATTGAATATTTAAAAATTTTTTTCAATTATTTGCACTGAATTTACCTTTTTAATGCTATAGGCACTAGGTTGTTGCCACTCTCATTCTTTCAGCGCGACTTTTTGAATTATATTAGATTTACGGTTTACTACCTTTAGTCGCAGCTCATTTTATTGTGTTAGCGCAGTATTTGTTTTTATCATTGTAAAACTCTGACATTCACAGACATGACTAGCCATGATGGGAATTGTAATTCCCGAACAACTGGAGGGCCATAGTTTGAAGACCTCTGGTCTATAATATGTACATTGGAGAAATGCACAAAACAAACAAAAAGAATGACTGATAGTTCATGACTCATAAGTAATATTTATTTTTATATTGCCCAGTAATCACCTCTCATTTATAGCACAATGCCCTAAAGAATGTAAAGTAGTACTTTGATGAATAACCCTTTTTTCCCTTGCAACACCAACACATACAGTGGGATCATCTAAGGGTAATTGTATTCTCTTTATCTATTAAAGACATAAACCTTCTACCATGCTTCATCAGATGCTGGCTAACAAGAGAATTTGGACTTAACCACTTCCCTCCCAAGGTACGTCATATGACGTTCTAGACTTTGAGTGGGGATATCTGAATGATGCCTGCAGCTACAGGAATCGTCCAGATATCATCTTTTACATCCGGCAATTTCCTGCACCGTAAGAACAATCATAGCGGCAGTCGAGCCGCCCCTCAAACCACCCTCCTGTGCTTATACTGGCTTGGTTGTTTGATTGGTAAGCAGCAGAAAGAATCCGCTGGTGCCAGAAGTTAAGCATACAGATTTCCAAGTGACAGATGGGCCTTGGCAATCTCTATGACCTTCGGAGGCCCGGGCGCAACATTATGATGTCACGTACAGCCCGGCGGAAGTAAACATTGCTGGTAACTCGGTCTTTCCTACCTGGAGAAGAGATGTGGGGTCTCATAGACCCCACATCTCTCCATAAAGAGCACCTGTCATGCACTATTACTATTAAAAAAATGTTTAGAGCACCCCCGTCCCTGCGTGCTCGCACACAGAAGCGAACGCATACATACGTCGTGCCCACACATGTAAACGGCACATGTGAGGTATCTCCACGAACGTTAGAGTGGGAGTAACAATTCTAGCTCAAGACTAAATAAGGTAGTTGTGCGCTACCACCTAGTGGTATGTGAATAAATCTTGAAAAACTCAAATTTTATAATATCAAATGTGTGATGTGAAAAAGCGGCTGCTATCACCTAGGTGTTATCACAAAACAACAACGAGGCTAAAAGTGTTGAAAATGTGATGGCACTGCTATAAGTTGAAGATCATAAATACTAGAAACGCTGTGGGATATTAAAGTGTCAGTGTCATAGTATAAACATAAAATTGGCTAAGGCAATTGTGCTATATGAAGACAAAGAAATTAGAGGACAGAAGCGGCACTTTGCATGAGGCATGTTGGTGAGTGTGTTATACTGAATGGTATGTGTTGTGGTGTAGATATTAAAGATAAGTGCTATACAACGTAATATCCACAGATAGTATTGTAGGATAATCATGGTGTAAAAGTTTAATGGCATAGGTACTTAAGCCAAATAAAATCATAAAAGTACACATCTTAGTTGAGCATGTTTACAACAGTAAATTAGCAGGCAAAGTTCCAATACTGGTAGTACAGTTGCAATAACAAATACAAAATACATTGTACAGTGAATGGGTGCATCAATAGTTATTAACTCAACGCGTTTCTTAGCTTCAAACCAATCATCAGGAGTCCGATGCAATTTGTCTGTATTGAGACAATGAGGTATCTATTAATATATGAAAAGATATTTATAGGAGAGATACACTGAAAATGTGTATTACTAAATACTCACAAATAATGCATAAATGATGATCTATATGTAAAATACAGTATTGGTCTGGGTCCATAAAGTCTCCCCCAGGGTTGAGGCAGAGAGCACACCCCAAGAGACCGTCAGCCACAGTAGCCCGAATGGCACAGGCACCCGCGAAGGCCGCCAGGCAGGGACAACTGGCAAGGCTGGAGAGTGTGGAAGAAACTGTGAAAAAATAGTAGAAAACGTGTGAGCTACCATTTAAATGCGCCTTGGGATCTCGTCATGCATTTGGGACATCTGGTTTGGCTCGACACCCTCCACACAGGTATTCCTATTATTCCTATACACACTATCATTTTGGCTCATACACATCAGTAATGGCTTCTCGGTTGTATGTACACTCTATTCCACCAACATACTCCCACTCTTCTTATATCTTTCAGCTCCTCTTCACACACTCATAGCTTAGCTATACTGTTTTCACTCATCTTATACTTATCACATTTAAATGGTAGCTCACACATTTTCTCCTATTTTTTCACAGTTTCTTCCACACTCTCCAGCCTTGCCAGTTGTCCCTGCCTGGCAGCCTTCGCGGGTGCCTGTGCCATTCGGGCTACTGTGGCCGACGGTCTCTTGGAGTGTGCTCTCTGCCTCAACCCCGGGGGAGACTTTATGGACCCAGACAAATTCTGTATTTTACATATAGATCATCATTTATGCATTATTTGTGAGTATTTAGTAATACACATTTTCAGTGTACCTCTCCTATAAATATCTGTTCATATATTAATAGATACCTCATTGTCTCAATACAGCCAAATTGCATCGGACTCCTGATGATTAGTTTCAAGCCAAGAAACGCGTTGAGTTACTAACTATTGATGCACCCATTCACTGTAAAATGTATTTTGTATTTTTTATTGCAACTGTACTACCAGTATTGGAACTTTGCCTGCTAATTTACTGTTGTAAACATGCTCAACTAAGATGTGTACTTTTATGATTTTATCTGACTTAAGTACCTATGCCATTAAACTTTTACACCATGATTATCCTACAATACTATCTGTGGACATTACGTTGTATAGCACTTATCTTTAATATCTACACCACAACACATACCATTCAGTATAACACACTCACCAACATGCCTCATGCAAAGTCCTGCTTCTGTCCTCTAATTTCTTTGTATTCATTGGGATGGAGGCATGTTGGTGCTCTCCATAAAAACAGTGTGGATAGGTCACAACCCTTTTTGATGCTATATGAAGAGTCCATGTGAATAAAAATCTAAATGAAAAATAATAAATAATAAATACAAATATTGTGATGAAAATTAGGAGTCTTTGTCAGGGCTGGGCTCAGCCCTTCCTTCTCTGAGCTGGCCGCTCAGCTGTCGGCTAATTGCCAGTTCCCATCTCTCTCCACAGTTACTCAGCTGTTGATGATCCTGCTTGTCAGTCCTGCCTACTTAAGCCATCCAGTCCAGAGGAGCTCTGCCTTTGCCTTGGACACATCACAAGAAATTATCTCCTGCGTTCCTGTTTAAAGACTGGCTTTGCTGACATCCCTTCCGGCTCCAGATCCTGCTTGCTGTTCCACTATTTTGATCCCTGACTTCTGGCTTGGCTGACTATCCGTTCCGGTTACTGAACTTTGGCTATGTTTTGACTACGTTTGTTCATTTTTATTTTATTATTAAACAAGTGTGATTCAACTGTACTTCTGTCTTGGTCTGATTTCATGGTTTCTGACAGTAGGCAAAGGCCATGAATTTAGAAGAATCCTCTTGTAGGTAATATTTTTTCCAGATTGGATGAGCAAGATCACCGCATGGATCAGTTTGCCATAATGTTACAAACGCCCCTGAGCCACACGGCTCATCTGGAATCTCCCACTGTAGCTGCTCTGGTACCACCTGAGTTGTGCCGTCCCTGCTTCTGCCCCAGTCTCTGTGTAGGCACCTGCCTCGAGTATTACCTCTACAAGAGGTATGTTTAGTTCCACTCCACTTCCCCAGGTTGAGATATACTTTGAGATGCTGCCCCAGGTGTTTCCCACGGACAGAAGCAATAGGTTTCATGATATCTTTGCTTTCTGAAAGTGCCAAACCCTCTATGGGAGACGCAGAAACCTGTTGTCTTGAGTTACCCTGACTTTGTGGTGTCCTTTAAAAGGGCATTTGACAATCCTGCATGCTCCGCTTCTGCTGCCAATTGCCTCATGTCCATCAAACAGAGTATGAGAACTGTTGCCACTACGCCATCGAATTCCATACTCTTGCAGCAGAGGTTGCTTGGAACAGTGAGGCCCTCATGGCTGCTTTTTCTCATGGTCTCTCGGATTCCATCAAGGATGAGATAGCAGCCTGAGTTATACCCACTTAGCTGGAGAAGTTGATCACGTTTGCCATCCTCATTGACTCCAAACTCAGAGAAAGACTCTCTTTTAAGGAGCACTTGCGGAAGCCTCCTGTACATTTGCCTCCGAGCTTTGCAGTCCTACCTGTGCCTCCCTCACCTCCCATGCCTCCTGGTACCAAGTCGGTCAGTGAAGATGAACCTATGTACTTGGGCTTCCCGCGTCTCTCTGCGGATGAGAGAACCTTTAGGAGGAGGGACAGATTGTGCCTTTATTGTGGCCAGGCAGGTCACTTTTTGAAATGTTTTTCCTATCCGTCCAGAGAACACCCGAAACTTGAGATCCCGTCACGGACAGACCTTAGGTGGCGTTGTTTTGTCCCCAGTTATCCAGTAGGATAAGCCCCTGGTTTTGGTCACCCTTTCTTGGGCTGAGTCGTCCATCGAGATACAAGCTCTAATTGACTCTGGGGCTGCAGGCCTGTTCATTGATGCTGCCTTTGTATCGAAGCACTCGATTCTGCAGCTGTGTGACACTTCACTTGCCATTGAGGCTCTTGATGGGAGACCTCTACAGCCTGCCCATGTGACTCATGAGATGGTTCCATTGTCCATGGCTGTAGGAGCTCTTCACCATGAGATAATCCAATTCCAAGTTATTTCCTCACCTAAGTTTCCGCTGGTTATTGGTTATCCTTGGTTACAAAGGTACAACCCCTCTTTTGATTGGCTCCAGGCTGTTGTTCTCTCCTGGTCACCACAATGCAGTGAGACATGCTTCCAGAAGGTAGCCAAGGTCCTGTGCACTGCTTCGCTCTTGTCATGTACCTGGTAGGAGTCTGAAAGGACGAGGTCAGCCTCTCTTGTATCTCCAATCCAAGCCCCATTGGAGATGGAACAGATGGTGGCAAGGATCAGGAGGAACACGAGTGCCTGTGAATGCTGTGTGCAGAACTTGCCAGAAGTGTTGCAGACTGGGAAGTGCAGGCAGAGTTTCTGGTGAAGAGCTGGAACCAGCACAGCTGAGAGGATGGACGGCCAGCACAGGTACTCGGAAACAGCGTGGAGCCAAACAGGAGACAGGAGCGAGGTCATCAGGTAAGCCGGGTTCAGTAACGGGCGGGCAGCGAGGTACCAATGTATAAACAGGAGCAAGGTCAAACAGGAAGCCAGGATCATGAACCAGTAATCAGAGTAATCAGAGTCCAGAAACAGGGCCAGGAAGGCCAGGGTTTCAGCAACAGGAAGTCAAGTCAAACAAACAGGGTTTCAGAATCTCAGGACACAGCTGAAGATCAAGCAGCACCTGTCAGAAATCAGAGCAACCCTTAAATAGGCTGTCAGGTGGCAATTGTGGTCAGATGTGTGTTCCTGCGCAAGGAAATCTGCCGATGCCCGTGAATGCGCGCATGCGCACATGTGCATGCCGGGCGCATCCTGACAGTTCTCTTACATTGCCCCCCCCCTTAAGGGCAGCCTCTGGATGGCGTTGAAAAAAGGCTTGCACTAGTTTGGGAGCATGCACATCTGAAGCTGGTTCCCAGGAATTTTCTTCCGACCCATAGCCTTTCCATTTAATGAGGAACTGTGTTTGGTTATGCCTTCTTCTACAGTCCAACACGGCTTCCACCTCAAATTTCTCATTCCCTTCGATGAGCAGCGGAGGAGGAATTTCAGAAACCCGATCTGGAAATGGATTTGGTACAGCTGGTTTCAACAAAGAGACATGAAATACAGGGTCGATCTTTAGACTCTTGGGTAACACCAACTCGAATGCTACTGCATTAATTTTCCTCTTGACTGGGAAGGGTCACAAAAATTTTGGGCCAAGTTTTCTTGAAGGACAGCTCAGTTTTAAGTTTGTTGTGGAAAGCCGGACCTTGTCTCCAGGTTTAAGGTTCAGATTACCTCTCTTCTTCTTGTCGAAGAACTTTTTATTGCTTGCTTGAGTCTTGGAGATTGTATCTTGCAGTAATTGGTTATTAGTACTGAGGAAGTTTAATCTGTTTTGTACAGCAGGTACAGATGATTCAATGGCCAGCTCAGGTAAGAAAGAGGGGTGGTACCCATAATTGACAAGAAAGGGTGATTGCTTGGTTGCAGAGTGGATGGAATTATTTATGAAAATTCTGCCAGTGGGAGAAGTGATAGCCAAACATCTTGTGCAAAAGAGGAAAAACACTGTAAGTACTGCTCGAGGGTTTGATTGGTTCTTTCAGTTTGTCCATTAGTTTGTGGATGGTAGGCTGTGGAGAGGCGGAGTTCAATGTTCAGTGCTTGGCATAATGCCTTCCAAAATCTAGACGTAAACTGCACCCCACGATCAGAGATGATGCTATCAGGGACACCATGTAATCTTACAATCTCCTTGATGAAAGCTGAGGCGGTCTCTGTGGCCGAAGGAGTTCCTTGTAAGGGTACAAAATGGGCCATCTTGGTCAGGCGATCCACCACAACAAACACGGTGGTGAAGTTTTCGGATGGGGGGAGTTCCACGATGAAATCCATGGAGATCATGCTCCATGGTTTCTCAGGTACAGGGAGTGGCTCAAGTAGGCCCCAAGTTTTGGCTCTGTCCGTCTTATTCCGAAGGCATGTCACACAAGAGTTAACATATCTTTTGCAGTCTTGCATCAAGTCTGGCCACCAGAATGTACGAGAGATCATATCGGCCGTTTTGCGAATTCCAAAGTGGCCCGCTAATGGGTGGTCATGACATCGCCTCAGGACAGCAACTCTGAATTGCTCAGGGATAAAGATTTGCTCCTTATGAAAGTACAGACCATCCCTCAATTGAAGAGCCAGATCTTTGGAAGGTGGTTGGTTTATCACATCTGCTTTTATCTGAGACATCAAATCCGCCTGAAGAAGCAAAAAATTTTTGGCTGGTAGAATAGTATCAGGTTCTGAGGATACCACTGGGTCGCTGAACATGCGGGACAAGGCATCCGGTTTACCATTCTTTGAGTCAGGACGATAAGTTATATGGAAAATAAAACGAGAGAAGAAAAGTGCCCACCTTGCCTGCCGGGGTCTTAGTCGTCTAGCAGTCCTCAAGTATTCGAGATTTTTATGGTCCGTGAAGATGAGGATGGGGTGAGCTGCTCCTTCCAGGAGGTAGCGCCATTCTTCAAGCGCAGCCTTGATAGCCAGCAATTCTCGGTCTCCAACATCATAGTTCCTTTCAGAAGGATTTCATTTCTTAGAGAAAAAGGCCACAGGATGGAGCAAAGATTTGGGACCTTGGCGTTGAGACAAAATAGCGCCCAGTGCACTCTCAGAGGCATCCACCTCCAAAACGTAGGCTAAGGATGGATCAGGATGTTTCAAGATAGGAGCTGACGTGAATAAAGTTTTTAACTGCTCAAAAGCTGTTTGAGCTTCAGGGGTCCATCGGAAAGGAACATGCTGCTTTGTTAACTGAGTGATGGGAGTGATGATGCCAGAAAAGTTCTTGATAAATTTTCTGTAAAAGTTGGCGAATCCCACAAATCTCTGAACAGCTTTCCTGTCGACAAGGGGCAGGCCATTCCAGGATGGAAGTGACTTTCTGTGGGTCCATGGAGATACCGTCAGCAGAGATGACAAGTCCCAGGAAATGTATGTTTGATTTTTCAAAGTCACATTTCTCAGCCTTTGCGTAAAGGCGGTGTTCCCTCAGCCTACCCAGTACTTTCTTTACATGAGTCCTATGAGATTCTAGAGTTTCAGAGAATATAAGGATGTCATCCAGATACACGACGACGAATAAATCAAGGAAGTCCCGAAAAACATCATTAACCAGATGTTGGAATGTGGCAGGGGCGTTGCAGAGTCCGAATGGCATGACTTGATATTCAAAATGCCCAAAGCGTGTTCGAAAGGCCGTCTTCCATTCATTTCCTTCCCTCTGGGGGATGCAATGGATGAGGATGCAGGAATGTCAGACCTTGAAGCCATAGAAAGGGTTCCTTTGGACCTTTCGGATTGCCTTTCACGTAATTGCCGATCAATCTAAATGGTTAGATTGATCAGGTCTTCCAGGGATGCTGGAACTCCCACTCTGGCAAGCTCATCCTTTAAGGTGTCAGACAGTCCTAGTCGAAACTGGTGGCGAAGTGCGGAATGATTCCATTGGGTATCTACACTTCATACACGGAAGTCAGTTACATATTCCTCAGCAGGCCTTGGACCTTGCTGTAATTTGCCAAGCATGAATTCGGCAGTCTGCTGGTAGAAGGGGTCTGCATAAAGCTGAGCCATGGCTAAGAAGAAAGAATCCGTAGTTGTCCACACAGGGTCATGTTGTTCCCGGAGATGATGAGCCCAGGAAAGTGGTTCATCCAATAGTAATGTAATGATAAACCCCACCTTGATGTTTTCAGACGTGAAGGTCCGGGGTAACAGGGAGAAATATAGTTCGCAGGAATTCCGGAATGTGCGAAACTTCTTGCGATTTCCGGAGAATCGCTCAGGCATAGGCACCCTGGGTTCAGGAGTGGAAGCAACCTCATGGAACAAGCCGGGTTCTGTTTGGGTACATGAATCAGAGACCAAAAGCGGAGCACAGGCCAAAGTGACATTCTCATCGTGGGGAAATCGCTCTCCCATGCGACTCAGATTTTCTTGTAACTTCTGCAAAATATTGGATAGCACAGAAATAGATCTGTAAATGTCCTCTGGTGGAGAGGCCTCCCTTTCAGACTCCATTTGAGGCTGCTTGATACTGTCACGTACCTGGTAGGAGTCTGAAATGACGAGGTCAGCCTCTCTTGTATCTCCAATCCAAGCCCCACTGGAGATGGAACAGATGGTGGCAAGGATCAGGAGGAACACGAGTGCCTGTGAATGCTGCGTGCAGAACTTGCCGGAAGTGTTGCAGACTGGGAAGTGCAGGCAGGGTTTCTGGTGAAGAGCTGGAACCAGCACAGCTGAGAGGATGGATGGCCAGCACAGGTACTCGGAAACAGCGTGGAGCCAAACAGGAGACAGGAGCGAGGTAATCAGGTAAGCCGGGTTCAGTAACGGACAGGCAGCGAGGTACCAAGGTATAAATAGGAGCAAGGTCAAACAGGAAGCCAGGATCATGAACCAGTAATCAGAGTAATCAGAGTCCAGAAACAGGGTCAGGAAGGCCAGGGTTTCAGCAACAGGAAGTCAAGTCAAACAAACAGCGTTTCAGAATCTCAGGACACAGCTGAAGATCAAGCAGCACCTGTCAGAAATCAGAGCAACCCTTAAATAGGCTGTCAGGTGGCAATTGTGGTCATATGTGTGTTCCTGCGCAAGGAGATCTGCCGATGCCCGTGAATGCGCGCATGCTCACATGTGCGTGCCGGGCGCATCCTGACAGTTCTCTTACAGCTCTCCTCCCTGCCGGAGGAGTACTGTGATTTTGGCGATGTTTATTTGATCGCCTCAAAGGGTCCCTTTGACCTCAAGGTCCCTCAAGGTCCCTTTGAACTCAAGGGAGTTTTCACAAAGCTTGATTTGAGAGGGGCATACAATCTCGTGAGGATTAAGGATGGCGACGAGTGGAAAACTGCGTTTAATACAAGAACAGGCCATTATGAGTACCTCGTAATGCCTTTTGGCCTTTGTAACGCCCCAGCAGTTTTCCAGGAATTTATTAACAATGTCCTCTGAGATATGTGACAGTTATGTGTGGTGGTTTATCTCGATGATATCCTCATATTTTCCAAGTCCCTGGAGAGCCACCACACAGATGTCTGTTGTGTGCTTCAGAAACTAGGAGAAAACAATCTCTATTGTAAACTGGAGAAGTGCGAGTTCCATCGTGAACAGGTTAAATTCCTGGGCTATGTCATTTCCACTGCTGGTTTTTCGATGGACCCAGAGAAACTTTCGGCAGTGCTACAGTGGCCCCGACCCATGGGTGTACATCCTCTGCAGCATTTCCTGGGCTTTGCCAACTCGGAAGTTTATTTGTAACTTCTCATCTCTGAATAAAGCCCCTGACTGATATCACCAGAACCCACAGAGTTGGTCTCCGGAGTCCATTAAGGCCTTTGAGAGTCTCAAGGCTGCCTTTGTTTCTGCTCCTGTGTTGGCATAACCTGATCCTACGTTACCAGCCGTTTATGTGCAGTGGCTGGGTGGAAAGTGGTTAAAGATGTGTCATTGTATTCCGCTTAAGAAGTTGTCAACTTTTAAGGAACTGACTTCCAATTTTGCTCAGGAGATCTTTTGCTTACATGGGCTAACCAAGGTGATTGTCTCGGACAGGGGTGGTCAGTTTGTGTCCCGGTTCTGGCGAGCCTTTTGTGCACAGTTGGGAATTCAGCTTGCTTTCTCCTCTGCATATCACCCGCAATCTAATAGGGCAGCAGAATGAGCCAATCAGTCCTTGGAGCAATTCCTACGTTGCTCTATTTCTGACCATCATAACAACTGGTCAGACCTATTACCGTGGGCAGAGTGCCTTGAATTCTGCTTCCCGATTGTCCCCATTTATGGCGAATTAGGGTTTCCAACCCTCCATGTTGCCTGACTCGTTTGTTCTGCAGAGTATTTCTGTGTTAGAGGAGCATCTCCGTGGTCTTCGTTCCACTTGGGCACAAGTCCAGGAGACTTTGCGTCATGTTAATGATAGGTACAGACTCCATGCTGACCACAGACTCCTGCCTGCGCCTTCCTACCAGGTTGGGGACAGGGTCTGGCTGTCATCTCACAACTAGGGATGAGCTTCGAGTTCGAGTCGAACTCATGTTCGACTCGAACATTGGCTGTTCGCAAGTTCGCCGAACACCGAACAATTTGGGGTGTTCGCGGCAAATTCGAATGCCGCGGAACACCCTTTAAAAGTCTATGGGAGAAATCAAAAGTGCTAATTTTAAAGGCTTATATGCAAGTTATTGTCATAAAAAGTGTTTGGGGACCCGGGTCCTGCCCCAGGGGACATGTATCAATGCAAAAAAAAGTTTTAAAAACGGACGTTTTTTCAGGAGCAGTGATTTTAATAATGCTTAAAGTCAAACAATAAAAGTGTAATATCCCTTTAAATTTCGTACCTGGGGGGTGTCTATAGTATGCCTGTAAAGGGGCGCATGTTTCCCGTGTTTAGAACAGTCTGACAGCAAAATGACATTTCGAAGGAAAAAACTCATTTAAAACTACCCGCGGCTATTAATGAATTGCCGGTCCGACAATACACATAAAAGTTCATTGATAAAAAACGGCATGGGAATTCCCCACAGGGAAACCCCGAACCAAAATTAAAAAAAAAAAAAATGACGTGGGGGGGTCCCCCTAAATTCCATACCAGGCCCTTCAGGTCTGGTATGGATATTAAGGGGAACCCCGGCCAAAATTTAAAAAAAAAACGACGTGCGGTTCCACCTAAATTTCATACCAGACCCTTCAGGTCTGGTATGGATTTTAAGGGGAACCCCGCGCCAAAAAAAAAAAAAAAACGGCGTGGGGTTCCCCCAAAAATCCATACCAGACCCTTATCCGAGCACGCAACCTGGCAGGCCACAGGAAAAGAGGGGGGGATGAGAGTGCGGCCCCCCCCCTCCTGAACCGTACCAGGCCACATGCCCTCAACATTGGGAGGGTGCTTTGGGGTAGCCCCCCAAAACACCTTGTCCCCATGTTGATGAGGACAAGGGCCTCATCCCCACAACCGTGGCTGGTGGTTGTGGGGGTCTGCGGGCGGGGGGCTTATCGGAATCTGGAAGCCCCCTTTAACAAGGGGACCCCCAGATCCCGGCCCCCCCCCTGTGTGAAATGGTAAGGGGGTACTTACCCCTACCATTTCACTAAAAGTGTCAAAATAGTTAAAAATGACAAGAGACAGTTTTTGACAATTCCTTTATTTAAATGCTTCTTCTATCTTCCTTCATCTTCTTCTTCTTCTGGTTCTTCTGGCTCTTCTGGTTCTTCCTCCGGCGTTCTCGTCCAGCATCTCCTCCGCGGCGTCTTCTATCTTCTTCTCCTCGGGCCGCTCCGCACCCATGGCATGAGGGGAGGCTCCCGCTCTTCTCTTCATCTTCTTCTTCATCCTCTTCTCTTCTTCATCATCTTCTTCATCTTCATCTTCTCTTCTTAATTTTCTTCTGCGGGCCGCTCCGCATCCATGCATGGAGGGAGGCTCCCGCTGTGTGACGGTGTCTCCTTGTCTGACGGTTCTTAATTAACGGGGGGCGGGGCCACCCGGTGACCCTGCCCCCCTCTGACGCACGGGACATGACGGGACTTCCCTGTGGCATTCCCCGTGACGTCACAGGGAAGTCCCGTCAAGTCACAGTGCGTCAGAGGGGGGCGGGGTCACCGGGTGGCCCCGCCCCCCGTTATTTAAGAACCGTCAGACGAGGAGACGCCGTCACACAGCGGGAGCCTCCCTCCATGCATGGATGCGGAGCGGCCCGCAGAAGAAAATTAAGAAGAGAAGATGAAGATGAAGAAGATGAAGAAGATGAAGAAGAGAAGAGGATGAAGAAGAAGATGAAGAGAAGAGCGGGAGCCTCCCCTCATGCCATGGGTGCGGAGCGCCCCGAGGAGAAGAAGATAGAAGACGCCGCGGAGGAGATGCTGGACAAGAACGCCGGAGGAAGAACCAGAAGAGCCAGAAGAACCAGAAGAAGAAGAAGATGAAGGAAGATAGAAGAAGCATTTAAATAAAGGAATTGTCAAAAACTGTCTCTTGTCATTTTTAACTATTTTGACACTTTTTTAGTGAAATGGTAGGGGTAAGTACCCCCTTACCATTTTACACAGGGGGGGGGCCGGGATCTGGGGGTCCCCTTGTTAAAGGGGGCTTCCAGATTCCGATAAGCCCCCTGCCCGCAGACCCCCACAACCACCGGCCACGGTTGTGGGGATGAGGCCCTTGTCCTCATCAACATGGGGACAAGGTGTTTTGGGGGGCTACCCCAAAGCACCCTCCCAATGTTGAGGGCATGTGGCCTGGTACGGTTCAGGAGGGGGGGGCCGCACTCTCGTCCCCCCCTCTTTTCCTGTGGCCTGCCAGGTTGCGTGCTCGGATAAGGGTCTGGTATGGATTTTTGGGGGAACCCCACGCCGGTTTTTTTTTTTTTGGCGCGGGGTTCCCCTTAAAATCCATACCAGACCTGAAGGGTCTGGTATGGAATTTAGGGGGAACCCCACGTCATTTTTTTTTTAAATTTTGGCCGGGGTTCCCCTTAATATCCATACCAGACCTGAAGGGCCTGGTATGGACCTGAAGGGCCTGGTATGGAATTTAGGGGGACCCCCCCACGTCATTTTTTTTTTTTTTAATTTTGGTTCGGGGTTTCCCTGTGGGGAATTCCCATGCCGTTTTTATCAATGAACTTCTATGTGTATTGTCGGCAATGCAATAGCCGCGGGTAGTTTTAAATGGCTTTTTTTCCTTCGAAATGTCATTTTGCTGTCAGGCTGTTCTTAACACGGGAAACATGCGCCCCTTTACAGGCATACTATAGACACCCCCCAGGTACGAAATTTAAAGGGGTATTACACTTTTATTGTTTGACTTTAAGCATTATTAAAATCACTGCTCCTGAAAAAACGGCCGTTTTTAAAACTTTTTTTGGCATTGATCCATGTCCCCTGGGGCAGGACCCAGGTCCCCAAACACTTTTTATGACAATAACTTGCATATAAGCCTTTAAAATTAGCACTTTTGATTATTCATGTTCGTGTCCCATAGACTTTAACGGTGTTCGCGTGTTCGAGCAAACTTTTTTCCTGTTCGCATGTTCTGGTGCGAACCGAACAGGGGGGTGTTCGGCTCATCCCTACTCACAACCTCCGACGTGTTCCCTCAATGAAGTTCGCACCTCGGTTTATTGGGCCTTTCTGTATTCTTTGCAGGATTAACCCAGTGGCTTACGCATTAGACCTTCCTTCTAATATGCGTATTTTGAATGTATTTCATGTCTCCTTATTAAAACCTTTGGTCTGCAACCTCTTTACCACCTCAGTGCCACGTCCTCACCCTGTACAGGTTGAGAGCCATGAGGAGTATGAATTACAGTCCATTGTTGACTCCCGTAGGTTCCGTGGGTGCATACAGTAGCTGGTGCATTGGAAAGGGTACGGTCCGGAGGAAATCTCTTGGGTCTCATCCTCGGACATACATGCCCCTGTCCTCCTCCATTATTTCCATAGATGTTTTTCCCTCAAGCCTAGTGGTCCTCCGAGAGGGAGTGGTCGTTGAGGAGGGGGTACTGTCAGGGCTGGGCTCAGCCCTTCCTTCTCTGAGCTGGCCGCTCAGCTGTCAGCTAATTGCAAGCTCCCATCTCTCTCCACAGTTACTCAGCTGTTGATGATCCTGCTCGTCAGTCCTGACTACTTAAGCCGTCCAGTCCAGAGGAGCTCTGCCTTCGCCTTGGTCACATCACAAGAAACTATCTCCTGCGTTCCTGTTTAAAGACAGGCTTTGCTGACATCCCTTTGGCCTCCAGATAATGCTTGCTGTTCCACTACTTTGATCCCTGACTTCTGGCTTGGCTGACTATACGTTCTGGTTACTGAACTTTGACTATGTTTTGACAACGTTTGTTCTTTTAACTTTTATTATTAAACAAGTGTGATTTAACTGTACTTCTGTCTCAGTCTGATTTCATGGTGTCTGACAATCTTCTTATAAAAGGTGCACTTCAAATTTCACTGTGAAAAATGTGCTTCACAACCACAACCACACACTGTGACTAGTGCTTCCTTCACCAGGTGGAAGCTCACCTCCTTCATAGACCCTAATAGGGTCAAACACGTTTAGAACTTCTATCAGGACCCTGCAGGGGTCAGAAATACTCTGCACACCATGTACTTCTCCTTTAATAGTGGTTCCATAATGCTCACCAGCAGCTCCAAACCGACATGAAAAGATTAAAGTGCTTCCAATAGTGAAGTACTAGGTGTTAAGCTGAATGAAACCTCACCACCTCAGCTTCATACATTAAACTCACATTTATTAAGATAAAATACAGCATGTATAAAAATCCAGCAAATCTCATGTGTGGCATGTAAGAATCACTGCCAGGCTCTACCTCTACGTGTTACATGACCATCCTCATGGCTTCATCTGAAGGGAAAATCAGCAGGCCACCCGCAATCGCTCCCCAGAGTGACAGGACGGCGGTCGTCATCCTGTCAGGTATCAACATAGAGGTCTTGTGTTCCTGCTAAATACAGTAGAAACACAGATCTCTCTATTTGTACCGTGAGTCCATCCCCCACACAGTAAGAAAGCATCCCCTAGTGACACACTTAACCCTTTGATAGCCCCTGGTGTTAACCCCTTTACTGCCAGTCTCTTTAGTACAGTAACAGTGTATATTTTTAGCACTGATCACTGTAGTAATGTCACAGGTTGATTGGTGTCAAAAGCGTCAGTTAGGTGTTTTATTTGTCGACCACAATGTTGCAGTCTCACTAAAAATCGCTGATTACCGCCATTACTTTTTAAAAAATAAATAAAAATGCCATAAAAATATTCCATAGTTTGTAGACCCTATAACTTTTGAGCAAACCAATCAATATACGCTTATTGTGTTTTCTTACCAAAAATATGTAGAAAAATACAAATTGGCCTAAATTGATGAAGAAATTCTTTTTTTTACATTTTTTATTGGGTATGTTTTATAGCAGAAAGTAAAAAATATATTTTGCTGAATGGGAATTAGCAGATGCTGAATGGGAATGAGTGCTTACTGCACAGGGATGAGCACCTGCTGCACGAGTTCTCTAAAAAGAATGGTCTATTTGTGGGAAAAATAGGACATCAATTTTATTTGGGTACAGTGTCACATGGCCGTGCAATTGTCAGTTAAAGTAATGCAGTGCCGTATCACAAAAAATGGCCTGGTCATGAAGGGGGTAAAACCTTCTGGGGCTGAAGTGGTTAAAGCAGAAGTCCGGGCAAAAACTTTTTTCCATGTCCTTGTTGCTGGTCTCCTACCTTCACCGACTATGCCATCCATCTTCTTCTGAGCTCTGAAGTTCCTCTGTAACAGCCTGCTAATTTTGAAGAAAAAATGTTACTGCCCTGTGATTTCCTGTTTGTAAGACCAGTGGCTGCTATTCCTACTGTAGTCCCAGCAACCAGTCTTGGCACTTCCCATTTGTAATTCTCGACAGCATGCAGAGACTTGTACTTCTGCCCTGCTTGCTGTAGTGGGCAGAGGGGTCTCACAAACCCCCGTTCTGTACAGCCCATGGAGGTGGTGTCCTCCTCCCTCTTCCTCTGCTCCCTGCCAGAGCGGTGATTTCCAGCTGTGACAGATCTTGTATGTGAAACACCGATCGCCGTAACGTCCCGCCTCCTGGACACCAGCATTGGAATATTGTGCTGTCTATCACAAAGCCAGTCCAGAAGGCGGGACTGTACGGCGATCGGTGTTTCACATACTGTGATGATCTGTCACAGCCGGAGATCACCGCTCTGTCATCTCGTAATGATCCCTGTTGCTCATATGGACACTGATGGGCACAGATAGGCTGCACTTATGGGCACAGATAGGCTGCACATATGGGCACGGATGGGCACAGATAGGCTCCACAGATGAGACTGCACTGGTGGGCACAGATAGGCTGCACTAATGGGCTGCACTGGTGGGCACTGATAAGCTGCACTGGTGGGCACAGATGAGACTGCACTTATGGGCACTGATGGGCACAGATGAGACTGCACTGATGTGCACAGATATGCTGCACTGATGGGCAAAGATAGCCTGCACTGATGGGTACTGGTAAGCTGCACTGATGGTCAGTGGGGGGGGGCACTGATAAGCTGCACTGATGGGCACTGATGAGGCTGCACTTAGGGTGCACTGATGGGCACTAATGAAGCTGCACTGACTAGGCTGCACTAATAAGGCAGCACTGATAGGCACAGCTAAGCTGCACTGATGGGCACTAAGGCAGCACTGATGAGGCCACACTGATAAACTGCACTGATGGGCACTGAGGTGGCACTGATGAGGCTTTACTTATGGGCACTGATAAGCTGCACTGTGGTGGCACTGATGAGGCTGCACTTATGGGCACTGATAAGGCAGCACTGATATGCTGCACTGATGGGCACTGATAAACTGCACTGATGGGCACTGATAAGCTGCACTGATGGGATCTGAGGCGGCACTGATGAGAATGCAATTATGGGCACTGATAAGCGGCACTGATGGGCACTGAGGCGGCACTGATGAGACTGCACTCATGGGCACTAATAAGCGCCACTGATGAGGCTGCACTGAGAGGCACTGAGGTGGCACAGATGAGGCTGCACTTATGGACACTGATAAATTGCACTAACGGGCATTGAGGCTGCACTTATGGGCACTGAAAAGCTGCACCGATGGGCACTGATAAGGCAGCACTTATATGCTGCACTGATGGGCACTGAGGCCGCACTTATGGGCACTGATAAGACTGCACTGATATGCTGCATTGATGAGGCTACACTAATGTGCACTGATGAGGCTGCACTGATAAGCAGTGGACACCGTCCAGTGCCAAATATCTGTAGGAGGGGTTTCCACCATACCTGCAAAGTTTGCAGTCAATTTTTATGTCTTATTTTCAGTTTGATGTGTATTATATGTGTTACATATCATAGAGACCGGTATTGTGGTAATATTGTTGTTCATTGAGAGTTCCATACACTGAAGGGTTCCATTATTGTGTTATTGATTAGTAAGTAAGCGCTGCTCTTTTTTTTTTTTTCTTATGCCAACATTTACTTTTGCCACATGCTGATGTAAAGCAGCATGTCCCGCTTCTTTCTTTCTGTGATGCGGATAGGGATGTGCTCATATACACCAAACAAGCACTGATTGCTGACAAGAAAGATCTCAAAGCTACAGCAGGAGGAGGAATATTTTCTTGTCAAAAGAAGTTTATTGAGTATACAATGTTATAAAGATACATAAAGTAAGTTTACAAGGATCTATAAAGTAAGCTCATTGTTTTACAGTAGGGTTTATATAGGTAAATATCATGAAATTTCAAATATTAAACATTGGGTTCACGTAAACCTAAATTAAAGATATATATCATTTCCTTAGTTACTTTTGTAGGTATTTAAATGATTTATACCTACTATACATATTGTTTACAAGTAGAGTGTATATAGGTCAAATAAATTCTGATAATGAGCTTTAATCGTAAGGTGGAGAAAAGGAAAGAGAAAGAAGAAAAAGGGTTGAAAGGTAGAGGTATGGTCCACAAGGTTGTCCCGCTCGTCAGTTTATTATTCTTTTTAGTTCTCTTTAGTTCTCTTTGAAGCCTTAGAATGGGTGTCTCTGTAAGTCATTTAATCTGTTACCATGGCAACAGGACATGTTGTGAGTCATTGAAGTTTGACAGGAACTGTTGTTTTATCCAAGGATGCCAAAGTTTTTCAAATTTTGGAATTTGATTTTGATCGATGGCTGCCATCTTAGCATGGGACATTGTATTATTCATTCTGTGAATTGTTTCTGCTGGTACCAATGTACGAGATTTCCATGCCTTGGCCACTGTTTGTTTTGCAGCCGTTATTAGTTGGATCATAAGTTTGAATTGAGAGAGTGTTAACCATTCCGGTTTTAGATTAAGTAAAGTTAAATATGGATCTGGTTGTATTATTTTTTTAAATATTTTAGATGCAATCACGAAGACTTCCTTCCAGAAGGTTTGGATTGCTGGGCACGTCCACCATATGTGTAAATATGTGCCTATTTCTGGGCATCCTCGAAAACAAAGAGCTGAGGTATTAGGTGAATATTTTGCCACTCTAGCGGGTACAAGGTACCAGCGAGTTAGGACTTTATAATTTGTCTCCAGTGCTAAGATGTTGGGTGAAGATGACTTAGATGTGAGCCATATGTTAGACCAGTCCGTGTCTTCTAAAGTTCGTCCCAGGTCCTCCTCCCACCTCTGAACGTAAGAGGGTCTATTAAGATTTGCTACTCCATATAATTGATTATAAAGTGATGAAATTGTACCTTTAGCAAATGGATCTTTTGTACAGATTGATTCAAAAATGGATAATTGGGATAATGGTGTATCCTTCTTTAGGAATGGTGTATAGAAATTTTTGATTTGGAGATATCTAAATATCTCAGAGTTTGGTAGATCATATTTTTCTCTAAGCGATGGGAATGAAAGGAATGATTTAGATGCTATGAAGTCATTTAGTGTCTGAATGCCTGATGTTGTCCAAGCTTTAAAAGAATTTGGGTAGATCCATGCCGGATAAAAGGCCGGATTTCTGATAAAAGAAAGGAGAGGATTGTGTGGAGATTGTAACTGATATTTGGTTTTTAGTTTATCCCAGAGAGATAAGAAGTGTTTAGTTATGGGATTATGAATTTTAAAGCGGTCTTTAGGATCAAGCCATAATAAATTTGATATTAATAGAGGGTCATTTTCTGAAGCCTCTATAAATACCCATAATGGGATTTCCTGTTTTGCATGGTATTTGGACAGACTGGCTAAATGTGCTGCTCTGTAGTAGTTAGTAAAATTAGGGTATCCCAGGCCTCCTTTATTTTTGGGAAGATGTAGTGTGTGTATAGGTATACGTGGTTTAGAAGAGCCCCATATAAACGAAGTTGCTCTTTTTTGTACTATTCTCAAAAAATAGGAAGGAATTGGAATAGGGAGGACTCTGAATAGATAAAGCAATTTGGGTAGAATAGTCATTTTGATTGCATTAATCTTCCCTATCCAGGATAAAGGAAGTTGCGACCATTGTTTTATTAGATATGTGATCTGTCTTAATACAGGAGGATAATTGGTTGAGAATAAGTCAGAATGAGATGCTGTTAAATGAATTCCAAGATATGGGATTGATTTTTCTGCCCATGTGAATGGGAGTGCAGCCCTAACCGGGATCAATTCCATGTTTGTGAGTGAAATATTAAGCACTAGGCATTTCTTAGGATTAATCATAAGGCCGGATAGGGCTGCAAATCCATCAAGAGCTGGTATTAAGTTAGGACCAGAGACCTGTGGTGATGATAGAAAAAGTAATATATCGTCTGCAAATATACATAATTTGTGTGTAATACCTCCTACTTCAATGCCAGTTATAGTTTGGTTTGTTCTGATGTATTGGGCCATGGGTTCGAGTATAAGGGCAAATAATAGGGGAGATAATGGGCAACCCTGTCGGGTACCTCTTTCGATATTAAAGGCTTCAGATTTGTATCCAGCATATTTTATATAGGCTTTGGGTTTATTATATAATGCTTTGATCCATGTTAAAAAGTGGGGTCCAAAACCCCATTTTTGTAATGAATATTGCATATATTGCCAGGATACTGTGTCAAATGCCCTCTTAATATCGAGAGATAGAAAACATAAAGGGATTTTCCATTTTTTAGCAATATGTGCCAATAACACTGCCCTGCGTATATTATCACCTGCCTGTCTATTTGGCATGAAGCCTACTTGATCTCTATGTATTAATTTTCCTATAATGCTATTGAGGCGTTTTGCTATTATTTTTGCTAATAATTTAATATCGAGGTTTAACAGAGAGATAGGCCGATAATTCACACAGGAAGTATCATCAGAAAGGGGTTTTGAGATCATACACACAATTGCCATTAGTGTTTCTTGCCGAAAAGAATGTCCATCTAGAAGTTTGTTAAAAGTTTCAGTGCGAATGGGAGAGAGTATTTCTGAGAATGTTTTATAGTATAAAGCCGAGTAGCCGTCTGGGCCTGGTCTTTTGTTAAGTTTTAGGTCTTTTATGGCGTTAGCAACTTCATCTATAGTTATAGGCTCATCCAAACTGCTTTTTTGATTCTGAGATAACTCAGGTAAGGTTATTTTTGAGAAGAAGGATTCAGCTTCTGTAGGATTAAATTCATTGTTTGTCTTGTATAAAGTTGCGAGATGTGAGTGAAATTTATGGACTATTTTAACTGGATTACAAGTGTAAACATTTTTTGATAATTTCAAACGTATTGGTTTGAAAGATTTTTTAGTTGAATTTAATGCCCGAGCCAAATATGTACCTGGTTTGTTTGTATTCATGTAGAAATTGTGTTTGGAGCGTTTGAGGGATTTATCAACTGACTCAGTGAGAAATAGATCGTATTCCAATCTAGATTTTTCCAGATGAGATTTTGTACTCTGAGATGGATTATCTTGAAATGATATGTAGGCTGCATTAAAATTGAGTTCTAGTTTTTTTGCTAGATTTTTGCGTTCCCGTTTAAATAGTGCCATTTGTCTTTGTATTGTACCACGCAAGACAGGCTTATGAGCTTCCCACAGTGTTATTGGGGAGATGTCTGTTGTATTATTAATTGATATGTATTCCTTTAAAGCTTGTTCAATGGCCATCTGATGTAGTGGGTGTTTGAGCATTATGTCCGGTAAGTACCACGTTGGGTCATGCGCTTTTGGTATGGCTGAGGCTATAGTAGTGTATACTGCATTATGGTCAGACCACGGAATCGGAATTATATCTGATGCAATAATTTCTGGTATCATTCCTATTGTTAGAAAAATATGATCTATTCTGGTGAAGGTTTGATGAGGGTGCGAGAAATAAGTGAATTTCTTTTTCATTGGGTTACTTTCTCTCCATGAATCTACCAGATTGGATTTGGAAAGAAGTTGAGAAAAAGGTAATCTAGAGGTTATTTTGGATGGTGTAAAAGGTGATTTATCTAGAAATGGGAGGAGGACCTGGTTCGAATCCCCACACATTATCACTGTTCCTATTTTGTGTGTATTAATCACTTGTAATATATGTGAGAGGAATGGTGTAGGTTGTTTGTTAGGAGCGTAGTAGGAAATCACCGTGATTGCTGTATCCATTATATAACCCATGAGTATCAGGTATCTACCTTCTGGGTCTTTAATTTCTGATGATAAGGTGAATGGTGTGGATCGGTGAAATGCAATTAGAGTTCCCCTTTGCTTGGTACAGGCAGAAGCCGTGTAAATTTGTTGATAAAAAGGATAAATATATTTTGGAGTAGAATCTTTGGTGAAGTGTGTTTCTTGGAGGCATACTATGTGAGCCTTCTTGTTATGGAAAGTACGGAAGGCTTTGGTCCTTTTTTGAGGGACATTTATTCCCTGAACATTCAGGGAAAGTATATTCAGTGGTGCCATGGCAACAGATCAAATAGTTTTGACTTACTTTTTGTTATGCAGAGCTGACTGCGCAGATCAACCTGTGTGGACTGAAGAGATGAATAGATAGAAAAGAAACCAGTGAAATCTGGAGTAAAGAGTAAACAAAAAACATATGAGATTAGATGATACATTGTATAAATTATTTTTTGCAAGTAATCACAATTTACCCGTGAAAGAGAATAAATATCCCTCTCAGGGGAATAAGTGCCTTCGTCACACTCCCACATAATATGGTTGGGAGAATGAGGAGGGCTAATGGGGGTACACGGATCTTCCGCTTACAGGAGAGAAGTGCTATGTCAAAAGACATCAAAATGATGTTTCATTAATTGGAGTGCAGAATATAGTTTTTGTTGAAATTATTTATTCCAGGGTGGTTGTATATGGTTAGTCTTGCCCTAGGCTAAATAATTCAGTTAGAAAGGTACTGTTAATAACTTTGGTATTGATGAAGATAGTTTGAATTATTTTGGGATTTTAACCCTTTTAGAGTAAACAATTACATATTGTATTCATATGTAACTGTTTAGATATGTTAACTCATAAAATTGAGGTTGTATTGCTTCAGATTAGAATAAACAAAAACATAATTCTAGGAACTAGTTAGGTAATAATATATTTGTTTTAAGAAAAGAAAGAAAAAGCTTCCATTACTTCTGGATTATTGAACATATTTGTCCTAAAAAGTAATACATCTATTGTTATTACCTGATAATATATAACTGAACAAGAGTTTTCTTATTTCACTTATATATTCTAAGGCTATATGAATCAGAAGTAATAAGAAATATAACTGGAATGTAACATGATTCCACACAGTGTGTGACTATCAGAATGCAGTTACATTCAGTTATGAATATAGATTTTTTATAGAGAACCATCTCTTAGTATAATAAATGAAGAGATATCAGGAATTAGGATGTCAGTCCATTGAATCTTCTTGGTCCATGGATGATGTGGCATAACGGCCTCTTTTGTGAGAATGATAATTCCCATTTTGTTCTGAAATTTTCTGGGTGCTGCCTGAAGGTGAAGATGACGCCATTCTTCTGCGTGTGGGAGTGTTGCTGCTTGTGGGTTCTGTCAGATTTAATTTTAAAAGGGTTTGTTGTAGTTCATCTGCTGATCTGCTTCTGTAAATTGTACCTTGGTAGTTAAATCTGACTGAAAAGGGGAAGCCCCATTGATACATAATGTTGTGGCGTTGCAGTTCCATTAGTTGGGGTTTCATGGATCGTCTTTTAGTAATAGTAAGTTGGGATAGGTCAGCAAAAATTTGATAATTGTGTCCTTGAAAATTAAGTTCCTTTTTTTCTCTTGCAGCAATTAGTATTTGTTCTTTCGTTCTGTAATAATGAAATTTTGTGATTATATCACGTGGGGGTCCATCTTTCTTTTTGGCTGTGAGGGCTCTGTGTACTCTGTCCAGTTCTAAACGTTCAATAGGGATATCTGGCTTTAGTTCTTGTAATAGAGCAGTAATAGTAGATTGCAGGTCTGTCACAGTTTCAGGTATTCCCCTTATGCGCAAGTTTGAACGTCTGGCTCTATTTTCGTAATCTTTGAGCTTAGTTTGAAGTATTAAATTCTCTTTTTTTAATTGTTCCAATTCTGTTATATTTTCTTGGGTTGTAATTTCAATTTCATCCATTTTTATTTGTAAGGCTGCGGTGCGGTTTCCCAGCTCTCTTATTTCTTTGGTTAGGCTTTTTGTTATTTGGTCTGAGGTTTGTTTTAAAGCCTTATGAAGCATCTTTTCAAATTGTAATAATATTACTGGGGATACTGAGGAGGCTTGTGGAGAAGTTTGTGAGAGGATTTGTTCTGTATCTGACTCAAATGGAGAGTCTTGCTGTGACATTTTCTGTCTGTGAGAGCGCCCTGATGCTGTATCTTGTGAGGTGACTGGAGCTGCTTCAGCTGCAGTGAGTGCCTGTGAGCTCTTTGTGAGGTGATTTTTATTTCTGCCACGTTTTCCTCCTAGTACCATATTTCCTGCCCAAACTTTCACAGTTTGTTCCCTGGGGCAAAAAGGTTCAAATGGATACCTTTTGAGCCTGCAGGCTCCGCTTTGTCCTTCTCTTCTCTCCTCAGCGGTGTGGAGCTCTAACAATGCATGTCTGCTCTGCTAGGCTCCGCCTCCTGCCGACCATCGAGGAGGAATATTTCTAACACTGAATTACAGCAGAGTACAGTGTGTATAATATACAGTCCCTCATATCCCTCGATAGCTCAGTTTGGCCAGCTCTAGGAAGGGTTCTGGTCATCCCAAATGTCTTCCATTTAAGGATTATGGAGGCCACTGTGCTCTTAGGAACCTTAAGTGCAGCAGAAATTTTTTTTAACCTTGGCCAGATCTGTGCCTTGCCACAATTCTGTCTCTGAGCTCTTCAGGCAGTTCCTTTGACCTCACGATTCTCATTTGCTCTGACATGCACTGTGAGCTGTAAGGTCTTATATACACAGGTGTATGGCTTTCCTAATCAAGTCCAATCAGTATAATCATAATCAAACACAGATGGACTCAAATGAAGGTGTAGAACCATCTCAAGGATGATCAGAAGAAATGGACAGCACCTGAGTTAAATATATGAGTGTCGCAGCAAGGGGTCTGAATACTTAGGACCATGCAACATTTCAGTTTTTCTTTTTTAATAAATCTGCAAAAATGTCAACAATTCTGTGTTTTTCTGTCAATATGGGGTGCTGTGTGTACATTAATGAGGAAAAAAAATGAACTTAAATGATTTTAGCAAATGGCTGCAATATAACAACGAGTGGAAAATTTAAGGGGGTCTGAATACTTTCCGTCCCCACTGTATAATTATGGGCAGCCCTCAAAAAATCCACTCGCTTGCTAACATTTTGTGAGTGGATTTTGAGGGCTGGTGAGCTATTGACTGCCTGGGAGTGGGGGGGGGGGGGGGGGCGAGCACTGCCGGCAGCCTGGGTTGAATGGGAGTCCTTCCTCCCATTCAACCCATTCCTTGAATGGGAGTCCAGCGATCACGGAGGGGAAGAGAAAGGAGAGCCGCCTGGATGATCAGAGCGCAGGGAACATATAACTATAACAGCTTTCATTTCACATTACAGTACTGTGTTCCCAGCTGCTTGCTGTCACATATAGCCCCTGCTCCTGGTCCCGGACATTGATAGACAGATCAGCCTTCCAATCCCGGGACAGCGATCTGTCAATCAAAGTTCCCTGGCCAGGGGGCAGGGCTATATGTGAAGTTGAGCGGCGGGAACACCGCAATTGAAATGAAAGCTGATATCACTGTTTTCCATCATCCGGGTGGCTCTCCTGTTCTTCTCCTCCCCTGCACAGGTAGGCTGCATGAGGGACACAGGCTGCATGAGGGACACAGGCTGCATGGTGGACTGAGACTGCATGAGGGACACAGGCTGCATGGTGGACTGAGGCTGCTTGAGAGACACAGGCTGCATGAGGGACACAGACTGCATGAGGCTGCATGAGGGACACAGGATGCAAGAGGCTGCATGAGGGACACAGGCTGCATGAGGCTGCATGAGGGACCCAGGCTGCATGAGGCTGCATAAGGGGCACAGGCTGCATGAGGGACACAGGCTGCATGAGGGACACAGGCTGTATGAGGGGCACAGGCTGCATGAGGGACACAGGCTGCATGAGGGACACAGGCTGCATGAGGCTGCATGGTGGGCACAGGCTGCATGAGACTAAATGGTGGACACAGGCTGCATGGTGGGCACAGGCTTCATTGGTGGGCACAGACTTCATTGGTGGACACAGGCTGCATGGTGGGCGCAGGCTGCATGGTGGGCACAGGCTGCATTGGTGGGCACGGATAAAGTTGTTGTTAATATTTTATTTTTATAACTTAATTCTGCATAAAACATTTAAGTGTAATTTTATGAGGGTGTGTTTAGGGGTGGAATTAGGGGCGGGCAGAGGCAGGGTTGAGTGGGGCAACTGGTGGTGAGTAACTCCTGAGGCCTGGCTAGTAGCTCAGGACTTGAATTTTTGAGACCTGTTATGGGCATGTGTCTAAAGTTCAGTAATGATTACATAAAGCAAGTAAGAGTAATATGTTTATCTCCTGTTGTAGCTGGAGTGTGAGAGCACAAACATGCTTTGCATTTATAAGGCTGTAACCTACCTATCCTGCTGTGTGTCACTGAGTAGTGTGGCTGTCTGGCTGCGGAATGAGGGGTGTGATTTATGTTGAAGTTGGCTTGTTCACATTTAACATGTACAGGCCTAGTGTAACCACCCACATTCACTGCACTTACCAAAGCATGATGGGAAGTGTAGTTTGATTTTTTTTTATAGTGAGAAGAGGGAGGAGAGGATATGACCTAATCACTGTTGTAAACCTCCTCCCTGGCGGGATAGATGCTGCATTTTTTGAATTACAGAGAGGACTTCCTGAAAATTCAACTAGACTTTTCTCTTCAAAATGTAATAGCTATTTAGTGTTTTGTGTAGGGGGTGTAGTAATGGTTTTTTTTTGGTCTATCCCGGAGATCTGCTTTAAGGTATATTTAAAGCCAAACTTTTTTCTATTTTTGATAGAGTACCTTAACTTTGTGTTCTATAGCAGTATTTCTTAACTCCAGTCCTCAAGGCTGCCCAACAGGTCATGTTTTCAGGATTTCTCTCAGATGAAATGGCTGTGGTAATTACTAAGGCAGAGAAACTGATTAAATCTTCTGTGCAAAATAATGGAAAGCCTGAAAACATGACCTGTTGGAGCACCTTGATGACTGGAGTTGAGAAACACTGCTCTATAGACACAACACCAAGTAAGAAAAGAACCAAATAGTTTGATTTGGCTGTAAGTGGGCTTTAATTTGCTTAAATTCAGGAAAATGTATTAGTAGGCTTTTCTAATAAAAGAAAAACTGTGACTCTGACAGTAGTAAAGGCTTAGAGAAGTGCATGCATAGGTTTAGGAGGAGAAAAACAAAGCCAGCAACGAGTGTTAAACTATTATCATCTTCTCAATGTTATGGTGAATAATCCAGCTGACAATTCGAGGTGCTTGGTTGGAATTAATCAGCCACTTTGTCTTTCTGTTGCTATTTCTGGTATTCTTGCTGCTGCTGTAGCTACTTTTTCTCTCTACAGGAACAAGTCAAATACACTTTTTATAAAGGGAGATGGTTTAATATATTTTTTCCTAGTATAATCAAAAATCTGTGAAATATTAAAGGAAACACTGCTGGATGTCATTTTTCATTTTGATGTTCATATCGATGGATATTTTTGTGGATTTAGGAATTTCACTCTTGCTTGCTTTTAGAAATATTTTTACAGAGGTTTTGTTCCATTTAGATCACTTTTTTAGTTGCAGTGAGTAATGTGAATGATTGAGTATTTTCTGTAAAAAAAAACTTCTAAATAATGTCTTATAGCCAATAGATGGTTGAGAGACAGAGTATGATCCCAATAGAACATCAAAGGAAGTAAAGGCTTGTTAATGTATAAACATTTTTGCATTTCATATAGTGGAAAATGGATGCAAACACAGATGTAACTAGAAGTCACCAGACACTGTATAAAAATGTTGATGGCTCTCATTTCTCCAAAAACTCTACTTTGCAAAGGCCAATATTGATAAGTTGCCGGGTGGTCACACTTTGGATAAGTCTCTATGAGCTTGCCACATCTTACCACTGGGATTTTTGCCCATTCCTCCTTGCAAAACTGCTCCAGCTCCTTCAAGTTGGATGGTTTGCACTTGTGAACAGCGATCTTTAAGTCTGACCACAGATTCTCTATTGGATTGAGGTCTGGGCTTTGACTGGGCCATTCCAACACATTTACATATTTCCCCTTAAACCACTAAAGTGTTGCTTTAGCAGTGTCTTTTGGGTCATTGTCCTGCTGGAAGGTGAACCTCCATCCTAGCCTCAAATCACACACAGAGTGGTACAGGTTTTGGTTAAGAATATTCCTGTAGTTAGCACCATCCATCTTTTCCTCAACTATGACCAGTTTCTCAGTCCCGACTGCTGAAAAACATCCCCACAGCATGATGCTACCACCACCGAGTTTCACTTTGGGGGTGGTGTTCTTTGGGTGATGTGATGTGTTGGGTTTGCGCCAGACATTTTCTTTAGAAAGTACAGGACGGCAACTTGACAGCTTCTCCATAGAAAATATTTATTTGAGCATTACAGCAATAACATCATCCAAAAATCTGACGCGTTTCGGCCTTAGGTCTTCATCAAAAGCAGCGTTTTCTTTGATGGCCAAAAAGTTCAATTTTAGTCTTATCAGACCAGAGCACCTTTCTCCATACATTTTGGGAGTCTCCCACATGCCTTTTCACAAATTTAAACCGTGCCATTTTGTTTTATGCTGAAAGTAGTGGCTTTCTTCTGGCCACTCTGCTATAAAGCTCAACTCTATGGAGTGTACGGCTTATTGTCATCCTATGTACAGATACTCCATGCATTGATCCATGTCCCCTGGGGCAGGACCCAGGTCCCCAAACACTTTTTATGACAATAACTTGCATATTAGCCTTTAAAATTAGCACTTTTGATTATTCATGTTCGTGTCCCATAGACTTTAACGGTGTTCGCGTGTTCGAACGAACTTTTTTCCTGTTCGCATGTTCTGGTGCGAACCGAACAGGGGGGTGTTCGGCTCATCCCTACTTCTCAGTTTTTATTTAGGGATATCTTATTAATCAAATATTTTAATGCTTATTAAACTCATGATATTAGTTTGATGTCTGTTGACTGGCCAGTTTCCATTTGAGGTAACAAGTAGATTTTTTTCCTTTGATAATGTTTGTCTTTTAATTTAAAGACAATGTATTGTCTTTGCTAGATATGTTCAGTCTCATAGCTGCTTTCATTCCATTGTACTCCCCTAGGTAGATGTTATTTTAATTTTTGTCTTTCATGTGAGGCCTCCTTTACTTCTACTCTCTGTTTGGTCTGCAGATAGTGCTTATGTTGTCAGTTGTCTAAAGTACCTGGATACGTTCCAACCCTGGCAATTTATTTACAGCTTGTATTGGCAATGATATTCAAGTCCTAATTTTAAGCTGGCCATACACTTATTGTCAGGACCTGGTTCACCTGCTGGTGACACTGTGGTTTCCTGGGCAGAAAGTTGTAGTTCCAGGGTCCACCAGCAGGTGTCTGCCAGCAGCCAGTAGGTTCTAGTAATCAGTCTCCAGTCTCCACCTGATTCTGCCTGCTGTGCTAATCTGATGCTTTTGCCATTGCTCCTGCTCATGATCTTGCTCTAGCTTTAGCCTTTCATCCTGTACCCTGCACTCTGCTGCCTTGCATCTGCTTCCCTTGTTCGTATATCTAGTCCTGATTCCCCCCTTCCTTGCATTTCTGGTACTCTGTGTTACCCGCACCCTTCATTTTGTATATATATTGTACATATTGTATATAGTTAGTAAAACTGCACATTTTAGAGTGGTCTTTTGTTGTGGCCAGCCTAAGGCACACCTGTGCAATTATCATGCTGTCTAATCAGTAAGGTGGATGGATTATCTCGGCAAAGAAGAAGTGCTCACAAACACAGATTTAGACAGATTTGTGAACAATATTTGAGAGAAATAGGCCTTTTGTGTACATAGAAAAAGTTGTAGATCTTGAGTTCAGCTCATGATAAATAGGGGCAAACACAAAAGTGCTGCGTTTATAATTTTGCTCAGTGTAGTTGTGGTTCACTTTTATTTTTATGCTTACTGCTTGCTGGTGTGTGTATGTCTTTGGCTTTACTATTAATACATTTACTTAACTATATATAGTGGCTGATCTCAGTTTCCTTGTGTAGCTACGCAGAACTGGCCATCTTTATCACTGACTCCTAACATTAATATTTTTTTCTTTTAATCAGCCTGTGTACTAAACAAAAAAAAACTATTACATTTATTTTACTTGCAGCTAGCACTTGTATCTGAATATGTCTTGATCTCTACATCCTGTAATCCTGTGCATGGCAGCCATCAGACTGTGAGAAGGAGAGTCAGTGTTTCAAGCTTATCAGGCTCTATTGCTTTGCACATTTGGAAAAAGGCTAGGACTGAATACAAGGAACAGAAAAGGAATGACCTCATCAGTTTTTTGCCATTCCTTCAATATTTAATAACAGGATGAGAGAGGATTAAAGTGTATTTCCACTTTTGCAGCCAATTTGGGATAATACCTATTTTATATTTGTTACATGCTCTCATTAGCATAACATAATGCAACGAAAAAATTGCTGGTTAAATTTTTAAGTACTTTTTTTAGTTGCTTAAAAATACCTACATGTTCTCCCTGCTTTGTAATATTTTGAAAAGGGGGCTTTGGATTAAAGTTTAACAATGTTTAACATTATAATCCATATCTGCACTGTGTTTGCATTTTTTCATTATCAGCTTTAACCACCTGCTATCCGCACTATGGCAGAATGACGGCCACATCGCGGACCTGCATTCCCGGGAGGCCGTCATATGACGGCCTCCCCTGTGCACGCTCCCTGTGCGCGCCCTGCAAGGCGCACGCCGGGCGCGCTGTGATCACCGAGTCACTGAGACTCGGCTGATCACCGATCCGTGTAAGGGGCCGGTCCTGGCCCCTTACCATGTGATGAGCTGTCAGCCAATGACAGCTGATCACATGATGTAAACAAAAGATCGGTAATCATTTTTTTGTTTTACTCACGCTGACAGCATGAGTAGAAAAAAAAGCCGATCACCGGATCGGATGTCAGGGACATCAGTCCCCAAGTGGAAGAGGCACATCTGCCTCATCAGTGCCATCTAAAAGTGCCACCTAATACTGCCCACAGTGCCACCTAATACTGCCCACAGTGCCACCTAACAGTGCCCACAAGTGCCACCTATCAATGCCAACAAGTGCCACCTATCAATGCCCACAAGTGCCACCTATCAATGCCCACCTGTAGTGCCAATCAGTGCCACCTGGCAGTGCTGCCCATCACTGCCACCCATCAGTGCCCATCACTGCCGCCTATCAGTGCCCATCACTGCCGCCTCATCAGCGTACATCAATGAAGGAGAAAAATGACCCGTTTTAAATTTTTTGTAACAAAATATAAAAAAATAATTTTTTTTTTTTTAAATTCAGATTTTTACATTTTTTAACAAAAAAGTAAAAACCGCAGAGGTGATCAAATACCACCAAAAGAAAGCTCTATTTGTGGTGAAAAAAATGATAAAAATTTCATTTGGGTACAGTGTTGTATGACCGCGCAATTGTCATTCAAAGTGCATCAGCGCTGAAAGCTGAAAATTGGTCTGGATTAGGGATGAGCTTCGTGTTCGAGTCGAACCCACGTTCGACTCGAACATCGGCTGTTCGGTCGTTCGCCGAATTGCGAACGATATGGGCCGTTCGTGCCAAATTCGTGTGGCGCGTCACGGCCCATAATTCACTGCGGCATCGCAGTGCATTGCTGGCTGATGATTGGCCAAGCATGCACTATGACCCGCATGCTTGGCCAATCACAGCGCCGTCAGTAGAGAGAGCTGTAATTGGCCAAAGCCAGGGTGGCTTTGGCCAATTATGGCTCAGGGGATTTAGTACACACCCCACACTATATAAGGCCGCCTGCACGGCGGCCCTGTGTAGTGTGTGTTCCGGTGTGCTGAGAGATAGAGAGAGAGAGAGACAGTGTCATTTGATTTGAGTTAGATAGATTAGGCAGAACAGTCAGTCAGTTAGCTGCACTTACAGTGTATTGTGTATATATATGCATCCCAGGTGTTGCATATATATATATACACTGTATTCAGTTTAGCTAGATCCGTTCCTGTTATCTTCTATCTAGACTATTTACATTTAGTGCAGTGTGTCCTGCTCACAGTGTTCAGCTAGATCCGTTCCTGCTATTTACATTCAGTGCAGTGCGTCCTGCTCACAGTGTTCAGCTAGATCCGTTCCTGCTATTTACATTCAGTGCAGTGCGTCCTGCTCACAGTGTTCAGCTAGATCCGTTCCTGCTATTTACATTCAGTGCAGTGTGTCCTGCTCACAGTGTTCAGCTAGATCCGTTCCTGCTATTTACATTCAGTGCAGTGCGTCCTGCTCACAGTGTTCAGCTAGATCCGTTCCTGCTATTTACATTCAGTGCAGTGCGTCCTGCTCACAGTGTTCAGCTAGATCCGTTCCTGCTATTTACATTCAGTGCAGTGCGTCCTGCTCACAGTGTTCAGCTAGATCCGTTCCTGCTATTTACATTCAGTGCAGTGCGTCCTGCTCACAGTGTTCAGCTAGATCCGTTCCTGCTATTTACATTCAGTGCAGTGCGTCCTGCTCACAGTGTTCAGCTAGATCCGTTCCTGCTATTTACATTCAGTGCAGTGCGTCCTGCTCACAGTGTTCAGCTAGATCCGTTCCTGCTATTTACATTCAGTGCAGTGCGTCCTGCTCACAGTGTTCAGCTAGATCCGTTCCTGCTATTTACATTCAGTGCAGTGCGTCCTGCTCACAGTGTTCAGCTAGATCCGTTCCTGGTATTTACATTTAGTGCAGTGCGTCCTGCTCACAGTGTTCAGCTAGATCCGTTCCTGCTATTTACATTCAGTGCAGTGCGTCCTGCTCACAGTGTTCAGCTAGATCCGTTCCTGGTATTTACATTTAGTGCAGTGCGTCCTGCTCACAGTGTTCAGCTACATCCGTTCCTGCTATTTACATTCAGTGCAGTGCGTCCTGCTCACAGTGTTCAGCTAGATCCGTTCCTGCTATTTACATTCAGTGCAGTGCGTCCTGCTCACAGTGTTCAGCTACATCCGTTCCTGCTGTTTACATTCAGTGCAGTGCGTCCTGCTCACAGTGTTCAGCTAGATCCATTCCTGCTATTTACATTCAGTGCAGTGCGTCCTGCTCACAGTGTTCAGCTAGATCCGTTCCTGCTATTTACATTCAGTGCAGTGCGTCCTGCTCACAGTGTTCAGCTAGATCCGTTCCTGCTATTTACATTCAGTGCAGTGCGTCCTGCTCACAGTGTTCAGCTAGATCCGTTCCTGCTATTTACATTCAGTGCAGTGCGTCCTGCTCACAGTGTTCAGCTAGATCCGTTCCTGCTATATACATTTAGTGCAGTACGTCCTGCTCACAGTGTTCAGCTAGATCCGTTCCTGTTATCTTCCTACTGACAGGCAGGCTTGTCTGGTTACAGTATATAAAGCTACCTGAAGAAAATTACAGGTGTTCTTTTTGATCCTATTAGTACCACGGTCAGGCAGCTAGACTATTTACATTTAGTACAGTGTGTCCTGCTCACAGTGTTCAGCTAGATCCGTTCCTGTTATCTTCCTACTGACAGGCAGGCTTGTCTGGTTACAGTATATAAAGCTACCTTAAGAAAATTACAGGTGTTCTTTTTGATCCTATTAGTACCACGGTCAGGCAGCTAGACTATTTACATTTAGTACAGTGTGTCCTGCTCACAGTGTTCAGCTAGATCCGTTCCTGTTATCTTCCTACTGACAGGCAGGCTTGTCTGGTTACAGTATATAAAGCTACCTTAAGAAAATTACAGGTGTTCTTTTTGATCCTATTAGTAACACGGTCAGGCAGCTAGACTATTTACATTTAGTACAGTGTGTCCTGCTCACAGTGTTCAGCTAGATCCGTTCCTGTTATCTTCCTACTGACAGGCAGGCTTGTCTGGTTACAGTATATAAAGCTACCTTAAGAAAATTACAGGTGTTCTTTTTGATCCTATTAGTACCACGGTCAGGCAGCTAGACTATTTACATTCAGTGCAGTGCGTCCTGCTCACAGTGTTCAGCTAGATCCGTTCCTGGTATTTACATTCAGTGCAGTGCGTCCTGCTCACAGTGTTCAGCTAGATCCGTTCCTGGTATTTACATTCAGTGCAGTGCATCCTGCTCACAGTGTTCAGCTAGATCCGTTCCTGCTATATACATTTAGTGCAGTACGTCCTGCTCACAGTGTTCAGCTAGATCCGTTCCTGTTATCTTCCTACTGACAGGCAGGCTTGTCTGGTTACAGTATATAAAGCTACCTGAAGAAAATTACAGGTGTTCTATCCCAGCTTAGTGCAGCTACAGGCCATTAGTATGTCTGGAAGGCCAAGAAGGAGAGGCAGACAGTCACAAGCCAATAAGAGAGGGCAAGCAGGCTCTGTGTCTAGTGCTGGTCGTGGAGACGGTGCATCCTCATCAGCACGTGGCCATGGGACACGCTTGGCCTTTTTTTCGGCAGCTGGCCGTGTTGAGCCGCAACATGCGGAAGACTTGGTCGAGTGGATGACCAAGCCGTCCTCATCCTCCTCATCCTCTCTCACCCATGCCCAGGGTGCTTTGTCTGGCAAAGCAGCGGCCTCTTCCCTCAGCTCAATGTCATCAGTGACTCCTTCCCTAGCTCCACCATGTCCTCATGAGGATTCCCTCGAACTGTTTGACCACAGTGTTGGGTACATGCTCCAGGAGGATGCCCAGCGTTTGGAAGGCTCTGATGATGATACTGAGCTCAATGAAGGCAGTAACATGAGCACGGACAGAGGGGGTGCCCAAGAAGGACAGCAATCTGGCAGTCATGCTCCCCCTGCTGCAGCATACTGCCAGAGTGTCTGTGAGGGGTTGCAGTGTTGTGGCACCAGCACCAGTGCCTAAGACCCAATTTTTCTGCCCCTGTCTAACAGGGGCGTGTAATTACAATTTTTGATGCAATACTTTGCAGCAGGGCTCGTTCCTGCGTTCCAACTAGAGTGTCTGTGAGGGGTTGCAGTGTTGTGGCACCAGCACCAGTGCCTAAGGCCTAATTTTTCAGCTCCTGTTCAACAGGGGCATGTAATTACAATTCTTGATCTAATATTTCACAGCAGGGCCCTGTGAGGGCTTACAGTGTTTTGGCCACAGCAACACCTAAGGCCCAAATTTCTGCTGAGTATATAGGGCAGGACCCTACTTTCAAACATCTAACTTACAAACGACTCCTACTTGCAAACGGAAGGAGACAACAGGAAGTGAGATGAAATCTACCCCTAAGGAAGGGAAATTCTCTCCTGTAAGAGTTAATATGGGAAAACAATTTCTCCTTTCCACTGATGCTTTCCAATCCTTGTTCCACAAAAAAACCCAAATTTTCCAAAAACATTTTTCATTGGGACAAAAAAGTGAGGTGAAATCTTCTGAAGAGGAGGAAAGACGCAAAACAAATGTCACAGGGGTGATAACCCTTCCCTATGTTTTCCAAAAAGCTTAGAAAAGATTTTTTGGCCTGAGCTAAACACATTAAAAATGTTCAAAATTACAAACAGATTCTACTTAACAACAAACCTACAGTCCCTGTCTTGTTTGCACCGCCTGAATACTGCTGTTCAGAGTATATAGGGACCTTTCCTTATTTTAATTTGGGTGCGGGGTTCCCCTTAATATCCATACAAGACCCAAAGGGCCTGGTAATGGACTGGGGGGTACCCATGCCGTTTGTCTCACTGATTTTCATCCATATTGCCATGACCCGACATGACATTAAACCCGCAAGCAGTTTTAAATGAGATTTTTTCCTTTAAAAATGACATTTGGTGCAGGGACTGTTCTAAACATGGGAAACACGCGTCACTTTACAGGCATACTATAGACACCCCCCAGGTACGATATTTAAAGGAATATTTCACTTTTTTTTTTTTACTTTAAGCATCATTAAAATCACTGCTCCCGAAAAAACGGCCGTTTTTAAAAGTTTTTTTTGCATTGATACATGTCCCCTGGGGTAGGACCCGGGTCCCCAAACCCTTTTTAGGACAATACCATGCAAATTAGCCTTTAAAATGAGCACTTTTGATTTCGAACGTTCGAGTCCCATAGACGTCAATGGGGTTCTAACGTTCGTGCGAACTTGCGGTCCGTTCGCGGGTTCTGGTGCGAACCGAACCGGGGGGTGTTCGGCTCATCCCTAGTCTGGATAGGAGGGGGGTTTAAGTGTCCTGTAAGCAAGTGGTTAAACTAATGCTGGCCATGCACTATACGAAAAATTGGCCGAACCCATTTTCAAAAAACGAACGTTCGGCAGTGAATGCAAACGATCACGCCATCAGGTAAGTAACGATTTTCAAACGATAAATCGTTTATAAACATCAAAGTATCGTTTTTTCGTTCGGTTTTTGCATATAAAAAGAAAGTGTCAAAATGTGTTTGACCTCTGCACTGTGGCTTCCTGTGGTTCACGTATACACCCAGAGGAGAAACGTACGTTCGTCGGAACGAACCCTGTGCATAGTAGAGATCTACTGCACCACCTTCAATATGGATGTGGATGAGAGGACCATTGCCATAGTAATGCTTGGAGTGATGGCTATACAGCAAGCAGAGGAGCCCAGAAGCAAAAGGGGAAGGTTATGGAGTAAAGAGTGGCTGAAGAAGTGGCTGAAGAAGTGAGATTGGTTCGAGAGCTGAAGAAAAACAATCCCGATGATTATCGTAACTATCTGAGAATGCCTGATGAGTCCTTTCAGCTGTTACTAAGTCAAGTTTCACCCCTCATAACAAAAAAGGATACAGTCTTAAGACCTAGCATCACAGCGGAGCAGAGACGGGTAGCAACACTTTGTTTTCTGGCAACTGGACGAAGTTTTGAAGACCTCAAATTCACCACTGGAATCTCTGCCCAGTCGCCTGGCTGCATCATACCTAAAACCTGCCAAGCCATCATAAGAATCATGCAAAACAAATACTTAAAGGTAATGATGCAGTGGGGGTCATTTACTAAGATGAATGCACTGTGCTGGTTTCGACCTTAATTGGTGCGCTGGCTAGATCCTTAATCCAGCGTGTGAACCAGCGCACACAGGAGTACCTGCACGCGAGAATGTTTCCAGCGTGATAGGACCGCGCTGGTCCTCGGCGAGGTACATCTCCTGCTCGCTGCAATAGGAAAAAGACATCTTCCTATTAAGGTAGCGCAAGAAAACCTGCATGGGTTCCCCCTTCGGGTGCATGCCAGGCCCTTCGGTCTGGTATGGATACACTGAAAAAACGGCGTGGGAGTTCCCCCCAAATCCATACCAGACCCTTATCCAAGCACGCAGCCCGGCAGGTCAGGAAAGGGGGTGGGGATGAGCGAGCGCCCCCCCTCCTGAACCGTGCCAGGCCGCATGCCCTCAACATGGGGAATGGGTACTTTGGGGAAGGGGGCGCGCTGCAGCCCCCCCACCCCAATGCACCTTGTCCCCATGTTGATGAAGACAAGGGCCTCTTCCCGACAACCCTGGCTGTTGGTTGCCGGGGTCTGTGGGCGGGGGGCCTATCGGAATCCGGGAGCCCCCTTTAATAAGGGGGCCCTCAGATCCCGGCCCCCCACCATATGTGAATGAGTATGGGGTACATGGTACCCTTACCCATTCACCTAGGGAAAAAGTGTCAATAAAAAAAACACACTGCACAGGTTTTTAAAGTAATTTATTAGACAGCTCCGGGGGACTGGTTCCGGCTTCGGGTGTCCTCTTCCAGCTTCGGGGGTCTCTCTGGTTCTTCTCCGCTGTCTCTGGCCTTTTCTTCCGCTGTTCAGATGATGTGATGTTGACCACACCCCCTAAAACGTCATAGTCCCAGCATGCCCAGGGACTGTGACGGCATAAGGGGGCGGGGTCACCGCCTATATAAGCCATAGCAGAGTGCACAGAGAGCATTCCAGCCGGAGAGAGTGTCATGTCAACATCGGAAGAAGAGAAGAGGGAAGAAGGCAGCAGACCGGGCTCCTCTGCTAGCAAAAGAGCGGCAAAAGAGCAGAAGATAGCGGAGGAGCCCGGCAGAAGACCCGGTGAGCACGGAGAACAGGTCAAACAGCGGGAGAAAAGGCTGGAGACAGCGGAGAAGAACCAGAGAGACCCCCGAAGTCGGAAGAAGACCCGAAGCTGGAAGAAGACCCCCAAAGCCGAAAGAAGCCCCCCCGGAGCTGTCTAATAAATTACTTTAAAATCTTGTGCAGTGTGTTTTTTTTATTGACATTTTTTTCCCTAGGTGAATGGGTAGGGGTACCATGTACCACATACTCATTCACATAGGGTGGGGGCCGGCATCCGGAGGCCCCCTTATTAAAGGGGGCTCCGGGATTCTGATAAGCCCCCCTCCCGCAGACCCCGACAACCAACGGCCAGGGTTGTCGGGAAGAGGCCCTTGTCCTCATCAACATGGGGACAAGGTGCTTTGGGGGGGGCCGCAGCGTGCCCCCTTCCTCAAAGTACCCATCCCCCATGCTGAGGGCATGCGGCCTTGTATGGTTCAGTGGGGGGCGCTCGCTCGTCCCCACCCCCTTTCCTGACCTGCCGGGCTGCGTGCTTGAATAAGGGTCTGGTATGGATTTTGGGGGGATCCCACGCCGATTTTTCGGCGTAGGGGGTTCCCCTTAAAATCCATACACGACCGAAGGGCCTGGTATGCCCCTGGGGGTGTGGACCCCCACACCATTTAAAAAAAAAAAATTTGGCATGGGGGTCCCCTCCGAATCCATACCAGACCCTGGGGGACCCCACGCTGTTTTTTTCACAATTTTTTTTTTTTAGCTGGCATTTTTTTTTTTACATTGAGTGGGAAGTCAGCTGACAGCTGATGACTCATAGGTTGTTAACCACTTCAATATCAGACACTTTTACCTCTTCCCGCCCAGGACAATTTTCAGCTTTCAGCGCTGTCACACTTTGAATGACAATTGCGCGGTCATGCTACACTGTACTCAAACAACATTTTTATCATTTTGTTCCCATAAATAGAGCTTTCTTTTGGTGGTATTTGATCAACTCTGCAGTTTTTTTTTTGCTAAACAAACTAAAAAAGTTTTCCCCTTCACTGTCAGGCACTGATGAGGTGGCACTGATGAGGCAGAACTGATGGGCACTGATGAGGTGGCACTGATGGGCACTGATGAGTTGGCACTGATAAGGTGGCACTGATGAGCACTAACATGCGGCAATAATAAGCAGCACTGATGGGCACTGATAGGCGGCACTGATGGGCACTGACAGGCAGGACTGATAGGCAGATAGGTGGTACTGATTGGCACTGACAGGTGGCACTGATGGGCAGCACTGATGTTGAGGTACTGACAGGTTTTACTGCTGGGCACTGAGATGGGTACTGTGGTGGGCACTGATTAGCACTGATATGGGCACTGTGAGCTGTCTTTTAATTGGGGAACTGACTGACAGCTGAGGGGTCACATCTGAGGTGTTGTGGCACATCTGAGGGGGCTGTGCTGATAATCAATGTGCTGATTATCAGCACAGACCCCCCTCTGACAGGGAGAGCCGCCGATCGTTTACCGGCACTTCCTGGTTCTCGCGATGATCAGCTGTGATTGGTCAGACAGAGGCTTCTTATCACGATCAGAGATGCGGGGTGTCAGACTGACACGCTGCACTTGTGATCGCCGTGATGCGCGCCCCTGCGGGCGCGTGCCGGCATGTTATCCTGCTGGACATCATATGATGCCCAGTCAGGATAACAGAACCACTTCCTGGATGTCATTCTGCATACGGTGGGCAGGAAGTGGTTAAGGACGAGGCGGCCGGCTTCCCGGCCCCCTTCTTAGCAACCAGCTATATACAGCATAAAAAAAAGAAATGAAAAAAAAAAAACGCAAATCGCGGTACTTGCGTTTTGAATGCAGGTCCAGTGAAATCTATTACAAGCAAAACGCTGCATTTTGTGGGAAAAAAAGTCCCTGACCCTTTCCAAAAACACAGAGGCACAAAAATGCATTGATGTGAACATGTTCCATAGGAACCCATGTTAAAAATTCCCATGCATTTCTGCAAAATGCATCAAAAAACACATTAGTGTGAATAGAGCCTAAGGCCTCTTTCACACTGGGGCGGTGGGGGCGTCTGCGGTAAAGCGGCACTATTTTTAGCGCCGCTTTACTGTTGTTTTAGCGGCGTTATTCAGCTTCTAGCGGGGTGGTTTTAACCCCCCATGGGGCGGTTTTAACCCCTCTGCTAGCGGCCAAAAGGGGGTTAAATTCGCCCGCAAAACACCACTGGATCGGCATTTTGCCGGCGGTATCACAGCGCTGCCCCATTGATTTTAATGGGGAGGAGCAGTGAGTTCACCGCTCCAAAAAAGCTGCTGGCAGGACTTTTTGTGACGCCCTGCCAGCGCACCACTCCAGTATGAAAGCCCTCACTGGAGTGAATGGAGCCGCTTCTTTAGGGCGTTTTTCAGACGCTATTTTTAGTGCCGTAGCGCCTAAAAAACCCCCAGTGTGAAAGGGGCCTAAAAAAAGTCCTGCTAGCAGCATCTTTGGAGCGGTGTATAAACCGCTCCTGCCCATTGAAATCAATGGGACAGCGTGGCTATACCGCCGGCAAAACGCCGCTGCAGTGGTGTTTTGCATGTGGATTTAAACCCCTTTTTGGCCGCTAGCGGGGGTTAAAACCGATAGCAGCCAAATACCGCCGGTAAAGCAGTGCAAAAAATAGCGCCGTTTTAGCGCTGCCGCCCGCATCGCCCCAGTCTGAAAGATGCCTAAGGCCCCCCTCACACGGACGGACCTTTCAGGTCCACCTCGGACCTGAACGGACACTCCATAGACCTCTATGGAGGGTCGGATGTCAGTGGTGACATGTCCGCTGACATCTGACCCACTCCAATCCTAAAAAGTGTAACGGAGGAAAAACCTATTTTTCCATCCGTCTGCGGATCGGATCGGGTAACGATGGACTCTACAGTCCGTCATCATCCGATCCCTCATAGAGGAGAGCGGCACTCTGACAGGTCTGTCCCTGCACAGTGTGCAGAGACAGACCTGTCATCTGCCTGCCCAGCGGACGGAGCGATCCCCCGCTGAGCAGAGCGGGCTCCGTACACAGGGTACAAAGTCCCATCATGTGTATGATTCTTAAAGACCAGAAATTCAAGTTTTTATATCTTTAAAGGTCACCATACACTGACCAATCAGTTAGATCTTCCATAAATTAGATTCAGTGCAAGAGCCGGTTTGATTTTCTACAATTAGAAGTAATTCTTACAGTGCATCTTCCTATTACCGCTTTAGCCTGATGCTCTCTTTCCACTATTTCAACACCAAAGTTTTGTGATTTACAATGTGCTTTTTCAGATTGTTTTCCACTATTGCAACTTGTCATGCCACTAGGGACTGAAAAGTTGCATCACAAGTTCTACCCCATGATTTACAATGAATACCGTTCAGATGTCTGCGACTTCAAGTCGCAGCAACTTCAAAGTAGTCCCTGCACTATTTTGGTCCCACTTTGATGCGACTTGAGGTCCATAGACCTCAAAAATACACAGGCATTGCTTCAAGTTTTGGCAAAAAGTTGGGGGAAACTCGTGGCAAAAAGCATGCAACTTTGGGCTTTCAATAGTGGAAACCGAGCCTTAATGCCACACGACTAATTCAAAACATCTGAGAAAAAGTCGCACTGAAGTTGGAACAAAGTAGTGCAAGAACTTTTTTTGGAGTTGCACCAATTAGAACGGGGGAACATTGAAATATATGTGTTTTGACTTGTCCTGCGACTTCACATGTGTCAAGTCGCACAACAACTCGCAGTAGTGGAAAGAGAGCTTAAGGCCACTTGGGACTGAAAAAATGCATCACTAGTTGTACCCCATGATTTACAATATGTACCGTTCATATGTGTGTGACTTGCTTACACACATGCCGTATACACAGCGGGCACACATCTTTATTACAGAAATCCATAGTTGGCATGGAAATTAACCACTTGCTTACTGGGCACTTAAACCCCCTGCTGTCCTGACCAATTTTCAGCGCTGATCCATTTTGAATGACACTTGCACGGTCATACTTAACCAAATGTTTTTTTTTTTTTAACCACTTCAGCCCCGGAAGGATTTACCCCCTTCCTGACCAGAGCACTTTTTACAATTTGGCACTGCGTCACTTTAACTGCTAATTGCGCAGTCATGCAATGCTGTACCCAAACGAAATTTGCATCCTTTTCTTACCACAAATAGAGCTTTCTTTTGATGGTATTTGATCATCTCTGCCATTTTTATCTTTTGCGCTATAAACGGAAAAAAAACGAAAATTTTGAAAAAAAAAGATATTTTCTACTGGCCAAAATGTATTCGGCCACATGTCTTTGGTAAAAAAAATGTCAATAAGTGTATATTTATTGGTTTGTTCAAAAGTTATAGCGCCTACAAACTAGGGTACATTTTCTGGAATTTACACAGCCTTTAATTTATGACTGCCTATGTCATTTCTTGAGGTGCTAAAATGGCAGGGCAGTACAAACCCCCCCCCAAATGACCCCATTTTGGAAAGTAGACATCCCAAGCTATTTGCTGGAGAGGCATGGTGAGTATTTTGCAGCTCTCATTTGTTTTTGAAAATGAAGAAAGACAAGAAAAGTTTTTTTTTTTTTCAATTTTCAAAACTTTGTGACAAAAAGTGAAGTCTGCAAAATACTCACTATACCTCTCAGCAAATAGCTTGGGGTGTCTACTTTCCAAAATAGGATCATTTGGGGGGGTGTTTGTGCCACCTGGGCATTCCATGGCCTCCGAAACTGTGATAGGCAGTGAAGAATGAAATCAAAAATTTATGCCCTTAGAAAGCCAGAAGGCGGTGCTTGGTTTTCGGGGTCACATACGTGGCTAGGCTCCCAAAAAGTCTCACACATGTGGTATCCCCATACTCAGGAGAAGAAACAGAATGTATTTTGGGGTTTAATGTCACATATTCCCATGGCATGTTTGAGCAATATATAATTTAGTGACAACTTTGTGCAAAAAAAAAAAAAAAAAATTGTGTCTTTCCCGCAACTTGTGTCACAATATAAAATATTCCATGGACTCGACATGCTTCTCAGCAAATAGCTTGCGGTGTCTACTTTCCAAAATGGGGTCATTTGGGGGGGGTTTTGAACTGTGCTGGCATTTTATGCACAACATTTAGAAGCTTATGTCACATATCACCCACTCTTCTAACCACTTGAAGACAAAGCCCTTTCTGACACTTTTTGTTTACATGAAAAAATTAATTTTTTTTTTGCAAGAAAATTACTGTGAACCCCCAAACATTGTATACTTTTTTAAAGCAAATGCCCTACAGAATAAAATGGTGGGTGTTTCATTTTTTTTTTTCACACAGTATTTGCGCAGAGATTTTTCAAACGCATTTTTTGGGGAAAAAACACACTTTTTTAAATTTTAATGCACTAAAACACACTATGTTGCCCAAATGTTTGATGACATAAAAAAGATGATCTTAGGCCGAGTACATGGATACCAAACATGACATGCTTTAAAATTGCGCACAGACGTGCAGTGGCGACAAACTAAATACATTTTTAAAAGCCTTTAAAAGCCTTTACAGGTTACCACTTTAGATTTGCAGAGGAGGTCTACTGCTAAAATTACTGCCCTCGATCTGACCTTCGCGGTGATACCTCACATGCATAGTGCAATTGCTGTTTACATTTGACGCCAGACCGACACTTGCGTTTGTCTTTGCGCAAGAGCAGGGGGAGACAGGGGTGCTTTTTTTTTTTTTTTTTCCTTTATTATTGTTTTGCTTTTTTATCTTATTTTTAAACTGTTCCTTTCTTTTTTTTTTTATCATTTTTATTGTTATCTCAGGGAATGTAAATATCCCCTATGATAGCAATAGGTAGTGACAGGTACTCTTTTTTGAAAAAATTGGGGTCTATTAGACCCTAGATCTCTCCTCTGCCCTCAAAGTATCTGACCACACCAAGATCAGTGTGATAAAATGCTTTCCCAATTTCCCAATGGCGCTGTTTACATCTGGTGAAATCTAAGTCATGAAATGCTCGTAGCTTCCGGTTTCTTAGGCCATAGAGATGTTTGGGGCCACTCTGGTCTCTGATCAGCTCTATGGTCATCTGGCTGAATCACTGGCTGCATTCTCAGGTTCCCTGTTGGGACAGGAGAGCCAGAGAAAAACATTGAAGACGGTGGGGGGGGCATTCCCTCCCACTGCTTGTAAAAGCCGTCTAGAGGCTAATTAGCCGCTAGGATTGCTTTAACATGAAAGCCGACCGCTGGAAAGAATGATACCAAGATGATACCTAAACCTGCAGGCATCATTCTGGTATAACCACTCAAAGTCCAGCAACATACCAGTACGTTGCTGATCCTTGTTGGGCATATATTGTAATCTTTTTTTTTTCATGCAGCCTGTGGGCTGAACGAAAAAAAGAGATTGATCAGTGGGTATGCCCACCATTAGAATACCTCCCTTCATCCACCAACTTCTAATGATAGGCATACATGCACCGTTTATATATGCCAAAGCATGGGGGCATCCTCGCGCAAAAGGTAGGAGCAAATCGCTCCTCCGCCCCTGCTGCCCCCCATGCTTCGGCATATATCACCTCCGCTGGAGTCACGGCTTTATATATCGTGGGAGCAAACGCTGTTGCTGTCAAGATAAATAAATCCGCACTGCAGCTGAATGGCATACCTGAAGACAAAAAATGGTTAACAATAAAACACAGTAAAACGGTAAAGTATAAAAAATTGCATACCTGAAAAGCAAGCATGATAAAACATAACAATAAAACATTGCAGAATAGAATACAGTAAAAAAGAGCAGAACAATAGAGAGAGAATAGAGAGAGAGAACAATAAATTGACAACTATTTTTTATTTTTTTTACACTTTTTTTGTAACTGTAACTTTTGTAAATGTAACCGGCTCCAGGTTCGGGTCTCTCAAAATGCGATGGCATCTTGGGAGGCCCTGTAAAAGTGTGCCTAGTCTGCGCAATGCTGTACGCTACGCTAATACTCAACTAGTGAATGGTAGCGTTCAAAACATTCACCAATGCAAAGACCAGGATTGTCAGGACAGGAGGGACAATAATAGCGGCTGTCACGCCTATATCCACGCTTGCTGCAGACACAACATCTTTTTTGGGGGGGTTCTTTGGGTAGGGGTACTCGGGAGGACATAAAGAAAATGCCTCTCATGCAGCCGACTGCATTTGGTTGGGGATGTGAATGGGGGAACACGGGCCTCCAGCCGCCTGATTTTTTGGGGACCAAAAAGACTGGGGAATAGAACCCTGAGTGTTTTTGCAAGTCCGGAAATGGAACTACTGCTTGCTGCCGGATAAGAATTTGTACATACTGAAGAAGGACCTCTTTCTTCTCTTTGGAAGTTGGTATCTTCGTTGGCTGGAATGAAAAGGGTGGGGGCCATTTTCTGAATGTCCAGAAATGCCCCTGAATGACAGTGGAGACTGCCCATTGATCTGTACAATTCTCCACCCAAACCTGGGCGAACGCCCTGAGTCGAGCTCCTACTGGAGCGGTTTGGGTGGATAGGGAGTCAAAAAGACTTCTGGCCCTCAACCGTGGATGTTGAGGTTTTCGGCTTCCCCGCCTTCAAGAAAGTTGCCTGCGAGCCCTTCCAGCCTCTTCTGTACTCCCTGCCCGGGCGGTACGTTCTGGAGTCTCTTGCTCTCTGCTGACCAGCTGGACGTGACACAAATCTTTTCCTCCTGCTTCTGTCCTGGGGAATTAGACCACTTTTCCCTCCTGTGACTCTGGTAATCGCTGCATCCATTTTGTCGCCGAACAGAGCTTTCCCATTGTATGGTATGCGACACCATGATTGTTTTGAGGTTGGGTCGGCTGACCATGTAAGCTAAGGATCTTTTATCCACCTTCTGCCATTCATCTGTCACAACTTCCTTTATTTCTTCCATTAAGGGGAAGGTTGATCATTTTTTCTTCAGGTGTGGAAAATATTTCTTTGCTTTAGATGGAGGCTCTGGATCTTCCTCCCATTGGATTGCGTCCTTTACCGCATTGATAAAGGGTTCCACTAGAGCAAAATCAAAGGCTGAAGCCTTCTCTTCTCCCACATCCAAATCGCTTTCAGAAATAATCTCTGTGTCTGGCTGTGGATTAGATTGAAGTCAGGGCTACTGCTGGCTTACATGCCCCTCCTGCAGCTTGATAAGATTTTTTTAGATCTGAATCAATCCTTCGATCAAGTACATCCCTGAAAGAGACCGCATCCTCTAGAGCAGTGTTTCTCAACTCCAGTCCTCAAGGCGCCCCAACAGGTCATGTTTTCAGGATTTCCCTCAGATGAAACAGCTGTGGTCATTACTAAGGCAGTGAAACTGATCAATTCACCTGTGCAAAATAATGGAAAACCTGAAAACATGACCTGTTGGGGCGCCTTGAGGACTGGAGTTGAGAAACACTGCTCTAGAGGCAGTGTTGAATTCCTGCGGGTGGGGTTGCTTGATCATGGGATAAGGCTAACTCCCGGATAGAGTCTTTGATCATTCTTTTGATTGATTCCATTGACTCAAATTTCTCTCTCTCTCTTTGTCTCCTGTAGCTTCCAGGAGGCATTGACCACATACCAATTTATCAGGGAGGGCTTGTTTGCCACACACCCAGCATGCTTTCTCTCCTGGACACACAGGTCTGTGCTGGGAGTCCTGTTTACTAGAGGTATATCGGGATGATCTGTTCCCACTGCGGGAAGCATGGGCCGAGGACGAATGAGAATGACCCGAGCTCCTATGGTCCTTTGATCTTCTATCCTTAGAATCTCTATGGGATGATCTGCGGGAAGATCCGTGATGCGGGCTAAGACAAAAAATAGAAACAAAGACAAGGGTGTTTCAATCAGCCCGGGGTGCTCTTTTCTCTTGATAAAAAAACTTACCTGAAAGTTGCAGCCCTTACCTAGTGGTATGTTGAGGATCTTTTTGATGCGGCATTATAGTACTAGGGACAGCTGAAAAGGAACAATTAACATTTAATATAAAAGTAGTTAAAAACAAAAAAGGATTTTGCAGAGGAGGGAAGAACAAAAAAATTTTTTTTATATATATATATATATATACACAAACACAGGTATACATATAAATACATATATACTCCCATTCCTCCCTGGTACCTTGGCTGGGCTCCATAGCACAGAGTCAAAAAGGATAAAGGAGTTGGAGAGGCTACCTCATAGATGCTTCCTCTAAGGCAGCTGCTCCTCTACTGACAGTAAGCTCTCTTATATACTAGAGAGCGGTCTGGGAGTCCCAAGATGGCCGCCGTCGGCTTCACAGTGCTACTGAGCATGCACCGTGACATCACGTCGAGGCCCTGCCACCCGCCAGGAAAGCAGAGCCGAACAGCGCGCGCGAAGCGCTGCACACTCAGAGGAGAGCTACACAGGCACATGAGGCATGCTGTGGAGGTAGGCAAAAACCTCATAGCATTTTTGTAAAAAGCACAAGCATTTAAGCACTCAGGGTTTTAGTATGCCGAACAAGGGAATATATAGGAGAGAAAAACTGGCTCCTGTTAACCCACCAAGCCCCAAAAAAGATCCACAGAAAAACGGGCTCCCACACTTATTTGGCGCTTTTAGCAGCCCAAGCAATGGGACTCCATACTGCAGGAGAGCATGAACCTACAATGGTCACACCATAAAGTGGTTAGGTAGAGCTGAGCGCTTGATCCTGTAGGAACGAGGACAGAGAAAAGAATGACGGTGGGGAGGAACAACTCTTTTATTTATAGAGTTAAAGTGGTCCTGTGGGTTGGTCGGGGGCGGAGCAACCAACCATTGGTATACTGCCATGGAGGCACCAGGAAATAATGTTTTAGAGTCAAAGGCAACTGATGACTTTCTATTAAAGGTCTAAATGGGCCATTAACATGCATCACAATTGAACTTAGGAATGTGTCTTTGCAAAGTTAAACTCATTAAAATCCTTTCTTATTTTTGCCTGGGGATAGACTGCAGAGGGATTATAAGTTTTGGGGGATGTCTACACCCCTGATAGGGTGAAGACACCTACCAAATTTTGCATTTAAAATTATTCACTTCCTGTCACATAGCCAAACAGGAAGTGAGGGTAAAACCCTACCAATGTATGTACTTGGGGACACACAGGTCAATCTAAATAGTTTCCCCATTCAGGAAATTGCACTCTAGCATTTTGCCATGTACATCCCAAATTATTATGTATCTTGGGGTTTATTTACTAAAAGGTAAATCAACTTTGCACCACAAGCGCACTTAGAAGTTCAGTTGCTGGAGATCCAAGGGGGACATGCAAGGAAAAGAAAAAAACAGCATCTTTGCCTCTACATGATTGGATGATAAAATCTCCAGTGCTACCCTTCTGATTTTCATCAACTACACTTGTATTTCAGAAAGGATTTGCCTTTAATAAACCCCAATATACCTAATAATTTGGGGTGTACACAACAAAGTTCTAGAGTGCAATCTGTGTGTCAATCTAACTAGGAAAAATTAGGGTTTTAGTCTCATTTCCTGTTTGGCTATGACAAGAAGTGAAGCCAATTTTAAGAAAAGGGACAAAGCCCAACCTTTAAAAAAAATAAATAAATAAAAAAATAAAAATCTTGATTTCCCTCAAAATGTCCACAATTGGAAAAGGATTAGCTTCAGCTTGATTTTAGTTCAGTGCTTCTCAACACTGTCCTCAAGTAAACCCCCCCCCCCCCCAACAGGCCATGTTTGCAGGTTTTCCTTCATCTTGCACAGGTGCTTTAAATCAAAGTCAATGGCTTTGTATTTTGGACAGCTATTGAGAAGATAAAATGTCCTAAACATGTCCTGTCAGGGGGGGTACTTGCGGACTGAGGCTGAAAGCCACTGCTCAAAAAGAATTGAATACTTACCACTCTGAAATGTTACTTTCCTGGTCACTGTCCATGGCAGCATATGCACAATCCATGCATGTGCTACCATGAAGGCACCAGGAAAGTAACTTAAAAATAAAAAAATAAATAAAAAAAGGGATTTGTCCAAGACATGCCAATCAGCCCAGTTAAGCTGCAGCTGGGAAATCCGATGCATGAAAAGAACACAGATTAAAAAAAAACATAATTTGAAACAATTTTATTGGTCCCAAAAAAAAAAAAAAACCCACACACAGGACTTGGAAAAGAAGCAAGCAAAGAAAGCAAAAAATACACACATGCATGTTAATTTGAGACACTAACAGAATATATTTGACCCTTTTGCAGTGTAAATTAACAGGAGTTAAAAGGAGTGCACCCACAGATGGACATCTATTAAGGATTAAGGCTGGATTTACACCTATGCATTTTTAGTGATTTTTGCATATCTGCACTACAGTCCATTTAACATGGTTTCCTATGGAACACGTTCTGTAGTTCAAATCTGCAAAATGCACTAAAAATGCATAGGTGTGAATCCAGCCTAAAACAACATTAGGCACAACATCTTGAGAAAGAATTTTAAAAATAAGGCAGCACAGGACAGTTAAATCAAAGTGAACAACGTAAAAAAAAATTGCCAACATAAAAAAAAGATTTCATGGTAAAATAACCACCACCCAAAAAAAAAAAAAAACAGCAAACCAAAGTAATAAATAAATTGCATAAAAACACATCTGTTTTGCAACAACATAACAAACAAAATACAAATAGAAAATACATTTGTTAGAAACTCGATAAGGACACCCAAATGTACTCTCTTGCCGGCCCCCCCAGCACACACACACACACACACACACACACACACACACACACACACACACACACACACACACACACACACACACACACACACACACTCTTGGCTCTTTTCAGGGCAAAGTAAAGATTGCTATCTGCAAAGCTTTATATAACATAGGTTTGTGTGCTAATGAGGCAATTGCAAACACATGGACAGTCCATTAAACACACAAAATGCAAGTTCACCCAATGTAGAGAGAACTTCAAAGTGGGTACACCTGTTAAGGATTGAAACAAAAAAGGAAGAGACAAATTCCCCACTTGGGGTTTTTTGGGCAGCAAAAAAAGGAAAGGGTAGCGAGCCAATTCATAAAAGTGTATCTTTATTATACAAAAAGTTTTTTTGAACACACTGGTTAAAAAGAATGAGCTCCCATAGGGTGTATATCAATACATAACACTCAACACATACACTGTATATATATATTCATGACAACATGACATGTGCGTTGACTTGGGCAAAATGTAAATGGACTGACGCGTTTCGACCTGTTCCAGGTCTTCTTCAAAGGTCAATTTTGCTAAAATTATATCAAGAAATGCATGTGTCAAAAAAAAGTGTACATTGGAAACAAATACATAACATATCAATACAGCATATTTACCCAGTAAAGAGTGTTCTAAGCCCAGGAGCTTCTTGTTGGGTAGATCCCTTTAAAATTAAAAGATTGCCCGTTCGCCTTCCCCCGGAGGTCTCATGGCATCACCGCCGCAGCCCCCATTTCCAGGGGGGGGAGAAATCCCAAGGAGATGTGACTTACAAGAGGTCACACTGTGAGGCACCCCCTATACGCAGACCACCCAGCCAGTCAGATAGGGAAGACACCTGCAGTAACAACCCAGGGAAAGAAGAAAAACAAGGATGGAAACAATGTATATTATGTATTGGTGTGCTGGCACGTGGCTATAGCCGCTCCTGCTTACGAAAGGGATATAATAGAGCAATTGCACAATCCCGGTCTGAACTTTTATCCCAACACAATAAAAAGCCAATGGATGGTACCAACATTGGCCCCACCAGGATCATTTTACGGTTCTCTAGACAACATCAGGTGGTCAACAATGTTATCCAAAGACATTGGCCTATATTGTTGAATGACCCAAAGGTCCGTAACTTTATCTCCAATAAACCATCAATTACTTATAAACGCGCTACCTCTTTACGAGATAGACTAGTCCAAAGCGAGTTCAAAGATGAAATAAAGAGATTCAAACATTGCGTAACTTTGGGGTCCTTCCCTTGTGTACATTGTTCTACCTGCCAATACATCAGACGGGAGAAAACCTTCCACCTCCCAAATGGGGCACTGTTCAAGCCCAAACACTTCACGAATTGCCAAACTAGAGGGATCGTTTACCTTATGTCTTGTGAATGTGGGGCTTATTATGTTGGTAAGACCAAACAGGAATTCCATCGTCGCATGTCCAAGCATATCTATCATATGCAAATTGGCAATTATTATCTACCATTGGGCCGACACGTGATGTCAGTGCACAATTACAAAATGCCAAAAATATCCTTCACCGCTCTCGATAGAGTACATATACCAAATCGAGGCGGTGATTGGAACAAAATCCTGTTGCAACATGAACAAAAGTGGATATTTCAATTAAATGCCACCTCGTTCCCAGGACTTAATGATGCTATATCTTTTGCCCCGTTTCTAAAAGGGTTTGTTTCGGGTAAGACCCAATAAGGTCTTGTTGCCCTCTGCCAACCTTAGAAAGCAATTGTGCCCCTCAGGGGGGGCTCCCCTGCCTTATCGGTTTCCACGTCTTTCCCTTCCTTTCCCCTTCCCCCCCCCCCCTCCCCTTATTCCACTTCCCCTTCCCTCTCCCCTTTTCCCATCCCCTTTCTGATAGTTTAGGGACACTCACGACTATCTATGTATTTATTCTGCGTACATTTGATGTGCAGTGTATATGCAATTGATTTCAATTTGTGTTGTCTCTTTTGCTCTAGAATGTGTTTTTTACCTTATGTTACCTCCATATACCTAGATATGTGAATTTGCCCTGCATATATGGATGCCTCATATGAAAATCCTTTCTGCCAAGATTGTATGTATCAATATAGGATGATACGCTTACATTCATATTTTTTACTATTTTTTTACTATTCTTGTACTTTATTGATCTTGTACAATTATTGAAATGTTGTCCCCTTTATTAGCTTGCTCCCCTTCCCCCCAGGAGTAGCCATCGTGGCTGCCTGCGCCGCCCCAGTACCGGGGCTGGTTCCCCTAGATGTGTCTTCCCGGCAAGGTAAGGCGGGGAGGCGGGACTCCTTTATGGATGGCTCCCCCTCCCGCCGTTCCCCATTGGTTACCCAGGGTGGACCTGGTTGCCAGATCGGGGATTCCCCCTTGCCGGCGGCGTTCAGGGACATCCCCGGACGTCTCCGCTCACTGCGCATGCGCGGGGCCCCGCGCGCGCCACGTGACGCGGGTACGTCACGCATTTGCGACGGTGATGACGTCAGTGGACGGGGCGCTTGCTCGCCCTGAACGCCGAGGAGATCACACGAGGCCGCCTTGCGGCCGCCATGCCCCCGTACTAGGTCCCCCCGGAGCGGTCTCATCAGTGGAACACTGACACCTGCCATCAATCAACCCACATTGGAGCTCCGCCCTAACATTAAGGGCTTATATACATTCCCTCATCCTTTCTCTATCACTCTGAACACTTCCTGTCCAGCTGATGGTCTCTCCTACGGCTTCACATCGTAAGTACACTATTTGGTTTCACGTTATTGAACTTTTGCTGCCCTATAACACAATTTTTGGTCTATTACAACGACCATATACATATACATATTAAATATTCAAATGTATACACATATTTTTTATTTTATTTTATACTTTCAGACTTGCCAAATGGTAACCTGGACAGGCGCTTACTCAGCCAGTTCTAGGCAGTGACCTATCCCGGGTCAGGTCATACCTAGTGCAAGCAACACTGGGCAACATAGTGTGGTTCCTACACTGTCTTTACCTTGCTTATAAGGTAATTTACCTGGCACACCTGATATATAATTTCTTCCCTCACTAGGGGGCACTGTTCACCCGGCTTTCATATTTATTATTTTGCAATGGTTTTTGTTTCTCACTCCTTTTTCGCGTGTTCACTTTTCACATACCCCTTTGTCCACATCAGGGATTCATGTCCCAGGTTTCTATAACTTCTTTTACTTTCCTGTTTTACCTTTCATCAACCACATTCCCTATTCCATCTACACTTTTTTATAGGGTTGAGGTACTAATTCGTCTTCTATTACCTCTTTTTTGATTTAGATAACTTCTCTACCCCAGTGTGCACTCCGCCATATCTCTCATATCTAAATAGGCATTTGAAAACTACGATTATGGTATATATATGTGTGTGCGCACACACGCATATACATGTCTGTGCGGACCCTTGCACGCACAGACACACACACCCAGTACGCATGGGCCACGGCCCATGTAGTGGGTGGATATAGGTAGCCCTGGTTTTTATAACCAAGCAGATACAAACATATATACACTTTTTGCACCTATTAGACTTTATGTTGGAGTGCACACCAATACATAATATACATTGTTTCCATCCTTGTTTTTCTTCTTTCCCTGGGTTGTTACTGCAGGTGTCTTCCCTATCTGACCGGCTGGGTGGTCTGCGTATAGGGGGTGCCTCACAGTGTGACCTCTTGTAAGTCACATCTCCTTGGGATTTCTCCCCCCCCTGGAAATGGGGGCTGCGGCGGTGATGCCATGAGACCTCCGGGGGAAGGCGAACGGGCAATCTTTTAATTTTAAAGGGATCTACCCAACAAGAAGCTCCTGGGCTTAGAACACTCTTTACTGGGTAAATATGCTGTATTGATATGTTATGTATTTGTTTCCAATGTACACTTTTTTTTGACACATGCATTTCTTGATATAATTTTAGCAAAATTGACCTTTGAAGAAGACCTGGAACAGGTCGAAACGCGTCAGTCCATTTACATTTTGCCCAAGTCAACGCACATGTCATGTTGTCATGAATATATATATACAGTGTATGTGTTGAGTGTTATGTATTGATATACACCCTATGGGAGCTCATTCTTTTTAACCAGTGTGTTCAAAAAAACTTTTTGTATAATAAAGATACACTTTTATGAATTGGCTCGCTACCCTTTCCTTTTTTTGCTGCCCAAAAAACCCCAAGTGGGGAATTTGTCTCTTTCTTTTTTGTTTCAATCATCAGGGGTGAGCAGCACTTTTCTTTCTTCCCTGTGTCCCCCCTCCTCCTTTCACCTGTTAAGGATGTCCTTAAATTACTAACCCAAAAAACACACTCTGAGCATGCCCAGAAACATCCAAGTGCTGTTCACACACAAAAAGCACCACCAAAAAAAACAAAGTCCCTGAGCATGCTCAGAACAACCCAAATGCAGCTAGCACAAAATAAGCCACCCCACTGTCCAAAATTAAGCACATCATCCAGCATGCACTAAAATTACAGATGGGGCAAAACACCCCCCAGTCCAGGGGGGCAACTATAGAGCCTAACATGTGCAAAAGTTATACAACAAATAACATTGCAGTCTAAGGGAACTGACTTGGCAATTTTACTAGTCCCCACTTGGCTCGCTTATCTTCTAGTTATTGGCCTTAAAATGAGTATGGGGCCCAAGTGCCACCCTAAGGGACATGTCACCAATTGGACAACCCCAAAAACGAAACAAGGAGAAATGCCTTTAAATATGCCAAATTGCTTAAGGGCCAGTTCACACACCAATGCAGTCCAGTGCATATTTTATGCATCAAAAATGCATTGAAATTCGGTTATATGGTGTGCAATGGCATAGTTCACACCAGTGCTTGCCGTTCCAGTGCTTTCCAGTTCCAGAAAAAAAAGTAGAACATGCTGCATTTTTTCTGCACTGGACTGTATTGAAAAGCTGTAAAACGCAAAAATGCAATGGAACGCACTTGTCCTTATTTAAGGTTAAGAAAAAAGAGGGGTGAAAATAAGCACTGGACTGCATCAAAACGCACCAAAAACGCACTGGAACGCATCAAAAATGTGCACGCAGAAAAGCACCTGGAACACGTCCGGACTGCGTTTCTATGGTGTGAACTGGCCCTAAGGGCCCTAAGGGCAAGATCACACCATAGAAATGCAGTCCGGACGTGTTCCAGGTGCTTTTCTGCATGCACATTTTTTATGCGTTCCAGTGCGTTTTTGGTGCATTTTTGATGCAGTCCAGTGCTTCCCCCCTCTTTTTTCTTAACCTTAAGGCCTGATTCACACCTATGCATTTTTAGTGCTTTTTGCAATTTGCAGATCTGCACTACAGTCCATTTAACATGGTTTCCTATGGAACACGTTCTGTAGTGCAAATCTGCAAAATTCAAAAGGCACTAAAAATGCATAGGTGTGAATCAGGCCTAAATAAGGAAAAGTGTATTGTAGTGTATTTTTGGTGCATTTAGGTGCGTTCCAGTGCGTTTTTGATGCATTTTACAGCATTCCAGTACAGTCCAGTGCATAAAAAATGCAGCGTGTTCGACTTTTTTTTTTGGGAACTGGAAACGCACTGGAGCTGCAAGGACTGGTGTGAACTATGCCATTGAAAACCATATAACCTACTTTCTGTGCGTTTTTGATGCAGAAAAAAAACACACTGGACTGCATGTGGTGTGAACTGGCCCTTAACCACTTGAGCCCCGGACCATTATGCTGCCTAAGGACCAGAGGTCTTTTTCCAATTTGGCACTGCGTCGCTTTAACTGCTAATTGCGCGGTCATGCAATGCTGTACCCAAACAAAATTTGCGTCCTTTTCTTCCCACAAATAGAGCTTTCTTTTGATGGTATTTGATCACCTCTGCAGTTTTTATTTTTTGCGCTATAAACGGAAAAAGACCGAAAATTTTTTTCTTACTTACTTACTTACTTACTTTTTGTTATAAAAAAAATCCAATAAACTCAATTTTAGTCATACATTTAGGCCAAAATGTATTCGGCCACATGTCTTTGGTAAAAAAAATGTCAATAAGTGTATATTTATTGGTTTGCGCAAAAGTTATAGCGTCTACAAACTAGGGTACATTTTCTGGAATTTGCACAGCTTTTAGTTTATGACTGCCTACGTCAATTCTTGAGGTGCTAAAATGGCAGGGCAGTACAAACCCCCCCCCAAATTACCCCATTTTGGAAAGTAGACACCCCAAGGAAATTGCTGATAGGCATGTTGAACCCATTGAATATTTATTTTTTTTGTCCCAAGTGATTGAATAATGACAAAAAAAAAATATTTACAAAAAGTTGTCACTAAATGATATATTGCTCACACAGGCCATGGGCCTATGTGGAATTGCACCCCAAAATACATTCAGCTACTTCTCCTGAGTACGGGGATACCACATGTGTGGGACTTTTTGGGAGCCTAGCCACGTACGGGACCCCGAAAACCAATCACCGCCTTCAGGATTTCTAAGGGTGTAAATTTTTGATTTCACTCTTCACTGCCTATCACAGTTTCGGAGGCCATGGAATGCCCAGGTGGCACAACCCCCCCCCAAATGACCCCATTTTGGAAAGTAGACACCCCAAGCTATTTGCTGAGAGGCATATTGAGTCCATGGAATATTTTATATTTTGACACAAGTTGCAGGAAAGTGACACTTTTTTTTTTTTTTTTTGCACAAAGTTGTCACTAAATTATATATTGCTCACACAGGCCATGGGCATATGTGGAATTGCACCCCAAAATACATTTAGCTGCTTCTCCCGAGTATGGGGATACCACATGTGTGGGACTTTTTGGGAGCCTAGCCGCGTACGGGGCCCCGAAAACCAATCACCGCCTTCAGCGTTTTTAAGGGCGTGAATTTTTGATTTTACTCTTCACTGCCTATCACCGTTTCAGAGGCCATGGAATGCCCAGGTGGCACAAAACCCCCCCAAATGACCCCATTTTGGAAAGTAGACACCCCAAGCTATTTGCTGAGAGGCATGGTGAGTATTTTGCAGCTCTCATTTGTTTTTGAAAATGAAGAAAGACAAGAAAAAACTTTTTTTTTTCTTCTTTCAAATTTCAAAACTTTGTGACAAAAAGTGAGGTCTGCAAAATACTCACTATACCTCTCAGCAAATAGCTTGGGGTGTCTACTTTCCAAAATGGGGTCATTTGGGGGGGTGTTTGTGCCACCTGGGCATTCCATGGCCTCCGAAACTGTGATAGGCAGTGAAGAGTGAAATCAAAAATTCACGCCCTTAGAAAGCCTGAAGGCGGTGCTTGGTTTTCGGGGTCCCGTACGCGGCTAGGCTCCCAAAAAGTCTCACACATGTGGTATCCCCGTACTTAGGAGAAGCAGAAGAATGTATTTTGGGGTGTAATTTTACATATTCCCATGGCATGTTTGAGCAATATATCATTTAGTGACAACTTTGTACAAAAAATAAATAAATTTGTCTCTTTCCCGCAACTTGTGTTGCAATATAAAATATTCCGTGGACTCGACATGCCTCTCAGCAAATAGCTTGGGGTGTCTACTTTCCAAAATGGGGTCATTTGGGGGGGTTTGAACTGTCCTGGCATTTTATGCACAACATTTAGAAGCTTATGTCACACATTACCCACTGTTCTAACCACTTGAAGACAAAGCCCTTTCTGACACTTATTGTTTACATGAAAAAGTAATTTTTTTTTGCAAGAAAATTACTTTGAACCCCCAAACATTATATATTTTTTTAAAGCAAATGCCCTACAGATTAAAATGGTGGGTGTTTCATTTTTTTTTTCACACAGTATTTGCGCAGCGATTTTTCAAACGCATTTTTTGGGGAAAAAACACAGTTTTTTAAATTTTAATGCACTAAAACACACTATATTGCCCAAATGTTTGATGAAATAAAAAAGATGATCTTAGGCAGAGTACATGGATACCAAACATGACATGCTTTACAATTGCGCACAAACGTGCAGTGGCAACAAAATAAATACATTTTTAAAAGCCTTTAAAAGCCTTTACAGGTTACCACTTTAGATTTGCAGAGGAGGTCTACTGCTAAAATTACTGCCCTCGATCTGACCTTCGCGGTGATACCTCACATGCATGGTGCAATTGCTGTTTACGTTTGACGACAGACCGCCGCTTGCGTGCGCCTTAGCGCAAGAGCAGGGGGCGACAGGGGTGCTTTTTTTTTTTTTTTTTTTTTCTTTATTTTTTTTTGCTTTTTTATCTTATTTTTAAACTGTTCCTTTCATTTTTTTTTTTAAATCATTTTTATTTTTATCTCGGGTAATGTAAATATCCCCTATAATAGCAATAGGTAGTGACAGGTACTCTTTTTTGAAAAAATTGGGGTCTATTAGACCCTAGATCTCTCCTCTGCCCTCAAAGCATCTGACCACACCAAGATCGGTGTGATAAAATGCTTCCCCAATTTCCCAATGGCGCTATTTACATCCGGCGAAATCTAAGTCATAAAATGCTCGTAGCTTCCGGTTTCTTAGGCCATAGAGATGTTTGGAGCCACTCTTGTCTCTGATCAGCTCTATGGTCAGCTGGCTGAATCACCGGCTGCATTCTCAGGTTCCCTGTTGAGACAGGAGAGCCAGAGAAAAACACAGAAGACGGTGGGGGGCGGGCATACCCTCCCACGGCTTGTAAAGGCAGTCTAGAGGCTAATTAGCCGCTAGGATTGCTTTTACATGAAAGCCGACCGCTGGCTGAAAAGAATGATACCAAGATGATACCTAAACCTGCAGGCATCATTCTGGTATAACCACTCAAAGTCGTGAATGGCGTACCTGAAGACAAAAAAATGGTTAACAATGGTTAACAATAAAGCACAGTAAACAGTAAAGTATAAATAATTACATACCTGAAAAACAAACATGATAAAACATAATAACAATAACAATAAAACATTGTAGAATAGAATACAGTAAAAAAAAGAGCAGAACAATAGAGAGAGAATAGAGAGAGAGAACAATAAAACGACAACTATTTTTTTTTATTTTATATATATTTTTTTTTTTACACTTTTTTTGTAACTAACTTTTATAACTGTAACCGGTTCCAGGTTCGGGTCTCTCAAAATGCGATGGCATCTTGGGAGACCCTGTGAAAGTGGGCCTAGTCTGTGGAATGCTGTACCCTACGCTAATACTCAACTAGTGCATGGTAGCGTTCAAAACATTCAACAATGCAAAGACCAGGATTGTCAGGACAGGAGGGACAATAATAGCGGGTATCACGCCTATATCCGCACTTGCTGCAGACACGACATCTTTTTTGGGCGGGTTTGTTGGGTAGGGGTACTCGGGAGGACATAAAGAAAATGCCTCTCATGCAGCCGACTGCATTTGGTTGGGGATGTGAATGGGGGAAGTACGGGCGCTGCAGAAGCGGTGTGTTCCCAATTAGGATTGGCGAATGCAGCAGGAAGGGCACTATGGGCATGACGGGCCTGTGTTTGTCTTTTTGGTGGCAGCGGGACACTACTTGTGCTTGCCACCTCACCAGCTTGAACTGCACTTATGGGACTCGCCACGTCACCAAGTGTTACTGCAGCGCTGGTTTGACTACGACCGGGGTGTACTAGGCCACTGGTGCCTGCCAGTTCACCAAAACGCTACAAAAAAACTGTTAGCGATCGCAGGGATCAGGCCTGACTCTGCGAACGCTGCAGTTATGCGTTTAGTGTTTTGTAAGTGACAGTGATTGATCGATACTTCACTTGGGTGGGCTGGGCTGGGCCGGGTGGAGGGGCAAAACGCAGGTGCTAGCAGGTATCTGGGCTGATCCCGCTAACACTGCGTTTTTGGGAACCCTAAACTGCTGGGGACGCTAATATAGATCTGATCGGATCAGATATTGATCCGTACAGATACTATACCACTAAGGGAGGCGTATGCTGCGTGCGTGGGTGTTAGCCCACCGCCGGGCGATCGGGGGGCTAAACCTTTATTCGGTAATAAACGGCGGGTGCCCTGACACTATAAAAAATAAACGAACTAACCAGCGTCACCCGTAACGGTTATACGGTGATCAGTGGTGAAAGGGTTAACTAGGAGGCAATCAAGGGGTTAAAACATTTATTAGGTAGTATATGGGGGTCCCTGTCGCTATAAAACGCTGACGGCGAACCTCAATATTTACCTCACTAACTAGCGTCACCAGCGACACTAATACAGCGATCAGAAAAATGATCGCTTAGTGACACTGGTGACAGGGGGTGATCAAGGGGTTAAAACTTTATTAGGGGGGGTTAGGGGGGTATCCTAGACCTAAAGGGGGGTAATACTCACTGTCCCAACACTGTAACTGTCACAAACTGACACCAATGCAGTAATCAGGAAAAAAAAAAAAAAAACTGCTGGTGTCAGTTTGTGACAGGGAGGGGGGGGGGCGATTCGGGGGGGGGGATCGGGGTGTTTTGTGTGCCTGGCATGTTCTACTGTGTTGTGTAGTGTTGGTGCACTCACAGTGAAGTCTTCTCTCCTCGGCGCTGCAATGGAATATCGAGCCGAGGAGAGATGACATCATTTCCTTTGCTGCTGTTTAGCATACAGCAGCAAAGGAAGTGATCTGATTGGCCGGCGGTGATTGGGAGGGGGGGCCATGAACGGATGGCCTCCCCCTCACCTCCGATCGCCGGGGGACAAAACGGGACCGCCTCGGGCACCCGCGGGAGGCAAATCACGTACATGTACGTGATTTTGCCTGCCCGTGCCACCTTGCCGACGTACATCGGCGTGAGGCGGTCCTTAAGTGGTTAAGGAATAAAAGTTATTTAAAACTACTCGCGGCTATAATGAAATGTCGGTCCGGCAATTAGGGATGAGCCGAACACCCCCCTGTTTGGTTCGCACCAGAACTTGAGAACAGGCAAAAAATGTGTTCGAACACACGAACACCGTTAAAGTCTATGGGACAAGAACATGAATAATCAAAAGTGCTAATTTTAAAGGCTTATATGTAGGGATGAGCTTCGAGTTCGAGTCGAACTCATGTTCGACTCGAACATCGGCTATTCGCAAGTTCGCCCAACAGCGAACAATTTGGGGTGTTCGCAGCAAACTCGAATGCCGAGGAACACCCTTTAAAAGTCTATGGGAGAAATCAAAAGTGCTAATTTTAAAGACTTATATGCATGGTATTGTCATAAAAAGTGTTTGGGGACCTGGGTCCTGCCCCAGGGGACATGTATCAATGCAAAAAAAGTTTTAAAAACGGCCGTTTTTTAGGGAGCAGTGATTTTAACCCTTTCATGACTAAGCCTATTTTTGAAATTTGGTGTTTACAAGTTAAAATCCATATTTTTTGCTAGAAAATTACTTAGAGCCCCCAAACATTATATATATTTTTTTAGCAGAGAATCTAGAGAATAAAATGGCGACTGTTGCAATATTTTTTGTAAACTGCGCATGCTCGCGGGGACAGGGGCACTTTAAAAATTTTTTTTTTTTTTTTTTTTTTTTTACTTTATAAATTGTGTTTTAAATTTTTTTTTTTTACTTTTATTGCTGTCACAAGGAATGTAAACATCCCTTGTGACAGTAATAGGTGGTGACAGGTACTCTTTATGGAGAGATCGGGGGTCTAAAAGACCCCCCATCCCTCCTTTACACTTCAAAGTATTCAGATCGCCGAAAACGGCGATTCTGAATACTGTGTACTTTTTTAAATTCGGCGCCATTGGCAGCCGAGTAAACGGGAAGTGACGTCATGACGTCGCTTCCGCGTTTACAACAAGAGGGCTGGAACGAAGCCGCTCACAGCTTCGTTTCAGCCCGCCCCCAACCGCCGAAAGTACCCGATTGGATACCGAGCTTCCCGATCGCACGGGAGGCCCGGTAACAGCGGCGGGAGGCGGCGGGAGGGGGGGATGTCCCCTCCCGCTCCCCCGGTATAACAACCGAGCGGCTTTTAGCCGCATCGGTTGTTATACACGGGTAGCCGATCGCCCGCTGTAAACAACGGTACCAGGATGATGCCTGCAGCTGCGGGCATCATCCCGGTATAACCCCGGAAAGCCGAGTACGCATATGTGCGTACGGTCGGCGGGAAGGGGTTAATAATGCTTAAAGTGAAACAATAAAAGTGTAATATCCCTTTAAATTTTGTAGCTGGGGGATGTCTATAGTATGCCTGTAAAGGGGTGCATGTTTCCCGTGTTTAGAACAGTCAGACAGCAAAATGACATTTCAAAGGAAAAAAAGTCATTTAAAACTACTCGCGGCTATTAATGAATTGCCGGTCCAACAATACACATAAAAGTTCACTGATAAAAACGTCATGGGAATTCCCCACAGGGGAACCCCGAAACAAAATTAAAAAAAAAAAATGACGTGGGGGTCCCTCTAAATTCCATACCAGGCCCTTCAGGTCTGGTATGGATATTAAGGGGAACCCCGGCCCAAATTTTTTTTTTAAAATGACGTGGGGGGTCCCCCTAAATTCCATACCAGGCCCTTCAGGTTTGGTATGGATATTAAGGGGAACCCCGGGCAAAATTAAAAAAAAAACAGCGTGGGGTCCCCCCAAAAATCCATACCAGACCCTTGTCTGAGCACGCAATCTGACAGGCCGCAGGAAAAGAGGGGGGGACGAGAGAGCACCCCCCCTGAACCGTACCAGGCCACATGCCCTCAACATTGGGAGGGTGCTTTGCGGTAGCCCCCCAAAACACCTTGTCCCCATGTTGATGAGGACAAGGGCCTCATCCCCACAACCCTGGCCGGTGGTTGTGGGGGTCTGCGGGCGGGGGGCTTATCGGAATCTGGAAGCCCCCTTTAACAAGGGGACCCCCAGATCCCGGCCCACTCCCCTGTGTGAAATGGTAAGGGGGTACAAAAGTACCCCTACCATTTCACTAAAAAACTGTCAAAAATGTTAAAAATGACAAGAGGCAGTTTTTGACAATTCCTTTATTTCTTCTATTTTCTATCTTCTTTATTCTATCTTCCTTCGGTTTCTTCCTCCATCTTCTTCTTCTGGTTCTTCCTCCGGTGTTCTCGTCCAGCATCTCTTCCGCGGCGTCTTCTTCCCTTCTTCTCTTCGGGCCGCTCTGCATTCATGGCATGGAGGGAGGCTCCCGCTCTTCTCTTCATCTTGTTCTCTTCTTCATCTTGTTCTCTTCTTCATCTTCTTCTCTTCTTCATCTTCTTCTCTTCTTCATCTTCTTCTCTTCTTCATCTTCTTCTCCGGGCCGCTCCGCACCCATGGTGGCATGGAGGGAGGCTCCCGCTGTGTGACGCTTCTCCTCTTCTGATGGTTCCTAAATAACGGGGGCGGGGCCACCCGGTGACCCCGCCCCCCTCTAACGCACGGTGACATGGCGGGACTTTCCTGTGGCATTCCCCGTGACGCCACAGGGAAGTCCCGTTAAGTCACCGTGCGTTAGAGGGGGGCGGGGTCACCGGGTGGCCCCGCCCCTGTTATTTAGGAACCGTCAGAAGAGGAGAAGCGTCACACAGCGGGAGCCTCCCTCCATGCCACCATGGGTGCGGAGCGGCCTGGAGAAGAAGATGAAGAAGAGAAGAAGATGAAGAAGAGAAGAAGATGAAGAAGAGAAGAAGATGAAGAAGAGAAGAAGATGAAGAAGAGAAGAAGATGAAGAGAAGAGTGGGAATCTCCCTCCATGCCATGGATGCGGAGCGGCCCGAGCAAAAGAAGGGAAGAAGACATCGCGGAGGAGATGCTGGACGAGAACACCGGAGGAAGAACCAGAAGAAGAAGATGGATGAAGAAACCGAAGGAAGATAGAAGAAAGAAGAAAGAAGATAGAAAATAGAAGAAATAAAGGAATTGTCAAAAACTGTCTCTTGTCATTTTTAACATTTTTGGCACTTTTTTGTGAAATGGTAGGGTTACTTTTGTACCCCCTTACCATTTCACACAGGGGGGAGGGCCTGGATCTAGGGGTCCCCTTGTTAAAGGGGGCTTCCAGATTCTGATAAGCCCCCCGCCCGCAGACCCCCACAACCACCGGCCAGGGTTGTGGGGATGAGGCCCTTGTCCTCATCAACATGGGGACAAGGTGCTTTGGGGGGCTACCCCAAAGCACCCTCCCAATGTTGAGGGCATGTGGCCTAGTACGGTTCAGGAGGGGGGGCGCTCTCTCGTCCCCCTCTCTTTTCCTGTAGCCTGCCAGGTTGCGTGCTCAAATAAGGGTCTGGTGTGGATTTTTGGGGGGACCCCACGCCTATTTTTTTTTTAATTTTGGCGTGTGGTTCCCCTTAAAATCCATACCAGACCTGAAGGGCCTGGTATGGATTTTTGGGAGGACCCCACGTCATTAAAAAAAAAAAATGTTTGGCGTGGGGTTCCCCTTAATATCCATACCAGACCAGAAGGGCCTGGTATTGAATTTCGGGGGAACCCCACGCATTTTTTTTTCTTTTCTGAATTGTGTTTGTTTTCTTAATGCTGTTTTTATCAATTGCCTTGTATGTGTTTTGCCGGACCGACATTTCATTAGAGCCGCACGAAGTGAACCAGCGTTAAAAAAAAAAAAAGTCTAGAGGTGCGCCCATTCAACCTATGCAAATGCTTTTACGTTGCCTGACATTTACTAATATTTTGCCGGCGCACTGAACTAAAGTATTTGAACAAGCGCAAATGCCGTTTGAGCATGTGCAGTGTATAAATTCACCTCCCGCAGTTTAAATGTATTTGCCGGCGCTGCCGGCTTGTTCCGAGAAAGTCACTTTCTCATTCTATATTGGTTATATTTGTGACTTGGGCAGTTAGTACAACACTTCCCCACATCACCCCACATCACCCCCACATCACCCCTATATTATTGGCACTTGTTTAAATTTGAAGTTAAACATGCCATGCACCGGGTCTATAGTGGCGTACAGATCACCTCCCATGCGCCGGGAAGAGAATAGTAAATGGGGGATCGCACTGTGTTACTGGCGCAAATGCTTTGTAAATACGAAAATGTAATTTGCGCATTATCGTGCACCGCAAGTCATGGTGCAAATGCTTTGTAAATCAGCCCCAGCGCTTTTATTTTTAACTCTCAAACACTGTACAGCTTGCTTTGTTTAACTTTGAATTTAGAAGGCCTGAACACATCAGTAAACTCAAATTAGTTCATAAAATGTCAAACTGACAAAGATAACATATTTTAGACCAAATGTATGTGATTCACAAAGATGTGTACTGATAATCATGTCCCCAGTTGCTTTGTTGACTATCCTGCTGTGTGAATAGTACGTGCCACTGATGTATTTGTTGCAGTAGCTGCGATGATTGGGGGTGTGTGGTTTTGTGCTCAGCTAAGTGTGCATTTGTGGTCAGCTCCCACCTTAACCCTTTATTAAGAAGTTGAATGAGTAATGGTTCCAGTAATGGTTCCAGTAATTGTTTTTGGTCTTCTGACATCCTGCGTATTTTCTTGGCAGCAAATGCACCCAGGTCACATTCATCCCTCTTCTGATTTAACGCTGCAGATGCTTGTAGTAGAAAGTTGCCTGTCGAATCTTGCCTTGTCTTTCTCTTTTTGGTCATGCTTACTGATGGTGATGTGACAGTTTGTGTTTCATTGCCAAATAGATCCTTTATAATAAAGCAAAATAAAAAAAAAATATCGAGAATTAAGCCTTAAACTTTTTAACATATATTTTTACCTTTGCACAGCTACCAGCATCAGTGGAGGAATGGAAAGCAACAGCTAAACAATTTAACGACTTTTGGAATTTCCCCAACTGTGGTGGTGCCATAGACGGGAAGCATGTTCGCATAATGCCCCCAGTTCCATCTTCTTCATCTCCTGAAATATTTCCACTGATACTGTCTAAACTTGACACAGAGGGTCGTGCTTTCTCCTGGTCAGTCAGAAACGTAGACTCTCAAAATACCACAGGCGTGGCACGTATACTTCATCTGCACCTGCACCAGATCTTTTGGATTCATTAATTTTATTCAATTCTTTTTTGAAGATAGTATGCAGATTTGCAATTTTTTTGGTCACATAGGATATATCTGCTTTGGCATACACAACAGTGCATAGTTCCACTAATTTAGTATATGCTTCTTTACATTTTTGACGTTCTGAGTAGTCTTTGGAGCATACTTTCCATAGACATGGAAGGTCTAGGTACATTTCAAGGAATTGTGGCAGGAAATGTGGTGAGGTAAATTTGTCCACCATTGCTCCTGTAATAAGAAACAATGCATCATTGTTCAGTTGACAAACTACACCAAACAATTAATACCCTAGAACTATTGTACTGGTCTGCTTACCTTCAGTTGTTACAAATATTCTGTGTATTGGTCAGTGTAATCATTCATCTGGTCAGTGGCATCAAATAAGACAACGTTCTGTATTCGTACGTGACAACGTTCGGTGTGCGTTATATAGTTGTTGGTGTGGACGATTTGTCATGACATTTTAATGTGAACGTTCTTTGGCATGAATATTTACCTTCCTCGTTAAATGTTTTTCACCCATGCGCAGTAGCAACCATTAGTTTTTTCACGGACGAATAACGCATTAACCTTGCAATTTATCGTTCGTTCGGCAGAAATTTTCCAAACTTGCCATTATTTTTTTTTCCCACAAAAATGTCACAAACAATTATCGATTTGTGCCCATTAACTTGCCGAAAAACGAACAAAGTGTCTATATGAACGATTTTTTGGCCGATTTTTTTGTATAGTGTATGGCCAGCATTGCTTTGAATACTGTCTTTCCTAACAAATAATTAAAAATTTATTAACTGCCTTCCTAAATTGTATGTCACTGAGGTATATCTTAGGCTGGTTATAGATACACTTTTTTTTATCAGCCAGTCGGCTGATTAGATATTACTGCATATACAGTAGCTTATTATGTAGAAGATGAATCTGGCCCTTGGACAATAATCTAACCTAAATCTGGATTACAGGCATACCCCACTTTTAAGCACACAATGGGGTTTATTTACTAAAGCTGGAAAGTGCAAAATCAGGCTCACTTCTGCATAGAAACCAATAAGCTTCCAGGTTTTATTACCAAAGCTTAACTGAACGAGCTGGGGTTAGAAGCTCATTGGTTTCTATGCAGAAGTGAGCCTGATTTTGCACTTTCCGACTTTAGTAAATAAACCCCATCGTGTACTTAAAAGTGGGGTATGCCTGTGATTAGCAGTTTCCTGTAAAACAGTAATGACTGGGCGTGAGCTCAGTGTTTAGTTCAAACTTTTAGGGCGGTCATCGTGGATGAAAGCAACAGCTTCCAGCTATCAATGGTTGCTAAGGAAGCATCAGGTGCTTTCACCTGCCCCGTCCTTACCAACCACTGATGTTCCCTGGCTCATGGTTCAGGAGTGGTTAGCATCTGCTCAGCCCCACTCCTTTCCCTGGTCAGCCAGGCTGCATGCTCAGATTAAAGATCTTTTTTTTTTAGAGGAGTTCATACATTGTTTTGTTTTTGTTTGTTTTTTTTTGCATGAAACTCTCTCTACCAGACTCAAGGTGAAACCCTTCACTGAATGCATTTTAGGTAGCAAAGTGTTGTGTATCTTGTGGAATTTGGTGGTGAAGAGGGAGGATTTTTACATGTTAATGCTGTTTATTCACGAGCCTCTCCACATGTACCATCTACAGTCATAACAGGCTGAATGTGTGTTTTAAAAAGAAAATATTTCTCAAGTTTGACTGGTTGCCATTTCCCTGAATCCACATGCAATTAGCTGCTAACTGGCTGCATGTTTGTTTTGCAGGGCATAATTGCTATTTGTTGCTGGTTTCAATACTTTTGAAATGCATTTTTGAAAGGCAAAAAACTGTGTAATAATCCTGCAAAATGTGTACCAGCAGAGTGTTTTTTCCTTTGGAAAGCAAGTGACACAGTGATTCACAGGCAGGAAGCAGGGAAGAGTATTGTTGCCCCAGAGCACAACATGTACAAACAAGGATCTTTATATCAGTATCACCAGCTAATAAAGCTCATATGACAATTTTTTGGGGGTTACATCTGCTTTAACAAACTATACTTTAAATTGTTTGATTTTGCAGTGCATTTTCCTATGTGCCCAGCCTATGTTCAAAAATCTGTACACACAAAAATCTTTTTGATATGTCTATAACAATTGATTTATAGCTAGCTAGCTCTTCAACTGCCAACACATGAGCTAATTAAAATTTCCATTTTTCTGGGTCTTTTCCAATTCAAGCTCACTATTGAACTGTGGTCAGACCTACACCTATTGCCTGAGCATTAGGTATTTTTTTGTATCCCCAGGCTACAGTCTATGCTATTTCCTACATTTCTTTTTCTATGTTACATAGTTACATAGTAGGTGAGGTTGAAAAAAGACACAAGTCCATCAAGTCCAACCTAAAAGAACCCTCTACGCAGTTTAAGGTTAAACCTCTTTTCTTCTAATCTTATGTGTAGTGGCTTTAGTTTGTATATTGCTTTGTATATTGCTAAGCTTGATTAACGCCTGCTCTGGCCATTTGCCTGTCCCTTTTTCTGATATTGCTTGTCAGTTGTGTACCATGTCTTGGTTCTATTTCATGTCAGCTGCCATCTGCACAGGTGTGTCTGAAGGCTGCAACCTGGTACACCCAACAGGAAAGTCCTTCACTCCTTGAGGAGTGCTTGGGTGAAGATCTGGGGTGTGCATGTGTGTGCCTTTTTAAGGGCTCACACCTTCTCCAATGTGCAGATACCACAGAGGCTCTACTATGCATTTTATTCTGTTACAGTTTGGTTCTCTCTGTGCTTCAGGAACAGACCTAACTCTTTAGAGACATCCCACTGTCTACTCACCTACAATGTTGTAATTCTTGTAGCTAATGCCATCACCTCTGTCAGTCGGATGACATATTTTATTTTGCTTTAAGGTAATGGACTATACAAAGATTAATTGTATTTATCTGACTCTTCCAATGTTGCTGCTTTCTAGCAGTTTCCACTTCAGCTGACCTTTTAGTCTGTTAATGGTCTTCTTTACTGGCTGCCATTAAAGCATCCACAGTATGGATATTTATTGATCCACCGTACTTAATGCTATTTGAAATCAAGATTTAATAAATACTATGATTTATTAGATTCAATAGGACAAATCTTATCACTGATCTGCTTTACAACTCTGTTGTATATGTTAATTATTATTTTCTGTTTGCTTTGTTTGGGTTCCTTCAGTGAGACTTTCAACTCCTTTGAACCTCAGGGGTTGATTTACTAAAGGCTAATAGACTGTGCACTTTGCAAAGTGCAGTTGCCCTCTGCAAGGTCAGTTGCTCCAAAGCTTAGTAAATGAGGTATGGCTTCACTTTGCAAAGAGTACCCAATCATGTGCAAGGAAAATAAAAAGAACAGCATATTTGCTTGTACACGATTGGATGATGGAAGTCAGCAAAGCTTCTGCTCATTTACTAAGCTCTGGAGCAACTGCACCTTGCAGAATGCAACTGCACTTTGCAAGGTGCAGAATCTATTTGCCTTTAGTAAATCAACCCCTCAGTGTCCACCTTTTCCATTGTGCTATTATTACAGTATCCTCCTCCACTTCAGCAGAAGCACACAGGGACCCAGTTGAGGCCAAATTATAAGGCTGTGTACATCAGGGAACCCTGTGTAGAGAATGCCAAGAGAATTATTTGTGGCCTTATCTTGCAAGTAGCCCTTTTTTAACATTTGTATAGAGGTATGGTGTGGTGGTTTAGGTGGTGTTAAAGTTTAGAAATTAACATCTGCAATACATTTTAACCTTAAATTACACTTTACAAACTAAAAAAAACTGCAGAAAGGTTTTTCTTTGCAGAAGAGACATAATGGGGGTCATTTACTATAGCGCCGATGTGCTAATTGTCGCTAATTAGCACTAAAACGGTATTCACTATAGTGCTGGTGAAAAAAATACTCCCAAAATTGATTTTACTATAGCTGAAAACAAATAGTGCCCAAACCCTTACTCTGCTAAAACCTGGAGTAGAGCACATGGAAATAATGTTTAGAGCATGATATAATTGCCTAAATGGTACTGAAATATGCAGTATATTGTTTAAAGAGAATCTGCTTTTAAACTGTGTGAAAAAATGATTTCTACACTGAAATATCTTTAAGGCCTCATACACACAGACGTTTTAAAAAATGAGCTGTAAAGCTAGTACCGATGCTAGGAAAAAAAACGGTGTTAAAAAAGCGATTTTAATCCACGTTTTGCATTGGCGTTAATGCGTGTTTAGCTGCGCTAGTTTCAGCCGCACTGGTTTAAGCCGCGTTTCTCTGCCTCTATTCAAAATCAATGGTTCCCTATGGAAGCCCATTGATTTGAATAAAAGTCGCACCAGAAGTTGGAGCAAGATGATCTGACTTGCGGTGCTACTTGTGTGCTGAGTATCTTGAAGAGGAACCCAGCCAAAATGTAAAAAAAATTTGTGTGAGGTTCCCCCCCGAAGATGATACCAGACCCTTCGGTCTGGTATGGATCTTACGGGGAACTTCAAAAAAAAGGTGTGGGTGTCCCCCCAAGATCCATACCAGACCCTTATCCGAGCACACAGCCCGGCAGGACAGGAAAAGGGGTGTGGACGAGCGAGTCCCCCCTCCTGGACCATACCAGGCCACATGCCTGGATGGGTGCTTTGGAGCATGGTTGGCTCTGCTCCCCCCACCCCAAAGCACCTTGTCCCCATGTTGATGAGGACAAGGGCCTCTTCTCGACAACCCTTGCCTGGTGGTCTTCAGGGTCTGCGGGTGGGGGCTTATAGAAATCTGGAAGCCCCCTTTGACAAGGGGCCCCCAGATCCCGGCCCCCCCACAAAGGTGAATAAGTATGGGGTACATCGTACCCCTACCCATTCACCTAAAAAAGTGTCAAAAACAAACACACTACACAGGTTTTTAAAGTATTTTATTAAGGCAGCTCCGGCTCTTCTACCTCTTCTGGCGACATCTTCCCCGTCTGCTGGTCCTTCTCCTCTATCCGGTTCTTCCCCTCCTCTCTGCGCTGTCTTTTCTCACTGCTGTCTTCTTTTGCCGGGTCTTCTCGCTCTTTTGCTGGGTCTTCCTGCTCTGTTCTCCTTCCGATGTAGACTCAACGCGATCTCCCAGTGTAATGCTGGGTCTACCGTGTGCTAGACATGTGCACAGCCAAAAAATTCGTTCATTTTCGTTTTTGTTTCATTAGTTTATTTTTTTTTTTCGTTTTTCGGGTCATTCGCTATGATTGCGATTCGTAAATTCGTTCATTCGTAAATTCGTAAATGCGTTCGTTCGTACATTCGTACATTTGTAAATTCGAACATTCGTTCATTCGTACATTCGTTCATTCGTACATTTTTACATTTATTCATTTGTAAATTCGTACATTCGTAAATTCGTAAAATCATACATTTGTAAATTAGAAAATTTGGAAATTTGTAAATTCGAAGTTTGAAAATCCAAAAACCCAAAAATTCAAAAATCTGAAATAGTAACTAACTATTAAATTATAGGTATTGTAATTTCCTTTCAAATTTGACTGTCAGTGAACGTAACAAATACGAATTTATCCGAAGTTACAAATTATCCAAAACAAATGCTGCATCTAAACAAATGGAACGGAACAAATTAATAATAAGTAATATTAATAAAACGTTGTTATTATTATTATTGTTATTTATTATTATTAATTCATTACGTTCCATTCCGTTTTTTTGGATCATTCATAACTTTGGATAAATTTGTATGTGTTACATTCACTAACAGCCAAATTTGAAAGGAAATTACAATGGAGGTCATTTACTATAACTCCAGGAAGTTCTGGGCACTATGGCAAATAATAGAGCCCAATAATAGAAAAATAAACGGCGAATTTGCGCATAAAAATTAGCGATATTAGCAGGGAACAAACGGTTGTAAAATCTAAATTGCCGCTAATTAGCGCTTCCGCATATATACAAATGCCAATTCTTATCAAGTTGTTATATAGCACTGTACTGTAGCCATGATCCATGTATGTGAAAGAAACATTTTTATCAGAGATGTGCTCTAGTTCCCGTGCATCTATTGATTTATATTGCAATTAGTATTCCTAGTTTTTTTTTCCTTCTTTTGCTAAGAAATGTAGTTCTGAATGATTATTACATAGTAATGTCTGCTATTCTGTAAAGTTACATGTATTAATCATTTAGGTTACCTATTTGTTGTATGTTGTTTTTTTCATGTTTTTGATTTATTATTTATTAATTTAGTTGACTATAAAGCAGTAATTATTTATGTTCATTCTTTAATAATACTACACTATTATGCAGGTCTTGTACTTAGCACAATGGCTTAGTGGTCTGCTTGGATATTTCCACACCACTCATGGTATGAGTTCAAACAACAGCCAACCTACCATCCACCAGCTGTGTTTATTTTTTTCAGTGCACAAGTGAATTAAAATAAACAAACAAATAAATGTAAACTGCCCTTTAGCTAGTGTGTGGTGTTTGGAATGTCACATCATAATATAATTGAATACTTACATACCATTGCATGCATTTAAAGAGTTAATACAATAAAAACTTTCACATTAAAGTGCATTGGCTACTTGGCAATCACCTATTTTCAGTAAATATATATACATGTATATTTGGGTTGCTTTGGCTAACTGGCATTCTCCTTTTCCCACCAATGCAATCTTTTAGGATTTTTCTGTGGGATTTGAACCCATGAGTCTTTCAATACCTGAATGTTTGAAGGTAGAGGTGCTAACTGCTAGCCTATTGGGCTGAGCACAATTATACATACAAAATACTTTTACTAGTGTTTGATGTGTTATATACTATACAATAAAGTTTATCAAATGTAAACTGCTTGTTAGCTAGTGTGTGGTGTTTGGAGATTCACACCATAATATTAGTGAATACTTACATACCATTGCAAGCATTTGAAGAGTTAATACAATAATATCAACCACATTAAAGTGTATTGGCTACTTGGCATTCACTGTATGCTGCTTTGGCTAATTGGCTAACTGGCTAACAGTAATTCTCCTTTTCTCCACCAATAGTAATCTTTTAGGATTCAAACCCATTAGTCTTTCAATACCTGAATTTTTGAAGGTAGAGGTGCTAACTGCTAGCCTATTGGGCTGAGCACAGTTATATATACAAAATACTTTTACTAGTGTTTGATGGTTTATATACCATACAATAAAGTTTATCAAATGTAAACTGCTCGTTAGCTAGTGTATGGTGTTTTGGAGATTCACACCATAATATTAATGAAGACTTATTTATTTTTATTTAAAGTACTTCTATAGTGCCGTCAATTTACGCAGTGCTTTACATATACATTATACACTAATATGGGCCCCTACCCTGAAGGAGCTTACAATCTAAGGTCCCTAACTCACATTCATATACTAGGGCCAATTTAGACAGAAGCCATCTAACCTACCAGCATGTCTTTGGAGTGTGGGAGGAAACCGGAGTACCCGGAGGAAACCCACACAGGCACAGGGAGAACATGCAAACTCGACGCAGGTAGTCTTGTGGTGTGGTTGGGAATACGACCCAGTGACCCTTTTTACTGCTAGGTAGGGATGAGCCGACCCCCCCCCTGTTCGGTTTGCACCAGAACATGTGAACAGGAAATAAGTTTGTTCGAGCACGCGAACACTGTTAAAGTCTATGGGGGTCATTTACTATAGCGCCAGGAAGTACTGGGCACTATGGCAAATAATAGCTCCCATTTTAGCCAAATAAAATTTCAATAGGCGAATGTGCGAATGAAAAACTAGCGCTATTAGTAAAAAACACATGTTAGTAAATTCTAAGCTGGCGCTAATTAGTGCTTCCGCGTATATGCAAATGCCAATTCCTACCAAGTTGTTATATAGTACTGCACTGTAATCATGATCCATGTATGTGAAAGAAACATTTTTACGTGAGATGTGCTCTACCTCGTGTGCATCTATTGATATATGTTGCAATTAGTATTACTAGTTTTTTCCTTCTTTTGCTAACTAATGCAGTTATGAATGATTATTACATAGTAATGTCTGCTATTCTGTAAAGTTACATGTATTAAACATTTAGGTTACCTATTTGTTGTATGTTGTTTTTTATTTTTTAATTTAGGTGAATATAAAGCGGTAATTATTTATATTCATTCTTTAATCATACTACACTATTATGCAGGTCTCATACTTAGCACAATGGCTTAGTAGTCTGCTCAGATGTCTCCACAGCACTCACGGTACAAGTTCAAATACCAGCCAACCTACCACCCCCCAGCTGTGTTTATTTTTTCAGTGCACAAGCGAATTAAAATGAACAAACAAAAAAATGTAATCTGCCCATTAGTTAGTGTGTGGTGTTTGGAATTTCACACCATAATAGTACTGAATACCTACATATCATTGCATGCATTTGAAGAGTTAATATAATAGAATTTAAAGTGCATTAGCTAATTGGCATTCACCTATTTTCAGCATATGCTGCTTTGGCTAATTGGCTAATAGTCATTTGCTTTTTTTTCACCAATTCAATCTTTTAGTATTTCTCTGTGGGATTTGAACCCATGAGTTCTTCAAGGTAGAAGTGCTGACCGCTAGCCTATTGGGTGTAGCACAGTCATACATAGAAAATACGTAGAAAATACATTCACTAGTGTTTGATGTTTCTTCTCCCCGAGCTGTCTCTCCTGCTGCCACCATCTTCTCCTGCTGATGTGTTCTTCAGCGCAGCCGGTTACCCACTAATAAAAAGAAAGCCGCTCTTCTTGTGGCAGTCTTCTGTGGCCATCCGATAATGTCATCCGGAGAGTCCGCTCCATGGCTATGTAAGAGACACCACACAGCGGGTGACAACACAGCGGAGGAAGACCACCATGGAAGAAGAGCAGCTTTTTTTTATTAGCGGGTAACCAGCGGTGCGGAAGAACACAGCAGATGGAGAAGATGGCGGCGGCAGGAGAGATGGCTCTGCTAGAATACAGCTCAGGGAGAAGATGGAGGAGGGAGAGACAGCGCCTGGAGAAGATGGCTCAGGGAAGAAGACAGCTCGGAGCTATTTTACAATAAATGACTTGTCAAAAACCGGCTATTGATTTTTTTACATTTCACTGCTTTTTTTGGTGAATGGGTAGGGGTAAAATGTACCCCATACCTATTCACACAGGGGGCAGGATCTGGGAGCCCCCTTGTTAAAGGGGGCTTCTAGATTCTGATAAACCCCCTGCCTGCAGACCGACAACCACCGACCAGGGTTGTCGGGAAGAGGCCCTTGTCCCCATCAACATGGGGAAAAGGTGCTTTGGGGCATGTGGCCTGGTAAGGTTCAAAAGGGGAGGGTGCTCACTCGTCCCCCCCTATCCTGACCTCCAGGCTGCATGCTCTGATAAGGATCTGGTATGGATTTTGGGGGCCCCACATCAAATTTAATTTACATTTTGGTGTGGGGTTCCCCTGGGCCTGGTATGTACTGGGGGGACCCTACGACATTTTTTCCCTTGAATTTTGGAATTTCATACCATATTATTTAATAAGTGCATACCATTGCATGCATTTGAAGAGTTAAAATATGGAATAAAGCAAGCTGATGTGCTTTGGCTAATTATGCTTCTGAGTACAATGCACACTTCTAGGAGGTGATGCTGTCAGTGGGATTTGAATTCATGACTTGAACTATTGGGGGCAGCAGGATATACCGCTATGCTACAGAGCTGAGCACTTATCTACAGAGAAAATACATTTACTAATGTTTGATTCCATACAATAATGTTTTGCATTTCAGGCATTAATATTATAGTAACAACCATGCTCGTGCTGATGTGGCATTGGCTAATAGGCATTTGCCTCTTTTCAGCATATGCTGCTGAGTACAATGCAAGCTTTCGGTAGGTGATACCATTTGTGTGATTTTCAGCCATTTGAGCACAATTATATTGAGAACATATTCTAGGTATAAAATAGTACTCAGCACAGTGACTTAGGCATCTTTCACACTTGTGCGACCTGAAAGTTGCGAGATTTTAATGCGACTTTAAGCAATGCCTGTGTAATCTTGAGGTCTATGGACGCAGGAGTCGCAGGGAAAGACACGCAACTTTCCCACGATTTTGCATCAGCAATTTTGCCGCAATTCCAGGGAATGCCTGTGTAAACTTGAGGTCTATGGACCTCAACTCGCATCAAAGTCAGACCAAAGTAGTACAGGGACTACGTTGAAGTCAGTGTTACTTGAAGTCGCACAGATATGAATGGTACACATTGAAAATCATGGGGTATGACTTGTCATACGACTCTGATGTCCAAAGTCGCACAAGTGTGACTCAGCCCGACTTTGTCAGCGATTTCAGAGACATCAGTGCACTTTCCTGCACAGATGTCTAGTGAAATCACATAGGTCCCAACTGTTCTCCTTTAAGAAGGTGTCCTATGCCTACCTACTTTTGCTAATAGGTGTCCCTTATACCCATCTCAAAAAGTTGGGAGGTAAGAAATCGCCCCCTGAAGTTGCCCAAAGTAGTGCAGGAACTACTTTTGGGAATCGTGGTGGCGTCGCACCAATTCGGACAGTTCCATTGCCATCAATAGGCGCCGATTTGGCCTACAATTTGACATGTCAATTCAGACCTATGTGAACATGGGTGAAGTTGCATAGATATTAGAGCTGCACGGTTCTGGCCAAAATGAGAATCACAATTTTTTTGCTTAGAATAAAAAGATCATGATTCTCGCAATGTAAAATCTTTCACATTATCCCACAAAAAATTGGGCTAACTTCTTTTTTTTTTTTATTCATTAAAGTAATTTTTTCGAAAAAAAATTGCATTTGGAAGGCGCAAATACAGTGTGACATAAAATATTGTAACAACCACCATTTTACTCTCTAGGGTCTCTACTAAAAAAATATATATAATGTTGGAGGGTTTTAAGTAATTTTCTAGCAAAAAAAAAAAAAAGATTTTAACCTGAAACCAACAAATGTCAGAAAAATGTTTAGTGTTTAAGTGGTTAAACTTTCCTCACTTACACAGAATTCTATTTAATTGACAAATTGTTACAAGGTTTCTAGTTAAGTTCACTGATAAAGAATGTTCTAATTCTTGGCAGACTTCCTGGTTTTTCGGCTGTGGCTTCAGAAGAGCAGAGAGAGTTCTTTGCATAGCAAGAATCGTGAAAAGCTTTTTTCAAGATCGTAAAGGGGAAAAAAATCACGATGACGATTAATCGTGCAGATCTAATAAATATGCATGGAAATCAAGGGGGACAACTTTTCATGTGACTCTGAGGTCCAAAGCTCCATGAAAAGTCACCCAAGTGTGAAAGTAACCTAATGCGATTAATTGATAACACCTTTGAATAAAGCCCCATTTGCACTTGTGCGACCTTAAAATTGCACAGCTTTGTCATGACTTGAAGCAATGTCTGTGTAATCTTGTGGTGTATGGACCTCAAATTGCATCAAAGTCAAACCAAGGTAGTGCAGGGATGAATTTGCTACACCTTCAGGATGCACAAGTGACAATAGGGCCAAATTCAAAGGTGTTATCCTTGAATCTCATTCACACTGCTACAACCTGAAAGTCACACTATTTTGCTGCCACATTGCCGCTGCAACTTGGCCCCAACTTCTGGGAATGCCGGTGTAATATTGTACCCGATATACCTCAAGTCACACCAAAGTAGTACAGGGACTACTTTGAAGTTGGTGCGACTTAAAGTAGCACAGTTATGAATGGTTATCATTGAGAATCATGGGGTACAACTTGTCATGCAACTCAGAGGTCCAAATTTGCTGGAAAATTCGCCCAGCTGTGAAACAAATCTTATATATTTTAATAAAAGGAGCTCTCATTTATACTTGCATAGTCCTTACTGATTTACATCAGCAGAACAAATGCAGGAAGTGATGTGTGCACATGGGATGGAAGCAATTGTGTGGTGATGCCAAACAAATCAATGAACCCCACCCACACCAAATCTAACTACCACATCCACCCCCACATTGATTAAGTACAAGTACATATCCTACACTTACCCGGCCAATGAGCAGCACCTCCTCTCTGCTAAAGAGACCTCGCCATGTCCACCTAGATGGAGATCCTGACCAGCACAGGAACTTCCGGGTGCATACAATGACTAATTTCCAGGTCAGAAGGTGAAACCACGCTTTTGATTGCAGCTGCGAATATTTGATCTCAACCATGATTAGTATTTTTTATTTTCAGATATGCAAATCTGTATTTCTACATATATTTGAAGGTAAACTTAAGGGAGTTTGATAAGAAATGGTGTCCCTGGGTTAGCAGCAGGTGAATTACAAAGGCAAAAGGCCCAGTTTGAGCCCTGGTTCACACTGACAGCAGGAGGAAAGCGTTCAGCTGAACTCCCACAATTTCATTCCTGCATGTCAGTCCCGACTGCGGGGGTAACATCAGAGACATCAGTGCAGGTTTCTGCACCAATATCAATACAAATCGCACCAATTAGAACAGTGCAATTGCCACAGATTTGACATGTCAAATCACACCAATGTGAACCAGAGCTGACACATTCAAACACTGCCTATCCACCAGCTGAATTCATTACCTGCAATTCTCCACAGCTGTTATATATAAAGATTCCATCTTTATCATTAACTTGCAGTTGTGCAGAAGCCTAGGTTTACATTGGAGCGATTGGTCATGCGATTTGAGAGATCAAATCACATGACTATTGGCAATGACACTGTTCCAATCGATGCAACATTTTTTTTGTGGCATCGCATCAATTTGCTAAAGTAGTTCCTGCACTACTTTTGCCAATGTCAGGTGCGACTTCAATAGACATTTGTGTATGAAGCCACCTGAAATCACGCTGACCTTGCTACTTTGAAATCGTGCTACTTCAAGTGAAGTAGCGCAATTTCAAAGTAGCATCTGAACCAGGGCAAAGAGATTAGTTTTTTGGTGCACAAATACATATTGAAATAAAATATAAGAGATATTGCACTTTCCCAAAGCCACCACCCACAAAAACTAAAGAGAAAGAAAAGTAGAAGGAAAAAAAAAAAAAACACACACCCACAACAAAAGCTCAATAATGTACTTTGATTTTACCAGCAGAAAAAAAAAAATTTACATTTACTAGCTTCAAAAAAATTTGGACAGGATATATGGTGCTACATTTAGCAACAGAATTTTAAGGGCCCTGCTCATAGGTGCTTGCAATCTAAAATTAGTACACGATTAAACAAGATCAAAAATAGGTCAGCAGATGCTTCCAAACGATGTTTGCATGATGAGACAGGAACAATATATACACAACATTGACAGCATGGCCACATAAACCCACTTTTGATTGAAAAAATGCACAAGAATTTCATCAAATCTCCCAATATCATTCCTTCTCCCTCACAACAAAAAACCTGACCTTCTCAGGCCAAACGAACCCCCCTACTGCAGGCCTTTATATAAGAGAGGTTGTATTGTTAGCACACTGACACACCCAATAGAAGTACACGCCCACCAGTATCTTTCAATCTGTCTCTTCATGTATGTCTAAAGTGATTGCACCTGATGAGCAGGAACACATAATAGTATTTGCAACTGTGTTAGCCTTGGCTATGTGCATCAAGTCTCCAACTACAGGCCAAAGATCAAAGTCCATTTGCATCCACATAAACAAAGCAACAGTTTTCTAAGCATATGTACCTGTGCAGTGTAAACCCTAAAATTTGAAATGTCCAAGTCCCTGGGCATGATTAGTGCTAATAAACATTAACATCAGTCCCTGGCTGCAATGAGCTTTCAATATAAAGTCCAAAATGTGACTTTCTTACATTAGAACCTATTTCGACAGGAGACAAATATGGTGCCAGCATGTCTTTGGATTGTGGTGAGAAACCCACACAGGGAGAACATATAAACTTCAACACAAGCATTAGCATGTTGGGGAATTGAACCAACATCCCAGGTGCTGCTAGACAGAACTGCTACCCACTTAGCCACCAGGCAGCCCCAAGCATGGTCTCTGCATCTCTGTGGTGTGAACCAGTCTTAAGTCCATAGCCATGCTCAGTGTCACAAGCAATATACAGTATATTGGCGTAAGTATTGGGATGCCTGCCTTTAAACACACATAAAATGTAATGGCATCCCAGTATTAGTATTGGGTTCAAAACTCATTTGACCCACCCTTTGCAGCTATAACAGCTTCAACTCTTCTTGTCCACAAGGTTTAGGAGTGTGTCTATGGGAATGTTTGACCATTCTTCCAAGTGCATTTGTGAGGTCAGGCACTGATGTTGGACGAGAAGGCCTGACCTACACTCTCCTCACTAATTCATCCCCAAGGTGTTCTGTTGTGTTGAGGTCAGGACTCTGTGCAGGCCAGTCAAGTTCCTCCACCCCAAAATCACTCATCCATGTCTTTATGGACCTTGCTTTGTGCACTGGTCCAAATGATTTGGTGGAGGGGGATTATGGTGCGGGTTGTTTTTCAGGGGTTGGGCTTGGCCTCTTAGTTTCAGATAAGGGAACTCTTAAGGCGTCAGCATACCAAGACATTTTGGACAATTTCATGCTCCCAACTTTGTGGGAACAGTTTGGGGAAAGCCCCTTCCTGTTCCAACATGACTGCACACCAGTACACAAAGCAAGGTCCATAAAAACATGGATGAGCAAGTTTGGGGTGGAGAAACTTGACTGGCCTGCACAGAGTCCTGGCCTCAACCCAATAGAACACCCTTTGGCTGAATTAGAGCAGAGACTGCGAGCCAGGCCTTCTCATCCAACATCAGTGCCTGGCCTCACAAATGCACTTCTGGAGGAATGATCAAACATTCCCATAGACAGACTAAACCTTGTGGACAGCCTTCCCAGAGGCTGTTCTAGCTGCAAAGGGTGGGCCAAATCAAATTTTAACCCTACGGACTAAGACTGGGCTGCCATTAAAGTTCATGTGTGTGTAAAGGCAGGCGTCCCAATACTTTTGGCTATATAGTGTATCTGGAAAAGACTTACAATGGTGGTGGAACCCTCCTACACATAACTACTACATTTAGACATAGTTATAGGACCCGGGAGATGAAACTTCTCTACATGAAATAACATGGTTGGGATTTGAACCCAGACCCACAGGGATACTAAGTAGAAGTTCTAACCTTTAAGCCATGGAGCTGCCACATGTGAGACCCTCCTACACATAACTACACATAAATACACAAAAAAACACATAAATACTGCATTTCTATGGACATACAGGTGATGGAATTACATTACTCAAGAGTTATTCTTCTTGATTTATTCTGTGATATTTGGTGTTTTTTTGTGGGTGAGAGCAGAATATTACCCTCAAATTTTTGGGAATTACATTTTGATTTCTGATGTTGGTACACATATCACATTTTTGGGGCTCAAATTATGAATATTTGGAAATAATAAAAAGCACAAAAAATTGTGATTCATTTTAAATTTTCATCAGCAATGGTATTGTTTGTGGATTGTAAAGACACCTGTGTGAGTTTGGGGTAAAGATTGTTGTGAGATGAAGAGTAACAAGTGAAAGTGACAGAGAAAAATATATTTTACCAAAACATCCAAACATTCCACATTGTAGCATTCTTAAAATCAAAATATTTTAAGTAGAAGCAACAATTTATTTCACAGAAAGATACATTTCATCTCAACATTAAAAGGTTTTTTTTGTGAACGTTAGAATTGTTCCATTAGACTCAATGACTGAAACTTCATTTGGACTAAATTAGAGCAGATTTTAACTCCCAAAAAATGCTCTCTAATTAGCTCTCATTTTAGTATTTACTATAGCTCTGGGTAAAAAAGACACTTGAGTTAAAATGAGAGTTATATTCAGGTCTGAGCATGCTCAGTTGTGTTAGCACTTAGTTGTCCAAAACGGGGAATTTTTCACTTTTCAGACTTTTAAAGATATTTCAGTGTAGAAATCACTTTTCCTGACAGGCTCCATGGCAGCATACGTGTGGGTTGACCCCGCCTCCATAACTACCCAATAGGACCCCTCCCTATAAATTTCAGCTGTGGGCTCTCAGCCGTGTTCCTTTTTTGTCCTCCTCCGTAGGACCTTATGTTTGGTTCTCCTACCTGAAGACGATGTCACGCAATCGTATCGGCCGACTGATGTGATGTCTCATCCCTCCAATAAGCCTTGACTGTTAGCAGGGTATGGAGTGTATTGCAGTGTAAGCGCTGAAGAGCTGGAGTCATTTTTGAATGAAAAGTGCGCACAGGCCGATTGCCTAGCAGTATGCAGGTGGCCATTATCTGCCAAAAGCCCGGTGTGTGTATGGATGTTCTGGCCGAGTCGATCGTAGGTGGTGGTGAGCATATATCTTCATGGCAGCAGTGTATATATTTGTTGTTGTTGTTTTTCTCTCTATGTGCTCTTTGTCAAATCCTATGCAGCGGCTGGTTCCCTGTGCGTTCCAGCCGCTGCTCCCTCTACTTCCGGGTTCTGTCTGCGTTCTGCGCAAGCGCAGTTCCGGAACGAAAGCGAGGCCTGGTTTCGCGCATGCGCACGACGACCGTGGGCCTGGCGCAGCCGTGACGTCACGCGACGCCAATTTTAAAAGCCCGGGGAAGCTTGCAGAGCTCGGGAATGATCGTGGGCATAGCGGTGACTTCCCTGAGCATCTGCAGAGCCTTCCCCAGGTAAGTGCAGTACAGATGGTTCTGTGCTTGCTGTTTTGCTTTCTGGTGTATCTGATTTACTCTGTGTTCACCTGCAGTGATTCCCAGCATCAGCCATGGACTCTTCACTGCCTCCTGGTGGCCAGTCCTCTCGCAGCAGGTAGGATTTGAAAGTATATTTTTTTACTTACCTGCTGGGGGGAAGAGAGCGGAGTGTAGGGCATCATTCTGACTTTGTGCCTTTCTCTTTCTCTATTTCTGTCTTCCTTCTTTCCTTAGCCCTTCTAGGTCTGATCAAAGACAAAGTAGTTCCCGCAGAAGGAGCGGGTCATCTAAATCACACCACCGGCATTCCTCCTCTGGCTCTAGACACCATGGTTCATCCTCTAATGGGGCGTACACACGGTCGGACTTTTCACCTACAAAAGTCCGACAGACTTCCTGCGGACTTTCGGCGGACTTGCGGCAGACTTTCTAACGAATGGACTTGCCTACACACGACCACACAAAAGTACGACAGCCTAGTACGCGGTGACGTACATCAAGTCCGGCGAGACTATAAAACGGAAGTTCAATAGCCTGTACGACACCCTTTGGGCTCCTTCTGCTAATCTCGTGTTTATCTCGTGTTAGTAGAAGTTTGGTGAGAGACGATTCGTGCTTGTGAGACTCGTATTTTTCAGTTCGTTTTAACTGTTGTTCAGTCTGTGCTTGTGAGGTTTGTATCTGCTTTTCAGTGCGTTTGGTCAGTTGGCATTGAGAAATCTTTGTTTTATTGTCCGCTCGTTCCTGATTTTCAGGTCGTTCTTCACAGGCCTTGCTGTTCTTCAGTGCGTTCTGTTAAGTGCGTTCTGACCAGCCGACCGTTTTGAAGCCATGTTACCTGTACGTACTCGTCGTCGAGCTCGTGCATTGTATGTGCTTGGTGCTGTAGTTTATTCTTCAGACCAAGACCAGTCCATGAACAGGGCGAGGAGGAGTTCATGGACCAAGAATTGGTTGCTCCAGCGTGACCAGTTCTGTCACATGCCATTGCTCCGTGAGATCCGTGAGAATAATCCTGAGGATTTCAGGAACTTTCTCCGGATGACGGACCCCGTTTTTGATCGTTTGGTGGCTTTGCTGACCCCCTATATCAGCAGGCAGGATACCTGCATGAGGCAAGCCATCACTCCGGAGCAGAGGCTAGTTGCCACGTTATGATACTTGGCGATGGGGAGAAGCCTGCAGGACCTCAAGTTCTCGACAGGCATCTCCCCCCAGGCTCTGGGGATCATTATCCCAGAGACCTGTTCTGCCATCATCCAGGTCCTGCAGAAGGACTATATTAAGGTAAGAATGTTTTCTTTTATTAGAATCACATTTTCTTTTATTTATTCTTTGATAATGTAATGTATTTCTTAGCTCAAACACTACTTACCATCATTGTAATATAGTGTGAATGTCCCCTTTTTCTTCTCACGCATGCTTGATTTGTTTCATGTTCTTTTTTGTCATGCATGTATATTTGCCTTCAATAACCTCTCCAGCATACAATGCTGGTCACATAATCACCTTGTCTTCTCAGTTTGAATGTATTTAGTCAGCTGCATTGTATTTAGTTTCCCCTAAACTCTATCCAAATAGTGTGCTTATAATTAGCTTGATTTCAACCCCCCCCCCTAATAATTTGCTAGAATCTTCTCTGGTGTTGATTTTTAAAAAGCAAATATATGTTGCACTTTGCAAAATGCATGTGCACTCTACAAGTGCATTTGCTCCAGTGCTTTAGTAAATGAGCAGAAGCTCTGCTGATTTCCATCATCAAATCATATACAAGCCACAAAGTGTTTTCATTAATTGCCCTTGCATGTGGTTGTGTACTCCTTGCAACGTGAAAGCCTTTTTACCTTACCTCATTTACTTAAAGCTGGGGAGCAACTGCACTTGCAGAGTGGAACAACTGCAGTCTTGTAGCCTTTTTAGTCCCTAAATCCTTGTGTGTCCTAAAATTAATATTTTTTTGTAATTTCACCACCCCCTAAAATGTAATCAATGTTCCATCAGAGGGGGTGAGCAATCTGATAAGTGTGCCTTTCAATATTATTTCTTCCAGAAGATATACATTATTTAATGTTATACTGATGCTGTGGAATAATGTTTTTAATTGTATAATTTTCTTGCCATGTTCGATTCTAAATTACTGATTTTTGTTTTCTTGTTTGATTCCCCAGTTTCCTTCCACGCCACAGGAATGGCAGACTGTGGCATCCCATTTTGCCACCCGTTGGGACTTTCCCAATTGTGGAGGGGCTATAGATGGGAAACATGTCCACATTGTGCCACCACCCCATTCGGGGTCATACTATTTTAATTATAAGGGGTTCCACAGTATAGTATTTAATGGCGGTGGTGTCGGCACACTATGAATTTCTATATGTGGACGTGGGGAAGAATGGCCGGATGTCGGATGGAGGAGTATTTGCCCAGACGGAGTTCTGCCAGCGTCTCCAGAGTGGTGGCCTGGGATTGCCACCTGATGCGGATAACGTGGAAGGACTCCCCTTTGTCTTCATTGCCGATGAAGCCTTCGCTCTGAGCAAGCACCTCATGAGGCCATTCCCCCAAAGAACCCTCACCCCGGAGAGGAGGGTTTTTAATTTCCGGCTGGCCAGAGCTAGAAGAGTGGTTGAGAATGCATTTGGGATTCTGGCCAGCCGGTTCCGCCTATTTCAAACCTCCATTAATTTGGCGGAATACAAACTTAATTTTATCATTTTATCGTGCTGCATCCTGCACAACTTTTTAAACAAACATTCTCAAAATTATATGGTGCCAGTTGGGCCTGAGGCTGGACTTATCGTTGATAATCTTACGGGCCTGGATACTGTCCATACTGGCTTGGCCCCCCAAAGTGCCCGTCAAGTTAGACAGCAATATGTTAATTATTTTATGGGTGGGGGGGCCATTGCAATGGGCCAGGATATCTAAAGATTTAAAATAAAAACAATCTTGATGAAATCTGAAATTATATTTATTGCTTGCCTTTCTTTTGGGCTTTCTCCTAGGTTATGGTCGAGCAGTTGTAGTGCCAACTGTATTTTCCGTGTAAATTTCTAAATAAGCTCCATTGCCACTGTAAACCACTTTTTTGAAATTTATAAACAAACTGATACTGAGCATTGAAATAACAAACCACACATTTATTTAATTCAAAGCAGATGTTTTTAATCTTTGGTATCCATTCAGTTAGGCATTTATAGTATAAAATGTTCCTAGCCAAAAATATAAAGATATATAAAATAAATTTAGAATAATATAATTAGAGTTAAATATTTTTAGATAATCAAAAATAAAATTTGTTGGGCATTTTGATTTTAGCAAAATTTTAGCATTTTGATTTTAAAATCCTTTTTTTATTTTTTTTGTCTTTTTTAAAATCCTTTTTTTTTTTTGTATTTTTTCTAATCCTTTTTTTTATTTTTTTTGTCTTTTTTAAAATCCTTTTTTTTTTGTGTCTTTTTTAAAATCCTTTTTTTTTTTTTTTTTTTTTTTTTTCTAATCCTTTTTTTTTTTTTTTTTTGTCTTTTTTCTAATCCTTTTTTTATTTTTTTTGTATTTTGAAAAATAGGCCTCCTTTTTTAAATTTTGTTAAACAGGCATATAATTTACCAAAAAATAATAGAGAAGGCCCAGAATGGGGTCATCAAACCAGGAAATGAAGGACATGATCGATGTTTTGGGGTTTAAAAAAGGGAATTTAGATTCGACCCAAAACATCAATCATGTCCTTCATTTCCTGCTGCATACGATCCAGCCGATTCCGCATTTGATCGATCTCCCCATTCCAGGCCATTATTTGAGCAATTAGCCGTTGGGCACTGTCTGTGGTGAAATAGTCACTTGTTGGACCTAAAGTGGAATGAAAAAAAAAATATGTTTAGAAATATGCACACAAGCTGGTGTGTCAGACACTCACCTGGTGGGGTGCCCATGTCGCCCACCTCTCCTTCCTCCACATCCTCAGTGGGGCTTGGGCTGATTTCCCAAATATGTTCTTTTGCTGGGGGGGGGACTGGGTTCCTCTTGTTGGCTGAGTGATTTTTCCCCTATGTGAAGCAAAAAATTAAGATACTTAGCACACAGATATTTTAGTACATACTTATCTTCAAACATTTGTAGTGAAGTGGTGTACAAATTGTCTGTTTGTGTAGAGTTCCTAGTAGACTTCAAGATTTTAATTTCTAAAGACATATCAAGATGGATAGATATCTCGATATCTAGATATCAATATCAAAAAATCTTGGGATCTCTCTCTCTCTATATCTATAACTAAATATAAATCTTCAATCTCAAACAAAAACTACAAATCTACAAATAGATATTAATTTAATAAAAAAAATAATAAAAAAAATGTAGATCTATCTATATATCTACCTATATATCTATATACATACATACATATGTATGTGTATATGTGTATATATATGTGTATGTATATATATATATGTATATGTATATGTATATGTATATGTATAGATATAGAGATACCATCTCTTCAAAACTCATATTGGAGGCCTTAAATCTAGGCCTCACAGATCTAGACGTTCCAGCCTCCGGGCTTTTTTCGCTACCTGAGGTAGTTAACATGTCATGTGTCTCCGCCATTATTCACCCCACTACGCACCATCACTAAAAATGGGCGGAGAACATGAGTTAAAATCGAACGTCAGGGGCGGGCGACGCAGGCGGAGTTTCACACATGCGTAGTGTATAAAGAGGGGCCTTGCGCACGTGTCGTACGTACGTTCTGTGCGTAGAATTAAGGGGCGGAGAACATGAGTTAAAATCGAACGTCAGGGGCGGGCGACGCAGGCGGAGTTTCACACATGCGTAGTGTATAAAGAGGGGCCTTGTGCACGTGTCGTACGTACGTTCTGTGCATAGGGCGGGTTATATGCGTAAACAAAAAGAACGTCAGGGGCGGGCCAAATAGGCGTAGTATTACGCATGTGCAGTGTAGAAAGCGCTGTTACGTATTGTGTCGTACGTACGTTCTGTGCGTAGGTGATAGTGGACCGGGACGCTACTAAACGAAGGTAATTTAAAATGTATACTTTTGGTCAAGACTTTGTAGCAAGCGGCCTATATGGCTTGACAGATTGATGAGGCCTACATAGGGATAAGATGATGAGGGTTTAGCAGAAACCTAATAAGTGTTTTTTGTCTTGTGACTTTATCTTTTATACAGACATTATGAATCCCCTATTTAAGGATCCAGAGTTCCTTACTGCTTTTATTTCTAAATATAGAGAGATGAGGAATTTGTGGGAGGTGAAACACCCACAGTATTATGCAAAGCATGTGAGGAAGTCAACGCTGGAGAGACTTCTGTCCTTTGTCCAGGTGACCATCCCGGAAGCAACAATGGAGACATTGCTCAAGAAAATTGGGGTCTTGAGGAACATGTATAAGAGGGAACATAAGAAGATCCAGGAATCAATGAGATCAGGAGCATCAGCAGATGATGTTTATGTACCCAGGCTGTGGTACTACAATCAACTCCGTTTTCTTGATGACCAGACTGAAGCCAGGGCATCACTTTCAACCCTTCCCTCCACCCTTCCCTCCATCCCAGCAGAGGCTCATGAGGAGCAAGCTGGGTCTTCCATCCTGGATGAACCGGATATGACCATCTGGAGTCAGGTAAATTATTTTACAAAATATTTACTGTACTAATATTAATGATGTTAACTGGATGTTATAATTGTCTAAAATAATTTTGCACTCAAAATTGTGTATACATATCAATTGACAGTAGTGGCTAAATATGTTTGGCACCTGCTTGAAATAATTAGGGTGTCTGATTAGACTCTTTTATTAAAGAGATGTATTCACATTGAATTTGCTAGTCATGAGAAGCAAACTGTGTGTCATTGATGAACCCCAAAAAATATACTAAAACTATTGTCCTTTTTTTATACACAGGATGAGTCCATCCAGGAGGAATGTGGGGAAAGTGGCAGGCAGGAGGAGACCGGGCCCATGGACAGCCTGGAGGAGGCCGGATTCACCATCATCCTGGAGGAGGCTGGGCCCAGTGTCAGGCAGGAGGTGGCTGCTCCCAGTGAGGTGGCTGGGCCAAGTGAGGTGACTGGGCCAAGTGAGGTGGCTGGGCCCAGTAGGAGCCTGACCGAATCCCAAGTGCCTCCCCTCCACCTTCCCAAAAAAAGGGCCAGGAAGGGGACGGTCACACAGGAGGCATCCCTGCGCCTCATGCAAGAGGCCACCCGTTTTTTAAGGAGCCCCCCAGAAGCGGAAGAGTCCTATGGCTGCTACTTAGCCAGCAGGCTTCTTCAAATGGATTGGGAGCAGCGCCTCATTTGTGAGCGACTATTTGGGGAAACAATCCAGAAGGGGCTGCAAGGCACGCTAACACGAAACACCCAACTACATGAGGCAGCCCCCCCTCCTCCTCCTCCTCCTCCTCCTCCTCCTCCTGCCACAACTGAAACACCAGAGCCACAGCCTCCAAAGAAGGCTACAGGGAAGGCTGCAGGGAAGGCTGCAGGGCAGCGTGGAGGAAAGGCTGCAGGGAAGAGAAGAAAGTGATGACTTGGGTTCAGTCTGGTCTGACAGAAGACGCAGGCTGTTGTAGTACCACAGTCTGGGGACATCTATATCATCTGCTGGTGCTGTTGATCTCTGGGATTCTTGGACCAGATTGTGCTCCCTCTTATATGGACTCCTCAAGATCCCCATTTTCTTGTACACATACTTTTGCCAGCGTTGACTTCCTCTTTATTTTATTTAGACCATAAATAAATGGATCTTTTTTGAGTTTAGGTTTTTTATTTTAAATCATAGATTTTAGACACAATGTTTTAAATTAACGAGGGACAACAATCTCATTGATTTTGCAAAAACACACCAAAAATAGATTAAAATAATGTTAATAATGTTCGAGTGGTAAGTATTTAAAAAAAAAAAGATACATAACCAAAAACGGTGCTTTGGGTTAACTTTATATAAAAACAAAAAAAAAATCACTATAAAAACAAAAAATATAAAGGGTTCTTTGTGGTAACTTTACAAACATTAAAAAAAAATTAACAAATATATATAAAAATGGGTTCCCTGTGGTAACTTTACCAAAAAAATTAGAGATAAACAGAAAAAAAGTTCCACAACAATCATAAAATAAATATCTGGATAAAAATTACAAGAAAAGATGACTCCACCAAAAAAATAAAAAATTAAAAGTATTATTACTATGAAAACATTGTTTTGAAAAAGCATACCATGTCATTCATGAGATCAAAGAGAAAAAGAATCCAGAAATCTGTTTGGGAGAACTCTGTTTGAATATGAACAGCAAAACATCTTCGTTCTTTATAGCATTCGTAAAGAAGACATTAAATGCGCTGCATTCAACGATCACAGATTTTGCAGCGTGAGGAATGTGCTACCTACAATACGAACACTAGTTTTACTAGACCGAGTGCTTCCGTTTAGTTTTTGCTTATGAGCATGCGTCGTTTTTTTGTCCGTCGTACTAGCATACAGACGAGGGGACTTCGGGGTGTGTCGTAGTTACGACGTAAAGATTTGAAGCATGTTTCAAATCTAAAGTCCGTCGGATTTGAGGCTGAAAAAGTCAGCTGAAAGTCCGAAGAAGCCCACACACAATCGGATTACCAGCCAGCTTTAGTCCGTCGGCGTCCGTTGGACTTTTGTAGACGAAAAGTCCGACCGTGTGTACGCCCCATAAGTCTAAAGACCACAGTAGAGGCTCTCCTCACCCCCCCTCATCTCATAGGGGACCGGAGAAAATATGTTGGGGATGCAGGGCCCCAGTTCCTGCCAGCAAGTCTCTCTGTGACCGCTGTTTTTCTAAAGCAGCTAATGAGAGGGAAGGTGCAGACCAACACCTGGAAACTTTAATCAAGCGAGTCGTGAAAGAATCGCTGCAGGAGAGAGACGCTGCAAAGCCTCGTGATTCTCCTCAAGATCCACTGATTCCCCTGTCAGAAGAGGGTCCAGTCCCTGAGACGTGGGAGTCTTCTCAACCTAGCCACCAGTCTGCCCCCCCTTCAGATAGTGGGTCAGAAGCAGATGATCCTGGGATGGGCTTTGAATATGCCCTGGTTCCTTCTCTGGTGAAAGCGGTTAAAAATGCTCTGGTTTGGGAAGAACCAGTTATTTCTCCTGCTAAACAGAGAAAGTTTTTCAAACAACTCAGCAAGGAGCGTCATTATTTTCCTTTCCTCACGGAAGTGGGAGCTATAATTTTTGAAGAATGGGGCAAGATAGATAAAAAAAGCTCTATGCAATCTAAAGTCGCAAAACTATACCCTTTCAAGAAAGAAGAGGTTAAACACCTTGAGTCAACTCCCTTGGTAGATGCTGCATTAATGAGGCTTGTGAGATATGTGACTCTGCCTCTTGAAGATACAGTCTCATTTAAAGATCCGCTGGAGAGACGGATTGATGCCGACCTAAAAAGGATTTACCTGACAGCAGGCACAGTGTGCAAATCAGCTCTGGCCTTAGCAGCAGTCTCTAAAGCTTTGGAGGCATGGTCAGACAATGTGAATGATTCTCTTAGAGGTATCTCTGAAGAAGCGGCTAAGAGCTCCCCTATTCAGGAAATCAGGCTTGCCTCTGCCTTTCTGGGGGAGGTCTCTATTGACATTGTTCGCCTAGTGGCTCGGGTGATGTTGTCGTCGGTCACCGCCCGTCGGGCCTTGTGGCTGCGACCTTGGTTGGCGGATCCAGCCTCTAAACAGGCTTGGTGCCATATTCCATTTGAGGGTTCATCCCTCTTCGGCAACAAGCTTGATAGCGCCATTACCCGGGCTACGGGTGGTAAATCGGGGTTCCTCCCTCAAGACAGGCGTTTACAGAACCAAAAACGCACCTTTTCAAGATCGCAGAACACCGACCGCGCAAGGGAAGCACGTAGCTATAGGCCTGGTCGGGAATTTTCTAGATCCTGGAAATCCAGGCAGTCCTCTTTTAAAAAGCCCACAAAAGGGGCTTCTGCCAGTAACCAGGACTCCACTAAGTCCTTTTGAAATTGGGCCCGCTCAAACATGTCAGGTGGGGGCTCGTCTGCTCCACTTCTGGCATGTTTGGACGGCCTCAATTCGGGATTTCTGGACTGTCAAGACAGTGTCCTCAGGCCACACCTGGGTTTTCAACAGCACTCCCAGACTAAGATTTATACCAACAAATCTTCCAAGTTCAGAGGAGAAGAAACAAGTTCTTTTAGCTTACATAAGCTCTTTATTAGCTCAAAATGCAGCCATTCCTGTTCCAGATGGCGAACGAGGAGAAGGCATGTATTTCCCTCTGTTTCTGGTACAGAAGAAGAACGGCACATGGAGGCCTGTTATAGACCTGACTCATCTCAACCGGTTTATCCGAAAGGAAAAATTCAAGATGGAGTCACTATTAACGATTCAACAATCAGTTCATCTAGGAGATTGGCTGGTGTCAATAGACTACGACGCCTACTTTCATGTCGCCTACTTTCATGTCCCAGTGGCGGCAGACTTCCAAAAGTTCCTTCGCTTTGCTGTAGGCGATCAACACTTACAGTTTACCTGCCTTCCATTTGGTCTCACAACATCACCTCGGGTGTTTTCCAAGGTTCTGCTGGCTGTTGTTGCTCTGCTCCGAGTCAAAGGAGTTCGCCTTCACCACTATCTCGACGACCTCCTCCTTCTAGCCCAGGACAAGGGTCAGCTTCTAGAGCACAGGAGTCTAGTAATTGCCACTCTCCAAGAGTTTGGGTGGCTCCTGAATTTGGAGAAAAGTCACCTGATTCCATCTCAGTCTCTCATATTTCTAGGTGCCCATTTCAACACACTAGAGGGCACCATCTCGCTACCAGAGGAGAAGATCGTGGTGATCCGGGACAGGACCTGTTCGACTCTTGCTTCATCTCACCTTTCCGCTCTTCAATGTCTGAAGGTGATCGGCACAATGGCAGCCACCATTCCCATGGTGAAGTGGGCTCAATGGCACACTCGCCCATTCCAGAAAGGGTTTCTCCAACAGTGGGATTCTCCCAGCAAGAATCAGCGCATCCTCCTCACTCCATCCATGAGAGAGTCTCTCCTTTGGTGGCTCCAAGGGAAAAATCTCCGCAATTGCCATTCGATTCTTCCCATCACATGGGTCACAGTGACCTCAGATGCCAGCAATCGGGGCTGGGGTGCTCATTGCCTGTCAGAAGTGGCTCAGGGCAGATGGATCTCGCCATCTCAGAAGACTGTATCCAACATTTTGGAACTTCGAGCGGCCTTTTAGGCGCTCAGATCCTTCTACCATCTGATAAAGAACTCCTCAGTAATGCTCCGGTTGGACAATACAACCGTGGTGGCCTATATAAGGAAACAAGATGGGACTCGCAGCTGGTCCCTCCTAAGGGAAGTGGAGCCAATCATGAACTGGGCTCAGAAGAATCTGTCCAACATTTCGGCAGTCTACATTCCGGGGGTCCAGAATGTTCAGGCGGACTTTTTGTCCCATGTTCAAATGGACAACAACGAGTGGTCCCTGCACAAAGAGGTGTTCAAGTGGCTCCTGACACTGGGAGTGTCTCCAGAAGTGGATCTGTTTGCGTCTCCATGCAATTACAAACTCACCAAGTATTACTCGAGGTTCCGGGATCCTCAAGCATATGGGATAGATGCCCTCACAGATCGGTGGAGGTTCAACAAGGCGTATGCTTCCCTCCGGTACCTGTGATACTCCAGTTTCTCTGCAGGCTCAGAACAGAGGAAGTGGAAGTAATGGCAGTGATTCCATTTTGGCCCAACAAGCCATGGTTTCCCCTCTTAACTCTCCTCAGTTATCGGGAGTCAATCCCTCTGCCTCTCAGGGCGGATCTTCTGTCCCAAGGTTCTATCCTGCATCCATGCCCTGCTCATCTACATCTCAGGGTTTGGTTCTTGAGAGGGGAAGGCTTGAAGCCTTAGGTTGTCCAGAAGAAGCCATCCCGACGCTTCTGAATGCCAGACGGAAGAGCACTAACAGAGTGTATGAACGTATCTGGTCCAAGTTCACAGAGCACATGGCCTCTAGACCTAATCCTTGTGGTTCTCCAAAAGTCCAGGATATCCTCAGCTTTCTGCAAACAGGGTTGGATTTGCCTCTAGCAGTAAGTTCCCTTCATGTGCAAATATCAGCCATCTCGGCATTCACAGGAATTTCATGGGCTAACCATGCCCTGGTTCGCCAATTCTTCAAGGGTGCTATCAGGCTAAGACCTCAAAGGAAACCGAGATTCCCCAAATGGGATCTTCCCCTTGTTCTAGATTTCCTTTCCACGCTTGGAACAGATCCTGAAAATCCTCTATCAGTTAAAGACCTCACACTCAAGACCGTCTTTCTGGTGGCAGTAACTTCAGCCAAGAGTGTCTGAAATCAGGAACTTAGGTTCCAAAGAGCCTTTCCTGACGTTTTTCCCGGATAGAGCAGTATTAATTCCCATGTTGGGCTCAAACCCTAAAGTGACATCTATTTTTCGCGAAAATCAGGAAATTGTATTGCCTACCTTTTAATACAACAGAAGGTCAAGAAGTTCATCCCCTTGATGTGGGACATACTTTGAGTCAATACCTGGAGGCTACAGAATCATTTAGACAGACGGATTTCCTTTTCATTCTTCTACAAGGGAAAAATAGAGGAAAATGGGCCTCAATCAGATCCATCTCTGCTTGGATAGTACAGACCATTCAAAGGGCTTATAAAGCGAAGGGCTTGGCTCCTCCAGAGGCAGTGACTGCACACTCAACTCGGAGTATTTCAACCTCGTGGGCGGCTTCTCTTCGTGTCGCACCCGAAGTAATATGTAGAGCGGCTTCCTGGTCATCTATCAATACGTTTGTTTCTCACTATTGTGTTGAACCTGCCGCTTTGTCATCCATTAATTTTGGTTTGAAAGTGCTGTCAGTGGACAGTGTTAAATAAATTTATTTTCTCGCTCAGCATTGTGCCCACCCGGGTGTGTTTGGCGAGGTATTTCCCACACGTATGCTGCCATGGAGCCTGTCAGGAAAACGGAAAATTTATATCAAATACTTACCGTAATTTTCCTTTCCTGATAGGCTCCATGGCAGCAGGAGTCCCTCCCAATGCTTGGAGTAGGCTAGTTACGAAACACGGCTGAGAGCCCACAGCTGAAATTTATAGGGAGGGGTCCTATTGGGTAGTTATGGAGGCGGGGTCAACCCACACGTATGCTGGCATGGAGCCTATCAGGAAAGGAAAATTACGGTAAGTATTTGATATAAATTTTCCGTTTTTCACACAGTTTAAAAGCAGATTATCTTTAAATAATATACCGCATATTTCAGTACCATTTAGGCAATTATATCATGCTCTAAACATTATTTCCATGTGCAATTCTCTAGGTTTTAGCAGAGTAAGGGTTTGGGAGCTATTTAGTTTCAGGGAGCTATAGTAAATTTGATTTTGGGAGTATTTTCTCACCAGCGCTATAGTGAATACCGTTTTAGCGTGAATTAGCGCTAAATTTGCGCTAAATTGATGCGAATTAGCACTAATTTGCGGCAATTTGCACGAATTAGCACCATAGCGCTATAGTAAATGACCCCCTATACCTATAATTTAAAAGTTACTAGTAATTACTAATAGTTAAGTTATTATTAGTTAACTATTATTTCAGATTTCCAAATTTTCGAATTTACAAATTTACGAATTCACTAATTTACTAATGTACAAATGTACGAATGCCCGAATTTACGAATGTCCAACTTTGTCGAATTTACGAATATTCGGAAAAAATTCATTAAAAGGGTTTTCGTTAATTCGGATATTCCCGAATTAACTAATTTGTCAAAATTCGTTAAAAAACGAATTCGGAACGAAGCGAATTGCACATGCCTACCGTGTGCAATGACTTATATTGGCATTGGGCGGGCCACCCGATGATGTAATTTGGAGGCAATGCCCCTTGTGACATCACCGCCTGAGGCATGATGGGGTGATGACGTCACAATGGGCATGGCCTTCAAATTATGTCATCAGGTGGCCCTGCCCTATGCCAATATAAGTCATTACACAAGGCTGACCCAGCATTACACCGGGAGATCACATTGAGTCAACATCAGAAGAAGAATAGAGGGAGAAGACCTGGCAAAAAAGCGAGAAAACAGCAGAGAGAGAAGACAACCCAATGAGGTGGAGAAGTACCAGAGAGGAGAGAAGGACCGACAAATGGAGAAGACATCTCCAGAAAATACTTTTTAAAAAAACAGTGTAGTGTATTTATTTTTGACACTTTTTTTAGGTGAGTGGGTAGGTGTACAATGTACCCCATACTCATTTACATAGGGTGGGGGGCTGGGATCTGGGGGCTTCCTGATTCCGATAAGCCCCTGCCTGCAGACCCTGACAACCAATGGCCATGGTTGTCAGGAAGGGGCCCCTGTCCTCATTAACGTGGGGAGAAGGTGCTCTGGGGTGGGAGACACAGAGCCCCCTGCCCCAAAGCACCCACCCCCCATGTTAAGGGCATGTGGCCTGGTATGGTCCAGGAGGGGGTGCTCGCTTGTCCCCACCTTGTTTCCTGACCTGCTGGGCTGCGTGCTTGGATAAGGGTGTGGTATGGATCTTGGGGGGAGCCCCACGCCATTTTTTTGGGCATGGGGGTTCCCCTTAAGCTCCAAACTAGACTGAAGAGTGTGGTATCGTCTTGGGGGGAACCTCACGCAAATTAATTTTTTACATTTTGGTGGAGTTCCCCCAAGTCACACCGCAAGTCGGATCATCTTGATCTGACTTCTGGTATGACTCCTGTTCAATTCAATGGGTTCCCATAGGGAAACATTGATTTTGAATAGAGGAAGAGAAACACCAGACGAGGCTTAACGCTGTGTGTACAGTGTTAAGCCTCGTTAAACCACTTTTAACACCTTATACCGGCATCTGGCATTTTTACAACTCTATCGCTGGAGCCTCAGAACGCACTGGCCCTGGGTTTTTTTTGGAGCTTAAAAACGCCAAAGCCTGTTACAGCTAAAAACACCATGGTGTGTATGAGGCCATTGAATAACATGGAGTGGCATTTTTAAGCTGCAAAAAAAGCTCAAAAACACTGCTGTAAAAACATCCGTGTGTATGAGGCCTAAAAGTCTGAGAAGAGATAAATTCCCCGTTTTTGTACAACTAGGTGCCAGCACAAATGAACATGCTCAGACATGCAAACTACTCTCATTTTAACTCCCATGGCTTTTTCACAGGGCGCTATAGTGAATACCAAATTTAGCGCTGGGCTAAAATGTGTTTTTGAGAGTGAAAATCAGTGCTATATAGTCCAATGCAAGTTTTAGCCATTGATTCTAATGGTACAATTGTAACTTCCCCAAATAAATACTTTTAATGTTCAGATGAAATGTATCTTTCTCTGAAATAAATATTCCTTTGCAACAAAATTTCTTCTACTGCAACTATTTTGTTTTTTAGAATGCTACAATGTGAAATGTTTTGATGTTTTGATAAAACATATTTTTCTCTGTCACTTTCACTTTGTTACTCTCTATTTCACAAAAATCTTTACCCAAACTCACACAGGTGTCTTTATAAAACCACAAACAAGACCCTTGCTGATGCAAATTTAAAATGAGTCACAATTTTGTGTGTTTTTTATTATTTCCAAATAATCATAATTTGAGCCCCAAAAATTTGATATGTGTACCAGTATCAGAAATCAAAATGTAATTCCCAAAAATTACAGGGTAACATCACTATTCTACACTCTCCCACCAAGAACCACCAAATATCACACCCTAAATCAAGAAGAATAACTCTTGAGTAATGTAATTCCACCACCTATATGTCCAAAGAAATGCAGTATATGTGTATTTATCTGTAGTATGTTTCCACATGTGGCAGCTCTGTGGCTTAGAGGTTAGAACTTCTGCTTAGCATCTTTGAGAGTCTGCGTTTGAAACCCAAACATGCCGCTTCATGTAGAGAAGTTGTCTCCTCTTCCTGTGTTATTAAACATAACTCCTGAATCAGGTCCTAAAACTATGTCAAAATGTAATATTTATGTGTAGGAGGGCTCCACCACTATTGTAAATCTTTCCAGATACACTATCTAGCCAAAAGTATTGGGGTGCCTGCCTTTACACACACATGAACTTTAATGGTAGCACAGTCCTAGTCCGTAGAGTTAAAATGTGATTTGGCCCACCCTTTGCAGCTATAACAGCTTCTGTGAAGGCTGTCCCAACTTTGTGGAATGTTCCCACAAAGTTGGGAACATGAAATTGTCCAAAATGTCTTGGTATGATGATGCCTTAAGAGTTCCCTTCACTGTAACTAAGAGGCCAAGCCCAACTCCTGAAAAACAACCCCACATCATAATCCCCCCTCCACCAAATGATTTGGACAAGTGCACAAAGCAAGGTCCATAAAGACATGGATGAGTGAGTTTGGGGTGGAGTAACTTGACTGGCCTGCATAGAGTCCTGACCTAAACACAACAGAAAAACTTGGGGATGAATTAGAGTGGAGACTGTAAGCCAGGCCTTGTCGTCCAACATCAGTGCCTGACCTCACAAATGCATTTCTGAAAGAATGGTCAAACATTCCCATAGACACACTCATAAACCTTGTGGACAGTCTTCCCAGAAGAGTTGAAGCTGTTATAGCTGCAAAGGGTGGGCCAAATTAATTTTGGACCCTACAGACTAAGACTGGGATGCCATTACAGTTCATGTGCGTATAAAGGCAGGCTTCCTAATACTTAGGACAATATATTGTATATTGCTTGTGACACTGAGCATGGCTATGGACTTAGGGCTGGTTCACACCACAGAGATGCAGGCTACGTGTGTGCAGCTGCCTGCTGGCTAAGTGGGTAGCAATTCTGTTTAGCAGCACTGGAGATGCTGGTTCAATTTCCCAACATGCTAATGCTTGTGTTGAAGTTTATATGTTCTCCATGTGTGGGTTTCTCACCACTATCCAAAGACAAGCTGTTTTTTTAATTGTCTCCTGTCGAAATAGTTTTGAATGCAAGAAAGTTAGTTTTGGACTTTATATTGAAAGCTCATTGCAGCCAGGGACTGATGTTAATGTTTATTAGCACTAATCATGCCCAGGGACTTGGACATTTCAAATTTTAGGGTTTACACTGCACAGGTACATATGCTTAGAAAACTGTTGCTTTGTTTATGTGCACGCAAATGGACTTCAATCTTTTGCCTGTAGTTGGAGATTTGATGCTCATAGCCAAGGGCCAACACAGTTGCAAATAGTATTATCTGTTCCTGCTCATCAGATGCAATCACTTTAGACATACATGAAGAGATAGATTGAGGCCGGCTTCACACTGGTACAACAAATGCTCTGACATTGGGAGCTCATGTTTCATGACTTGTGAAAATTAATGTTTCCCTATGGGAGCTGTCTTAACTGGTCTGACTTTGAAAATGCACCCTGCACTAATTTGGTCAGACTTTGATCCTACTTCAGCGCATTGAATATCACTGAAGTTGGATCAAAGTCAGATTGCTGTGTTGACCGATCCGACTTGTGCTCTGATGATCTTGAAGGGGAACTCCACGCCAATTTTATAAAAAATGACATGGGTTCCCCCTCCAAGCACATACCATGCCCTTTGGTATGGTATAGATTTAAAGGGGTCCCTCCAAAATCAATACCAGACCCTTATCCGAGCACACAGCCTGGCAGGTCAGCAAAGGGGGTGGGGACGAGCGAGCGCCCCCTCCTGAACCTTATTAAGCCACATGCTCTCAACATAGGGTGGAGTGCTTTGGGGCTGAAGGGCCCTGTGGCCCCCTCCCCAAAGCACCTTGTCCCCATGTTGATTAGGACAAGGGCCCCTTCCCGACAACCCTGGGTGTTGGTTGTCGGGATCTGCGGGAAAGGGGCTTATCAGAATCTGGAAGCTCCCTTTAACAAGGGTGCCTCCAGATCCCGGCCCCCCCACCCTATGTGAATGAGTATGGGGTACATTGTACCCCTACCCATTCACCAAAAAAAGTGTCTAAAATAAAATGCAGTACAAAGGTTTTTAAAGTAATTTATTAAGCAGTTCCGTTCAGTAATTTATTAAGCGTCTCTTCTGACTTCTTCTCCCCTCTCCGGCTCTTCTGCCTCCTCCGTGTTGTAATATGTTGGCCGATTTATGTATAATGTTGTATTGGAGTGCCATGTTGACCAGAAATTCAGTTGAATCGTCCAAGTCAACTGAATTTTAACATAGCAAGGGGACAGCTGAAGACCCTTTGATGTGTTAATCTTATGCAAGTCTACCTAGGTGTGAGGTATGGCCTGTTAACCTAATTGAACATTTCAAAGGGTGTTCAGGTGGTATCTGTTTATCTAATCTAATTACACATATCTAAGGGGACTTGTTGATGTTAATATGCTGGAGTGCCGATTGGGGCGGTTTATGACTGCAGCTGTTCACGGCTGAGGGTTGTTGTCTGTCTGAAAGGCTAAAGTATATCAAAGGCCTGAATGGAGATGGACAATCAAATTGCTCAGCCATTCAATGTCTAGTGAATATAACATGGCGTTCAGTCTATAGTAGGTATAGTCTTGTCTTTGTATGACTATGAAGGCGCAAATCTAGAGAAAATGGGACTCTAAATTATATTTCCTCTGTTGGATTTTTTTGTCATCTGTGGACTTTGGACTTTGTTCTGTGTTGGAAGTCAATAAAGTGCATCTCTCTGGAAGAATTGGGTTGCTGCGGAAGAGTACTTACATCATCATTATAATACCTAAATATTAATTATCTATCCTACTATACATCTCATATCACTACATTGGTGCCGTTCAAGTGACCAGAAGAGCATTTTCGGACTTAGTCACAGAAGTCAGTGGTGACAACAATCCTGTGAGGTGGACAGAAGTCTGATGAAGAACCAAGAGCTGTGCTGTGACTCTATTGTCTGGTTGTGACATAAGAGAGTCTAATCCACAAAATTTAACAGAATTATTCTCTGGAGACTGGAAACAACAAAAAAGGACTGTGTCTTGTACCAGAAGACCTGAACTGGAAGCTGAAGGAGTAACTAATGCGGTGAGTAAAATATTTCCTTTTTTTAAATAAAATAATTAGTAATATAGTCAAAATGCTTACTCAGTGTGAAGCTAGTGTCAGTTCTGATAAAGTTAACAGATGGGTATTAAAATGTATTAAGCACCATGGCGGTCCATATGAAATTCCAGAAAAATGTAAGCAGACGTGAACTATGATGAAGGAATTTTTAGAGAAAAATGTTTTTGATAGCAAAATTTCAGAAAGTAAAATAAAAGGTTGTATTGTGCAGGGCTTGTTATCTTGCTGTTTAACAATGGAAAGTTCTTTGAATGGTAAGGTTAAGGAAATTACCCAGTTACAGAAGGCAGTTGATAATAGCAACAGTGTTTGTGAGAAGTTACAGAACCAATCAGACACTGAGACAGTAAATTTAAAATTGCATGCAGTTACCATTGGGGGAACTTTGCTTGAGCAATTAAAACGTTGTGATGAATTATCATAGGAAAATGAGAGATTAAAATTAAGAATTATGGAATTAGAGAAGAGATCTCAAGAATGCAGATATGCATCAAATCTTGGATTCAGCAATCTGCAGCAAAATGCAACCTTTCTATCGAATGAAACAGAACCTCATATTAAATCTGATAATTCATTACCAGCTGCCCCCACTGTGACTACCACAGTTTATAACAATAATAATAATACAGGTGAAGATCGACTTGTAATGAAGCCTTTGAAACCAAAAGAATTAGACGCAATTCTTAAAGAAGTAGGAATGATTCCCTGCCATGATTTAAACAGATTTTTAAAATGGTTTTGTGACGTGCAGCAGGTCAGAGATATGTACAATCTCAACCCATCTGACTTAGAAAGAGTTTTGCAACATTCTTTAGGAAGTGGTCTTTGGATGAGAATTAAACAGATCTGTATTTATCCTCTGAGGACAAGGGACATATTACTGGAATTATTATGTGTTTTGTATGGTGTACGTTCTGATGTACGTTCTGAATACAGGTGAAGATCGACTTGTAATGAAGCCTTTGAAACCAAAAGAATTAGACACAATTCTTAAAGAAGTAGGAATGATTCCCTGCCATGATTTAAACAGATTTTTAAAATGGTTTTGTGACCTGCAGCAGGTCAGAGATATGTACAATCTCAACCCATCTGACTTAGAAAGAGTTTTGCAACATTCTTTAGGAAGTGGTCTTTGGATGATAATTAAACAGATCTGTATTCATCCTCTGAGGACAAGGGACATATTACTGGAATTATTATGTGTTTTGTATGGTGTACATTCTGATGTTACTATTCATGGGCAGATCCAACAAATGCAAAATTAATCTCCATATGAATTGTCACACAGGATAGCAACTATTATGGAATTATTGGTCGGTAATAATCTTGCATTTGAGCGTGGGGGCTTGATGCATATGAGTAGGGATGAGCCGAACACCCCCCGGTTCGGTTCGCACCAGAACCTGCGAACGGACCAAAAATTTGCACGAACGTTAGAACCCCATTGACGTCTATGGACTCGAACGTTCGAAATCAAAAGTGCTCATTTTAAAGGCTAATTTGCATGGTATTGTCCTAAAAAGGGTTTGGGGACCCGGGTCCTGCCCCAGGGGACATGTATCAATGCAAAAAAAACTTTTAAAAACGGCTGTTTTTTCGGGAGCAGTGATTTTAATGATGCTGAAAGTAAAAAAAAAAAAAGTGAAATATTCCTTTAAATATCGTACCTGGGGTGTGTCTATAGTATGCCTGTAAAGTGGCATGTGTTTCCCGTGTTTAGAACAGTCCCTGCACAAAATTTTTAAAGGAAAATATCTAATTTAAAACTGCTTGCGGGTTTAATGTAATGTCGGGTCCTGGCAATATGGATGAAAATCAGTGAGACAAACGGCATGGGTACCCCCCATTCCATTACCAGGCCCTTTGGGTCTTGTATGGATATTAAGGGGAACCCCGCACCCAAATTAAAATAAGGAAAGGTGTGGGGCCACCAGGCCCTATATACTCTGAACAGCAGTATACAGGCGGTGCATACAAGACAGGGACTGTAGGTTTGTTGTTAAGTAGAATCTGTTTGTAATTTTGAACGGTACATTTTTAACGTGTTTAGCTCCAGCCAAAAAATCTTTTTTAAGCTTTTTGGAAAACATAGGGAAGGGTTATCACCCCTGTGACATTTGTTTTGCTGTCTGTCCTCCTCTTCAGAAGATTTCACCTCACTTTTTGTCCCAATGACAAATGTTTTTTGAAAATTTGGGTTTTTTTGTGAAACAAGGATTGGTGATAAAGCATCAGTGGAAAGGAGAAAAGTTATTCCAATATTAACTCTTACAGGAGAGAATTTCCCTTCCTAGGGGTAGATTTCATCTCAATTCCTGTTGTCTCCTTCCGTTTGCAAGTAGGAGTCGTTTGTAAGTTAGATGTTTGAAAGTAGGGGCCTGCCCTATATACTCAGCAGAAATTTGGGCCTTAGGTGTTGTTGTGGCCACAACACTGTAAGCCCTCACAGCGCCCTGCTGTGAAATATTAGATCAAGAATTGTAATTACATGCCCCTGTTGAGCAGGGGCAGAAAAATTGGGCCTTTGGTGCTGTTGGTGGTACTGGTGCCACAACACTATAAGTCCTCACTTGCTCCTGGTGGGTGCAGAAATGGGCCCTGCTGTGAAATATTAGATCAAGAATTGTAATTACATGCCCATGTTGAACAAGGGCAGAAAAATTGGGCCTTTGGTGGTGGTGGTGGTGCTGGTGCCACAACACTGTAAGTCCTCACAGACACTCTAGTTGGAACGCAGGAACGAGCCCTGCTGCAAAGTATTGCATCAAAAATTGTAATTACACGCCCCTGTTAAACAGGGGCTGAAAAATTGGGCCTTAGGCACTGGTGGTGGCACCCAGAACCAAAAATGTTCTTACAAGCTATCAGCGTGATCATTGAGGAGGAAGAGGATATTACTCAGGGATAATCACTCAGCATCAGCATAGGCAGTCTTTGAAGGGATCTGAAAAAAATTATTCGGTTACATCAGCATCAGGTGCTTGGTAGCTGGTGGCGATCCAAGACTGATTCATTTTTATGAAGGTCAGTCGATCGACCGAGTCGGTGGACAGACGCACCCTGTGATCGGTTACAAAGCCTCCAGCAGCAATGAATGTAAGTTCCGAAAGAACGCTGGATGCAGGACAGGCCAGTAGCTCAATTGCATACTGTGCAAGCTCTGGCCAGTGATCCATCCTCAAGACCCAGTAACCCAGAGGATTTTCGGTGGGAAAGGTGTCCAAGTCAGATATTGCCCCTAGGTATTCCTGCACCATGTAAAACGGACGCTGGCGATGGTTGCTGGAACCGATCATACCTTGGGACCAAAAAATTGTCTGAAAGCATCGGTCAGATGGCCACCTTCTCCACCGCTCCTTCTTTGACTGACCGAAGCCTCAGCAACACGTTGTCCAGAAACAGGAGTTTGTAACCTCCCAGTCTCTGGGAACGCGTTGCACATACCTTTCTGCAAGGCCTCCCGAAGATTTTTCATCCTCTGCTCCCTCTGCGATGGCAAGATAAGGTCCGCAACCTTACCCTTGTAACGTGGATCAAAGAGGGTTGCCAGCCAGTATTGGTCCTTCTCCTTGATACCACGAATACGAGGATCCTTACGCAGGCTTTGCAGGATCAGGGAGGCCATGCAGCGTAGGTTTGCTGAGGCATTCGGTCCGGAGTCCTCTGGGTCACTAAGGACGACATGGTCCGCAGCCACCTCCTCCCAGCCACGTACAAGTCCATGTGTTTCTTGGGACTGATCCCTTAAAGACTGCTGCTGATGCTGAGTGCCAGGCTCCACCGACCATGCTGACACAATCTTCCTCCTCCTCCCCCACGTCCTCTTCCTGTGTGATCGGCGGGCATGCAGGAACACTGTCTGGATAAAGGGGGCCTTGAGAGCTAAGGAAGTCCTCCTCTTCCTGCCTCTGCTCTGCCTCAAGTGCCCTGTCCATTATTCCACGCAGCGTGTGCTCCAACAGGTGGACAAGGGGGACAGTGTCACTGATGCATGCACTGTCACTGCTCACCATCCTCGTGGCCTCCTCAAATGGTGACAAGACAGTGCATGCATCCCTGATGATGGCCCACTGGCCTGGGGAAAAAAAAACAAGCTCCCCTGACCCTGTCCTGGTGCCATAGTCGCACAGGTACTCATTGATGGCCTTCTGCTGCGTGTGCAGCCGCTGCAGCATGGCCAACGTTGAGTTCCACCTGGTGGGCATGTCACAAATAAGGCGGTTCTTGGGCAGTTTAAACTCCTTTTTGGAGGTCCGCCAGCCGAGCACTGGCATTATATGACCGGCAGAAATGCACACAGACTTTCCTGGCCTGCCTCAGGACATCCTGTAAGCCCGGGTACCTGCCCAAGAACCGCTGCACCACCAAGTTAAGGACATGAGCCAAACAGGGCACATGGGTCATTTGTCCCTGTCGGAGGGCAGAGAGGAGGTTGGTGCCATTGTTGCAAACCACCATTCCTGCCTTAAGTTGGCGTGGCGTCAACCACCTCTGAACCTGCCCCTGCAGAGCTGACAGAACCTCTGCCCCAGTGTGGCTCCTGTCCCCCAAGCACACCAGCTCAAGCACCGCATGGCATCTTTTGGCCTGCGTACTTGCGTAGCCCCTTGAACGGCTACGGAGCACCCCTGGTTCCGAGGACAAAGCACAGGAAGAGGCCATGGAGGAAGAAAAAGAGGAGGGGGTGGAGGAGAGAGGTGTGTCACAATCATTAGTAGTGGCATTTTGGAGGCGTGGTGGCGGAACAACCTCCAACACTACTGCACCTTGTCCTGCATCCTTCCCAGCTGCCAGCAGAGTAACCCAATGCGCGGTGAAACTTAGGTAACGTCCCTGTCCATGCCTGCTGGACCATGAGTCAGCGGTAATATGCACCTTACCGCTGACCGCCCTGTCCAGCAAGGCAAGGACATTGCCTTCCACATGCCAGTAGAGAGCCGGAATCGCCTTCCGTGAGAAAAAGTGGCGTTTGGGTAACTGCCACTGAGGAACCGCACATTCCACAAACTCACTGAAGGGGGCAGGGTCTACCAACTGAAAAGGCAGCAGTTGAAGTGCTAGCAATTTTGCCAAGCTAGCATTCAACCGCTGGGCATGTGGATGGCTGGGGGCAAACTTCTTTCGGCGGTGCAGAAGCTGGGGCAGGGAAATTTGCCTGGTACAATCTGACGTCGGTGTACCGAAAGCAGATTGCCCACAAGTACTTGGCTGTGACACACCTAATTCTACACCTTCATTCCTCTCAGTGCAGGTCTCAGAGAGGACTGAAGGTATAGTGGGGTTGGAGATCTCAGCTGATGAGGAGCAAGGAGAGGTCCTCTTTGTTCTTTGGTGTGGGTCTTTTAGATACGCTTGCCAACGAACTGCATGGCAGGTCAACATATGTCTGGTCAAGCATGTGGTGCCCAAGCGGGAGATGTTTTGGCCACGCGAGATACGCTTGAGACATATGTTGCAAATAGCAGCGGTGCGATCTGATGCACTCGTCCCAAAAAAGGCCCACACCAAAGAACTTTTTGAATAACGCGCAGAGACTGCAGCGCCCTGCACATGTGGAGCTTTGGGGTGTGATGCAGTCAATGTGCTGCCCTTAGGCTGGCCCCTGGAGGGCATCCTGCCTCGTTGGTGATGTGCCACCTCCTCCTCCTCTTCCTCCTCCTCTCTCCTATGAGGCACGCACATTGAGTCAGTGACCTCATTATCCCCTCCCTCCTCATCACTGGAGCAAACCTGGCAGTATGCTGCAGCAGGGGGAGCATGACTGCCAGATTGCTGTCCTTCTTGGGCACCCCCTCTGTCCGTGCTCATGTTACTGCCTTCATCGAGCTCAGTATCATCATCAGAGCCTTCCAAACGCTGGGCATCCTCCATGTACCCAACACTGTGGTCAAACAGTTCGAGAGACTCCTCGGGAGGACAATGGTGGGGCTAGAGAAGGAGTCACTGATGACATTGAGCCGAGGGAAGAGGCCGCTGCTTTGCCAGACAAAGTACCCTGAGCATGGGTGAGAGAGGATGAGGAGGATGAGGACGGCTTGGTCATCCACTCGACCAAGTCTTCCGCATGTTGCTGCTCAACACGGCCAGCTGCCGAAAAAAAGGCCAAGCATGTCCCACGGCCACATGCTGATGAAGATGCACCGTTTCCATGACCAGCACTAGACACAGAGTCTGCTTGCCCTCTCTTATTGGCTTGTGACTGCCTGCCTCTCCTTCTTGGCCTTCCGGACATACTAATGGCCTGTAGCTGCACTAAGCTGGGATATATATATATATATACTGATACTGCAGCTAGCAAAATCAACTGCCTGCCTGTAGTATGAGAGCACCACCAACCTTCTACAGGTAGCTTTAGAGGAACACTGTGCAGAGCTCGCAAAAAACTAACTTGTAGCTTTTTTAGCTGCCTGCGGTAGTGATAGGATCAGGAAAACACCACCAACCTTCTACAGGTAGCTTTAGCTGAACATTGTGCAGAGCTCGCAAAAAAAAACATTGTAGGTTTAGCTGAACACTGTGAGGAGGACGCACCACACTAACTTGTAGTTTTAGCTGAACACTGTGAGCAGGACGCACTACACTAACTTGTGGTTTTAGCTGAACACTGTGAGCAGGACGTACTGCACTAACTTGTAGCTTTAGATGAACACTGTGCAGAGGTCTCACTACACTAACTTGCAGGTTTAGCTGAACACTGTGAGGAGGACGCACCACACTAACTTGTAGTTTTAGCTGAACACTGTGAGCTGGACGCACTACACTAACTTGTAGTTTTAGCTGAACAATGTGAGGAGGACGCACCACACTAACTTGTAGTTTTAGCTAAACACTGTGAGCAGGACGCACTGCACTAACTTGTAGCTTTAGATGAACACTGTGCAGAGCTCGCAAAAAAATAACTTGTAGGTTTAGCTGAACACTGTGAGGAGGACGCACCACACTAACTTGTAGTTTTAGCTGAACACTGTGAGCAGGACGCACTGCACTAACTTGTAGCTTTAGATGTAAACTGTGCAGAGCTCGCAAAAAAATAACTTGTAGGTTTAGCTGAACACTGTGAGGAGGACGCACCACACTAACTTGTAGTTTTAGCTGAACACTGTGAGCAGGACGCACTGCACTAACTTGTAGTTTTAGCTGAACACTGTGAGCAGGACGCACTGCACTAACTTGTAGTTTTAGATGAACACTGTGAGCAGGATGCACTGCACTAACTTGTAGCTTTAGATGAACACTGTGCAGAGGTCTCACTACACTAACTTGTAGTTTTAGCTAAACACTGTGAGGAGGACACACCACACTAACTTGTAGTTTTAGCTGAACACTGTGAGCAGGACGCACTGCACTAACTTGTAGCTTTAGATGAACACTGTGCAGAGCTTGCAAAAAAATAACTTGTAGGTTTAGCTGAACACTGTGAGCAGAACGCACCACACTAACTTGTAGTTTTAGCTGAACACTGTGAGCAGGATGCACTGCACTAACTGTAAATAGTCTAGCTGCCTGACTGTGGTACTAATAGGATCAAAAGAACACCAGCAATTTTCTTCAGGTAGCTGTAAATACTGTAACAAGACAAGCCTGCCTGTCAGTAAGAAGATAACAGGAACGGATCTAGCTAAACTGAATACAGTGTATATATATATATATGCAACACCTGGGATGCATATATATACACAATACACTGTAAGTGCAGCTAACTCACTAATTGTCCTGCCTAATCTATCTAACTCAAATGAAATGACACTGTCTCTCTGTCTATCTATCTCTCTTTCAACGTCGGAACACACACTACACAGGGCCGCCGTGCAGGCGGCCTTATATAGTGTGGGGCATGTTCTAAACCCCCTGAGCCATAATTGGCCAAAGCCACCCTGGCTTTGACCAATTACAGCTCTCTCTACCGACGGCGCTGTGATTGGCCAAGCATGCGGGTCATAGTGAATGCTTGGCCAATCATCAGCCAACAATGCACTGCGATGCCGCAGTGAATTATGGGCCGTGACGCGCCACACAAATTTGGCGCGAACGGCCCATAACGTTCGGAATTCAGCGAACGACCGAACAGCCAATGTTCGAGTCGAACATGGGTTCGACTCAAACACAAAGCTCATCCCTACATATGAGTATGTTTCTAGATGCGTTGCATGAAGATATCAAACAAAATATTTTATTAGTTACCCCAAATCCTCATGATTTAAAAGACATATTGTTGAGTGCAGACCATTTATGGAGAAAGTCAAATGAGCAGGCTGTCAAAATTGATTTAGCCACATTGTTTAGGACAAATATTGAACATAAAGATCAGAAGATAATATCCTATGATAACACCCAGAGAGGAGACACCAGGTCAAATATAGGTGATAATCATATGAAAAACAGAGCTGACCAAAATAATAATAAGAAAAGGTCCAAAACCTGGATACCGTTTTCCCAGTTAAAACAGAAATATTACCACCTGAAGATTGAGTATGACAAGATGAGAGGGGAACGTGATAAATTATTAGAGCAGTTGAAGGGGGTACAAGATGTACATTCTCCAGATCTGTTTTTGAATGCAGATGACACTTCTCTAGCAGTGGGGGTGAATTAGCTTCAAACTGTAAATGTGTAAATAGTGCTTTGTTTTAACTTCAAACAACGTTTAAGGACCTTGCTAATGAGTTTTTGTTGGAGAGTTTTGTCTTTCAGGTACTGCCGGAGAAACTTGCTTGCATGTGAATAGCAGAAGCACAGTCTGAAATTGCGTTCAAGTGACCAGAAGAGCATTTTCGGACTTAGTAACAGAAGTCGGTGGTGACAACAATCCTGTGAGGTGGACAGAAGTCTGATGAAGAACCAAGAGCTGTGCTGTGACTCTAATGTCTGGTTGTGACATAAGAGAGTCTGATCTCCAAATTTAAACAAGTTGGGAACCCCAGAATTATCCTCTGGAGACTGGAAACAACAACAAAAAAAGGACTGTGTCGTGTACCAGAAGACCTGAACTGGAAGCTGAAGGAGTAACTAATACGGTGAGCAAAATATTTCCTTCTTTTTTAATTATTAGTAATATAGTCAAAATGTTTACTCAGTGTGAGGCTAGTGTCAGTTCTGCTAAAGTTAATAGATGGGTATTAAAATGCATTAAGCGCCATGGCAGTCCTTATGAAATTCCAGAAAAATTTAAGCAGACGTGGACGATGATGAAGGAATTTTTAGAGAAAAATGTTTTTGATAGCAAAATTTCATAAAGTAAAAGAAAAGGTTGTATTATACAGGGCTTATTATCTTGCTGTTTAACAATGGAAAGTTCTTTGAAGGGTAAGATTGAGGAAATTACCCAGTTACAGAAGGCAGTTGATAATAGCAACAATCTTTGTGAGAGGTTACAAAACCATTCAGACACCGAGACAGTAAATTTAAAATTGCATGCAGTTACCATTGGGGGAGCTTTGCTTGAGAAATCAAAACGTTGTGATGAACTATCAGAGGAAAATGAGAGATTAAAATTAGGAATTATGAAATTAGAGAAGAGATCTCTAGATATGCATGAAATCTGGGATTCAGCAATCTTCAGCAAAATACAGACACAAACTTTCTATCAAATGAAACAGAACCTCATATAAAATCTGATAATTCATTACCAGCTGCCCCCACTGTGACTACCACAGTTTATAACAATAATAATAATACAGGTGAAGTTCAGCTTGTAATGAAGCCTTTGAAACCAAAAGAATTAGACGCAATTCTTAAAGAAATAGGAATGGTTCCATACCATGATTTAAACAGATTTTTAAAATGGTTTTGTGACGTGCAGCAGGTCAGAGATATTTATAATCTCAACCCATCTGACTTAGAAAGAGTTTTGCAACATTCTTTAGGAAGTGGTCTTTGGGTGAGAATTAAACAGACCTGTATTCATCCTCTGAGGACAAGGGACATATTACTGGAATTATTATGTGTTTTGTATGGTGTACATTCTGATGTTACTATTCATGGGAAGATCCAACAGATGCAAAATGAATCTCCATATGAAATGTCACACAGGATAGCAACTATTATGGAATTATTGGTCGGTAATAATCTTGCATTTGAGCATGGGGGCATATGAATATGTTTCTAGATGCGTTGCATGAAGATACCAAACAAAATATTTTATTAGCTACCCCAAATCCTCATGATTTAAAATACATATTGTTGAGAGCAGGCCATTTATGGAGAAAGTCAAATGAGCAGGCTGTCAAAATTGATTTAGTCACATTGTTTAGGACAAATACTGAACATAAAGATCAGAAGATAATATCCAATGATAACACCCAGAGAGGAGACACCGTGTCAAATATAGGTGATAATCATATGAAAAACAGAGCTGACCAAAATAATAATAAGAAAAGGTCCAAAACCTGGATACCGTTTTCCCAGTTAAAACAGAAATATGACCACCTGAAGATTGAGTATGACAAGATGAGTGGGGAACGTGATAAATTATTAGAGTAGTTGAAGGAGGTACAAGATGTACCTTCTCCAGATCTGTTTTTGAATGCAGATGACACTAAATGTGTAAATAGTGCTTTGTTTTAACTTCAAACAACGTTTAAGGACCTTGCTAATGAGTTTTTGTTGGAGAGTTTTGTCTTTCAGGTACTGCCGGAGAAACTTGCTTGCATGTGAATAGCAGAAGCACAGTCTGAAATTGCTGGCTAGTGGGGGAGAATCATGGGAGAAATGCTGAATAGACAACAAGGAATTATAAAGAATTCATGGACTCTCTCAATATTCATCAAGCAATGGACCTTTTCTTCTTTTTTCTTCAACGCCCTAATTTTAAATTTTTCTCCCTTTTCCTGATATATTTTGCTTTTCATTTTTTATTTTCTTTATGTTTTATTTCTTGAACTTTATCTTAAAACCAAAAAGAAGCATTTAAACCTAAAATAATTTTCATAACATCTGTACATATTACATAATGCATATTGATCAATATATTTGACATTTAAGGTGAGCTGCTGCACAATGGCTTGGCATAGCATAAATTATAGTATGTTGGGTGGTTTTCCTAAATTTATAAGAGGGGTGAGTGAAATTCATCACTCCAGTCATGATTTGAAACTTTGATGATTCAGTGCTAAAGGCTATGACATATATGGATGAAAAAGACCTTTCTACCTTTCATGGTGAGGATACTGGCAAGAATTTCCACTGCCGCTTTGTCTGGATAGAAGATCTAATAAACACTGATGTCAAGCTAATTCTATCTGAACCATCGTGTGGGGGTATATGTATATGTTGGTATACCATTCAGGTGTAATTATGGACTGAATGATCCAAGTAACTGCTCTATTGAAGGTAATGAGGGGTCGGCCTACAGCAAATTACAAAAGCAACTTGTGGCTGGCAATCGACAAATTCTGGTAATTGACAGGTTCACAACCAATTATCATTGCTCAAATAGGAAATAAGCATATGTGAATTGTAAAATGCTTGCAAGATGGACTCATGAATGTCAAGTGCAAGGAAATAGTTTGCAGCATAGTTTTTACTGCCATATCCAAACCTTTTGACCTTAAATGTGAGTGCTGGTACATTGATGGTTCTTCTTACTATAAAGATGTAAGTAGAATGTTTGTGTAAAAGCATCTTTAAAAATGAAAAGCTTGAGCCTGGAGATGAGAGAATCCTGGACTTATGTGGATTGGTGCTCCCAGAGCATACTAAGTTTACTTTCGGTGAGATGGTCAGAGAGCGAAGAATGGACTGTGACATCAGCTCATCTTTGCGCAATTTTCAAGATTTTGATGTGATATAATAAGGCCTAACAGCTATATGGGCCACTGATGTTTACCAAATCCTTTTCCAGTCATAGTCTAAAAGTTATATTATCTAATAACTGTTTCATGGGGGTATTTTAGAAGCTGGTGAAGAGAGATGTAACCAGTTTCAACTTCACATTTTATATGAGCCATTGTAAAGCATTCAGTACCTTAAATCATAATATTTTTGTTGTTTAATATATGAGTCAGTTCTAGTAGTTAGAACCGACCCAAGTGGGGGTATATGTTGTAATATGTTGGCCGATTTATGTATAATGTTGTATTGGAGTGCTATGTTGACCAGAAATTCAGTTGACTTGTTCAAGTCAACTGAATTTTAACATAGCAAGGGGACAGCTGAAGACCCTTTGATGTGTTAATCTTATGCAAGTTTACCTAGGTGTGAGGTATGGCCTGTTAACCACTTGACGACCGCCTCACGCCGATGTACGTCGGCAAAGTGGCACGGACAGGCAAAATCACGTACATGTACGTGATTTGCCTTCCGCGGGTGGGGGGTCCGATCGGACCCCCCCCCGGTGCCCGAGGCGGTCGTCGTTTGTCCAGCGGCGATCGGTGATGAGGGGGAGACCATCCGTTCGTGGCCCCCCCCTCGCGATCGCCGCCGGCCAATGAAATCATTCCTTTGCTGCTGTATGCTAAACAGCAGCAAAGGAAGTGATGTCATCTCCCCTCGGGTCGGTATTTTCCGTTCCGGCCCGAGGAGAGACGACAAGTATGTGAGTGCACCAAACACTACACACACAGTAGAACATGCCAGGCACACAAATCACCCCGATCCCCCCCCCGATCGCCCCCCGATCCCCCCCCAATCACCCCCCCCCCCCTGTCACAAACTGACACCAGCAGTTTTTTTTTTTTTTTTTTTTTTTTTTTTTCTGATTACTGCATAGTGTCAGTTTGTGACAGTGACAGTGTTGGGACAGTGTATATTACCCCCCTTTAGGTCTAGGGTACCCCCCTAACCCCCCCTAATAAAGTTTTAACCCCTTGATCACCCCCTGTCACCAGTGTCGCTAAGCGATCATTTTTCTGATCGCTGTATTAGTGTCGCTGGTGACGCTAGTTAGTGAGGTAAATATTTAGGTTCGCCGTCAGCGTTTTATAGCGTCAGGGACCCCCATATACTATCTGATAAATGTTTTAACCCCTTGATTGCCCCCTAGTTAACCCTTTCACCACTGATCACCGTATAACCGATACGGGTGACGCTGGTTAGTTTGTTTATTTTTTATAGTGTCAGGGAACCCGCCGTTTATTACCGAATAAAGGTTTAGCCCCCCGATCGCCCGGCGGCGATATGCGTCGCCCCAGGCAGCGTCAAATTAGCGCCAGTACCGCTAACACCCACACACGCAGCATGCGCCTCCCTTAGTGGTATAGTATCTGAACGGATCAATATCTGATCCGATCAGATCTATACTAGCGTCCCCAGCAGTTTAGGGTTCCCAAAAACGCAGTGTTAGCGGGATCAGCCCAGATACCTGCTAGCACCTGCGTTTTGTGCCTCCGCCCAGCCCACCCAAGTGCAGTATCGATCGATCACTGTCACTTACAAGGCACTAAACGCATAACTGCAGCGTTCGCAGAGTCAGGCCTGATCCCTGCGATCGCTAACAGTTTTTTTGGTAGCATTTTGGTGAACTGGCAAGCACCAGCCCCAGGCAGCGTCAGGTTAGCGCCAGTACCGCTAACACCCACGCACGCACCGTACACCTCCCTTAGTGGTATAGTATCTGATCGCATCAATATCTGATCCGATTAGATCTATACTAGCGTCCCCAGCAGTTTAGGGTTCCCAAAAACGCAGTGTTAGCGGAATCAGCCCAGATACCTGCTAGCACCTGCGTTTTGCCCCTCCGCCCGGCCCAGCCCAGCCCACCCAAGTGCAGTATCGATCGATCACTGTCACTTACAAAACACTAAACGCATAACTGCAGCGTTCGCAGAGTCAGGCCTGATCCCTGCGATCGCTAACAGTTTTTTTTGTAGCGTTTTGGTGAACTGGCAAGCACCAGCCCCAGGCAGCGTCAGATTAGCGCCAGTACCGCTAACACCCACGCACGCACTGTACACCTCCCTTAGTGGTATAGTATCTGATCGCATCAATATCTGATCCGATCAGATCTATACTAGTGTCCCCAGCAGTTTAGGGTTCCCAAAAACGCAGTGTTAGCGGGATCAGCCCAGATACCTGCTAGCACCTGCGTTTTGCCCCTCCGCCCGGCCCAGCCCAGCCCACCCAAGTGCGGTATCGATCGATCACTGTCACTTACAAAACACTAAACGCATAACTGCAGCGTTCGCAGAGTCAGGCCTGATCCCTGCGATCGCTAACAGTTTTTTGGTAGTGTTTTGGTGAACTGGCAAGCGCCAGCGGCCTAGTACACCCCGGTCGTAGTCAAACCAGCACTACAGTAACACGTGGTGACGTGGCGAGTCCCATAAGTGCAGTTCAAGCTGGTGAGGTGGCAAGCACAAGTAGTGTCCCGCTGCCACCAAAAAGACAAACACAGGCCCGTCGTGCCCATAGTGCCCTTCCTGCTGCATTCGCCAATCCTAATTGGGAACCCACCGCTTCTGCAGCGCCCGTACTTCCCCCATTCACATCCCCAACCAAATGCAGTCGGCTGCATGAGAGGCATTTTTATGTCCTCCCGAGTACCCCTACCCAACGAACCCCCCAAAAAAGATGTCGTGTCTGCAGCAAGCGCGGATATAGGCGTGACACCCGCTATTATTGTCCCTCCTGTCCTGACAATCCTGGTCTTTGCATTGGTGAATGTTTTGAACGCTACCATTCACTAGTTGAGTATTAGCGTAGGGTACAGCATTGCACAGACTAGGCACACTTTCACAGGGTCTCCCAAGATGCCATCGCATTTTGAGAGACCCGAACCTGGAACCCGTTACCGTTATAAAAGTTAGTTACAAAAAAAAGTGTAAAAAAAAAAAAAAAATATGAAATAAAAAAAAATAGTTGTTGTTTTATTGTTCTCTCTCTCTCTATTCTCTCTCTCTATTGTTCTGCTCTTTTTTACTGTATTCTATTCTGCAATGTTTTATTGTTATTGTTATTGATTGTTATTGTTATTGTTATTGTTATTGTTATTGATTGTTATTGTTATTGTTATTGTTATTGTTATTGATTGTTATTGTTATTGTTATTATGTTTTATCATGTTTGTTTTTCAGGTGTGTAATTATTTACACTTTACTGTGCTTTATTGTTAACCATTGTTAACCATTTTTTTGTCTTCAGGTACGCCATTCACGACTTTGAGTGGTTATACCAGAATGATGCCTGCAGGTTTAGGTATCATCTTGGTATCATTCTTTTCAGCCAGCGGTCGGCTTTCATGTAAAAGCAATCCTAGCGGCTAATTAGCCTCTAGACTGCTTTTACAAGCCGTGGGAGGGAATGCCCCCCCCCCCCCCACCGTCTTCCGTGTTTTTCTCTGGCTCTCCTGTCTCAACAGGGAACCTGAGAATGCAGCCGGTGATTCAGCCAGCTGACCATAGAGCTGATCAGAGACCAGAGTGGCTCCAAACATCTCTATGGCCTAAGAAACCGGAAGCTACGAGTATTTCATGACTTAGATTTCGCCGGATGTAAATAGCGCCATTGGGAAATTGGGGAAGCATTTTATCACACCGATCTTGGTGTGGTCATTTGCTTTGAGGGCAGAGGAGAGATCTAGGGTCTAATAGACCACAATTTTTTCAAAAAAGAGTACCTGTCACTACCTATTGCTATCATAGGGGATATTTACATTCCCCGAGATAACAATAAAAATGATTAAAAAAAAAAATATGAAAGGAACAGTTTAAAAGTAAGATTAAAAAAGCAAAAAAATAATAAAGAAAAAAAAAAAAAAAAAAAAAAACACCCCTGTCGCCCCCTGCTCTCGCGCTAAGGCGAACGCAAGCGGCGGTCTGTCGTCAAACGTAAACAGCAATTGCACCATGCATGTGAGGTATCACCGCGAAGGCCAGATCGAGTGCAGTAATTTTTCCAGTAGACCTCCTCTGTAAATCTAAAGTGGTAACCTGTAAAGGCTTTTGAAGGCTTTTAAACATGTATTTATTTTGTTGCCACTGCACGTTTGTGCGCAATTTTAAAGCATGTCATGTTTGGTATCCATGTACTCGGCCTGAGATCATCTTTTTTATTTCATCAAACATTTGGGCAATATAGCGTGTTTTAGTGCATTAAAATTAAAAAAAGTGTGTTTTTTCCCCAAAAAATGCGTTTGAAAAATCGCTGCGCAATTACTGTGTGAAAAAAAAAAATGAAACACCCACCATTTTAATCTGTAGGGCATTTGCTTTAAAAAAATATATAATGTTTGGGGGTTCAAAGTAATTTTTTTGCAAAAAAAAAAAACTTTTTCATGTAAACAATAAGTGTCAGAAAGGGCTTTGTCTTCAAGTGGTTAGAAGAGTGGGTGATGTGTGACATAAGCTTCTAAATGTTGTGCATAAAATGCCAGGACAGTTCAAAACCCCCCCAAATGACCCCATTTTGGAAAGTAGACACCCCAAGCTATTTGCTGAGAGGCATGTCGAGTCCATGGAATATTTTATATTGCGACACAAGTTGCGGGAAAGAGACAAATTTTTATTTTTTTTTTTTTTTTTGCACAAAGTTGTCACTAAATGATATATTGCTCAAACATGCCATGGAAATATATGAAATTACACCCCAAAATACATTCTGCTGCTTCTCCTGAGTACGGGGATACCACATGTGTGAGACTTTTTGGGAGCCTAGCCGCGTACGGGACCCCGAAAACCAAGCACCGCCTTCAGGCTTTCTAAGGGCGTGAATTTTTGATTTCACTCTTCACTGCCTATCACAGTTTCGGAGGCCATGGAATGCCCAGGTGGCACAAAACCCCCCCAAATGACCCCATTTTGGAAAGTAGACACCCCAAGCTATTTGCTGAGAGGTATAGTGAGTATTTTGCAGACCTCACTTTTTGTCACAAAGTTTTGAAAATTGAAAAAAGAAAAAAAAAAATGTTTTTTCTTGTCTTTCTTCATTTTCAAAAACAAATGAGAGCTGCAAAATACTCACCATGCCTCTCAGCAAATAGCTTGGGGTGTCTACTTTCCAAAATGGGGTCATTTGGGGGGGTTTTGTGCCACCTGGGCATTCCATGGCCTCCGAAACTGTGATAGGCAGTAAAGAGTGAAATCAAAAATTTTCACCCTTAGAAATCCTGAAGGCAGTGATTGGTTTTTGGGGTCCAGTACGCGGCTAGGCTCCCAAAAAGTCCCACACATGTGGTATCCCCATACTCAGGAGAAGCAGCTAAATGTATTTTGGGGTGCAATTCCACATATGCCCATGGCCTGTGTGAGCAATATATCATTTAGTGACAACTTTATGAAAAAAAAAAAAAAAAAAAAAAAAAAGTGTCACTTTCCCGCAACTTGTGTCAAAATATAAAATATTCCATGGACTCAATATGCCTCTCAGCAAATAGCTTGGGGTGTCTACTTTCCAAAATGGGGTCATTTTGGGGGGTTTTGTGCCACCTGGGCATTCCATGGCCTCCGAAACTGTGATAGGCAGTGAAGAGTGAAAGCAAAAATTTACACCCTTAGAAATCCTGAAGGCGGTGATTGGTTTTCGGGGCCCCGTACGCGGCTAGGCTCCCAAAAAGTCCCACACATGTGGTATCCCCATACTCAGGAGAAGCAGCTAAATGTATTTTGGGGTGCAATTCCACATAGGCCCATGGCCTGTGTGAGCAATATATCATTTAGTGACGACTTTTTGTAAATATTTTTTTTTTTTTTTTTTTTTGTCATTTTTCAATCACTTGGGACAAAAAAAATAAATATTCAATGGGTTCAACATGCCTCCCAGCAATTTCCTTGGGGTGTCTACTTTCCAAAATGGGGTCATTTGGGGGGGTTTTGTACTGCCCTGCCATTTTAGCACCTCAAGAAATGACATAGGCAGTCATAAACTAAAAGCTGTGTAAATTCCAGAAAATGTACCCTAGTTTGTAGACGCTATAACTTTTGCGCAAACCAATAAATATACGCTTATTGACATTTTTTTTACCAAAGACATGTGGCCGAATACATTTTGGCCTAAATGTATGACTAAAATTTAGTTTATTGGATTTTTTTTATAACAAAAAGTAGAAAATATCTTTTTTTTTCAAAATTTTCGGTCTTTTTCCGTTTATAGCGCAAAAAATAAAAACCGCAGAGGTGATCAAATACCATCAAAAGAAAGCTCTATTTGTGGGAAGAAAAGGACGCAAATTTCGTTTGGGTACAGCATTGCATGACCGCGCAATTAGCAGTTAAAGCGACGCAGTGCCAAATTGGAAAAAGACCTCTGGTCCTTAGGCAGCATAATGGTCCGGGGCTCAAGTGGTTAACCTAATTAAACATTTCAAAGGGTGTTCAGGTGGTATCTGTTTATCTAATCTAATTACACATATCTAAGGGGACTTGTTGATGTTGATATGCAGGAGTGCAGATTGGGGCGGTTTATGACTGCAGCTGTTCACGGCTGGGGGTTGTTGTCTGTCTGAAAGACTAAAGTATATCAAAGGCCTGAATGGAGACGGCCAATCAAATTGCTCAGCCATTCAATGTCTAGTGAATATAACATGGCGTTCAGTCTATAGTAGGTATAGTCTTGTCTGTGTATGACTATGAAGGCGCAAATCTAGAGAAAATGGGACTCTGAATTCTATTTCCTCTGTTGGATTTTTTTGTCATCTGTGGACTTTGGACTTTGTTCTGTGTTGGAAGTCAATAAAGTGCATCTCTCTGGAAGAATTGGGTTGCTGCGGAGGAGTACTTACATCATCATTATAATACCTAAATATTAATTATCTATCCTACTATACATCTCATATCACTACACTCCGCTGATGTCTTCTGCCTCTGCTGGTTCTTCTCCCCTCTTCAGTTCTTCTTCCCTCTCCGGCTCTTCTCTGCTTTCTCTCCGGTTATTCTCCCTCTGTCCGCTGTCTTTTGCCGGGTCTCATCCGCTGTCTTCTGGCTCTTTTGCTCGCTCTTTTGGCTGGTCTTTTCTGCTGTCCTCTCCACTGTGTTCTCCCTCTGTTCTTCTTCCGATGTTGACTCAACACCCTCTTCCATTCTAATGCTGGGTGCGCGGTGTGCCCCTACTTATATTGGCATGGGGCAGGGTCACATACTGGCACACCATGCACCCAGCATTAGAGCGGGAGAGAGGGTTGAGTCAACATCGGAAGAAGAACAGAGGGAGAACACAGCAGAGAAGACCCAGCAAAGAGGGAGAAGATAGCAGAGAAGACCCAGTAGAGGCATCGTCCCCCTACCCGTTCACCAAAAAAAGCAGTGAAATGTAAAAAAAACAATAACTGGTTTTTGACAAGTCATTTATTGTAAAATAGCTCAGAGCTGTCTTCTTCCCTGAGCCATCTTCTCCTGCTGCTGTCTCTCCCACCGCCATCTTCTCCCCGAGCCATCTCTCCTGCTGCCACCATCTTCTCCATTAGGGATGAGCCGAACACCCCCCGGTTCGGTTCGCACCAGAACCCGCGAACGGACCGCAAGTTCGCACGAACGTTAGAACCCCATTGACGTCTATGGGACTCGAACGTTCGAAATCAAAAGTGCTCATTTTAAAGGCTAATTTGCATGGTATTGTCCTAAAAAGGGTTTGGGGACCCAGGTCCTACCCCAGGGGACATGTATCAATGCAAAAAAAACTTTTAAAAACGGCCGTTTTTTCGGGAGCAGTGATTTTAATGATGCTTAAAGTAAAAAAAAAAAAGTGAAATATTCCTTTAAATATCGTACCTGGGGGGTGTCTATAGTATGCCTGTAAAGTGACGCGTGTTTCCCATGTTTAGAACAGTCCCTGCACCAAATGTCATTTTTAAAGGAAAAAATCTCATTTAAAACTGCTTGCGGGTTTATTGTCATGTCGGGTCATTGCAATATGGATGAAAATCAGTGAGACAAACGGCATGGGTACCCCCCAGTCCATTACCAGGCCCTTTGGGTCTTGTATGGATATTAAGGGGAACCCCGCACCCAAATTAAAATAAGGAAAGGTCCCTATATACTCTGAACAGCAGTATTCAGGCGGTGCAAACAAGACAGGGACTGTAGGTTTGTTGTTAAGTAGAATCTGTTTGTAATTTTGAACATTTTTAATGTGTTTAGCTCCAGCCAAAAAATCTTTTCTAAGCTTTTTGGAAAACATAGGGAAGGGTTATCACCCCTGTGACATTTGTTTTGCGTCTTTCCTCCTCTTCAGAAGATTTCACCTCACTTTTTTGTCCCAATGAAAAATGTTTTTGGAAAATTTGGGTTTTTTTGTGGAACAAGGATTGGAAAGCATCAGTGGAAAGGAGAAATTGTTTTCCCATATTAACTCTTACAGGAGAGAATTTCCCTTCCTTAGGGGTAGATTTCATCTCACTTCCTGTTGTCTCCTTCCGTTTGCAAGTAGGAGTCGTTTGTAAGTTAGATGTTTGAAAGTAGGGTCCTGCCCTATATACTCAGCAGAAATTTGGGCCTTAGGTGTTGCTGTGGCCAAAACACTGTAAGCCCTCACAGGGCCCTGCTGTGAAATATTAGATCAAGAATTGTAATTACATGCCCCTGTTGAACAGGAGCTGAAAAATTAGGCCTTAGGCACTGGTGCTGGTGCCACAACACTGCAACCCCTCACAGACACTCTAGTTGGAACGCAGGAACGAGCCCTGCTGCAAAGTATTGCATCAAAAATTGTAATTACACGCCCCTGTTAGACAGGGGCAGAAAAATTGGGTCTTAGGCACTGGTGCTGGTGCCACAACACTGCAACCCCTCACAGACACTCTAGTTGAAACGCAGGAACAAGCCCTGCTGCAAAGTATTGCATCAAAAATTGTAATTACACGCCCCTGTTAGACAGGGGCTGAAAAATTGGGTCTTAGGCACTGGTGCTGGTGCCACAACACTGCAACCCCTCACAGACACTCTAGTTGGAATGCAGGAACGAGCCCTGCTGCAAAGTATTACATCAAAAATTGTAATTACACGCCCCTGTTAAACAGGGGCTGAAAAATTGTGCTTTGGCACTGGTGGTGGCGCCCAGAACCAAAAATGTTCTTACAAGCTATCAGCGTGATGATTGAGGAGGAAGAGGATAATTACTCAGGGATAGTCACTCAGCATCAGCATAGGCAGTCTTTGAAGGGATCTGAGATTTCAAAAAAAATTATTCGGTTACATCTGCATCAGGTGCTTGGTAGCTGGTGGTGATCCAAGACTGATTCATTTTTATGAAGGTCAGCCGATCGACCGAGTCGGTGGACAGACGCACCCTGTGATCGGTTACCACGCCTCCAGCAGCACTGAATGTGCGTTCCGAAAGAACGCTGGATGCAGGACAGGCCAGTAGCTCAATTGCATACTGTGCAAGCTCTGGCCAGTGATCCATCCTCAAGACCCAGTAACCCAGAGGATTTTCGGTGGGAAAGGTGTCCAAGTCTGATCTTGCCCCTAGGTATTCCTGCACCATGTAAAACAGACGCTGGCGATGGTTGCTGGAACCGATCATACCTTGGGGCTGCGGACCAAAAAATTGTCTGAACGCATCGGTCAGACGGCCACCTTCTCCACCGCTCCTTCTTTGACTGACCGAAGCCTCAGCAACACGTTGTCCAGAAACAGGAGTTTGTAACCTCCCAGTCTCTGGGAACGCGTTGCACAGACCTTTCTGCAAGGCCTCCCGAAGATGTTTCATCCTCTGCTCCCTCTGCGATGGCAAGATAAGGTCCGCAACCTTACCCTTGTAACGTGGATCAAGGAGGGTTGCCAGCCAGTATTGGTCCTTCTCCTTGATACCACGAATACGAGGATCCTTACGCAGGCTTTGCAGGATCAGGGAGGCCATGCAGCGTAGGTTTGCTGAGGCATTCGGTCCGGAGTCCTCTGGGTCACTAAGGACAACAACGTCCGCAGCCACCTCCTCCCAGCCACGTACAAGTCCATGTGTTCCTTGGGACTGATCCCTTAAAGACTGCTGATGCTGAGTGCCAGGCTCCACCTCCATACTGACACAATCTTCCTCCTCCTCCTCCTCCTCCTCCTCGTCCTCTTCCTGTGTGATCGGCGGGCACGCAGGAACACTGTCTGGATAAAGGGGGCCTTGAGAGCTAAGGAAGTCCTCCTCTTCCTGCCTCTGTTCTGCCTCAAGTGCCCTGTCCATTATTCCACGCAGCGTGTGCTCCAACAGGTGGACAAGGGGGACAGTGTCACTGATGCATGCACTGTCAGTGCTCACCATCCTCGTGGCCTCCTCGAATGGTGACAGGACAGTGCATGCATCCCTGATCATGGCCCACTGGCGTGGGGAAAAAAAACCAAGGTCCCCTGACCCTGTCCTGGTGCCATAGTCGCACAGGTACTCATTGATGGCCCTCTGCTGCGTGTGCAGCCGCTGCAGCATGGCCAACGTCGAGTTCCACCTGGTGGGCATGTCACAGATTAGGCGGTTCTTGGGCAGGTTAAACTCCTTTTGGAGGTCCGTCAGCCGAGCACTGGCATTATATGACCGGCGGAAATGCACAGAGACTTTCCTGGCCTGCCTCAGGACATCCTGTAAGCCCGGGTACCTGCCCAAGAACCGCTGCACCACCAAGTTAAGGACGTGAGCCAAACAGGGCACATGGGTCAGTTGTCCCTGTCGGAGGGCAGAGAGGAGGTTGGTGCCATTGTCGCAAACCACCATTCCTGCCTTAAGTTGGCGTGGCGTCAACCACCTCTGAACCTGCCCCTGCAGAGCTGACAGAACCTCTGCCCCAGTGTGGCTCCTGTCCCCCAAGCACACCAGCTCAAGCACCGCATGGCATCTTTTGGCCTGCGTACTTGCGTAGCCCCTTGAACGCCTACGGAGCACCGCTGGTTCCGAGGAAGAGGCCATGGAGGAAGAAGAAGAGGAGGGGGTGGAGGAGAGAGGTGTGTCACAATCAGCATTTTGGAGGCGTGGTGGCGGAACAACCTCCAACACTACTGCACCTTGTCCTGCATCCTTCCCAGCTGCCAGCAGAGTCACCCAATGCGCCGTGAAACTTAAGTAACGTCCCTGTCCATGCCTGCTGGACCATGAGTCAGCGGTAATATGCACCTTACCGCTGACCGCCCTGTCCAGCGAGGCATGGACATTGCCTTCCACATGCCGGTAGAGAGCCGGAATCGCCTTCCGTGAGAAAAAGTGGCGTTTGGGTACCTGCCACTGAGGAACCGCACATTCCACAAACTCATGGAAGGGGGCAGAGTCTACCAACTGAAAAGGCAGCAGTTGAAGTGCTAGCAATTTTGCCAAGCTAGCATTCAACCGCTGGGCATGTGGATGGCTGGGAGCAAACTTCTTTCGGCGGTGCAGCAGCTGGGGCAGGGAAATTTGCCTGGTACAATCTGACGCCGGTGTACCAAAAGCAGATTGCCCACAAGTACTTGGCTGTGACACACCTAATTCTACACCTTCATTCCTCTCACTGCAGGTCGCAGAGAGGACTGAAGGTCTAGTGGGGTTGGAAATCTCAGCTGATGAGGAGCAAGGAGAGATCGTCTTTGTTCTTTGGTGTGGGTCTTTTAGATACGCTTGCCAACGAACTGCATGGCAGGTCAACATATGTCTGGTCAAGCATGTGGTACCCAAGCGGGAGATGTTTTGGCCACGCGAGATACGCTTGAGACATATGTTGCAAATAGCAGCGGTGCGATCTGATGCACTCGTCTCAAAAAAGGCCCACACCAAAGAACTTTTTGAATAACGCGCAGAGACTGCAGCGCCCTGCACATGTGGAGCTTTGGGGTGTGATGCAGTCAATGTGCTGCCCTTAGGCTGGCCCCTGGAGGGCATCCTGCCTAGTTGGTGATGTGCCACCTCCTCCTCCTCCTCCTCCTCCTCCTCCTCTCTCCTATCAGGCACCCACGTTGAGTCAGTGACCTCATCATCCCCTCCCTCCTCATCACTGGAGCAAACCTGGCAGTATGCTGCAGCAGGGGGAGCATGACTGCCAGATTGCTGTCCTTCTTGGGCACCCCCTCTGTCCGTGCTCATGTTACTGCCTTCATTGAGCTCAGTATCATCATCAGAGCCTTCCAAACGCTGGGCATCCTCCTGGAGCATGTACCCAACACTGTGGTCAAACAGTTCGAGGGAATCCTCATGAGGACATGGTGGAGCTAGGGAAGGAGTCACTGATGACATTGAGCTGAGGGAAGAGGCCGCTGCTTTGCCAGACAAAGCACCCTGGGCATGGGTGAGAGAGGATGAGGAGGATGAGGACGGCTTGGTCATCCACTCGACCAAGTCTTCCGCATGTTGCGGCTCAACACGGCCAGCTGCCGAAAAAAAGGCCAAGCGTGTCCCATGGCCACGTGCTGATGAGGATGCACCGTCTCCACGACCAGCACTAGACACAGAGCCTGCTTGCCCTCTCTTATTGGCTTGTGCCTGTCTGCCTCTCCTTCTTGGCCTTCCAGACATACTAATGGCCTGTAGCTGCACTAAGCTGGGATAGAACACCTGTAATTTTCTTCAGGTAGCTTTATATACTGTAACCAGACAAGCCTGCCTGTCAGTAGGAAGATAACAGGAACGGATCTAGCTGAACACTGTGAGCAGGACACACTGTACTAAATGTAAATAGTCTAGCTGCCTGACCGTGGTACTAATAGGATCAAAAAGAACACCTGTAATTTTCTTAAGGTAGCTTTATATACTGTAACCAGACAAGCCTGCCTGTCAGTAGGAAGATAACAGGAACGGATCTAGCTGAACACTGTGAGCAGGACGTACTGCACTAAATGTATATAGCAGGAACGGATCTAGCTGAACACTGTGAGCAGGACGCACTGCACTGAATGTAAATAGCAGGAACGGATCTAGCTGAACACTGTGAGCAGGACGCACTGCACTGAATGTAAATAGCAGGAACGGATCTAGCTGAACACTGTGAGCAGGACGCACTGCACTAAATGTAAATACCAGGAACGGATCTAGCTGAACACTGTGAGCAGGACGCACTGCACTGAATGTAAATACCAGGAACGGATCTAGCTGAACACTGTGAGCAGGACGCACTGCACTAAATGTAAATACCAGGAACGGATCTAGCTGAACACTGTGAGCAGGACGCACTGCACTGAATGTAAATACCAGGAACGGATCTAGCTGAACACTGTGAGCAGGACGCACTGCACTGAATGTAAATAGTCTAGCTGCCTGACCGTGGTACTAATAGGATCAAAAAGAACACCTGTAATTTTCTTAAGGTAGCTTTATATACTGTAACCAGACAAGCCTGCCTGTCAGTAGGAAGATAACAGGAACGGATCTAGCTGAACACTGTGAGCAGGACACACTGTACTAAATGTAAATAGTCTAGCTGCCTGACCGTGGTACTAATAGGATCAAAAAGAACACCTGTAATTTTCTTAAGGTAGCTTTATATACTGTAACCAGACAAGCCTGCCTGTCAGTAGGAAGATAACAGGAACGGATCTAGCTGAACACTGTGAGCAGGACACACTGTACTAAATGTAAATAGTCTAGCTGCCTGACCGTGGTACTAATAGGATCAAAAAGAACACCTGTAATTTTCTTCAGGTAGCTTTATATACTGTAACCAGACAAGCCTGCCTGTCAGTAGGAAGATAACAGGAACGGATCTAGCTGAACACTGTGAGCAGGACGTACTGCACTAAATGTATATAGCAGGAACGGATCTAGCTGAACACTGTGAGCAGGACGCACTGCACTGAATGTAAATAGCAGGAACGGATCTAGCTGAACACTGTGAGCAGGACGCACTGCACTGAATGTAAATAGCAGGAACGGATCTAGCTGAACACTGTGAGCAGGACGTACTGCACTAAATGTATATAGCAGGAACGGATCTAGCTGAACACTGTGAGCAGGACGCACTGCACTGAATGTAAATAGCAGGAACGGATCTAGCTGAACACTGTGAGCAGGACGCACTGCACTGAATGTAAATAGCAGGAACGGATCTAGCTGAACACTGTGAGCAGGACGCACTGCACTGAATGTAAATAGCAGGAACGGATCTAGCTGAACACTGTGAGCAGGACGCACTGCACTGAATGTAAATAGCAGGAACGGATCTAGCTGAACACTGTGAGCAGGACGCACTGCACTGAATGTAAATAGCAGGAACGGATCTAGCTGAACACTGTGAGCAGGACGCACTGCACTAAATGTAAATACCAGGAACGGATCTAGCTGAACACTGTGAGCAGGACGCACTGCACTGAATGTAAATAGCAGGAACGGATCTAGCTGAACACTGTGAGCAGGACGCACTGCACTGAATGTAAATAGCAGGAACGGATCTAGCTGAACACTGTGAGCAGGACGCACTGCACTGAATGTAAATAGCAGGAACGGATCTAGCTGAACACTGTGAGCAGGACGCACTGCACTGAATGTAAATAGCAGGAACGGATCTAGCTGAACACTGTGAGCAGGACACACTGCACTAAATGTAAATAGTCTAGATAGAAGATAACAGGAACGGATCTAGCTAAACTGAATACAGTGTATATATATATATATGCAACACCTGGGATGCATATATATACACAATACACTGTAAGTGCAGCTAACTGACTGACTGTTCTGCCTAATCTATCTAACTCAAATCAAATGACACTGTCTCTCTCTCTCTCTATCTCTCAGCAGCACACCGGAACACACACTACACAGGGCCGCCGTGCAGGCGGCCTTATATAGTGTGGGGTGTGTACTAAATCCCCTGAGCCATAATTGGCCAAAGCCACCCTGGCTTTGGCCAATTACAGCTCTCTCTACTGACGGCGCTGTGATTGGCCAAGCATGCGGGTCATAGTGCATGCTTGGCCAATCATCAGCCAGCAATGCACTGCGATGCCGCAGTGAATTATGGGCCGTGACGCGCCACACGAATTTGGCGCGAACGGCCCATATCGTTCGCAATTCGACGGACGGTCGAACAGCCGATGTTCGAGTCGAACATGGGTTCGACTCGAACACGAAGCTCATCCCTATTCTCCATCTGCTGTGTTCTTCCGTGCCGTCGGTTACCCGCTAATAAAAAAAGCCGCTCTTCTTCTGTGGCACTCTTCTTCCCAGTGGTGCTAACCCCCCCTAACTCCTCCGCCGCCCTCCCTATTCATGTGCCTGGCCCCTTTTAGGATGCTGGACATATGAATTACTATGGCAGGAATAGGCTGGGGTGTGTATTTTGAAGCACATGATTAGAGCCAGAGGCTCTAATAGGCTTCAAAATAGGGTGGGATTGGGGCACAGAGCACTGCCTCCCAATCGCAGCCTGTTGTTTGATGATAGCAAATTAATTTTCGCTATTTTCACATTAATGTTCCTCTCCCCGGGAATCAGGAGGCAGGTCTGTGAGACCAGGTTCCTGATTGGCCAATGCACCAGGCTATCCCATTGGCTGCCCAGCATTTTGGAGATGCGGGAGGAGTGGACACTGGAGCCACTGCCTGCACAGGACGAGAGGGGGAGAGGAGACCACAGCCCCAGTCTCAGCCCTGGATCAGGTAGATGCCTTACTGCTGGCTGCCCGATGGTCGGGGGGCTTTCTCTGTCCTGCGCCACAGAGCACACGGGGAGGGTGGGGGTTGTTGTCAGCTGCCACTGATTGATTCTTTAATTACAGGCAGACTGCACTGTGTAGGCAGACAAAAAAAGCACTTACACAGAGACTGCATATGATGGGCACAATGGCTGCATATGGCTGCATAAGATGGGCACAGAAGCTGCATATGGTGGGCACAGAGGCTGCATATGATGGGCACAGAGGCTGCATATGATGGGCACAGAAGCTGCATATGGTGTGCATAGAGGTTGCAAATGATGAGCACAGAGGCTGCATATGGTGGGCACAGAAGCTGCATATGGTGGGTACAGAGACTGCATATGATGGCACAGAGGTTGCATATGATGGGCACAGTGGCTGCATATGATCGGCACAGAGGCTGCATATGGTGGGCACAGAAGCTGCATATGGTGGGCACAGAGGTTGCATACAATGGGCACAGAAGCTGTATATGGTGGGCACAGAGGTTGCATATGATGGGCACAGTGGATGCATATGATGGGCACAGTGGCTGCATATGATGGGCCCAGAAGCTGCATATGGTGGGCACAGAGGCTGCATATGATGAGCACAGAGGCTGCATATGATGGGTACAGTGGCTACATATGGTGGGCACAGAAGCTGCATATGGTGGGCACAGAGGTTGCATACGATAGGCACAGAAGCTGCATATGGTGGGCACAGAGGTTGCATACGATGGGCACAGTGGATGCATATGATGGGCACAGAGGCTGCATATGATGGGCACATAAGCTGCATATGGTGTGCATAGAGGTTGCAAATGATGAGCACAGAGGCTGCATATGGTGGGCACAGAAGCTGCATATGGTGGGCACAGAGACTGCATATGATGGCACAGAGGTTGCATATGATGGGCACAGTGGCTGCATATGGTGGGCACAGAGGCTGCATATGGTGGGCACAGAGTCTGCATATGGTGGACACAGAGGCTGAATATGATGGGCACAGAGGCTGCATATGATGGGCACAGAATTTGAATATGGTGTGTACAGAGGTTGCATTTGATGAGGCACAGTGGCTGCATATGATGGGGCACAGTGGCTGCATATGATGGGGCACAGAGGTTGCATATGATGGGCACAGAAGTTGAATATGGTGTGTACAGAGGTTGCATTTGATGAGGCACAGTGGCTGCATTTTATGGGCACAGTGGCTGCAGTTGATGTTTTTTTCTGAATGTTTCAGTTTGCACCCCCCCAAAAAATTTTGCTCACCAGCCGCCACTGCTTCCTCCACTGTGTTGTCACCCGCTGTGTGACGTCTCTTACATAGCCATGGGTCGGGCTCTCCTGATTGCCATGGAAGACGGCCACAGAAGAAGAGCAGCTTTTTTTTATTAGCAGGTAACCGGCTGCGCGGAAGAACACGGCAGACGCAGGAGAGACGGCTCGGGGAGAAGAGGGCTCGGGGAGAAGAAACATCAAACACTAGTAAATGTATTTTCTATGTATGACTGTGTTAAGTCAAATAGGCTAGTGGTCAGCGCTTTTACCTTGAAAAACTCCGCCCTTGGAGGACTCATGGGTTCAAATCCCACAGAGTGATACTGAAAGATTGCATTGGTGAAAAGAAGAAGAATGACTATTAGACAAAGCAACATATGCTGAAGATAGATGAATGGCAATGAACTTTAGTTTGGCTGATTCTATTATATTAACTCTTTAAATGCATGCAATGGTATGTAAAAATTCAATAACATCATGGTGTGGAATTCCAAACATCACACACTAGTTAACGGGCAGTTTACATTTCTTTGTTTATTTTAATTCGCTTGTGCACTGAAAAATTAAACAAAGCTGGTGGATGGGATTTGAACCCATACCTTGAGTGCTGTGGAGACATCTGAGCAGACCACCAAGTCATTGCACTAAGTATGCTGAGACCTGAAAAAGAGTGTAGTATGATTAAAGAATGAATATAAATAATTACAGTTTTATAGTCACCTAAATTAAAAAATTAAAAAACATGAAAAAAACAAAATACAACAAATAGGTAACCTAAATGTTCAATAAATGTAACTTTACAGAATATCAAACATTAGTCTGTAATAATCATTCATAACTGAATTCATTAGCAAAAGAAGGAAAAAATAGGAATACTAATTGCAATATACATCAATAGATAGCACACAAGGTAGATCACATCTCACATAAAAATGTTTCTTTCACATACATGGATCATGGTTGTAGTGTAGTGCTATATAATAACTTACTAGAAATTGGCATTTGCATATCTGCAGAATCGCTAATTAGCACTGATTTGTAAATTTAGTAACGTCAGTTCGCCGTTAATAGGGCTCTTTTTCATTCAGACGTTCACCTGTTGAACTCCTAATTGCTTAAAATGGGCGCTATTATATGTAATAGCGCCCAGTACTTCCCAGTGCTATAGTAAATGACCCCCACTATGTATCTTCTGCAAAAAGAGATTCATACCTGTCTGTTTGCAGTCTTCATCACAATGTACACACACTGAGCATGTGCACTCCGTGTACAATTATGACTTCTACCATATGCTGGGATGAATGAACTTCCATATGCATGTGTGGGAATTATATCATCTTGACATGGGCAATTAAGATGGCTGATAATCCTAAAAACCAGAAGAAGACTGGTTGAAGATGTCAGCACTTGCATCAATCGCAGGAGGGGAGCTAGATATAATTCCACTTAAAGGAGGAGGCGTAAAAGGGATGCATTAACAGCACTCTAAAGCCTCGTACCCACAATCGGATCTTCAACAGGGAATTGTGTAATGACAGATTGTTTGCTTAAAATCCGACCATCAGTACGATCCATCAGACAATTGTTGTCCAACTTTCGGCCAACAAATGGATGGCAGGCTAGTAAATTTTCAGCCGACAACGGTCTGTTTTCAGATTTTTGTCTCGTCTGTACACAAGTCCGTCACACAAACGTCCAAAGTACAAACACGCATGCTCTGAAGCAAGGACGAGCCGGAAGCAGTCGGTCTGGTAAACTAGCATTCGTAATTTAGAATTAACATCATGACGTGGCAAATTATGAAATGTCAAAATGCAGCGCACATTCTCTTCTTCTTTAATGGGATAATAATGAAGCTGCTTTGCTGGTGATACTGATGGAGTTCTGCCAAACGTATTTTAAAAGGCTTTTTTTCTAGTGATATCAAGAATAATATTATTATGCTTTTTTTTTTTTTTTTTTTGGCAAGTTACCACAACACCATTATCGGGTGGTTTTTAAGATCAAAGATACAACTATGTTGGTGTCATTTGTTAATTTTACCTTGTATTTTTTTTTTTAAAACCCATAACCAAGTATTATTCTACACAATTTTTTTTTATATTGTGCATTAAAAAACAGCAAAAAAATTAAATTAGAGAGGCTATCTGCCTTCCAAATATAAAGAACTTAACCAAAAAGTGCATTCTATGCATACAAAATATAGAAAATATAACAAATAAAATCATTATTCCAAAACAAAAAAAAAAGGAAATTAGTAATTGGTGAACAAGGATGGGCGAACGGTTTGGCCTGAGCATTCATTCTGGCCGAACTTTGGTTGTTCGGACGTTCGGGGAACACCGAACAATATGCGATGCCCGTGGCAAATTCGAAAGCTGCGGAGCACCGTTAAAGTCTATGGGACACTAACATGAAAAATCAAAAGTGCTCATTTTAAAGGCTTATTTCCAAGTTATTGTCATTAAAAGTGTTTGAGGACCCGGGTCCTGCCCCAGGGGACATGTATCAATGCAAAAAAAGTTTTAAAAATGTCTGTTTTTTCAGGAGCAGTCATTTTAATAATTCTTAAAGTCTAACAATAAAAATGAAATATTCCTTTAAATATTGTGCCTGGGGGGGTGTCTATAGTATGCCTGTAAAGTGGCACAGTTTTCCCGTGTTTAGAACAGTACCACAGCAAAATTACATTTCTAAAGGAAAAAAGTAATTTAAACTAATCGCAGCTTTAATAAATTTAATAAATGGCTTGGGTTCCCCCCCAGTCCATTACTAGGTCCTTTGAGTCTGGTATGAATATTAAGGGGAACCCCAAACCAAAAATTAAAAAAAAATTGTGTGGGGGTCCCCCCAAAATCCATACCAGACCCTTCAGGTCTCTGTAAAATGACATCACCATCCCTTTTCTATGCATTTTTCAAAGGAAAACAACCAGAGTGCAGCAAAGTGGAGTCAACAAGTCAGGAGCAAACATTGGCATCAGACCAAGTGCAAGGTTGGTCAACTAATGTAGCAAAATGGATGCTAGAAATAGATGGGACTTGGGGTGGCTTAATGATTGGTGTATTGTTTCTTTTTAGAGGAAAGAGAGTGTGGTGAGCTCACCCAGGATGCTATTTTAGAGGCATGGGATCTGACTCCTGGACCCAGCACAGATGTCAAATACCCTGACGCGAGTCACACTGAGGGCCAAAGCGACCCAGAAGAAGAAGAAAGTATTCGTGAGCCTCTTGTTTGTGCAAATAAGTATTGTTGGACTCTTGTTTGGACATCAAAACACTCGACATGTATACACATTGGATGCCAAACACCCACTCCACACATTAGCAAAGTATGCAGTGCATTAACATTAGCATGGAGAAGGAAGAGGTGGAAGGATCTGGCAGTGTTGCTAGGTACCCGAATTTTGGAGACCCAGGCACCAGGGCCAAGATTAAAGAATAGTTGCAGTGTGTACATTCCTAGTAGTGTAGGTGTCTGAAGGGCAAGCAACAATAGACAGTAGGTAGTATTTACTGAATTTTACCGTAACTCACTATGTAGGGCCTCAGCCACTTGACCATCGTTACCTTAATACTTTTTATGCTTCTTGCTAGGTCATGATCTTCCACGATGCAATATTGGCAGAATGAGTGCAGATATGTTGCAATGTTTGAATGATCTGGAGCAAATCAAGGAGGCTGCCACTTCTTTACAGAGAAGAATCAGAGATTTCATGGACATGCTTGCCAAATTTTAATTTCCTCTTGCCTGTTCTGAAGTTTCTTATTCCACTTGTTGGCTCCTTTTTGCCCTTTTCTTATTTAATATGTTTTTCGGACTTGGAAATGTGAAAGTTTAGGGACATAACTCAGTGTTTCTCCACTCCATTCTTTTAGGTGTACCACCAGGTCATGTTTTCTGTATTTTCCTCAGTCTAAAAACAACTGTGCGAATTACTAACAGTGAACATAACAACATCACCTGTGCCAAATTCTAGAGTATAGTATTTTCAAGTATAGAAAACATGACCTGGTTTTGCATCTTGAGGAGGAGAGTTGGGAAACACTGCCCTAACTAATGTGAATTGTAATTTTTCAGTGTTTTTAAGAATATAAAACCCCAAATTTGAAGGTGCTCCCAAATTGTACCTTAACATTCTTATTTCCCTCATGATCCCATGCCTAAAATGTATTTACATACATCTAGTTTGCCAAAAGCCACAAAACACACAGTGTGTCAACATGTGCTATCTACCATCACTGGGTATCAATGGATGCGTTTTGGGGATGCAACCCCTTCCTTACAACTAAAGAAGCTCAGAGGAAGGGGTTGCACCCCCGAAACACATCCATTGATACCCTCCGATGGGAGCTAGCACATGTTGACACACTGTGTGTTTTGTGGTTTTAGGAAAAAAGATGTTTGTAACTACACACATTTGTGGCATGGGATCATAAGGGTAATTGAATTGTTCTGCCTCTACGTGTATGTGGCTTCAAATTTTGGCTTTTAAAGGGGTGAGATCACCCCATATGAAGAAGACAACTTCCACACAGTCTTGGGATACTAATGTCTCAGTTGGCCTTTACTTTACCAAAATCGAACTTTGTAACTTCCTGAGTTTGGGATGTGTATCTAATGTTTTGGAACATGCCTGTTTAGCCCCTAAAAAGGGGAAATAATGCAAAACATACATGTTATACACCAAGATGTTGGTCTGTTTTAAAACCATAAAACGCACATGTGAATGTGCTTTGAGTAAATTGTTTTTTACTAAACAAAGTGTGGCTTATTATTTCAAAGCTTAATACAAGTGTATTTGTTAAGTTGTAGTTACAGTGACAATGTGCTCTTAAATGTGGCCAACTCCTGCAATTTTTAGTCCTCAAAAAATTATAAGAGTTTAAAAGGCATATTGTTTTTGAACTTCATGCATTATATCTATTAGGTACAAAAACATTGTGTGTGTGTAGAAGACCCACAGCACACCATAATAGTTAGCTGAAGAAGATATTGTCACCTCATGTAGCAAATAAGGTACATTTGCACTATTGGAGCAAGTGGCCAAAATAAAGCCCATGTCAGGGCTGGGCTCAGCCCTTCCTTCTCCGAGCTGGCCGCTCAGCTTTCGGCTAATTGGCAGCTCCCATCTCTCTCCACAGTTACCCACCTGTTGTTTGATTCTGCTCATCAGTCCTGCCTACTTAGTCATCCAGCTCACTTGATCTCTGCCTTCGCCTTTGTCAACATCACAGAGACTTTCTCCTGCATTCCTGTTGAAGACTTGCTCGGCTGACGTTCCTTCTGGCTCCTGATCCTGCTTGCTGTACTACTACGTTTATCTCTGGCTCTCTGACATTTGCTTGGCTGACTACCCGATCTGGTTACAGGCTTGTTTTGAGTATGCTTACTCTGTTTACCTTATTACTATTATTATTATTAATAATAAACAAGTGTGATTTAACTATACTTTTGTCTTGGTCTTATTCATGGTTCCTGATAGCCAATTTGTGAACATATTAGACAGATAAGAAACACAGACAACAGTAGTTCAAATGAAATATGAGTTTATGACCTCAAAATGATATTAGGCATTATCAGCTACAATTTGCTGCCAAGCCACTGCTCCTCTATCCTCAAAATAATCTAGGTATTGCTGCCGTACATCTCTGGCAATTTGTGAGGGCAATCCAGCACGGGCATTTTCAAAAGCCGCCAGCACACCCACAGATGGGCGATCTACATCCTCTTCAGCTGGGCCTGCCACTGCAGGGTTCATGTCACTTGGCAGTGAGGCAAGGTAGCTAGTCGCATTCCTCCTTAAAAAATTATGTAATATAAAACAGCACGGGACCACATGGTTGATCTTGTAGCGTGAATCAACACTCTCCTTTGATTCCGCAACATAGATGGTTGACAAGCGGCCGTTCAGAAATGTACTGAAAAGCACAAACTGAAAAGCTTGAATCAACACTCACAAAACTTCTACTAACAGAAAATTAGCAGAAGGAGCCCAAAGGGTGGCGCTTGAGAAATTAACTTCCTCTTTGTAGTCTCGTAGTACGTCTAGCACATAACTATGTTCATGTTCGTTGGCCAAAAATTGTGTACCGTTTGTATGCAAGACATATTCCTGGCACACACCCTTCGGACAAAAGTCTGATGCTCTGCTGGCCAACAATCGGATCGTGTGTATGAGGCTTGAGAGAATTTGGCTGTTATGCACCCTTAAACAGGAGAAGTCTTTTGCTGCATACTTGTCTCATTGAGATACAGCTCCCATCAAGCTCTGTGATGCAGTCATTTGCTTCCTCATGCAGGTGGTACCCTAATGTCTGGTACTTTTACCAAGGCAGATACTCTGCAGGCAGAGGCTGCAGACCAGAATGCTACTGTCGGCAGCAGATATACTAAAAATACACACACTGCAGATCTCTTTCTATAAATTTAGAGAATGGGGTAAATGGCGCTCCCTAGTTGAGTGGTTGAAATGTTCTATTTAGGCACCCACAGTATTTGTACAGGAAAACCATAAACAAAAAACCACAAAACAAAAAACAAAAGGCCACAAAAAGCAGGTGAAAAAACGTGAGCAAGTGATATCTACTGTTATTAAGAACCCCCTCTGAGATTACATGTGTGTGATCAGAATAGTAGATATATATACGTGTTACACCAGCAGCGAAATCCAGCAGTAAATTTCATGCCAAGTCCAACCAAAAGAAAAAAATTTTTTGTTTGACCCAAAAACCAGCATCCAAAGCAACAAAAAAATTACGAAAATAGTAAACAAAAATTAATAGTGAAAGTCCAAATAGCAAAAATGCTCAAACAGTCTGGTGACTCTTGTGCTCAAAAATGGACGGGTGACTCTTGTGCTCCCCCTGTGGGTCCCTACTCACCAGCTCCTCATACCCCTGCAGGGGTGATAGGCATATGTGGATAGTATTGAATGGTCCCTCTTGGTAGCTCCGTCACAGATTCGTGCTTTCACCCGATCCACCTAGGCAGTATAGGGCATCAGACCGATCATGCATTCAACACAGCCTCCATCCTTGCTTCAGGAATAATCCAACAACTCTTCATGGCTTAAATGCTTGTAGGAAGAGATAAAGCTCCCATAGTGTAGTAGTTTCAGATAAAAAACTTTTATTAAAACTGAAAAACAAAAGTAAGAAACACGCTACAGCACATGGTCAAAAATATATAAGCAGGCGGGGGCGTGGTTTGGACATGGACTGGTGAGGACACGCTTGGATAGAGCTCCGGGGCTCGTATCTCCGCTCAGATAATACCTATGGACTAGAGGCTGACAGTGCGGGATGAATACAGGCAATAGGTATCAGACACGCTCCGCAAAAGAGAGAGTACATCCCCGTATTGTCCAGGGGGATATTCAACAGTATTTCACTATACCTCCACGTACTCCCCCTGGTGCTGTATCGGACGCATTGCGGGATCGTGACCAGCGTGACAGTTTGAAGACGCCGGCTGCGCCGGCGGTCTCGTCTCGTGTAACAGGTTGGGAGGCAGACTCGGAGATGGAGAACCCGACGTCTCTGCTTGTGAACCCCGCCCGTGAGCCTGCCTGTGAAACGGCTTTTGCTGGATTGCCGAGAGAGGAGGGAGGTTTAGAGGGAGACATCCGCGGCATCCGAGCATTGCTAAGCACTCTACCTACCTGCCGGGATATTGAAGCTCTGATAATCAGAGTAGAGGAGACACACCGTCAAGACATCCAAGCGGTAAGATCTGAATTAACTACTTTGACAGAGAGAACTAAAGTGGGAGAGGAAACGGTATCCCTAGTGGAACAAAGAGTGGAGACACTAGAAAAAACGTTGACCACCCAGACATCTATGATGGTGAACCTGCAGCTCCACACTGAGGAACTTGAAGACAGAAGTCGCAGGAACAATCTGCGGCTTCGGGGTCTTCCAAAGATACAGGGAACTGAGGATCTCCAGGCAACAGCCATCACGGTCTTTCAGATAATACTGAAATCTCCTGAAAAGGTGGTAGATATAGACAGAGTACATAGAGCTGCGGGCCCTAGACCAAAGGACTCAGAGAAACCGAGAGACATTGTTTGTCGGATCCACAGCTACCAAGAGAAGGAGAGAATACTTAGAGCAGCGTGGGGGGCAGGAGACATTGATTTCAATGGGACCCCTATTAAGATCTTACCAGATGTATGCCGAGCAACCCTTCAGCGTAGAGCCTGTTTACGCCCTATCCTGGACCTAGCTAAAAAACAGGGGTGTACCTATAGATGGGGTTACCCGTTGGCGGTGAGATTTCGCAGAGAAGCGGCTTCATTTTCTGTCTATACACCTGAAGACCTCCCGGGACTATTTACTTTCTTAGATGTCGCCCCTATTCAGATTCCCAATTGGCTTTCATATATTCCCCATAGGGGGGGGCAGTTAGATCCCTTGAACAGACAAGGACGGCGGACAGACTCCCAAAGAAACCAACGGTTACCCCAAGGGGGACCTTAAAAGGATGAGGGGGACTACGGATCAACATTACATAAATTGAAGGGGAGAGGGGGGTGGATGGGATAGATTTGAGTTGAAGTAGATCAAGAGGTAAATGGTAAAGGGAATCAATGGACCCTAATTTAACTTAAGTATATGATTGAATATAATAACAGCCACATTTATTTAGAGAGATAGGAGATTAGACTTTTGTTTTTGAATTTCCCTCTTTTTTTTTTTTTTTTTTTGGGTTTATAATATAAGTGTACCTACGTACTATAGAATATAGATCTTTTTGGCACGGGCTGTATCTTCAGGTTTATGATTTGGGGGGAGGGAAGTGGGAAAGGAAGGGGACAGAAGGGTATGGGGAGGGAAAGAAAATGACTCTTTGAGGGTTGGCATTTTGGATTGTGTGGTGTATTTTTTTTGTTTCTTGTTTTTGTTTTTTTTTTTGTTGTTTAATTTTCCTCACTGAGATTTGGTTGAGATTGTATAGAGATATAGCACGTGACACTTGATTGATAATATACTAGCACAGGTACGTTGATTGCCACACGTTTTTGTTGAGAGGTGGTTGTAGTTTTGGCAATCCATATGGGTAGGGAGGGGAGGGAGGGGAGGGGGAGAGAAGACGGAGTCCCCTCTCTCTTCTCCTCCTTTTAACCCCCCATCCCGCCCTCTGATAATGACTATGTTCACAAATTAGTTATAATATTTATTTATTTATTTATTTTTTGGTCACTTAATTTCCACTCTTTATTTACTTAATTTTTGAACTACTTATTTTTTTTTGTTGGTGCCGTAATAGATATATATTATACATTTTGTTTCCCTCCCCTGTAGGAGTCTTATTAAACAGAGATAGTTAAAATATGGTATGAAGTGAAGTGAAGGAAATATTAGCCCCCGTTCTCACCCCCCCCTCTTTTTTTTTTTTTTTTTCCTTACTGGTCTTGTTCTGACTGTATCTTCAGGTTTTTTGGCTTGAGGGTCGGGAGGGGGAGAGAGGGAGGGAAGAAGGAAGGGAGGGGAATAGAATGGTGGAAGGAGGGAAGGTAAATCACCTTAGAGGGCCTACGTTTGGGCTATGTGTCTTTTTTTTTTTTTTTGGTATATATCTATTTTCCTTTCCTAGTAGGAGTCTTATATATATGAGCAGAATAGTATGGTTTAAAGTGAAGTGCTTAAAATATGGATCCCTACCCTTGTGCCTCCCCCTCCCTTTTGAAAAAAAAATTTTTCTTCTCTTTTTTTTTTTTTTTTTTGTTCGTTATATCTAGAGTTATACCTCTAGGATAGGCTGAAACAGAATAGGCAGCAAAGTTAGCTGCTAAGTCTTAATTAGGGAATTTAGAAAGCTTCCTTTTCCCCCCCCTCCCCCCCTTTTTTCTTTTTTTTTCTTTTCTCTTTCTTTTCCCCCCCATTACCGGTTAGCCTTGGTCCTTAAAAACGCCCGACTACTAAAAAGAGAGATGGCCCTGGAGCTCTTCATCCGACCATCTCTGGCCACAACCCCAGATAAGCTGACGCTCAGATACCGAATTTAAGCGGTGAGCGTCTATTTAGCAATATATTGCTGATTTATTTTTTTTTTTATTTTTTTTGGTTTTTTTTTGTTTTTTTTTTGTTTTTTGCTTTTTTTTTTTTTTTTTTTTTTTTTTAGAGCCATTCCATGGAGACTGTAAAAATCATATCATTGAATACCAAGGGCCTGAACACTCCAGAAAAGAGGCGGATACTTTTACATGACTTGCAGCGTTATGGATCAGACGTGGTATTTATACAGGAGACCCATTTTAGACAGGATAAAATACCTACTTTAAAAAGTCGGGCATTTCCATCAGTCTATCATGCCGCAAATCAAAATGCAAAATCGAAAGGAGTTTCTATTCTCCTCTCAAATAGACTGCCTTGGTTCTTCACGGATATGATTAATGACCCTGAAGGACGTTTCTTGTTTGTAAAGGGCAGGGTAGGTGATGTTTGTATCACATTGGCAACGTTGTATGCCCCCAATGAACATCAAGAGATTTTCTTGGGTAAGGCGCTTAAGCAACTGATCAAATTTACAGAGGGTCAGCTGATCATTGGGGGAGACTTAAATGTCTCATTGAACCCAGTCGAAGATACCTCCTCTGGAGTATCATCAATTCCCTATAACGCCCGTAATCGCATAGCTAAAATTTTACACAAAAGTCAATTGATCGATATATGGCGTTTACTCCACCCCACAGAAAAAGATTACACCTTTTTTTCATCTCCCCATAAATCTTATTCCCGCATAGATTATTTTCTCGTTCCACATGCCCAACTCCACTCGGTACGTGAGGCCAATATTGGCTTGATTACTTGGTCAGACCACGCACCTATTTTTATGACATATGATTTACAGGATATTCAGAATAGGAGATCAACTCAGTGGAGACTGAATGAAAGTCTCTTACAGGACCAAGAAGTCTTAGAAGATGTAATCAAAGAACTAGATTTCTATTTTTCTACTAACGACACCCCAGATTGCGATCCAGGAATTATATGGGAGGCGCATAAAGCAGTCATTAGAGGAGTATTAATAAAACATGGGGCTAGGATTAAACAAAAGCGGGGGGAACAATTAAAACTATTACTAGAGGAATTAGCCAAGCTAGAAACCTGCCATAAACGGACTTTGTCACCGTCGGTGGGGAGGGAGCTCCATGTCAGGAGAACACAAATTTCAGACCTTCTACATTACAGGGCCAAAGCGGCATTACAGGTCTGCAGGAAATTCTCGTATGAGTCTGGCGACAAATGCGGAAGTTTCCTAGCTAAAACACTACAAGAACAGAAACGGATGAATTATATACCTCATCTTCTTTCAGCTAATAAGGATAGGATCACAAAGCCATATGACATAGTGGGGGAATTCCAGGAATATTATAAGTCATTATATAACCTGCAGACTAGGTCACCTTCCCAAGCCCAAATAGATATGTATCTGTCTCGGTCACTAATGCCTCGGCTGGCAGAGACAGATAGAGATAACATGGAAAAACCTATTACAATGGAAGAACTTCAGAGAGCAGTAAAGATAACTAAATTGAATAAGGCTCCGGGTCCTGATGGGCTGACAGCCCAATATTACAAAACCTTGCTCCCCTCACTAGCCTCATATATGCTTAAATTATTTAACGCTCTTGGATCATCAGCAACATTTATAAGGGATACAATGTTAGCACACATCTCTGTAATACCGAAAGAGGGAAAAGATCCGACCTCCAGTGGAAGCTACCGCCCAATCTCTTTACTTAATGTAGATTTTAAGCTCTTCACAAAAATTTTGGCTAATAGAATTCAACAATACATTCCAAATTTGATACATCTGGACCAAGTGGGATTCGTTCCAACACGAGAAGCAAAAGATAATACAACAAAACTTCTTAATCTTCTTCATGTAGTGAAAAATTCTCAGATCCAATGTGTATTTTTGAACACAGATGCGGAGAAGGCCTTCGACAGGGTAAATTGGAATTTTATGTTATCAGTTCTGCGATATGGAGGATTCGGGAATAAAATGCTGCAATGGATTGCTTCTATCTATTCCTGCCCGACAGCTCGTGTCCGGGCAAATGGAGTACTATCAGAAACCTTCCAGATCGCAAACGGGACACGGCAGGGAAGCCCCCTTTCACCACTCCTTTTTACCCTGTCGTTGGAACCATTTCTCTGCACTATACGTTTAAATCAAGATATTACAGGAGTAAAGGTAGGAGAAGCACAATACAAGATCTCGGCTTACGCGGATGATATGATGTTTTCTCTGACGAACCCTCTAGTTACGATCCCTAACTTAATGAAAGAGTTTGAGAAATACAGCCAATTATCCAATCTTCGTATTAACTTTACTAAATCGGAGGCAATGGGGGTTAATTTCCCTCAAACGTCAATTGAACAATTAAAAAAAAATTTTAAATTCAAGTGGACGGATAATGCACTTACATACCTGGGCACGCTGTTGGTGCCCAATATTGATAAGATCTTTGGGTTAAATTTCCCCCCATTGCTGCAAGGACTAAAGATATTACTAGATAAATGGAAATTGGGTTTACACTCATGGATAGGACGCTGTAATATTGTTAAGATGAGTGTTCTCCCCAAATTTCTTTATCTCTTACAAGCACTACCAATACGGATCCCAGCTACTTATTTTAAACAGTGCCAAAAGTTGATTTTTGATTTCATATGGGCGGGTAAGCAACCACGATTACGTCACAAATCAATTAACTCTCCCGAAGAAACAGGGGGGACTGGCGGTGCCAGACATACGCAGATATCATCGGGCTATACATCTTAGCAGAGTAGTTGACTGGAACAGACATAGAGAGTTTAAACTCTGGGTACAGATAGAATATGCCCAGTCGCCTGTCTTATTAGGAAGAGTTCCCTGGTGTTTGGCATATGCCCCCAAAGAGCTTATTAAACATCCCCTGATAGGAAATACTCTTAAAATCTGTGCGATTACGTTTCCTACCATTGGCGTAACACCCGAGACATCCCCCCTATACCCAATAATTGGGAACCCCCTGTTTCCCCCTGGGAATGAAGATAAAGCGTTTAAACATTTACCAAATATGGGGGGTACACAAGTGTCTACTTATATAAAAGGAGGGACTTGGTTAACAGTTACAGAGATGATGGAGTTATATAGACTTAGATTCTGGAGTGCTCTCCAGATTTCTCACTTTCTTGGCTCCCTCTCAGACCCAAGGAAGTTTGAAAGGCCTCTTGGTAGTTTTGAGAAGATGTGTTCAGAGAGGGGAGCAAAATCGCATATTCTATCAGCGAATTATGAAATATTAAATGTAGCGAAAGAAACTGACCCCTTGAAATGTGTACGGGATTGGGAACGAGAGCTGGGAAGGAACTTTAGTACAAAGGAGTTGCGACAAATTATTAGGTTTACACACAGATCTTCTATCTGTGTGAAAACCCAGGAGACCAATTTTAAAATCTTGACTCGATGGTACAGGACACCAGAGAGATTGAAGAAGTTTTTTCCCAACTCTTCAGACCTTTGCTGGAGATGTCACGTTGATAGAGGCACGATGTTGCATATTTTCTGGGATTGTCCTAAACTGAAGAATTTTTGGGCAGAGATCAGACATATTCTCCAGACTGTCACTAACCATAGGTTACCGGAAGACCCAGTCTTTTTCCTTCTTCATGGGTCTCAGATATCAGAAAAGGTATATCAGAAATCCGTGATACGACATCTATTAGATGCCGCTAAGGCTTGTGTTCCCTTGGCGTGGAGATCGACGTCACCACCGACGATACAGATGTGGCTGCGTAAAGTGAGAGAGATTATTAAATTGGAAGAGCTGGTTCTCTCTGCGCGAAATCAAAAGGAAAGATATTCCGAGACCTGGTCTCTCTGGAATGCTTTCCTGGCCTCGGAAGAGGGAAGGACCCTCCATGAGGGTAACTAAAAGGGTTAAAGTAGTTATTTAAGGAGGATACCTGGATCTACCCGTATTCTCTTTTTGCTGGATGCAAAGGCCCTTGAGAGATGTTTCCATGGATTGGCTCTCCCCTTTTTTTTTTTTTTTTTGGTGTGTTTGTTTGTTTTATATAGGGGTATAAAAATGACTGGGACCGGCTCGAGATTATAAAGGAGGCAGGGTAATGGCTGAGTAGAAGTTATTACTGACATAGACTCAACTTACTGTTAGATGATATGAAATTGTGTTTTAAGTATGCCTAAAATATGTTAATGTTTGAGATTCTCTTATTGGTTTTTTTGTGCTCTCGAGCATGTCCTATGTTTAAAAATAAATAAAGTGAAAAAAAAAAATATATATATAAGCAGGAAGAGCCATCTTGCAGCGTGCGCTCCAACTGTGTTCCAGTCTCCCTGCTTGCGTACCGGAATGACGTGAGTGCGTAGCCCTGACTTACGCGTTTCATCATCGACGTTTTCAAAGATCTACTAGGGGAGGCTGCATACCTTTCACTTGTCCTATGCGCGAAGTCTTTTATTGCTGATCTCTTTCTATTTATTCTTTTGCCAAGTGCTTATGTATTGCCCTGCGGCTAGACAAGTTCTAACAAACACATACTTGAAGTCTATTTTGTAGAAAATTGGAGATAAAGGAATGGTGGAGGGTTTTGGGAAATGTGGGGGTTTTATGCATTTTTAAGTTTTGACCTTTTTTTTTTACACTTTTAAGACAATATAGAGTGGTCCTATGAAAAAGAAGCTTACAAACTATACTATTAAACTATTGTGCCACCTGCCAATTTTTATAATGTTGAGGGCATTAGCTTTAGTTTTTAAGAGTCACATTTCCTATAGATTTTAGATTGAATTCAGGCCTATTAACTCTGGGGAAAATATCAGGTGTCGCAGCCATTCTTGTGATGTAGGAATATGATGTCATTGATGTTGTCCATGAGAATCGTACTGTTCTGTAACACCACAGACAGCTTAGAGACATCTTTCATGCATGTAATTTAAAGGATTTGGGTCTTCCTATGTCACTTATAAAGTGCTTTAAAAGGGGGACACTGTCCCAGTTGTATGGCATGTTGTTTTTTTTTATTTTTTTATTACATGTCCACCAGTCTTCAATTCATCATGCCCTTTGTTGGCAATCACTTGCATATTAACTTTGAAAATGGCTATCAGTTTACAGTATTTTTCTTTCTAGCTTTTTTTCTTTTTTATTTATTTTCTTCATTTAGCTTTATTGCAATCACAAAGGGTTAGAACCCCCCCTCCCCAAAGTGATAGCATGGGCAGGTGACAGGTCCTCTTTATCTAGACATTAAGGATCTATTAGACCCCCAATGTCTCCCCTGCACTCTAATGCAGCTAATCAGGCACAAATCATGCTTTATTAGCTGCTATCCTAGCTACAGTAGCCTGTGAATGGTAGCTCTGAACTCAGAAGTGATACAAAACACTTTGCCTCACAGTTCATTAGTCTCAGGGGATGGGGAACAGTTGCTCCCTGATATCTTCCTGCTCTCACTGTTATGCCCCGTACACACAGTCAGACTTTCCAATGTAAAATGTGCGATCGGAGCTTGTTGTCAGAAATTCCGATAGTGTGTAGGCTCCATCGGACAGTTTTCATCGAATTTCCATTGCACAAAATTTGAGACCTGGTTCTCAAATTTTCCGACAACAAAATCCGTTTGCACAAATTCTGATCGTGTGTACACAATTCCAACGTACAAAGTGCCGCGCATGCTCAGAATAAATTACGAGACGGTAGCACTACCATTCGTAATGGGGGTAGCACATTCACGCTGCAAATTTTAAAATCTTTTAATGCAGTGCATTCTCTTCTTCTTTATAATGCTAGGAGAATTAAGTTGTTTTGCTGCTCATATTCACACGGAGTTCTCACAAACTGATTTCTTTATTATTTCTCCTGATTTCATGAACATGATTTTTTTATTTTCGTCAGATCTCCAGAAGAATTTTTTTTTTGTTTTTATACTGAATATTTTTTTTTGTTGTTTTTTAAATCACGATATATCATTTTTTTTTTTTTGGTGATCTCCCTAATTTTTTGGGTGGGTTTTGTGTGTCAAGTTACCACAACACCACCATTATTAGGTGTGTGCAATTCACTTGTAACGAATCTAAATTCAGTAAATCTTACAGTCCAATCAGCTGATTAATTTTGTGCTGGAGGTTGGATTACTGGCAAAGTGCATTCCTGAGAACTGAGTGAGAAGGGTGTTGTATTGTATTTGAGCAGAGCAGAAGAGATATTGTCATTGTGTGTGTTTATAAGATTCAATAAAAAAATGACTTTCCAAACCACGAATCATTATCACAAATATATATACATACATAAATATCGAATTTCAATGAATACGAATTAAATTTTAGCGCATATAATGAATGAATTCAACATGATTCGAGATTCAGTATAACGATTATCGACACTCTACAGAAATAACAAATTATCCGAAAATGCATTAACATAACCTAACTAATATAACAGAACAAAATTATGTATTTTACGAATGACAACGAACCGAAACTAAATGAAATTTTCCGCTGTGCACAAGTCTAACCATTATTATCTTCTATTTTTTAACCTCAAGGAAGTTGTTTGGTGTTGGTGTCCTTTGTTAATTTGACATTGTATTTTTGAAATGTACCGGCCTACTCACAAACAAACTGTCCTTATTGAAGGAAAACACATAGGCAAGTATTTGTGAAAAATACATATCCCTTTATTAGGGGTCATAACAAAATAAAGAGGAAGGCAAAGCTGGAGAAACTGCTGAAATTGGTGAAACCTTTGTACGCCAGGGCACACATCAATTATTTGCCAGCCAAAATTGGTGGCCTGAGGACTCCTTATAATAGTGAGCACAATCCAGTCCCAGACTACAGCAGCAGATGACATATATGTCCCCAGGCTGTGGTCATACAAGAGCCTGCGTCTTTTGTCAGACCAGACTGAACCCAGGCCATCACTTTCTTGTCTTCCTTCCACTCTTCCTTCCAGGCAACATCCAGGCTGTGGCTGAGGTGTTGGAGGTGTGGCAGGAGGAGGGGGAGGAGGGGGAGGAGGAGGATGGTCCAACTCACACAGGTGGGTTATGTTGGTTATTTCGCCCCTTAAACCCTTATTTAGTGCGAGGTACAAGAGGCGTTGGCCCTCCTCCATTTCCTGTAGTTTGCATGCAGCCATGGAGGCAAAGGCCTCTTGAAGAGTGGGGGTGGTTCTGAGGGCCGCAGCCTCCCCAATCAGCCTGAGCGCTGACTCCTCCACATTCCTCCCCTTCCTGGGCCTTTTTGGTGGAAGGTGGAGGGGAGGGACCTGTGATTCTGTCAGGCTACTGGGTCCAGCCACCTCCTGGCTGCCACTAACCCCTGCCACCTCCTGGCTGCCACATTCCACAGCCTCCTCCTGGCTGCCACATTACACAGCCTTCTCCTGGCTGCCACATTCCACACCCTCCTCCTGGCTGAGGCTTTACTGTGTATGAAAAAGGGACATAGTTTTAGTTTTTTGGTCATCAATTACACACAATTTTCAGCTCATGACTGTTGCAAATTGAATGTTAACAAATAGAAAAGACTATCATTCTGACCCCATCATTTTTCATTCTTGTCACAATCATTTTTGGCCACTACTGTCTATTGATATGTAAAACACTTTATTAAATCAGCAATTAGTGATCAATAATAACATATAGTTAACATCATTAATATTTTGACAAGAAATATGTTGAACAATGCTATACCTGGCTCAAGCTGGGCTCCTCCACTTCTTCTTGGCTGGAAGGCCCAGGTTGGATGTCGGAAGCCTCAGCTGAGGTGGAAGGAAACGTGGAAGGAAGAGTGATGGCCTGACTTCAGTCTGGTCTGACAGAAAATTCAGTCTCCCATACCACAGCCTGGGTACATAAATATCATCTGCTGCTGCTCCTGATCTCTGGGAATCCTGGACCTTCTTGCGCTCCTTAAGATATGTGCTCTTCAGGCCTCCAATTTTTGTTTTTAAATAGGGGATGTTTGCAATGGGGACGTGCTGCTTCACCAACTCCAGCAGTTTCTCCATTGCTGCCTGCCTCTATATTTTGTTATTATATTGTGGATGTTTCACCTGCCACAGACAGGGCAGCTCCCTGTACTTGTCTATGAAGATTGGGAGAAAGCTGTGGTCTTTGAACCCATTCATTTTCTCTGTAAGACACAACACAAGACAAACCCTAATTTCAGTCTAACCTCTCCTAATCTTGACCCAATATAGGCCTCAATCTATAAGTAGTATAGGGCCAGTGATGCACCAAGTTAAAATTGTACCTTCATTAGAACGATCGTCGCTTCCGTTACTTCGTCCTCCACTCACAGATCGTGCGTATGACACACGCGTGTTATGCTTTATATACACTGTGCATGCGTGAAACTCCACCTGCCCCTGAGGTTCTTTCTAGTCTATTCCCCACCTCTTGTGTTTCGGTGCAGTGGGGAGAGAGAGCACATGGTGGAGACACAACAGGTGCATGATAATCTCAGCAAGGAGGACGACCAAAGCCCGGAGTCACAAACATCCCGATCCCTGAGAAGATTGAAGGCCTCAAATATGTCCTTTGTAGAGATGGTGGAGATGGTGGACATCTTGAAGAGGATCAACTATGACGGGAAGTATGGACTGTATGTAAACCCAAATGGGAGAAAAGCCAAGATCATGACTAAAGATGTGAAGAGTCTGCAGAAGAATTTTGGGGTACAGCGATCCAAGGATCAACTGAGGAAACGATGGTCAGACCTCAAATTGAGGGAGCATGATCAGTACAGAAGAATCAAGAGAGTGCTTCTAAAAAGTAAATAGTTGTCCTGTGTTCCTATTATTATTATTATTACTTGCATGCTGCTACATGTGCTTTTCTTTACTGTTGTACAGTTAAAAATGGCAACTTTCATGGTCATCGGCACATTAATCGGTCATGGAAACTTTGTTCGCCCAGTAAAATACGATCTTTTGGGTACATGCAGGTTAACTACATTTGTTCAGACCTATTTGTATTAAAAGAAGATTGTTGTCTAAATGGATTTGTAACTAGAATGAAATGCAAACTTGATTCAGTGTAAAGGAGAGGACACTCAGCAGCTGTTTACACATCTGGACGCAGGAACACTAGTGTGGGACTCCAGAACAAACTTTTTTAGGGTTAACCACACAGGTGCTCCAGTTGGTACTTGGGGTGTCTCCATGTGTGAAACTTGTCCAAAAAAGGGAAGTATTCCAGAATTGGAAAGGAGATAAAAATGTCTTCAGCTTGGAACTCTGCAAAAACAGACAATTGTACGACACTTCCAAGCAATGTTTCATATTACTATTTCTGCCCTCCAATATCTGTGTGCTAAGTATACCTATTTTTTTTTTCACATAGGGGAGAAAAGACTCGGGACATCAGAGGACACCAGGGACCCCCCACCTCCAAAAGAAGGGGAAGTCCCAAGCAGAGGAGGAGGAGGAGGGAGACATTTTGGAAGTGGGCAACACAACAGGGGAGTGTCTGAGACAGCAGCTTCAGGTAATAGATTTATATAAATTTATAATACATGGTGTGTTTCTTTTTTTTTTTTTTCTTTTCAGGTGATGTGGATGTTGTGGAAAAAGAATGTCATTTCACAAGTGAAAGTGCCCAGATCCTCATCGGGGAGATAATTAGGGTGCAATCGCGATTTATAAAATCTTAAGCAAAACATCAATGATCTTCAACAAAAAATGAAGAACATCATTGATGTTTTAGGGAGAATCTAAACCACACAAAAAATTTTATACTTTTTTATTGTGTATTTTTGCTTTAAAAAAAGTTCTAAAGTATTTTAAAATCCAAATTTTGAAGATGCACACAGTGTGTCAACATGTGTTATCTGCCATCATGGGAGATTAATGTAAGCATTTTGTGGGTGCAACCCCTTTCACCCAACTAAAGTAGCTGAGAGGAAGGGGTTGCACCCCCAAAACACGTCCATTGATCCCCCATGATGGGAGCTAGCACATGTTGACATTAGGCATGGGATCAGGAGGGAAATCCTCATTTTGACTCTCAATTTGTGTGCATCTTCAAAATTTGGCTTTTACAGGGGTGACATCACCCCATCTGATGAAGGCAAGATCAACACAGTTTTGACATACTAATGTCTGATATTGCCTTCACTTTATCAAAGTTGAACTTTGTAAGTTCCTGAGTTGTGTATGTTATGCATTGCTTTGAAACATGCCTGTTTAACCAAAAAAGGCTAGTTCTAATTAATGTGACAAAAAATAATGTTATCCCTTTCATGACTAAGCCTATTTTTGAAATTTGGTGTTTACAAGTTAAAATCCGTATTTTTTGCTAGAAAATTACTTAGAACCCCCAAACATTATATATATATATTTTTTAGCAGAGAATTTAGAGAATAAAATGGATATTGTTGCAATATTTTATATCACATGGTATTTGTGCAGCAGTGTTTTAAACGCAAATTTTTGGGAAAAGGGACACTTTCATGAATTTTAAAAAAGCCAAAAAGTAAAGTTACCCAGATTTTTTTGTATAATGTGAAAGATGATGTTACATCGAGTAAATAGATACCAAACATGTCACGCTTTATAAGTGCACGCACTCGTGGAATGGCAACAAACTACGGTACCTAAGAATTTCCATAGGCTACGCTTTAAATTATTTTACAGTTACCAGGCCAGTTCAGAACCAAGCGCGGCACCCTTTGGGCTCCTTTTGCTAATCTCGTGTTAGTAAAAGTTTGGTGAGAGACGATTCACGCTTTTTCAGACTCGTGGCTTTCAGATCGTTTTCTGCGGTTCAGTGTGTGCTTGTGGGTTTGTATCTGCTCTTCAGTGCGTGCAAGCAAGTTCTGCGTGACTTTAAGTAGTCATTGTGTTCTTGTTAGTTCGTTACTGTTTTTCAGGTCGCTCTTCACAGGCCTTGCTGTTCTTCAGTGCGTTCTGTTACTTCGTTCTGAGCAGCCGACCGATTTCTAGCCATGTTGCGTATACGTACTCCTCGTAGAGTTCATGCTGTGTGGGGGCTTGGTGTTGGGGTCCTGACCTTGACACAAGTCCAGTCCATGAACAGGGTGGGGAGGAGTTCATGGACTAAGAATTGGTTGCTTCAGCGTGACCAGTTCTCTCATATGCCTTTGCTTCGTGAGATCCGTAAGAATAATCCTGATTATTTCAGGAACTTTCTCAGGATGACGGACCCCGTTTTTCACCGTATGCTGGCTTCGCTGACCCCTTATATTAGCAGGCAGGATACCTGCATGAGGCAAGCCATCACTCCGGAGCAGAGGCTGGTCGCTACCCTGCGGTACTTGGCGACAGGGAGAAGTCTGCAGGACTTGAAGTTCTCAACAGGCATCTCCCCCCAGGCTCTGGGGATCATAATCCCAGAGACCTGTTCTGCCATCATACAGGTCCTGCAGAAGGAGTATATGAAGGTAAGATTTTTATCCTTTAACCACTTGCCGACCGCCGCACGACGATGTACGTCGACAGAGCGGCACGGGCAGGCAAAAGGGCTTACCTGTACGTCCTTGCCTGCCCGCGGGTGGGGGGTCAGATCGGACCCCCCCCCGGTGCCTGCGGCGGTCAGCAAATGTCCCCTGGCGATCGGTGGTGAGGGGGAGGCCATCCATTCGTGGCCCCCCCCTCGCGAACGCTCCCAGCCAATGGGATAATTTCCCTGCCTCTGTATTGTACACAGAGGCAGAGGAAATGATGTCATCTCTCCTCGGCTCGGTATTTTCCGTTCCGGGCCGGGGAGAGAAGACTGTAATGTGAGTGCACAACACACACACACACACAGTAGAACATGCCAGGCACACATTACACCCCGACCCCCCCCCCCGATCGCCCCCGATCCCCCCCCCGATCACCCCCCCCCCTGTCACAAACTGACACCAAGCAGGTTTTTTTTTTTTTTTTCTGATTACTGTATTGGTGTCAGTTTGTGACAGTTACAGTGTTAGGGCAGTGAGTGTTAGGCCCCCTTTAGGTCTAGGGTACCCCCCTAACCCCCCCTAATAAAGTTTTAACCCCTTGATCACCCCCCGTCACCAGTGTTGCTAAGCGATCATTTTTCTGATCGCTGTATTAGTGTCGCTGGTGACGCTAGTTAGGGACGTAAATATTTAGGTTCGCCGTCAGCGTTTTATAGCGACAGGGACCCCCATATACTATCTAATAAATGTTTTAACCCCTTGATTGCCCCCTAGTTAACCCTTTCACCACTGATCACTGTATAACCGTTACGGGTGACGCTGGTTAGTTCGTTTATTTTTTATAGTGTCAGGGCACCCGCCGTTTATTACCGAATAAAGGTTTAGCCCCCTGATCGCCCGGCGGTGATATGCATCGCCCCAGGCAGCGTCAGATTAGCGCCAGTACCGCTAACACCCACGCACGCAGCATACACCTCCCTTAGTGGTATAGTATCTGTACGGATCAATATCTGATCCGATCAGATCTATACTAGCGTCCCCAGCAGTTTAGGGTTTCCAAAAACGCAGTGTTAGCGGGATCAGCCCAGATACCTGCTAGCACCTGCGTTTTGCCCCTCCGCCCGGCCCGGCCCAGCCCACCCAAGTGCAGTATCGATCAATCACTGTCACTTACAAAACACTAAACGCATAACTGCAGCGTTCGCAGAGTCAGGCCTGATCCCTGCGATCGCTAACAGTTTTCTTGGTAGCGTTTTGGTGAACTGGCAAGCACCAGCCCCAGGCAGCGTCAGGTTAGCGCCAGTACCGCTAACACCCACGCACGCACCGTACAGCTCCCTTAGTGGTATAGTATCTGAACGCATCAATATCTGATCCGATCAGATCTATACTAGCGTCCCCAGCAGTTTAGGGTTCCCAAACACGCAGTGTTAGCGGGATCAGCCCAGATACCTATTAGCACCTGCGTTTTGCCCCTCCGCCCGGCCCAGCCCACCCAAGTGCAGTATCAATCGATCACTGTCACTTACAAAACACTAAACGCATAACTGCAGCGTTCGCAGAGTCAGGCCTGATCCCTGCGATCGCTAACAGTTTTTTTTGTAGCGTTTTGGTGAACTGGCAAGCGCCAGCGGCCTAGTACACCCCGGTCGTAGTCAAACCAGCACTGCAGTAACACTTGGTGACGTGGCGAGTCCCATAAGTGCAGTTCAAGCTGGTGAGGTGGCAAGCACAAGTAGTGTCCCGCTGCCACCAAAAAGACAAACACAGGCCCGTCGTGCCCATAGTGCCCTTCCTGCTGCATTCGCCAATCCTAATTGGGAACCCACCGCTTCTGCAGCGCCCGTACTTCCCCCATTCACATCCCCAACCAAATGCAGTCGGCTGCATGAGAGGCATTTTCTTTATGTCCTCCCGAGTACCCCTACCCAGCGAACCCCCCCAAAAAAGATGTCGTGTCTGCAGCAAGCGCGGATATAGGCGTGACACCCGCTATTATTGTCCCTCCTGTCCTGACAATCCTGGTCTTTGCATTGGTGAATATTTTGAACGCTACCATTCACTAGTTGAGTATTAGCGTAGGGTACAGCATTCCACAGACTAGGCGCACTTTCACAGGGTCTCCCAAGATGCCATCGCATTTTGAGAGACCCGAACCTGGAACTGGTTACAGTTATAAAAGTTAGTTACAAAAAAAAGTGTAAAAAAAAAAAAAAAAACACAAACAAAAATATAAAATAAAAAAAAAATAGCTGTCGTTTCATTGTTCTCTCTCTCTCTATTCTCTCTATTGTTTGGCTCTTTTTTACTGTATTCTATTCTGCAATGTTTTATTGTTGTTATGTTTTATCATGTTTGCTTTTCAGGTATGCAATTTTTTATACCTTACCGTTTACTGTGCTTTATTGTTAACCATTTTTTTGTCTTCAGGTACGCCATTCATGACTTTGAGTGGTTATACCAGAATGATGCCTGCAGGTTTAGGTATCATCTTGGTATCATTCTTTTCAGCCAGCGGTCGGCTTTCATGTAAAAGCAATCCTAGTGGCTAATTAGCCTCTAGACTGCTTTTACAAGCAGTGGGAGGGAATGCCCCCCCCCCCCAACGTCTTCCGTGTTTTTCTCTGGCTCTCCTGTCTCAACAGGGAACCTGAAAATGCAGCCGGTGATTCAGCCAGCTGACCATAGAGCTGATCAGAGACCAGAGTGGCTCCAAACATCTCTATGGCCTAAGAAACCGGAAGCTACGAGCATTTTATGACTTAGATTTCGCCGGATGTAAACAGCGCCATTGGGAAATTGGGAAAGCATTTTATCACACCGATCTTGGTGTGGTCAGATGCTTTGAGGGCAGAGGAGAAATCTAGGGTCTAATAGACCCCAATTTTTGCAATAAAGAGTACCTGTCACTACCTATTGCTATGATAGGGGATATTTACATTCCCTGAGATAACAATAAAAATGATTTAAAAAAAATATGAAAGGAACAGTTTAAAAATAAGATAAAAAAATAATAATAATAAAGAAAAAAAAAAAAAGCACCCCTGTCCCCCCTGCTCTCGCGCTAAGGCGAACGCAAGCGTCGGTCTGGCGTCAAATGTAAACAGCAATTGCACCATGCATGTGAGGTATCACCGCGAACGTCAGATTGAGGGCAGTAATTTTAGCAGTAGACCTCCTCTGTAAATCTAAAATGGTAACCTGTAAAGGCTTTTAAAGGCTTTTAAAAATGTATTTAGTTTGTCGCCACTGCACGTTTGTGCGCAATTTTAAAGCATGTCATGTTTGGTATCCATGTACTCGGCCTAAGATCATCTTTTTTATTCCATCAAACATTTGGGCAATATAGTGTGTTTTAGTGCATTAAAATGTAAAAAAGTGTGTTTTTTCCCCAAAAAATGCGTTTGAAAAATCGCTGCGCAAATACTGTGTGAAAAAAAAAATGAAACACCCACCATTTTAATCTGTAGGGCATTTGCTTTAAAAAAAATATAATGTTTGGGGGTTCAAAGTAATTTTCTTGCAAAAAAAAATTATTTTTTTATGTAAACAATAAGTGTCAGAAAGGGCTTTGTCTTCAAGTGGTTAGAAGAGTGGGTGATGTGTGACATAAGCTTCTAAATGTTGTGCATAAAATGCCAGGACAGTTCAAAACCCCCCCAAATGACCCCATTTTGGAAAGTAGACACCCCAAGCTATTTGCTGAGAGTCATGTTGAGTCCATGGAATATTTTATATTGTGACACAAGTTGCGGGAAAGAGACAAATTTTTATTTTTTTTATTTTTTTTTGCGCAAAGTTGTCACTAAATGATATATTGCTCAAACATGCCATGGGGATATGTGAAATTACACCCCAAAATACATTCTGTTGCTTCTCCTGAGTACGGGGATAACACATGTGTGAGACTTTTTGGGAGCCTAGCCGCGTACGGGACCCCGAAAACCAAGCACCGCCTTCAGGCTTTCTAAGGCCGTAAATTTTTGATTTCACTCTTCACTGCCTATCACAGTTTCGGAGGCCATGGAATGCCCAGGTGGCAAAAAAACCCCCCAAATGACCCTATTTTGGAAAGTAGACACCCCAAGCTATTTGATGAGAGGTATAGTGAGTATTTTGCAGACCTCAGTTTTTGTCACAAAGTTTTGAAAATTGAAAAAAGAAAAAAAAACATTTTTTTTCTCGTCTTTCTTTATTTTCGAAAACAAATGAGAGCTGCAAAATACTCACCATGCCTCTCAGCAAATAGCTTGGGGTGTCTACTTTCCAAAATGGGGTCATTTGGGGGGGGTTTGTGCCACCTGGACATTCCATGGCCTCCGAAACTGTGATAGGCAGTGAGGAGTAAAATCAAAAATGTACACCCTTAGAAATCCTGAAGGCAGTGATTGGTTTTCGGGGCCCCGTACGCGGCTAGGCTCCCAAAAAGTCCCACACATGTAGTATCCCCATACTCAGGAGAAGCAGCTAAATGTATTTTGGGGTGCAATTCCACATATGCCCATGGCCTGTGTGAGCAATATATCATTTAGTGACAACTTTGTGCAAAAAAAAAAGAAAAGAAAAAAAATGTGTCACTTTCCCGCAACTTGTGTCAAAATATAAAACATTCCATGGACTCAACATGCCTCAAAGCAAATAGCTTGGGGTGTCTACTTTCCAAAATGGGGTCATTTGGGGGGGTTTTATGCCATCTGGGCATTTTATGGCATTCAAAACTGTGATAGGTAGTGAGGAGTAAAATAAAAAATGTACGCCCTTAGAAATCCTGAAGGTGGTGATTGGTTTTCGGGGCCCCGTACGCGGCTAGGCTCCCAAAAAGTCCCACACATGTGGTATCCCCATACTCAGGAGAAGCAGCTAAATGTATTTTGGGGTGCAATTCCACATATGCCCATGGCCTGTGTGAGAAATATATCATTTAGTGACAACTTTTTGTAATTTTTTTTTTTTTTGTCATTATTCAATCACTTGGGACAAAAAAAATGAATATTCAATGGGCTCAACATGCCTCTCAGCAAATTCCTTGGGGTGTCTACTTTCCAAAATTGGGTCATTTGTGGGGGTTTTGTACTGCCCTGCCATTTTAGCACCTCAAGAAACGACATAGGCAGTCATAAATTAAAGGCTGTGTAAATTCCAGAATATGTACCCTAGTTTGTAGGCGCTATAACTTTTGCGCAAACCAATAAATATACACTTATTGACATTTTTTTTACCAAAGACATGTGGCCGAATACATTTTGGCCTAAATGTATGACTAAAATTGAGTTTATTGGATTTTTTTTAGAAAAAAAAGTAGAAAATATCATTTTTTTTCAAAATTTTCAGTCTTTTTCCGTGTATAGCGCAAAAAATAAAAACGGCAGAGGTGATCAAATATCATCAAAAGAAAGCTCTATTTGTGGGAAGAAAAGGACGCAAATTTCGTTTGGGTACAGCATTGCATGACCGCGCAATTAGCAGTTAAAGCGACGCAGTGCCGAATTGTAAAAAGTGGGGGTAAAACCTTCCGGGGCTGAAGTGGTTAATCTCACATTTTTTTGTATTTAATGATTGATAATATATTGTATTTCTTTCCTCATTCCCTAATTACCATGATTGGAATATGCTGTGAATGTCCCCTTTGTCCTCATGCATGCTGGATTTGTATGTAATTAATTTTTTAGTCCTTCATACATATTTGCCTTCACTTACCTCCCCAGCATGTTCTCCTGCCCTATATTCACCTCATGTAGTCACTTAACAATGTATTTTATCAGCTCCATAGTAGTGCTTTACCCCAAACACCCCCTAAAATGTTTTGAAATGTGATTTGTGCTTTAAATTCAGGCAGAGTGCCAGAGACTTTTTTTGTGGTGTCCCCAAATCATTTTTATTAAGGCCCCTTTCACACTTATACAACTTCAAAGTGGCACGATTTTACCGCGATTTCGGGGCCGCTATTTTGCCGCGATTTTACCACGATTTTGCTGTGATTTTGCCACGATTTGGGAGCAGTACTACTTTGTACGACTTTGCCACAACTTTGGCATTAACCATTCTCAGCTTGTGCTTACAAAGTAGTGCTGAATTATTCAGGTACGATTTGCATGCTACTTAAGGGTTTAACACTGAGGTCTATGGAGTAGAAATCGTATGGAAGTTGGACCAAAGTAGTGCTGAAATCGTGTCTATATTATTCAGGTACGATTTGCATGCTACTTGAGGGTTTAGCATTGAGGTCTATGGAGTAGAAATCGTATGGAAGTTGGACCAAAGTAGTGCAGGGACTACTTTGAAGTCGGCACGACTTAAAGTCGTGCCAATATGAATGGTAGTCATTGAAAATCATGGAGAATGACTTGTCATACGATTTTGCAGTAAAAAATCGTGGGACAAGTCGTATAAGTGTGAAAGGGGCCTAACCCTCCCTCCCCCCAACTGCTAAGTCAGTTGATCCCAATTCTCTATCTATCCTCCATCATCTATCTGCTGACTTTGCCAAACCCATACACACTATACCCATCTCTTTTGTGCTCAGATGTATGGATGAATTACCCAAAGCATGTAGTGCAAGGGCCTGCCTGTATACTTTCAAATGGTACTGTTTAAACTTTTTATATCCTATTATTATCTTGACAGGTAATAGCAGAATGTCCAACTGTCCTAAAATGTGTACAGTGTGTATTTATATCTTTGTATTATGACACTTCTTACCTGTCCAGTGGGCTGCCAATAGTGTAACTAAGGAGGGGCTGTTCCAAGTAATACCCTGTATTTAGGCATTCATCTCTCAATGAAGTGGAGAGGGTTACCTGTCCAAGATTTCCCCACCCCCCATAATGTTAGAAATGGCCCATAAGAGGGGGGCAACACCAACAACTTTGGTGTTGTTAAATTCCCCTTAATAAATGCTATCTGGAGGTTGGCCAAGAATATTTGTGTCTAATCTGCTTGCCATGTTTATGTGCAAAAATATTAATTTATTTTTGTTTTCCTCAACAGTTTCCTTCCACGCCACAGGAATGGCAGACTGTGGCCTCCCACTTTGCCCAGTGGTGGGACTTTCCTAACTGCGGAGGGGCAATTGATGGGAAACACGTCCACATCATCCCACCACCCAACTCGGGGTTATACTATTTCAACTATATGGGGTTCAATAGTATTGTGATGTTGGCGGAGGTGTCGGCTAATTACGACTTCTTGTATGTGGACGTGGGGAAGAATGGCCGGATGTCCGATGGTGGAGTCATCGGCCAGACGGAGTTCTACAGGCATCTCCAGAATGGCAGCTTGGACTTGCCACCTCCAGAGGACAATGTGGAAGGACTCCCATTCGTCTTCGTTGCCAATGAAGCGTTTGCGCTGGGGGACCATCTTATGCGGCCATTCCCTATGAGGACCCTCACCCCGGAACAGAGGGTTTTTAATTACCGGCTGGCCAGAGCCAGAAGAGTGGTGGAGAACACATTTGGAATCCTGGCCAGCCGGTTTCACCTATTTCTGACACCCATCCATATGGCGGAGTATAAACTTAATCATATAATCATGGCATGCTGTATTCTCCATAACTTTTTACGCAAACATTCGGCCAACTATGCTGGCTCAGTTGGGCCTGAGGCCGGAATGATACATGAAACAACACTGACGGCGCTTGAAAGTGGCCATCCTGGCTTGCCCTCCCTGAGTGCCCATGATGTCCGGTTACGATACCTGGAGTTCTTTGTGGGTAGGGGGGCCATCAATATCCCAGCAAATTTGTGAAGCCTTTATCAAATAAAAAAGCAAAAAAAAGAAAATTTTTGTGGACATTTACTGCTTGTGTTTGTTTTAGCTGACAGAAATGTGTTGAGTCCAGAAAATGGCGTGATTGTGTAACCTTATACAAAGCACTGTTGGGTGTTATTTACTAAAGGCAAAGACACTTTGCACTACAAGTGCACTGAAACTGCACTTGTAGTGCAAAGAGGATTTGCCCTTAGGAAATAACCCCCATTTTCACAGAAAACACCAATTACATCACCAACAAAGTGTTTTAGCGTTGATACAATAATCCACACATTCTTGCTTAACAATCTCTTTAATACCTGCACAATCACATGTGCATTTAGAAAAGGTTTTTCTAACAAACCAACATGTTTGTTGTATAACAATTTTTGGGGTAGCATTATAAAACAGATAAATGTCCATTTAAGATAAAACAGGCATGTGTAAAACCAACAAGAAAGACACAAATCTTGAACTTACAAAGTTCACATTTGGTAGAACTTGAAGGCAATATCAGACATGAGTATTTAGGAACTGTGTTTGATATTGCGTTCAGATGGGGTGAAGTCACCCTAGGAAAAGCCAAATTTGGAAGATGCACACAAATTTCCCAATGAAATTTCACATCAGAAAGTGCCCAGATCCTGATCGGGGAGATCATGGGGTGTAATTTACAATTGGAAAACCTCAAGAAAAACATCAATGATGTTATTCTAAAAAAAAAAAAAAATAATTGATGTTTTGGGGCGAGTTTAAAACCCCTCCCAATCCCTCTGTTTTTTTGTGTGCTCCAATGTTCAAAATGTTTTAAAGATTTGTAGAAAAGCCTAATTTGGAGGATGCACACAGTGTGACAACATGTGCTAGCTGCCATCACGGGGGATCAAGGAACGTGTTTTGGGGGAGAAACCCCTTCCTCTCAGCTACTTTATTATTGAGGAAGGGGTTGCACCCCCAAAACATGTCCATTGATCTCCCGTGATGGCAGATAGCAAATGTTGTCACACTGTGTGCAACCTCCAAATTTGGATTTTCTACAAATCTTTAAAACATTTTGAACATTGGAGTACACAAAAAAACAGAGGGATTGGGAGTGGTTTTAAACTCGCCCCAAAACATCAATTATTTTTTTTTTTAGAATAACATCATTGATGTTTTTCTTGAGGTTTTCCAATTGTAAATTACACCCCATGATCTCCCCGATCAGGATCTGGGCACTTTCTGATGTGAAAGGATCTGGATCCACAACATCACGATCACCTAAAAAGAGAGAAACCCAAAAAAAAAGGTATCAAAAATATGCCGGCATCCATCTCTTACCTGAGCCTGTGGTCGCAGACACTCACCTGTTGTGGTGACTAGTTGCACCACATCTTCTTCCTCCTCCTGCACTTCTTGGGTTGGGGGTATTTCCCCTTTTTCCAGAGGTGGGGGGTCTCTGGTCTCCTCGGATGAGGGGTGTCCTCCGAGTCTTTTCTCCCCTATGTAAAACAAAAATGCTATACTTAGCACACAGTGATTTGATGGCAGAACTATAAATAGGAAACATTGCTTGGAAGTGGGGTACAATTGTCTATTTTGGCAGAGTTCAAAAATGTATCATTTTCAGTGTCCTTTTCAAGCTTCAATACTTTACATGTTTGGTACAAGCACAGATGTAGCCCCCCCTATAGTATACACTGGAGCACCTGTGTGGCCCCCTAATAAAAATGGTGTTCTTGTGTCCCACACTAGTGCTCCAGTGTCCAGATGTGAAAACAGCTGCTGAGTGTCCTTTCCTTACACAGAATCTAGTTTGCATTTCATTCTAGTAACAAAGCCATCTACACAACCAAAATAGTTTCTGACAAGTAGGGCGTAAAAATTGTGGCCAAATGCATATGGCCTAAACAATGGTGTTTTATAGGCCGAATGAAAAATGTTTGATATGAACAAATAATGTACCCATGAACATGAAATTTGCCATTTAAAAATGTACACTTGTAAGAAAAGCACATGGAGCAGCACGAACGTAAGAAACATACAGAATAGAAACACAGGACAACTACTTACTTTTTTGCAGCACTCTCCGGATCTTTCTGTACTGCTCATGTTCTCGTAATTTCAGGTCTGACCACCGTTTCCTGAGCTGATCTTTCGATCGTCGTACCCCGAATTTCCGGTGCAGACTCTTGACCACTTTCGCAATTATCTTGGCCTTTCTGACATTGGGGTTGGGGTAAGGTCTATACTTTCCATCATAGTCGGCCTTCTTCAGGATGTCCACCATCTCCAACATCTCCCCAAAGGACATATTTGAGGCATTAAATCTCCTTCTGGATCGGAACGTTTCTGGCTCCGGGCTTTCCTCCTCCTCCTCCTCCTCGTTGCTATAATTAGCACGCACCTGCTGTGTATCCGCCATGTGCTCTTCCCCCACTGTGCAGAACGAAAAGGGGTGGGGAATAGTCTAGAAAGAACGTCAGGGGTGGGCGTAGTTACACACATGCGCAGTGTGTATAAAGTGTAACACGTGTGTGTATTACGTACGATCTGTGAGCGGAGGAAGGAGCATCGAAAGCGCCGATCGTGATAACGAAGGTAAGATCTAAACTTGGGCCTATACTGCTTCGAAATTGAAGCCTATATTGTAACAAGATTAGGAGAGTTTGGCCTGACCTTAGGGTTTGTCTTGTGTTGTGTCTTGCAGAGAAAATGGATGGCTTCAATGACCACAATTTCTTCCCCCTGTTCATAGACAAATACAGGGAGCTTCCCTGACTCTGGCAGGTGAGACATCCTCATTATAATCATAAACAAAAGAGGCAGGCAGCGCTTGAGAAACTGCTGGAGTTGGTGAAGCCGGTGGTCCCCACAGCAACCATCCCCTATTTAAAAACCAAAATTGGTGGCCTGAGGAGCACTTATCTTAGGGAGCGCAAGAAGGTCACAGATTCCCAGAGGTCTGGAGCTGCAGCAGATGACGTTTATGTCCCCAGGCTGTGGAACTATGAGAGACTGCGATTTCTGTCAGACCACACTGAAGTCAGGGAATCCCTCTCCACTCTTCCTTCCACTCTTCCTTCCACCCCAGCTGAGGCTTCCAATGTCCAACCTGGGCCTTCCAGCCAGGAAGAAGTGGAGGAGCCCAGCTGGAGTCAGGTATAGCATTCCTCTACAGATTTCAGGACAATAAAGAAATGATGTTTACTAGATGTTATTATTGATCACTAATTGCTGATTGAAAAAAGTGTTTTACATATCAATAGACAGTAGTGGGCAAAAATAATTGGGACAAGAATGAAAAATGCTGGGCTCAGAATGCTAGTCTGTTATATTTGTTAACATTCAATTTGCAACAGTCAGGAGGTGAAAATTGTGTGTGATTGATGAATAAAAAACTAAAACTATGTCCCTTTTTCATACACAGGAAGACCTCAGCCAGGAGGAGGTTGTGGAATGTGGCAGTCAGGAGGAGGCTGGGATTAGTGGCAGCCAGGAGGAGCCGGGGCTAAGTGTCAGCCAAGAGAAGCCTGGGACCAGTCACAGCCTGACTGAATCGCAGGTTCCTCCCCTCCGCCTTCCATATAAAAGAGCGAGGAAGACGACTCCCATGCAGGATTCAGCGCTCAGGCTCATTCAGGAGGCTTCTGCATCCCTCCGAGCCTTACCCACTCCTGAAGAGGCCTTTGCCTGCATGGCTGCCACCAAACTGCATGGCATGCAGGAGGGTCAATGCCTCCTGTGTGAACAACTTATTTATAAAGTCCTAACTAAGGGGTTGAGTGGGGAACTAACACTCAAGACCGACGTGATTGAGTCTGGTCTGACAAAAGCTGCAGTCTCTGGTATGACCACAGCCTGACGACACAGATGTCATCTGCTGCTTTCCGGATCTCTGGGACTGATGGACCAGACTGCACTCCTCAGGCCACCAATTTTGCAGGAAAATAATTGATGTCTGCCCTGGGGGTCCAAAGCTTTGCCAATTCCTGCGGTTTCTCCAGCGTTGTCTCCCTCTTTGTTTAGTTGTGAGCCCTTAATAAAAGTTTTATTTTGGAAAATTATACTCTCCTGTGTGTTTTCATCCAAAAAGGACAGTTTGTTGGTGACGATTCAGGTACATTTCTAACATAAAATGTGAAATTAACAAAGGACAACAAACAGATTAAATAGAACAACATATTAATGGTGTTGTGGTAACTTGACACAAAAAACACACACAAAAATTTTCAGGAGTACAAATAAAAATCCCAAAAACAAAAAATAAGCCTTGAAAAAAATACAAACCAAAAAAAAAAATAATCGGCCTTAAAAACAAAAAAACAAAAACAACACCAAAATAAAGATGTCAGATGTGACAAATCAAAATATATTGAGGGAATCCCGATAAATAGTAAAGAAATAAGTTTGTGAGAAGTCTGTGTGAATATGAGCAGCAAAACTACTTAATTCTTGTCACATTATAAAGAAGAAGAGAGTGCGCTGTATTAAACCATTTTTAACATTGCAGCGTGACGAAAGTGCTGTATTCATTGCGAACGCTAATTTTACCAGACCGAGCTGTTCCGTTTCAGAATTTATTCTGAGCATGCGTGGCACTTTGTGCGTCGGAACAGGCCACACACACGGTCGGAATTGACGCGATCGGATTTTGTTGTCGGAAAATTTTATAGCCTGCTCTCAAACTTTGTGTGTCGGAAAATCCGATGGAAAATGTCCGATGGAGCCCACACACGGTCGGAATTTCCGACAACACGCTCCGATCGGATATTTTCCATTGGAAAATCCGACCGTGTGTGGGCTCCATCGGACATTTTCCATTAGAGGTGGTGACAGGTACTCTTTATGGAGGGAGGTTACTAGATTAAAATAAATTCTTAGGTGCACCGTGCATATATCAAATATTAAATACAAATTAACAATATGAATTCCCAAGTATACCGTGCATGTGTCAATTAAATATTCTGTTGCAATATTGTGCAATCATAGGTGATACATAGACATAACTTAAATGCTTACATATGTAATATTGCTAGGGAGGGAAGAAAGGGGGGGGGGGGGAAGGAGGAAAGGGGGGGGGGAGGGAGAAGGGAGTGAGATAGGGAGGTGGGGAGGGGTGTAGGAAATCTGTTCCTAAGGAAAATTACAATAACAAGATAAAGTGCAAATGTGCTGGTGCAATCCAAAAGGCAACAGTGACAAGATAAAAGTGCAAACGTGCTTCAAAATTCTTTAGTAAGTCTCTTGTGTCATATTCTTGTGCTGTGATGATAATCCTTCACTTATAATATCTCTTTGCTCTGAAAGTGCAGCCACTCACCAGATCACTTCACCCCTGCGGGGGTAGTAGGCAGTTACAGTTTTATCGCCACTGTACAGCGATCGCTGGCGGGCTCAGGATCGTGGTATATCATATATAAAAAGAGAGGAAGTGCCCATAGCGTAAAATTGCTTTAAAAAAGTTTTATTACACAAAATGAAAGGGTACTCACACTTTTGCAGTAAAAATCAAGCGAAATGGTAAAAACGTCAAAACCGTCATTAATATCCTTCAGCGCTGGTACAGGAGGTGATGTTTGGGAAGCACAGATTAGGCGTGGCAAAAGTGTGAGTACCCTTTCATTTTGTGTAATAAAACTTTTTTAAAGCAATTTTACGCTATGGGCACTCCCTCTCTTTTTATATATGATATACCACGATCCTGAGCCCGCCAGCGATCGCTGTACAGTGGCGATAAAACTGTAACTGCCTACTACCCCCGCAGGGGTGAAGTGATCTGGTGAGTGGCTGCACTTTCAGAGCAAAGAGATATTATAAGTGAAGGATTATCATCACAGCACAAGAATATGACACAAGAGACTTACTAAAGAATTTTGAAGCACGTTTGCACTTTTATCTTGTCACTGTTGCCTTTTGCATTGCACCAGCACATTTGCATTTTATCTTGTTATTGTAATTTTCCTTAGGAACAGATTTCCTACACCCCTCCCCACCTCCCTATCTCACTCCCTTCTCCCTCCCCCCCCCCCTTTCCTCCTTCCCCCCCCCCTTTCTTCCCTCCCTAGCAATATTACATATGTAAGCATTTAAGTTATGTCTATGTATCACCTATGATTGCACAATATTGCAACAGAATATTTAATTGACACATGCACGGTATACTTGGGAATTCATATTGTTAATTTGTATTTAATATTTGATATATGCACGGTGCACCTAAGAATTTATTTTAATCTAGTAACCTATATGGAGGTAGGAAACTAAATAGGAACAGCGCCAAACCCTTCTATCATTTCTAATATATCTCAGCTGTCCCCATTTTAGGGTGACTGCCTGTTGGGAGGCAGCAGTTCCAAACTTTACCAATTAAGTCTTTATGTCCACTGCGCGGGTTCACCATCCCTTTACTCTTTATGGAGGGATCGGGGGGTCTAAAAGATCCCTCCTCTGCACTTCAAAGTATTTAGATCGATTCTGAATACTGTGTATTTTTTCAAAACCGGCGCCATTGGCAGCCGAGTAAACGGGAAGTGAGGCCATGACGTCGCATCTGCGTTTACAGTTAGGAGGCTGGAACGAAGCCACCCACAGCTTCGTTCCAGCCCGCCCCCAGCCACCGGAGGCGTCCGATTGGTCCCGATTGAATGTGAGGACCGGTAAGAGAGGCGGAAGGCGGCGGGAGGGGGGACGTCCCCCCCCCGCTGCTCGGTATAACAACCGAGTGGCTTTTAGCCGCATCGGTTTTTATACCTGGATAGCTGATCGCCCGCTGTAAAAACCGGTACCGGGAGTCGGAATTGACGCGATCGGATTTTGTTGTCGGAAAATTTTATAGCCTGCTCTCAAACTTTGTGTGTCAGAAAATCCAATGGAAAATGTCCGATGGAGCCCACACACGGTCGGAATTTAAGACAACATGCTCCGATCGGACATTTTCCATTGGAAAATCCGACCGTGTGTACGGGGCATTATAGGTGGTGACAGGTACACTTTATGTCTTTTAGACCCCCGATCCCTCCTCTGCACTTCAAAGTATTTAAATCGCTGAAAATGGCGATTTTGAATACTGTGTATTTTTTCAAAACCGGCGCCATTGGCAGCCGAGTAAACGGAAAGTGAGGCCATGACGTTGCTTCTGCGTTTACAATTAGGAGGCTGGAACGAAGCCACCCACAGCTTCGTTGCAGTCCGCCCCCAGCCACCGGAGGCGTCCGATTGGTCACCGGGCCTCCCGATGGAACGGGAGGACCGGTAAGAGAGGCGGTGGGAGGGGGGACGTCCCCCTCGCTGTTCCGGTATAACAGCCGAGTGGCTTTTAGCCGCATCGGTTTTTATACCTGGATAGCTGATCGCCCGCTGTAAAAACCGGTACCGGGAGGATGCCTGCAGCTGCGGGCATCATCCCGTTATAACCCCACGAAAGCCGAGTACGCACATCTGCGTACGATTGGCGGGAAGGGGTTAAACAACAAAGATGTTGGTTTGTTCAAAAACCCTTTTATAAACACACATGTGAATGTGCTTTGAGTAAAAAATTTTAGACTCAACAATGTGTGGCTTCTTATTTCAATGCTCAAAAGTATTTTGTGGAGTAAGTTGGTGTTCACAGTGGCAATGGGGGTTATTTACTAAAGACAAATCCCCTTCGCACTACAAGTGCACTTTCAGTGCAGTTTCAAGTGCACTTGTAGTGCAAAGTGGATTTTCCTTTAGTAACTAGCACCCACAGTGCTTTATAATTTCCAACAATCACGCCATTTTTGTGACTCCCAAAAATTACTTCATGGTGCTTACAATTATGAATATTTTTAGCATTAATGCATAAATGCATCACATACATTAACAACAAAAACAAGGTGTGTGTGTAGCAGACCCACAACATATAGTTATCTGAAGAAGAGATTGTCACCTCATGTATCAAAGAAATTACGCTTGCACTATTGAAGAAAATGGCCGAAAAAAAAGCTCATTGGAGAACCTAGGGGACAGCTACAAGAAACACAAGCAGTAAATCAAATGAAATATTATTTCAGATTCAAAAAATTTTTATTGAAAAAATATCTCAGACATTTGCTGACATATCAATGGCCCCCCTACCCGCAAAGTATTCCAGATATCTTTGTCTCACTTCGCTGGCGCTTTGGGGGGGCAAGCCAGGATGGCCAGCTTCAAGTGCCATCAGGGTTGAAGTATTAGGAAAGCCGGCCTCAGTCCCAACTGAGGCCACATAGTTTGTTGCATTTTTTCAAAGAAAATTGTGCAGAATGCAGCAGGCAAGCACAATATGGTTCAATTTATATTCCGCCATGTGGATTGGTGTCAGAAAGAGGTGGAACCGGCTGGCCATTATACCAAAAGCGTTCTCCACCACTCTTCTGGCTCTGGCCAGCCGGTAAATAAAAACCCTCTGGTCCGGGGTGAGGGTCCTCATGGGAAACGGCCTCATCAGATGTTCACCCAGCCCAAATGCTTTATCAGAAACAAAGACAAATGGGAGTCCTTCCATGTTCTCTTCCGGAGGTGGCAATCCCAAGCCACCACTATGGAGATGCTTGTAGAACTCTGTCTGGGCAATGACTCTACCATCTGACATCCCGCCATTCTTCCCCACGTTCACATAGAGGAACTCATATGTCACCGACACCACCGCCAACGTCACAATACTATTAAACCCCTTATAGTTATAATAGTATGACCCCGAGTTGGGGGGGGTGCAACTATGTGGACGTGTTTCCCATCAATTGCCCCTCCACAGTTGAGAAAGTCCCAACGATCAGCAAAGTGGGACGCCACAGTCTACCATTCCTGTGGTGTTGAAGGAAACTGTGGAGTCAAACAAGGAAAAAATGTAATTTTGCACATAAACATTGCAAGCATTAGACACAAAAATTCTTGGCCAACATCAGTATAACATTTATTTGAAGGAGTATTTAAAGACAAAAGTATAAGGTCCAATTATCAGATTCCTCCCCCCCCTCTGATGGTACATTGTAAAAAATTGAGGGGGGGAGATGTTTTGGACAGGTAACCCTCTTCACTTCATTGAGAGCTGTATGCATACATAATGTGGGTTACTTTGGCCAGCCCCTCCTTACTTTCACTATTGGCAGCCCACTGGACAGGTAAGAAGTGTCATAATACAAAAATAAAAATACACACTGTACAAATGGAAGCACATTTTTACATTCTGCAATTACCTATCAAGATAATAGGAGAACAAAACTTTAAACAGTACCATTTGAAAGTATTCAGGCAGGCCTTTTCACTACATGCTTTGGTTGATTCATCTATAAATATGAACACTGTGTTAGAAAATAATCCAAAATTAGACTAAATCGTCACACTAGACAGCGCTAATGTTGAGCAATTAACAGCTAAAACATGTGGCCAACAACACATGCAAAGGAAAATCCTATAACAGAAAGTCCCTTAGGAGAAAGTCCCTTATAAAGGGCAGTGATGTAAAGTTCAGGGTGTAGTTCAAAAATATTAATCAGGTGATCATGAAAACATTCCTCAGCATGCACCTTCCACCGATCACTAGGAAATCCACCCGGTGCGAGCACTCTCCCCCTAGGGGGTTAAACTCACCAGAATTGGGGAGTAATAGAGCATTCAGAATAAAAATCTTTGCCAGCAGCTTGTTGTTAACATCACTTCATGAAGGGTCACGGATTTCCAGGGCTCATAATACGTCAAAAAACGGAAAGAAAAGTGCACATAGCGTAATTCCGTTTATTGACTGTATACCCTTCCACATATAAAAACAGCAACCCCCCTTCAATAAATATACGTACATTAATTAGCTTAAAAAAGAGCAATCATTCAAGCAGGCAGGTAGTGAGATTGTGTAAACTTCACCATGAGACGTCAGCGCCGCTACACAGGAGACGATGGTCACTTCCTGGTTGTGCAGTTGGCTCAGGTGGAGTGCACACGTCACTTCCTACGTCGCGTAAGCCACGCCCTGATGCGTGTCATCATATCCTGACTTCAACAGAGGGCGTGGCTACACGACGAACTAATCGGCTTAAATATCCCTTTACAGCCCGCCCAGCCAATCACAGCGCAACTCGGGTGCCGGCGGGTGCACGTCACCAGCCCCGGTCACACTGACGGCTTGTAACAGAAGGGGCAAAGGGACATAAAGACACTGCACATATTATACAGGCACAAAAATTAAAACGAATAAAAAAATGGATATAAAACAGCTTGGAATAAATGAACTTACATCCCTATCAGTCACATGAGCTAGTCCTAAAAAACATAACACTATACGCTGCCACTACACAGCAATAAATGTTACCCATAAACCGCACCATGGATTACATTCTAACCTGGCGCACTTCACAATCATGCTAGCAGATTTAAAGAAGAGCTTGCTTCAAATTAATGTGCACAATTTAGGAACACCCTTGCTCATCACATTCTTAATGATATAAAAACTAAACCCTGAACAAATAATTGTATTCACAAAAATGCTGCACTGTTGCGCACATGTACATAGTTAAGAAGCATATATCTTAATACATAAAAAAGGAGAACATTGATGCACAATTAGTGCTATACAGTGTCCTCTCGCAGAAAACATTAAACCATATAGCTAAATGCTAATTTTAATACTTAGACTAAAACACAAAATATAGTTAAAAGAAAACTGAAGAAGGCTGAAAAGTTGCATATAGATATAAGAGCAAAATTTATCCATATCTAATTGATACGGTAAGGTCAATTAAAAAGATAAAAAATATCGATATTCATATTAGAGGCACTATTGCAAGGACAGCAAGGATATGATAGAGGCATAGATGCCATACTAGAACTAAAATCAGAGGAACGACATCAGACTGCACACAGAGCAACTGATAATAGACAGATGAGGTAAAACATTACTCGCAAATATTAGTAATCGCTTATGAAGCAGTTGATATCAAGATCAACATTTAATCCCCTTGGCGATAAAGTATCCACCAAGAAGATCCACTGGGTCTCTCTTCTAGACAGATCACGAATTAGGTTAGAACCCCTCCATTTTGGCTTCAAATGAGCCACACCCCAAAATTTGAGGCCCGATGGATCTTGGTTATGTTTTAACTTGAAATGAAGTGATACATTGTGGTCTTTGAAACCAATTTTTATGTTTGCTATGTGTTCTGCGATTCTGACCCTCAACAGCCTTCTAGTGCGTCCTATATAAATAAGACCACATGGACATTGCATAGCGTAAACAACGTAGGCCGTGTTACACGTAATTAATTCATTTATGGTGAATTCTCTACCATTTGAAGTAGACGTAAAGCTTTCCAAAGCCCTAATTGGTCTGTCCACTTCCCTGCATGCACGGCATCTCCTACAGCTGAAGAACCCTTTTTTGTCCCAGAAAGTTAATGATCTGGACGGGGGGTCCAGTACTTTCCACACTATCCTGTCCACAAAGCTGTGGGATCTTCTGTAAATAAATTTGGGCCTACAAGGTAGGACTGGGCACAGTGTTTTATCCATACATAACACATGCCAGTGGGCATTAAAAATGTCTTTCACCTCCCTATACTGGGAGTGAAAACCCGAGATAAAGCTCCACTCATAGTTAACAGTATTCTGGACCCTTGGTGGATCTTCTAAAAAAGAATCTCTGGGTCGCACAGCCAACTCCTGAATAGTGGAGTACAATACTTCCTCCACATATCCCTTTTCCACAAACTTTTTTTAACAATCTGAGCCTGCATCAAAAATCAACATCCTCGGAGCAATTCCTTTTCACCCTAGTGAACTGCCCCTTGGGTATGTTCTTTAACCACTTAGGGTGATGCCCACTGTTAATAGGTAAGTAGCTGTTAGAGTCTGTGGGCTTGAAGTAAACTTTAGTACGCAGTCTATCCCCTTGTCTGAAGATGTTTACATCCAAAAAATGAATGTCGCTCTGACTAAAATCACTGGTCAGCCTGATGTTATTATTATTGGAATTAAGTTCGTTCAAAAATTCCTGCAAGCTATCACTGGACCCTTCCCAAATAAAAAACAGGTCATCAATATACCTCTTGTATAGCAAAAGCTGTGTACGGGCGGTAGAAAATATCGTTTTATCCTCCCATTCCCCCATAAACAAATTTGCTATACTTGGGGCAAATTTTTCCCTCATAGCAACGCCTCTACGCTGGGAGAAAAATTGACCATCAAACCAAAAAAAATTGTGGCTCAAACAGAAGTCTAGCGCATTTCTAATGAAAACTTTTTGGTTATGCGGCAAGTCATCCCGCTAGCAGAGAGCCCAATTGAGGGCTAAGAGGGCATCGTCATGTTGTATGATTGAATAGAGAGACGCCACGTCAGCCGTTACCAAGTACAGTTCTTACTTCCCTGTTAAATTCACTTGTTGTAGGATCTGCAGGAGACTCTTAGTGTCCCTCAGATACGCCTTAGTATGTACAACACTCTCCTGAAGAAAACGGTCAAGGTATTGGCCCATCCGAGACGTGATGGAGCCAATGTCATTGACTATCGGTCTCCCTGGAGGTTTATTCAGATCCTTGTGTATCTTAGGCAAGATGTAAATCGTGGGGATTCTGCTATCACTCGGCACAAGATACCTTCTTTCTCTGTTAAACAGGACCCCCATTGAATAGCCCATTTCAACTAGATTCTTAAGATCCTTTTCATACTGTACAGTAGGGTCCTTTGATAATTTCACATATGTTTCATCATCATTTAACATCTCAGTAAGCTGATTCAAATAGAAATCTTTGTTCAAAATAACTACCCCCCCCTTTGTCAGCTGGCCTAATGACTACCTCCTTCCTTTTGTCCAGCAAGGAGATCCCATCCATAATATGTTGGGGATTGACATTCTTTTTTGGTACAAGCTGCTCTAAATCACGCATCACCAACCCTCTGAACACCTCAATGTGTTGGTTAGCGCTGTTGAGGGGGTTAAAAAGGGACCTGTTCTTAAGTCCACTATCCACAGGCCCTGAGATGTTCATAACAGTCGGTCGAGAATCCTTGTTAAGAAAATACTTTTTAATATTGACTTTCCTCATGTACTTATGTACATCAATAAAAACATCAAACTTGTTAATGGGCCTTTTCAGGCCACATTTTAAACCTAGATGCAAGCTGTTCGTTTCTTTATGAGATAAAATCACATTACTTAAATTAAAAATGCCTCCTAATCCTGCCCTCTCCTTCTTTTTTTGGGCCCTTTTTCCTGCTCTACATCCCCTTGTTCTTCTCTCCACTGGTTGGTGAATAGGGGGACTCGCCCTCCCGCCGCGGCTGTTCCCTCCATAGTGGTTCGTGGTAATCCTGTCTCGGCCGTCCCTGTCCAGGAGGTCTTCCCCTTCGGTGAGAGTTCCCCCGACCCGTTTCTGCCAACCTCTCCCCCTCCCTAAAAAAGGACGGGGCGATTGATAGCCAGTTCTCTCTCCATTCCCTCTCAAAGGGTCACATCTATTATATATAGGGACCTGATAATGGCTAGTGGAAGGTGTATAGCAATATTGTTGGTTAGATCCGTTCCTCCCATCATTGCTCCTTCCATAACCAGCATCCCCCCTATTAGGGGTGGTACAAACATCAGCAGGGCGATTAGGCCTCTCAACTTTCTTGTTAGCGCCAGCGTGAATACCCATGCTAGAAGGTTTATTTATACGATTATAATAGTAAAGTGTGGCGCTAACAGATAATAGAACACGTGTTATTAATCAGATAACAGTGGTCTCTGTAGAGAGGTGTCAAATTCTGGGATATATGTCTTATTATATTAGTGATGATTTCTTTTCAGAACATCAAAAAGGCAAGTAATAAAATAAAATGTAAAAAAATATCCGGCAGTGATAAATATTTCAGTGTACAAAAACACATACAGATAATGAATACTGTATTTTGACCGTGAATACTGTGTTAGGACCTATATATCCATAAAGTGTAGATACTAAACATAGGGTAACACATACAGAAAATGAATACTGTATTTTTACAGTGAGTACTGTGTTAGGACCTATATATCCATTAAGTGTGAATATTAAACATAGGGTAACATATCTCAAAACAAAAAGTAATAATAAAGGTGACCAGAGTATCACAATGTGTTGTGTGTATAGCTCAACAAAAATAGTGTTCATCAAAACAAAATCAAAAGGTAAAAAGTCCATAAAAGGTGAGTATGTGTGAATATTGAAAGTCCATCATTGGGTGGATGGAGTGCTCATATTTAACCCCACAACAGGCAATCTTCCTGTGGAGTGTATAGGAGCTGTATGCAGGGACCCTTAGATCTGGAAGGATTCTTCACTCATTCAGACGGTCTCAACACAGAGGGAAAAAAGACATAGAAGTGCCCTTACCAGACAAGGTGGACTCACAGGCCCTTGGCTGTGAGTCAAGCGAGCTTGTACCGTCAAACGGTATAGTGCGATGATCCGTGTGATGATCTTATGCGAAGTCTCATCAGATGTCATCAGATGGTGTGCCAAATTGGGATCGGGAGCCTCCAGGGTTCTGCTTCGGTCATCGGGCGATCGTTTCCTCAGCGGCTCATCACATGGACAAGTAAACAGAGGAAAAAAACTTCCACATAGTGTAAAACCTTTTTTTGTAGAAAAACGTTGTAGCGTTTTATTGGTGAATATTTTCCAAAAAGTTACAAAAAAGGGCAGTAAAAACTCGGCTCAAAAAATAGTACAGCAATAAAAAAAAGGTAAAAGATGGTATAAAATAGCGCAGTAAGTGATGGTGAGGGTATAATCATAGAAACCCGATGCGTTTCGTCTTCAAAAGACTTCCACTGGGGTATGAATTAGCCCCCCATCAACTGCGCTTTATATATTCTACTTTGAAATCACGTGGAACAGCTGATTAGCGCTGTTGCACTATATGACTTCCGGGTTTGGCAGCGTCACCGATGACAAACGGTCATGTGATGTTTCTGTAGCCAATCGTATTCCCATAGCGTTGGTCAGGAGCCAAGCCTCACTCCTGTTCTCCAATCAACATTGCGTCATCCTATTCGTCTCTGTGGTCACATGTCGATCATGTGCTCTGTTTTGCGAGGAGTGACGACGGGCTGCTCGTATCCTGCGTATCACGAGAGACAGGAAGTGAGGGCTTGCCAATCCGAGACCTGAAACGCAGATAATGCGGCAGTCAGGAATAGTGACATATTTTTGTATCTGAATGTATGTGACTCGGTCCGCATCTCGAAAATCTTTAGACAGTATCTGTTTAAAAGTTTATATAGAGTACATATGGTAAAAGTGATCAACAGAAACTTTAATTATACAGGAAACACATAAGGATAAATACTACTCCCACGTTGTTGTACAGGGGTGAAAAGAGTATATCAAACATTCGTGGTTAAAAGTAAAGTAAGGTATATATGGAATATATTATAGTGTAGAGTTATATTTAAGGGACAGGCCATAATGTCCAACCTGTATAGGATTCATTCCTAGAGCATATGTATATATAGACCATTCGTGGAAAAAAATTTATATGAAAAATCAAGGTGAAGATCAATATAGCCTTGGGAATGAGTAGGGGTGGGATGTGTACATCTAAATCAATGCCTGGAACATACCCTTGAAAAAATGTAAAATTTCAAGGAAGATGCGTGGAAGTGAGAGATCTTAGTATTATATGAAGAAGAAAAACATATGTAGTGAAGAGGGGGCAAAGATTTGTTACATGTAAGGTTCAGTGGCTCAAATGGTGTTGCCATATGAAAAAAGATTATATTGAAGAAATAATTCAGAGAAGATATTGGAAACTGGGTTAAATCCCCACCAGAGGCTTAATAAAAAAGCGTTTTTTACCAGATCCCCAATCAGGTGGGATCAGGGGGGATTTACCTAGAAATTGTATCGATAAATATATTGGAAAAAATATGAAAGTAAAACTCGAAGCTGAAGAGCTAAAACTAAAACAGGGGGGGTTGGGGGATATGGAAGAAAAATTATAAAAATTATAAAAATTAAATACTCCAGGGAAATTCTATGTAGTCCAAGGGAATCTTGGACCAAACGTGAGAGGGATACCAACGCTTAAGACTGGTTAATGAAAGCGTTGATATCCCAATCAACTTCGAGTCCGTGTGGTACATAGCATTTCATGAGATGTATCCAAAAAGTTTCTAGTTTGGACACACCCCTCACATTCGGTTCCCCCCTCCAATGTGGAACGAATTTGTCTATAATTTGGAACTTTGTTCCAGATGGGTTTTGGTTATGGTGATGTAGATAGTGTTTAGGAACACTATGATTTGTGCGTCCTTTTGTTATAGCTGTGATGTGTTCATTCACTCGTATAGAGAAATTACGTATAGTGCGCCCTATGTATTGCTTGCCACAGGGACAGGTGATGAGATATACGATAAACTTCGTAGTGCATGTGGCGAAATGTTTCATCCTATATTCCCTCCCAGTTGAGGATGACGTGAATGTTTCAATTTTACGAGATTTGCAGGTGTTAAGTTTGCACACCGTACATTTCCTACAGGGGTAGAAAACTTTTAGATCGTGAAAAAAAGAAGGTGTCTTTGGAGGGTCTACTACCCCTGGTGCGATCTGTCCTCCTATTGATGGTGCACCCTTATATATCACTGCAGCTCGTTCGGGGAGTAGTGGGCCCAATATTCGGTCGTTTTTTAGTACTTTCCAGTGTCTCGAGATGATACTCTTTATCTGTTTATGTTGAATGGAGTAGTTAGTGAGAAAGGACCATCTGTGTCTCATATCAAAAGGTTTTCTGGGCTGTTCTACTAACAGTGATAACCGATCGACAAGGGCCACTCTTTGGATTTCGAGATCGATATGTTCTCCATCATATCCCTTTTCTCTGAATCTTGATTTGATAGTCGCTGCTTGTCTATAGTAATCCGACAACAGGGAACAGTTACGTCTAATTCTCATCAGTTGGCTCAGAGGAACTGATTTCAGCCAGGTTGAATGGTGGCAGCTGTCAATCGGAAGGTAACCGTTACGGTCAGTGACCTTAAAGAATGTTTTCGTCTCCAATTGACCGTTGACAGCTGTGATTTCTAAATCCAAGAAATGTATCGTGGAAACACTGGCTTCAAATGATAAATGGATGCCTACTTCGTTCTCGTTGAGGATCGACATGAAGCGGTTCAGTGACTCCATGGAACCTTTCCATAGGAGGAGGATGTCGTCGATGTACCTGGCCCACAGAGCCAACTGTGGGGGTTCAGGGTCCTGACGACATCCTCCTCCCATTTGGCCATGTAGATGTTGGCCAGACTGGGGGCAAATTTTGCCCCCATCGCTACCCCTTTTGTTTGTAAGTAATAATGGTTGTCATACCAAAAATAATTTGACTTGGTAGCAAAGCGTAACAGATCCATAATAAACCTCTTTTGGGTCCTGGGGATGTTTTTCTCTCTTGACAGAAATAGTTCCACCGCTGCTAAACCCAAATCATGGGGGATATTAGTGTATAGGGATGTAACGTCTGCAGTTACTAATATAAGATCGTTACTATAGGTAATCTGTTGTAATTTGTTGATGGTATCTCTGGTGTCCTTCAAAAATGATGGTACTGTTTTCACTATGGGTTGCAAGTAATGGTCAATATATTTCCCTACACGAGTGGTTATGGAATTTATCCCACTAATGATTGGGCGACCAGGAGGTTGAGTGATGTTTTTATGTACCTTGGGAAGGTAGTACAGTATAGGGATGCGAGGAGCCACCGGAACCAGAAAGCTTTTTTCCTTTTTGTCTAGTATACCTAGCTGGGCTCCAGTATCGATCAGATCCACCAGGGTCCTTTTAAAACCTGCAGTGGGATTTGTTCTAAGAGGTAAATAGGTTTCTGTATCACTTAGAATTCTTGTCATTTCTGCCTGGTAATCCTTCCTATCGAGGACGACAACCCCCCACCCTTGTCGGGCGGGCGGATGACAAGGTCTTTGCGTTCGCAAAGAGATTTTAGTCCTATTTTTATATTGGGGTCTGTGTAAAATTTTTTCTTTGGGAGTCTGTCTAAGTCCTCCAATACTAGGTCGCGGAACACTTTAATGGAGGGAGCTATAGAGGCTGGGGGGTTAACTAAAGATGGATTGGCTAATCCTGAATGAACAGTATGAGGATTTGCAAGAAGGTTTGAAGGTCTACTTGGATTGGACGCAATATATCTTTGTACATTAAGTTTGCGCACAAATTTGTGCACATCTATAAAAGTGGAGAATTTACTGAGTTTCTTGGGGGGGGCAAATTTTAATCCCTTGTTCAAAACACTGAGTTCCACTGGAGTGAAGTCAGCTTTGCTTAAATTGAAAATACCGTTGTCTTTTATATCCGTTTTCTCTTTCCTGGTGCGCCTCCCCCCTCGGGTGCCGCGTTTTGTTCTGGATTTCGCGTGGGGTAGTCTTGTTCTCTGGGAAAACCCCCCGAATATGGAGGCTTCGGCCTCGCTTGGTTGTAATTGAAGGTCGACCTGTCAGAATAATCTCTATCCCCATAGTCATAACGATATTGAGAATTTCGATAGTCGTGAGATCGTTCTTCTCTGAGAGGTGAATATCTATTTCTAGTATTAATCGGGGTTCTTTGCGGATATGGTTGGTAATGCTGGTACTCGTTCTGACTCATATTCTGTCTTCTAGGGGAGTAATCTTGTCTGTATTCTTCATAGTGTACAGAGCGATCCCTATTACCCCTACCTTTCCCCCTGTTATTTCTCCCTCTATAGCCAGAGTTGGAAGGGGGTCCATTATACTGGGTTGTGGGGATAAGAGGGGGATTGGTGGGGCGTCTAGTCATTCCATTTGGGGGAGGGGCTGCTGGAGTGTGTAATACCCTGGATTCAGCTGAACTCACCGTCTCCATGGGATGACGTTCGCTATCGGGTGGGTCCTTGACTTGGTCATTAGATTGCCAACTGAAAACCTTTCCGTTCTTGTAGTCGCTGAGGTCTCTGCTATATTTCTTCTGTTTTTTTATCTTTTGTTCACGTTCTTCCTTTTCTAGATGGTTCTTAAGGTTGGTGGAAAGGTTAATGTACTCTATAGAGGATTTGTGTGGAAGGAGTTTATCTCTAATTTTCTTGATTTCCTTGTCCATGATGGTTCTTCTCGTACGTTTTCTATCTAT